>CM053600.1:204994677-205045118 GCA_028646575.1 Pseudocheirus occidentalis
TCTCTCTCTCTGTCTCTCTCTCTCTGTCTCTCTCTCTGTCTCTCTCTCTCTCTCTCTCTCTCTCTCTCTCTCTCTCTCTGTCTCTCTCTCTCCTTCTCCCCCCTTTCTCTATTTCCCCAATGCTTGAATTGCCTAGCCCCCTCACTTCTGCCTCTGGGAAATCCTGGCTTCTTCCAAGCCTTGGCTGGTGGGGCAGGCATGTCTTACAGGAATGAGCAGAGCCTGAGAAACGGAGGTCAGGACTCAGATAAAGATTTTGATGTGTTCCCCCAGGTGTCTGTGGCCTGAAAAGGCTGGCGCTCTGGGATATACACTTTAAAAGACTCTTGTCTGAGATCTTGACTCCAACCGGGCTTTTGCTCCCCAAACTTCAGATACTTAAAGAGAACAAGTCTCTCATTAGATTATTGGCCTTGTTGATGGGGTGTTGGGGTGCCTAGGTTTGTAGTCCAGCTGCAACTTTGGTTGTAAAGTTACACCTACCCCAGCCATAAAACCATTAACTCTACCTCTTCCCTGAGCAGCCCTCTGTTTAGCTGCCATTAGCCCTGCTTGTTACAATAACAAGCCATACTATGAATCCTTCACCCAATCATCTATAAGCAATTAGAGAAATGTAAAGCCCCCTTGTCAGTCGCACCTATGAATCTTTCAATGCACTATCAGTAAGCTAACTCCTCTTCAATTAGAGAGATCCTGGATCCCCAGTTAGTCCAGCTTCCAACATTCATCTTGTCAAACAGGACGTTGATGTGTAACAGACTGGGCACCTCTCAGTCAGAATTGACTGCTAGTTGACTTAGGTGACGTTTCAAAGCAAAAACCACACCTCCTGATAGCTCCCCCCAAGGATTTTTCCCCAGTGAATTATGGGCAATATGCCTGCATAGTAGATATGAAAAGTACATGTCCCTTTAAGCACTGATCACTCCTTAACTCCTCCCTAAAACTACCCTTATTCACCTAGTCAGCATAATTGATACCTGATTTGTGTTATTTTGGCTATATAATCTGTGTTTCTTTGTCCTGTACTTTGGCAGGCCTCCTAAGCCCTCCTGCCCACTGAATAGCGAAACAATAAACTTTTACAATTATGAAATAGAGTACATGGTTCTTTCCTGAACTATCTTCTCATCCACATTTCCGTACACACCTGAGGCTGGCTTTAGGGTAGACCCACTACACAGGACACTTCCTAATGCTGCTCAGTGATGCTGCCCCTGTTCTCCTGAAATTACTTCCTATTGATTTTTTCTCTTCACTCAGGAGATTCCCTGGGAAGCTCCTTGAGGCAGAAACAGTTCCATCGTAGTGTCTGTGGTGCCAAGAGCAAGTCCAGCCCCTGTACACAGTCAGTGTTCACTGACCAGCTGTTGCATCAAGCATGCCAGCGTAGGCACTAAACCAGCAGCCAAGGCCAAGACACCATAGAACTGTCCTACAGCTGAATTCAGTTCAATTTAGTGAATTCATGCCCCAGTGCTCACTCTGGACATATTCTAAGAGACTGGGCCCTTGGGGAGATGCAGGATTGGCCCTAAATTTAGAACTTTGGCTCTGTTTAATCTGAGCCCAAAACAGGTAGAACCATCTTAGAAATGGATTCTTACCCATGCATTTGTTTCAAGGCCTACTTGACTCCTGGGATGCATTCCCCATAGAAACAAGGCCACAAGAGGAATTTAGCACCCAGGACTCTCTCCCTCCCCACCCCCCAACCCTTTATTCACCAGTAATGGAGCAGAAATACCTTAGATTAGTTGTTTAAAATGTTGTTATAATAATAATAAGGCCCCCTATCTATTTAGTATTTGTGAGTCAACAACACCCTTTCTTTCTTCTCCAGAGCACTGAGAGATTGAGGGGCAAAGGGCAGTTTTCAAGGAGGCCATAGAATGTATCTGGGACAGGGGCTGTTGTGGTGGAAGGAGGAAACTGGGAAGTTAGGAAGGTGACAAAGAAGGTACCCAGGAGGGAGAAGAGTGGAGCCGAAACCAGAGCAGGCCTGTGGATGTGGGGGAGTCTGGGCATGAGGACGACTGCCAGGAAGCATTTTAGGGTCTTTAGATCTGGCTTTGGGGTCAAGGAAGGCCAGGTTGCTCCGTCTGAGCTTGGCTTTGGCTACTTGAGTCTGAAATATGGATCATCAGGTAAATCAGGTGCCAGGAGGCCTGGTGAGCTGGGCAGAGACACCGTTCCTGCCAAGCAATCATCACCCACCAGTCAAGTCTGGAGACTGTTTGTCTCCTCAATGAGAGTGTGTTCAGTCTAATTCAAGTCAACAAATACTTGTTCCTCAGCCTTACAGTCACAAAGGTAGAATTTCAGGAAATGCTATTTGATTCGCTGTTATATTAACATAGTAAAGGGATTAAATTCGAGTTGCCAAGCTCAACAATTGATTTCTGGATGAATTTTTAACCATTGCTTTTAATGTTGCCTCCCTCTCTGGAGGAGTAAGAGACTCAGGGGGTCACAGGGAGAATGCCGTCGAAGTAACATAATTTAAAAGTCCAGTTCTAAGGAAGATTTGAGTATCCAGATTGGAATTTCTCTTGTTCTGGGATGCTTCAGAATGGCATTTAACAAAGGGTTTGCAAATCATGAAAAAGAAAAAAAAGGCTTTTGCTGGCCTGTATTTCTCCCCTCAATGTCCCCTTCCCCATTATGTGTTAGCTGCCCCTACCAGAATGTAAGCTCCATAGAGGCAGAGAATGTCTGGCTGCTTTCAGATTGTCTCTCCAGCAAATGTCAAGCTCCTAATTCATGCTTTGCCTGTCTCTATCTTTACAACTCTCAGTCTAATCTACCATCTGTAATGACAAAGGAAGAATGAGGCGAACAAGAATTAGGGTGCTACACTGATACCAAGACTGGGGAAGAGCCCTCCAATCTGGAGCATCAGACAACTGGGGCCATCCTGCTAGCCCCCCGTTCTGCTGGCTATACGGTAGAGGGGAGTTTGTGCCCCTCCCAGGTAGGGGCCATGTCTTCCGACTTCTTTTCTTGCTATATTTTTGATGCAAAGATTCCTTTATGAAACCTGATAAAAGTTATTGAATTAAATGAAGCTGGGGGATTATCTGACGGAGGCTAACAGTAGGAAGAACACCCTGGATTGATGATTCAAACTAAAAGCAAGAGAGAAAGTCTTGCCCAGCCTCTGAGGGGAGCCCCTAGAATTCTGACAGGGGAAACAGCCAGGTCTCTTTGGAAAAATGAAGATAGTACTCATGGGAGAGAGAGACAGATAGAGAGGAGAGAGGAGAGAGAGAGGAGGGAGGGAGGGAGGGAGGGAGGGAGAGAGAGAGAGAAAAAGAAGAAGAAGAAGAAGAAGAAGAAGAAGAAGAAGAAGAAGAAGAAGGAGAAGAGGAGGAGAAGAGGAGGAGAGGAGGAAGAGAAGGAAGAGGAGGAGGCAGACAGATAGATAGATAGATAGATAGATAGATAGATAGATAGATAGATAGATAGATAATCAGTTTAAAGGAACTTACATATTAATGGAGGAGATAACACGTTGAAGGAGTGGTGACCAGGAAGGACTTATTGCTTTGGAAAGTTACAGAGCTAGTGAGTAGAGCCAGGAGGAAGAGATGGCCACACCCTTTCCCAGAGCAATGCCAGTCTTAATGGGATTTTTATGGTTCTAGATTTGGGGGTTAGGTGAGATGCATGTGCAAAATTATTCTCTAGAAGGAAGCAGGTGTATGATAAAGAGGTGCCTTACAGAATACAAGTATCTCAGAGTCTAGGGCAAACAGAACTCTGCAAAAGAATGAGGTACCTCCCTCTCCATCAGACCCAACAATACTCCTATCCAGGCTCTGCCTTCCACTAGCAGGAAGCCCTGGCCCCACCTTGGGAAAGCTCAGATTGTTGGGAAGATTTTCCTGCCTGCACTTTCCCCATTCCACCTTCCCAGGATCCCACCTAGTTCTGTCTGCTTGGTCCAAACAGTTCAAGCCTCTTCAAATGCTTGCAGACTTTGGCACAGACTTCTTGGACTTGGCTTCTTGCTGGGCAGAAGCAGAGGCCAGGAATGAGAGGGGAGGGATCTCCTGGGGACTCAGAGGCCTTACCTGCCGGAGGTCATAGACACTTAGGACGATAGAGATGATGGTGAGAATGATGATGGCGACAGAGTATTCAATGTAACCTTGAGACAGCCACAGAGTCAGGGTGAATGCTTGGAACACATAGAATGGATTCAAAACCTGCCAGGGAAAGATGCTGTTAGGCCTGGAAAGTCTCTCTTCTCTGCTGCTTGGGCCCCATGTGTCAAGAAAACAGTGGGATCATCTTCTTTCATTAAAAAGTCTGAGCCTCTTGGCATTGGGAGATGCCCACAGTCTGACGCCCAGGGGCTTGGCTTTTGTTTTTCTCGAAGCTTTGGAAAAAATGGATGAGGATAAACAAACCTTTCACAGAGATTCTCAAAGAGCTCACCAGGATGCCCTGGGAGTCAGGTCAGTGTCTGGCTCTGCCATGAATGACAGGAGACCCTGGTACAGGGAGGCCTAAGGCTCACCTCCAGAGTCACATGGAGTCACCAGCATAACTCAACCCTCTGCCCTTTGCTAAGAATCCCTCCACATTTGTATTCCAGTGGGTTGTTTTTTTTTTTAATATAATCTATTCTTGCTGTTCAGTTGTTTTTAGGCCGTCTGACTTTGTGGCCTCTTTTGAGGTTTTCTTGGACAAAGATACTAGAGTGGTTTGTCATGTCCTCCGTCTCATTTTACAGATGAGGGAACTGAGGCAAACATGGTGAAGTGACTTGTTTGTGTTCAGGAATACTCAATAGCATATTGGGGGGAAAACTTCAGAAGGAAGAGTAACATGGCACAATAACATCATGCTTTGCGCTCAGTGCTCGAGACCCTTTTATAAACTTACATTTACCTACCTTGCCTTCTGTGTCAAATCTGAAGAAAGAAAGCTTAGATTTTGTTTCCTGCCTGGGACAGTGCAAGAGCACTGGGTATTGGGCCAGAGGACCTGGGTTCAGATCCTGGCTATTTCATGGGACCCTGGGCACATTATTTAACTTGGCTGTGGGGGGAGGCAGCTTCTCCATCCAGAAAATAAGGTATTTTTACTAGCTGTTCTCTGAGACCCTTCCCCTGTCCAGCCCTATAATCTTGGGAACTTACAGACCAGTTCCCGGAAAGCTAATGTAGATTGCCAAGGAACCCCATTTAGACGCTGGGCCTGACCTTTACAATCCAAAATGCCCCTTCAAGGAAAAGTTCTCTTTGAAATTACAATGGTAATTAGTACAGAAGACAGCTCACTAGGCTTTGACTTGAAGAATTTGAAATAGGGAGGGAAAGTGATGTTAAAGTTGGGGCTGGGGCGGAGATTACCTGCTTAACAAGTAACTTCCAAACAGGCTGAATCTCAACTTCGATTGCGTTTGGGCCACAGATGAAGCGCCTGGAAGACATTGGTCATTCCCCAGTAAGACCCCCATGAAGGAAGGCCACACTTGGCTCTTCCAGCTGAGCTCTTGGTTCATAACAACTTCTCATTCCTTCTTTTCTTCAACTAATTTTTTAGTTTGTTGTTTCTTTAAATGATCATGAACACACACACCCCCATACATGAATTTGCACCTAGATAATTCCGACTGTATTTTTTCTGCAAAATTATTTCATTTAAAATACATATTATAAGGGCGGCTAGGTGGCACAGTGAATAGAGCACCGGCCCTGGAGTCAGGAGTACCTGAGTTCAAATCCGGCCTCAGACACTTAACACAAAAAACTAGCCGTGTGACCTTGGGCAAGTCACTTAACCCCAACTGCCCTCCAAAAAGCAAAAAAATAAATAAATTAAATTAAATACATATTATACAAACATGTACTGATTCTCCCATATTAAGAGTATTTCCCCATAGAAACTCTACTCCAATTTATTTCTCATCCTGGTCATGAATTACCCACCCTGTCCCAAAGGCCATGAATGTGGATCACAAGTTTTGGTAGGTTATGCTGAGGCTGAAAGACTTCAGGCAAGATTCCCAAAACATACAGAGGCTGCTGTGATAAGACCAAAGATAAAACTAAGCACTAAGGGTGGAAAGGTGAATCAGCGGCAGGTTAGACTAAAGGTGATGAATTCAAGAGCCCTGTGAACCCTTGAGGATAAAAGAAACAGTGACCACCCTGTGGGCAGGGGGCTCAGGTTCCTGCAGTGGCAGGTCCAGAAAACAGAAATGAGGAGATAAGAATGAACCACATCGTTTTAGGATGGTCTATAAACACTAAGTGTTGGCACTTTAAATGAGAGTTCTTTGTGAAACGAGCAGACTCTTAAAGAAGCAGACCTCCACCAATAATGGATTCTTCAATCAGTGTATATAAAGATATCTTCTTCAATAAGAGAACCCTTGACCTTGTAAAGCACCAAATCATATTAGAAAAATGAAGCTGACTCTGTTTTAACAGACAGGAAATTATTGGTTCCAGATACAGGGTCATTTCCAAATCAGTTATCTATTTTGGCGTTGGGAGATGTAGCTGGACTATTGATAGCAAAGAGCAAAAGTCAATATCAACAACAAATTCGAAATTGTGACTAAATGAGAAGTAGACAATGTGGAACTTCATTGACTTCAATGTGACATCCAAACAATCCGGGGGGCGGGGGGTGATGAGAGGAAGAGACAGAGATAGAGACAGAGAGAGGATAAAAAGAATGACTGTCTTGAAAGAACTGTTTTATCTTAAAAAAGAAACATTATATTTCTGGGGGGGCTAGGTGGCACAACGCTGGCCTTGGGATCAGGAGGACCTGAGTTTGAATCTAGCCTCAGAAAATTAACACTTACTAGCCATGTGACCTTGGGCAAGTCACTTAGCCCCAATTGCCCTGCCTTCCCCCTTCAAAAAGCAAAAAGCAAAATAAAACAAAAAGAAACATAAAGAGAATTCTTAAGTGATTTTGGTTGCCCTTCAAAAAGAAATGAATGGTGGGACTATGTTTCCAGAACTGATAAGAAATCAGCCATTGGAATCAGGGTTGAAGATTGCTTTGGCTGTGATCTTGCTCACAACCGATACTATTTCTAAAAATATGAATGTCTGTGTTTTGTTGCATTATTACTCTAATCCCAATTCAAACTCATCATCTTCAGAACATGTGTCATCCCTCTCCTTGCCTCCCCAAGCATGTACTTCCCTCCAACACCCCTTCCTTGCCCTCACTCGGGCTGCAGTCAGTGGGCTTATCTTTAGTCCAACCTCTCCCTCAACTCCCCATACCTGAATCAGTGGCCAGGCTTGATGCTTCTATGTCCTCATCAACTCTCCCATCTTCCACTTTCTCTCCCTTTACGTGCTGCTGCCCTTGCCCATGCCTTCATCACATTGTTCCTCACTGACGACTGCACTAAGCTTCCTGTTGGAAACCCTGTATCCAGCCTCTCGTCTTTCCATGCATTTAAAAGAACATGGTTCCAGTCTACCTTTCAGGTCAAATTTTGATAAACCTTTCACAATTTCAGTGCACACTCTTTTCTCCCTCTATCTTTCAGCTTTATCACACATTCTCCATTCACACATGTGAGATTTGTTGTCAAAAGGAACGTTTCCCATTTTCCAAATTTATGCAATCCATTTCCCCTACCAAGAATTCAAGATAGCCCCTTTGGCTCTGACCTGTTGAGTGGCATCAGACAAATCACTGTTGGATGAGATGGCCCATGCATGGATTGAGGGAAAGGGGAAAGGCATTTATGATGCACCTACTGTGTACTGTGCATTGTGCTAAGCACTTGATAAAAACAGCCTCATTGATCCTCACAACAACCCTGAGAGGAAGGTGCTGTTACTATCCCCATTTATAGATGAGCAAATTGGGGCAAAAAGAGAGGTTAAATGATGTTTGTATAAGGTTAGTAAGTATCCAAGCCAGGGTTTGGCCCCCAGTCTTCCTTACTCCGAGCCTGACACTATCCGCTGTGACAAGTGGTCTTGTTGGGCCATCGAGGACCCTTCCAACTCTCAGATTCTATGACTCCAAAACCAACCGTCTTCTCTGTGGACCAGCTTCTCCATATGTAGGCTCAGTCATCTCTACAATTCCCTGAAGATTCTGAGCATGCTGACTATGGGAAGAAGATGCCTAGAAGACTATTCAGAGAGATTCAGTTCTCAAGAAGGAGACAGGGCCTTTCAGGACAAACTCCAGGGCTTTAGTCTATGTCTCTTGCTTGACAAACGTGTGGGGGACACCCCCTTTTCACGTCTCACCTCCTGCTATTGTGGAGCAGAGAAAGAATAAGGCAGAAGAATGAAAGGCTGGCTGAGCCCCAAAGACGACCAGTCTAGTTCCCACTTTCTAGAGGCAGGGGGATTCTTCAGAAAGTGCCACCCCTACCTGATCTCTTGTTCATCTTTCCCCAGGCCAGATCCAAAGGTGTGATGGATGTCGGAACAGGAGTAACTGTCTTCCAGAAGCCTGTGATGTCAACAAGAAGATGACTGAGCCACTAGTGGCCCCATGCTCCCAGGGCCTCTATGTCTACAATAGGACACCTCGGGGCTTTTGTAAAGGGCAGACAGACTTACCCAACTTTCTGGAATCGTTCCTCCACGTTGTCCCAGATGTACCTGATTTTCTGCACCTGGATACATCGAACCTGTAAAAGCCAAGGTGAGAACACAACCACACCACTCAAGCCATCCCCTGCCCTCCAGTGGAAAGATCCCTGGGCTTCTTATCAGGGGACACAGGTTCGAGTCCAAGCTCTAACCCCAATATCTAAGGCCAGCCTTTTCCCTCTTGGGCTGCGGTTTCCTCATCTGTTAAATGAGAGGGAGAGCCAGGATGAACCAGGCAGGGTCCCTTCCACCTCTTCCATTCTCACCCTGTGTACCCTGTGTTACACTTTTATCTTCTATTGATGGTTAAACAAAACTTTGCTTTGTTCCCATAGCAGTAGATGAAGCAGAGTCTCCCAAAGGTAATATTGTCCAAAGCCCTACAGCTAGTAAGAGTCACAACCAGGCTTCAAAGTCTTTCTTCTGACTCCGTTCAGGGCACTAACCACTCCCCCATCCTGCCTGTGCATTTCCAGAGGTGCCATCCCTCCCCTACACTCCCACCTCACTCTTAAAATCACTTACTTTCAGCTCTGGCTTCAGTACGGCTCTGTTGATGACCGAATGACGGTCAGCAACGATATCTCCTGATTTGGGGTTTATGGGGTTCTTCAGTATGGACAAATACAGGCAGATCACTTTCTTCCTTGTGTATTTGTGAAATTCATCCTAAGAAAAGACAGCCCAGCTCAGCCAATTCCCCGATATTCCCGGGGTGATATGGTGGATGAGCACAGGCGACCACGACCCGATTTTACTGCGCGCCTTATGCGCGCAAGGCTCGGAGCTCCAGACCTAGGAAACCAGGGCCAAGGGTGAACAGTTTCTATCTGTAAATGTTCTAAAAAGGCAGGTTTTAAATACCAGCTGCCATTCCAATAACAGTGTGATGCAGTTAGCATTCATTAAAGACCTTCTCAACATGGAGGAAGTCGCGTCAGACCTTTAAAAAGACAAAAACAGGCAGTCTCTGACCCGCAGGCATTTACCTTGACTCTTTACACATTCAGGAGCTGGAGCTCATTGTCTCCATTTTACAGATGAAGGGACTGAGATTCAGAGAAGGCTGAAAGACTTGCCGGAGGTTGCAAAGAGATTCGGTGAGATGAATGAATGAATGAATGAATGAATGAATGAATGAATGAACGAACGGATGAATAAATAAATGAAACAAAGCCCAGAAGCCTGGGCTGGGATCCGGCAGCCCACCGGTGGAAAGCCCCTCTTTTAACATTGTTTGGTCTTTGATGCTGGACTCTTAAACCCCTTAACCTTCTTAGAGTCTCAGTTTTCTCATCTGTAAAATGGAGCTTTCTTCAGGCCGAGAACTTGGATAGCGAGACAGAGTCCTAGAGGGCTGCGAGGCCCACAGAGGATCAGGGATTTTTTTTTCATAGTCATACAGCTAGGAAAAATCCAAATACAGTTTGTCCTACATAATGTAAGCTTCTTGAGGACAGGAATTGTTTCGGTTTTGCCTTTGGGTTCCAGCACCCAGCACAGCACGAGGGCATAGTAGCTACCGAACTCATGCTGTTGCAATGAATTGGTTACCGCTCGGTAGAGCACCACTGGGAGGGAGGGCCGGCCGGGGGGAGAGGAGGGCGCGTTGTCACTACTCGGTCTGCTGGGGTTAGTAGCCGCAGAGGGGGAACTCAAACGCCGGACTCCTGGCTCCACTAGGGCCTGGGAAATCAGGGGAGGGGAGTGGGCAGGGCACAGCAGCCGCACCCCACCTTCCCACTCCCACCCACTTTTCCCTCCCCCCCCTCCACATCCCCACCCCAAGTCTAACTGGTGGCTTGGCCTCAGGAGGAATCCCCAGGGGAGGTAGCATATGGAGGCGGGAAGCGAGGAAGAGCTTGGATCTGAACGAATCACAGCCTCCAGTAAACTAAGACCTCAGTGCAGAAATCCGGTGTCTCTCTCCTTCCTGAGCATTTGCCTGCAGGCTCTTTGCCAGTATGTCAGTCCCCAGGGAGCCCCCAAAACACCCAGAATAAACCCAGTTCCAGCGCCTATTGTCACATGTCAGACAAGGAGAACCTACCGTTGTCCGAAGCAAAACAACGTCGGCTTCATGCAAGGGGCAGGGCACACAGTGTGCCCACACGTTCCACTGTGGACGCCAGTAGAAAAATAGCTTCAGAAGACCGAAGGACAGGATGGAGCCCAGCAGGCAAAGGACTCTCCGCAGAGTCTGGGTCTGGTAGCCAAACGCCTCCTGCGGGATGAACCGACAGCCTTGTTAGCCTTCCTCTGACAATTCTGAGTCAAGACACATGGAAGCCAGAGAAGGGTCCTAACCAGGGAGCAGTCTGATTTCATCTTGTTCACTTTGGCCTGAGCTCCCCATGATTCCCTTGGCACGGAGGTCCGAAACAAGACGGGGTTGGAGGGAGCCAGTGAGCCAGAGCATAGGGCCCAGCGAGGCCAGATCCAATGCTTGGAATAGGGCTTGGAAAGCATTGGCCACAGCCTCACTCCTGAATGACCTGGGCTCAGGACAAATGTTTCCTCAACACAATTTTTAATTCCAAGAACTTTACTCTTTTAAAAAATAAAAATGGGAGAAGCAACTCAGGACACAATGTGCGCTTCATTGAGATTCTGCAGGATGAATGACCTGAACAAGTTCAATGATCTGAGTTCAACTCCGGACTTCAGAGGCTTAACACTTACTAGCAGTGGGCTTGGTCAAGTCACTTAATCCCAATGGCCCTACCCTCACCCCTCCAAAAAGCAATCATAATAATAATAAAGTCCTTCACAGCCTGATCTGACCAATCTTTTCTAATTGGCTACACATGGGGCCCCTCGCCACCATCTTCCTACAAACATGCCCAAGTCTCTCCCATCCTGATAAAAATCTTACTCAACTCGTTGATCCCTGCTAACTGTGGTCTTCTGTCTCCTCTGCCCCTTGTAATTAAACTCCTTAGAAAGGCATCTGCACAGGTGCTTCCACTGTCTCTCCCCTTACTCTCCTCTTATCCCTTCACAATCTGCTTCTGTCCTTATTCCCCTGAAACTGCCCTATCCAGAGTTACTCATGATCTCTTAGCGCCCATTCTAACGACCTCTTCTTACTCCTTGTTCCTCTTCCTGACTGCAGCGTTGGACACAGATGATCACTCTCTCCTCCCTGACACTCTCTTCTCTCTAGGTTTTCTCTCCCTCCTGGTTCTCTTCCTCTCTCTCTGACCACTCCTTCTTAGTCTCCTTTGCTGGATCCTCCCCCGGATCACACTCTCTAACCATGCATGTCCCTCAGGGCTCTGTTCTGGGCCCTCTTCCCCCTGTATAAACTTTCACTCGATCTGATTAGTTCCCATGGATTTAATCATTTAATTCACTAATTTTATTCAATTATTTTATTATAAAATTAATTATTAATTTAATCACCCATCTTTTAGGTGATAATTCTCAAATCTACCTTTCTTATCCCACTATCTCTCTTTTTTTTGCTTTTTTTTTTTTTTGGAGGGCAGTTGGGGTCAAGTGACTTGCCCAAGGTTACATGGCTAGTTTTTTGTGTTAAGTGTCTGAGGCCGGATTTGAACTCAGGTACTCCTGACTCCAGGGCCGGTGCTCTATTCACTGTGCCACCTAGCCGCCCCCCCCACTATCTCTCTTGATCTCCAATCTTGCCTCTCAAACTAGACTTCCAGTAAACATCTTAAATGCAAAATGTACAAAACAGAACGCATTATCTTTCCTCCTCGACCCTGCTTCATACTGTCCCTGTTACTGTACAGGACAGCACAGCACTATCCTCCCAGTCCTCCAGGCTCCCAGCCTAGGAGACATAACTATCTCTCACCACCCCCTCATCTCCAATTTGTTGTCAAAGCCTACCACCCTTCAGTATCTACCACCAAAACTAGCTCTGAAAACAGTGACACAAAAGTATCTGAATCTTGGGACAGCGCCCCCCAACCCTGGGAGCAGAGCTCAAATTTTGCATAAAATCAAGAAATAGGATGGAAAAATAAGCAAACAACAAAAACAGAAACTGACCCTAGAAAGTTACTATCATGGCAGGGAAGATCAAAACACAAACTCCAAAGAAGCCAACAGTATCAAAGTGTCTACATCAGTGGTTCTCAACCTGTGGGTCGTGACCCCTTTGGGGGTCGAATGACCCTTTCACAGGGCTCACAGGGTCGCCTAAGACCATCAGAAAACACACATTTCCAATGGTCTTAGGAACTGAGACACCACTCCTCTATCCGTCTCCAGGCAGGTCCACCCACATGCAGATACACCCACACATGAGTATTAAAGGGCTGTGGCATTAGGAAGGTTGAGAACCACTAATCTATATGCAAAGTCTCAAAGACAAAATGTGAATTGGTCTCAAGCCCAAAAGGAATTCCTCAAAAAAAAGTTTCAAAAAGATTTTTTAACTCAAATAAGATTTTTAAAATCAAATAGGGAGGAGGGGAGAATGAGAATGATGCAAGAGTCAACAGCTTGGTAAGAGAGGCACAAAAAGTAGTGAAGAAAATAACATCTTAAAAAAAACCCAAAATTGATCAAATGGTAAAAGAAGCACAACAATTCACTAAAAAGAAGATATTCTTAAAAAGCAGAATTGACCAAATGAAAAAAACAGAAAAATAAAACACTGAACAAAAGAACTCAAAAAGTAGAATTAGCCAAATGGAAGAGGAGATACAAAAGTTCATTGAAGACAATTAATGACTTTATATGACATCAAGAAATAATAAAACAAAGTCAAAAGAATGAAAAATAGAAGAAAATGTGAAATATTTTATTGGGGGAAAAATAACCTGGAAAATAGATCCAGGAGAAATAATTTAAGAAATTTTAGACTACCTGAAAGCCATGATAAAAAAAAGAGTCTAGACATCATCTTTCAAAAAATTATCAAGGAAAACTGCCCAGATATTCTAGAACCAGATGATAAAATAGAAATGGAAAGAATCCACCAACACCTCCTGAAAAAGATCCCAAAATTAAAACTCTCTGGAATATTATAGGTAAATTCCAGCACTCCCAGGTCAAGGAGAAGTTATTGCAAGCATCCAGAAAGAAACAATTCAAATTTTGTGTAGCCACAGTCAGGATAACACAAAATTTAGCAGCTTCTATATTAAAGCATGAGACTTCTTGAAATACGATATTCCAGAGGAACTAGGTTTACAACCAAGAATCACCCACCCAGAAAAAAACTGGAATATAATCCTTCATGGGAGAAAAATTGGATATTTAATGAAATAGAAGACTTTCAAGCATTCCTGATAAAAAGAATTGAATAGAAAATTTGACTTTCAAATACAAGACTCAAGAGAAGAATAAAAAAGTAAACAGGAAAAGGAAATAATTAGAATTCATTTAGGTTAAACTGTTTACATTCCTATATAGGAAGATGATACTTATAGCTCCCAAGAATTTTACCAGTATTAGAGTATTTAGGAAGAATATACATAGACGGAGGACATGCATGTGAGTTGGCTATAATGGGATAATACCAAAAACTAAAATAAAATTAGACACGAGAAAAAGGGATGCACTGAAAGGAGGAAGGGAGAGGTAGAATGGCATGAATTATCTCACATAAAAGAGATGTGAAAATAAGAACTTTTACACTGGCAGGGAAATGGGAGTGGAGGTGGTGGCAAGCAATGCTTGAACCTTAGTCACATAGGAGCTAGCTCAAAGAGAGAATACATGTTCAGCTGGGAATAGAGATCTATTTTACCTATATGGAAGTAGGGAGGAATGGGGAATACGAGAAGGGGGGTGCTAATAGAAGGGGGCATAGATTGGGAGAGGCAGTGATGATTAACAAAAACTTTTTAAGGATATTCAGAGTGAAAGCAGTAAAGAACAAAGGGGAGGGGGAGATAGAATGGAGGGAAATACACAGTAATCAGAACTGTGAATGTGAATAGGATGAGCTAACCTGTAAAACAGAAATGGGTAATAGAGTGGGTTAAAATCCAGAGTCTGACAACAGGCTGATTACAAGAAACGCTCTTGAATCAGAAAGACACACCCAAAGACTTAAGTAATAATACTCTAAGTAAAGGGTCTGGAACAGAATCTATTATGCTTTAGCTGAAGCTTTTTTTTTTAAAAAAAAAAAGCAGAACCTCAGACAAAGCAAAAATAAGCCTAATTAAAAGATATAAGCAGGGAAACAACATTTTGCTAAAAGGCACCATAGATAAAGCATCAATGTCAATACTAAACATATATGCACCAAATAGCATACCATGCAAATTCTTAAAGGAATATAATTTTAGAAAACTTGGATATGATATATCTCCAGAGAAAATTGAATGGGAACAGAAAGGAATCTATATATTTTTTCCCATGGTACATAATACCTGTAAAAAAACTGACTATGTATAAGTCATAAAAACCTCGTGATGAAATGCAGAAAAGCAGAAATATTGAGTACATCCTTTTCAGATCATAGTGCAATAAGAATTACATTCAATAAAGGGCCATGAATACATAAATTAAAAATTAATTGGCAACTAAATAATGTAATCCTAAAGAATGAGTGAGTGAAAGAATAAATCTTAGAAACAATAAATAATTGTATTAAAGAGAATGACAACAACAAGGCAACAAATCAAAATGTACTGGATACAACCAAAGCAGCATTTAGGGGAGACTTTATCTGGCTAAACATTTAAATCAATAAAATAGGGAAAGACTATGAATTGGACATACAATTTAAAAAACTAGGAAAAGAATAAATTACAAATCCCCAGTTAAACACCAAATTGGAAATCCTGAAAATCAAAGGAGAGATTAATAAAATCAAAAATGAGAAAAACTTTGAGATAATAAATAAAACTAGGAGCTTACAAAACAATAAAATAACTGAACTATTGATTACTTTTATTTAAAAAAAAAGAAAGAAAACCAAATTACCAGTATCAAAAATGAAAAGGATGAATTCACCACCAGTGAGGCAATTAAAGTAATTATTAGGAACTATTTTTGCCCAATTATGCATCAATAAATCTAACAATCTAAGTGAAATGGTTGAATATTTATAGAAGTATAAATTGCCCCAATTAACAGAAGAGGAAATCGAATACTTAAATAATCCTATCTTAGAAAAAAGAAATTGAACAAGTCATCAATGAACTTCCCAAGAAAAAATCACCAGGACTGGAGGCATTTATAAGTGAACTCTACTAAAGAAAAAAATTACAGTGCTTTATAAATTATTTGGAAAAACAGGAAAAGAAGGAATCCTACCAAGTCCCGTTTATGATGCAAATATGGTGCTGATACCTAAACCAGAAAAGCATCAGGGAAAAAAAAATGGAGTTTTCTTTAAAGTAATAAGTCATATCTATCTAAAACCATCAGCAGGCATTATTTGTCAAAGAGAGAAGCTAAAAGCCTTCCCAAAAAGATTGGGGTCATGCAAAGTCCCAGCTGAATGATTTGGGGGGGGGAGGGCAGATGCTTTACAGTTCTGTCTGACCTATGACACAGTTGGGGGTTTTTGACAAAGCGATGGTGCGGTTCGCCACTTTTTTCTTCAGTTCATTTTACAGATGAAGACACCAGGGCAGAGTTAAATGCCTTGCCCAGAGTCACAAAGCCATTAAGTATCCGAGACCAGACTGGAACTCATGAAGTTCAGTCTTCCTGACTCTGGTCCTCAGGACTCTATTCACTGCAGCACCTAGCTGTCCCTAAAACAATCAGAAAAAAATATTAATTTCTCATGGGTCAGCCAAGCCAATATAATTAAAATGACCACCCCACCTAAGCTAAATTACTGATTCAGTGTCGTACCAAGCAAACTGCCAAAAATTATTTTATTGAACCAGAAAAAATAATAACAGAATCCTCTGGAAGAACAAAAGGTCAAGTCTATTAGGGGAATCAATGGGGGGAGGGGGGTAAATGTGAAAACAGGCAGCCCAGCTGTAGCAGGCCCCAAACTGTATTACAACATGATAATAATCAGAATGATCAGTAGAACGGTGGATCAATAGGACAGACTAGATACACAGTACACAGTAGCAATGCCATGTTTGAGAAACCCAAAAATCCAAGCTTTGGGGATAAAAACTTGCTATTAAAACATTCTGGGGAAACCAGGAAGCAATTTGGCAGAAACTAGGTGTAGACCAACAATATGCACCATATACAAAGATAAAGTAAAAATGGGCACGTGGTTTACACATAAAGAGTAATGCCATAAGCAAATTTGGGGAGCATGGGATGGTTTACCCGTCAGGTCTATGGATAAGGGAAGAATATGGAACCAAACAAGAGACAGAGAGCTTTACAAGATGTAAAATGGATAACTTTTATTCAATTAAATCAAAAAATTTTTGAACAAACAAAAACCAATATAGCCAAGACTAGAAGGAAAGCAGAAAACTGGGAAGGGGGTCTCTAATAAAAGCCTAGTTTCTCAAATATGCAGAGAACAGAGTCAATCTTATAAGAATATGACTTATCCCCCAACTGGTAAACGGTCAAAGGATATGAACAGGTAGTTTTCAGACGAAGAAATCAAAACTATCTCTGGTCACACATAAAAATGCTCTATATCACTATTGATTAGAGAAATGAAAATTAACACAACTCTGAGGTACCGGCTCATACCTATCAGATTGGCTAATATGACAGAAAAGGAAAATAGTAAGTATGGGAGGGAATGTGGAAAAAAATTGGGGCACTGATGCATTGTTGGTGGAGTTGTGAAGTGATTCAACCATCCTGGAGAACAATTTGGAACTTTGCCCAAAGTTCTCTAAAATTGTGCTTACCTTTGACCCAGTAATAACACTATTAGGTCTGTCTTACAAAGGAAAACACATATATGTACAAAAATTGCTTGCCCTTTCAAGGGAGCGGGAGGGAGAGAATTTGGAACTCAAACTTTTTAAGTGAATGTTATAAATTGTTTTCACATGTAATTGGAATAAAAACAAAACTGGAAAAATTGGAGTTGAAGCTCACCTCCAAATTAAGAGAAAGATGAATGAAGGATATAAGTGGTCTGCAATTAGCAATTAGAATTAATAAGGGCCAATTGATGTAAAGTACATTGAGAAGGAAGGCACTCCACCTCTCCAATGGCACAGTTGTAGCAGTAAACACAGAAAAAAGTCTTTGGCAACAAAGTGATTTAAAATATCTGGAAGGTATAGACATAGAAGGACGATTTTAATGCCATAAAAACCCCACATAACTAAAACTACAAGCTACCATTATTTTCAAAGGGAAAACATCTTAAGTTTTACCAATAAGCAAAAGAATAAAGATGCCCCATCTCTCCTTTACCATTTGACAGTTTTAAGAAATACTAGCGAGAGGAAGGAGAAAAGAGGGAAAAAAAATTAAGGCATAAACATTGTCAAAGAGGGAGAAAAACAGCACTATTTGTAGATATCATGGTTTATTTAGGAAACCCCCAAGAATTTGCTAAGAAACTAATTGAGACAATTAATAAAATCAGTAAAACAGCAATATAAAATCACTCTCATTTTGTGCACAGCAGTAACAAAATCCAGAAGCAATAAAGAAAAAAAAACAATCTCATTAAAAATAATCACCAATTCCTAAAAATATCTCTGGCTGAGCTTACCAAGATAAACTCTAGATTTGTAGAAATACAGTATCTAAAAGCAATTTTAAAAAGTGAGAACAAGTAGAAGGATATTTATTCACGAAGTTTTCCCTAGTATAACCAACACTGTGATATTACCTACATGGCTATGTGGATGTAATCCTATGCCAATCAAATGTTCAAGGGAGTTTATAGAGCTACAAGAGAGGTCTACAAAATGATAACAAAATTATTTGGAGGAACAAAAGTTCTAAGAGTTCATAGAGAAACTTTAGAATCTGAACGAAATGAGATAGTTTTGATTTCTTTGTCTGAAAACTACCTGTTCATATCCTTTGACCATTTACCAGTTGGGGGATGTCATATTCTTATAAAATTGACTCTGGATTTTGTTACATGAAATCGAAATTTTGAAAGCAGTAATTCTCAAAATCCTTTGGTTCTGTATTTAAAAATAGAAGAAAAGGGGGTGGCTAGGTGGCGCAGTGAATAGAGCACCGGCCCTGGAGTCAGGAGTACCTGAGTTCAAATCCGGCCTCAGACACTTAACACAAAAACTAGCCGTGTGACCTTAGGCAAGTCACTTAACCCCAACTGCCCTCCAAAAAAAAAAAAGTAAAAATCCTAAAAATAGAAGAAAAAAATCAATGGAAAAGGTACAAAAAAAAAATAATCAGTAACAACCAAACCCAACAACCTGGTGTGGGACAGATTCAGAATATAAACTCTTTGAGGAAGAATTTCTTATTTGGCTATAAAGTATTAGAAGAACTGGAAAGTCATTCAGTGGAGATTAGGTTTATATCAGCACCTTACACCACATGCCAAAAGAAGCTCAAAATATTTGAGCAATTTGAATATTAAAAAAAAAACTTAGAGGATGAGATCAGGCATCTTTTCTGCCTATGGTTCAGGGAGGAAACAAAACCAAGGGGAAAGGAGTACCCAACAGATAAGAGATCGATTTTATTACATGAAATCAAAAACTTTTGCATGGATAAGATCAATAAATTTAAGTTAAGAAGGGAAGTTGTAGATTAGAAGGGAAAATCTTTGCATCGAACAAGTATATGATTGAAATTGGGCTGATTACATGGTAAAAAGTAAAAGATTGCTGATGAGCAGCCCTCAGCCATACTATCCAAAACAGTGAAGAAGACCCCCAGACCACTGAGGAGACCCTTGTGGCAAACTTATCAAAGGAAATGAACAGAGAGAGGGGGGAAACGAGTGTTTATATAGTACCTACTATGTGCCACAAAAAATAAGCATTTTTTAAACAAATATCCATTTGGTCTTCACAACAATGTTGGGAGGTGGGTGCTATTAATACCTCCATTTAACATTTGAGGAAACTGAGGCAGACTGAAGTGAAATGATTTGCCCAGAGTCAACTAACCAGCAAGAGTCTGAGGCTGGATTTGAGACTCTCAGGTCTTCCTGAGCCCAGGTTCAGCACTCTGTGCACCATGGCACCATGAGGTATCAACAAATATCGTATGGGATGGGTAACGATCTGTGTCAATAGGAAGAATGTCCATGCAGATAAGGTCACAAATACATTGTAATGTTACAATATGAGAAAAGAACATCCGTCTAATGATCAGAGAGATAAGGTAAAAGGGGTTGCTACTAAATATAATCGCTCCCCTTCAGTGGCCATCTTCAGGTAAATGGTAGGTGAATGACCACCTACCAAGGATGCTGTAGAGAGGGTTGTTTTCAGGTATACGTTGGACTAGATGGATACCAAGGGTTCTTTCAAGGTCATTGATGGCAAACAGACAGAAATTCTGCGATTCTTTTCCTCAGTTAGCTCTCTATAAGTGGAGTGAATGGGAGACCACTGAGATGAATAGGGAAATCTGATGGAGCCAAGAAGCAGAAGGAAAGGAAGCTCAGAGGAAGGGAGTGACTCCATCACCCACCCATCCTTGTTTACAGAGATGATGATCAGTGAGTGTGACCCAAGAAACAGCTGCTGTTGTGGGAGGTCACCGGCCACCGGCCGCTGGAGTCATTGCTGGCTCCTCATGGCAATGTGCGTGGTGCACCAACAGTAGGGGCATGTACCCAGGTAAGGCGAAGGTCTGAGTGGTAATTGAGATGGGAGGTTATAACTGAGGACACATCATTACCACCTGCCATCTGTTGGAAAAGAGCATGGACTTGTCAAAGCCAAAGTGACTTTCCGAGATGCGTCACCCAATGAGAAAAGATGACTGGGGAGGACCATCGCTGTATCCTTGATAAACATCCCTCTGCATGCTTAGCAACATTCCCTTCTGGGTCATTTATCAGATTGCCCAGGGATACAGGGCTGGGAATCTGACTGGTTGGAAAAGAGACTCAGCTACTGGGGATCCTTGCACTGCAGATGTTCAGTAACTAAACGATGCTCCATCAGCCGCAGAATCCGGTTTATTTGAGAATGCTCTCAATTTCCCTTTGGACCAATTATCCTCCAACACCCTTAGACTGTTCCAAATACTTTTTGACTTTCCTCCAGACTCTGAAGCCTGTCCCATTGTGACACTGATGTTCTTAATCCCCTTCTGGGAACTGGAGAGTAGAAGAGGAAGGGGTGTGAGTGTATGTGTGTGTGTGTGTGTGTGTGTGTGTGCATTTAGACAGAGGCAGGCAATTGTAGCCACATTCTCAATATGGAAAGGCAAAAGGAGATGTAGAGTGTTCAAGCTTTGAAACCACCTAGCTTCTCCCCTCCCCATTTTACAGAGGTAGCAAACTGAGGCCCAGAGAGGGAAAGGGATATAATAAGGCTTTCTCCTTAAATCGTTAGTGAGGCATGAACTCAAGTGTTCTGATTCCCCCTCCCCATGGGTTACTTGGTTCAAACACCTTTTTTCAGAAGAGGCAATTGCCTGGGTTTGCCCAGAGTCCTGGGGCTAGTGAGGGGCAAAACTGGATCAGGGTAAAGTATCATTTGAGTAACGTTCTTTACATTTTCTTTCCAGTGGATTTCAGAGATGTTGGTAAAGGAAAGGGGCGGTCACTGACCGGGAAATAACCCTGATCTTTTCTCGTTCTTTGAGAACAGCTTGAAGGGTAAGAAAAGGGTTGAGCCTGGAATGAAGAGAGTGTAAGAGTCAACTCCACACCCCTTCAGGCTTTGGATGGTTATTTATCTATCTATCCCTCTGTCTGCCTGTCTGTCTCTCTATCACTATCTCCCAATCCATCCATCTATCCACCTAGCTATCTACACACGCACACACACACACACACACACGTGCGCACACACACTTGTGTGCTCCACATGTTTGCCCTTCTCCATATAAACAATGGTCATGTGTTTCTTCACCTGGGAAATGAAGACAATGATAGCATTTAACCTCTTAGGGTTGCTGTGAGGTGAAAATGAGCCCTTTGAAAGCTATAGAAAAGGGATCTCATTGTACCAGAGAGGCTTGGGAGGGTCAGATGGCTCAGCCAGAGCCACAGGGTCTGAGTGGAGCCAGAACATGAACCTTGGTCCTCTGACCCCAGATCCAGCATGCTTTCTGCCAGGCCACCAGGCATGTCTCTGACCCTCCCCAGATAACTTTTCTGTATCTCATCCATCTCCCCAGAACTTAGGGATTAGGTCACAGATAAGATTCCTTGGGTGCTGATGGAGGGAACTGGCCACACCCACCAAGGTCCAGTTCTACAAATCTCATGATTTGTCATTACTATTAAAGACTTGAACTGGTAGAAGGAAACTGAGGCTGGGCATGCCACGGCCATGCTGCAGGAGCCCTGGGGAACCCCCTCTGCTGGGGAGAGCCTTCATCAGGAGAGATCCCATCTGCCAAACCTCCCAGCTCTAAGGAGCTTCCCTGAAACCAAACAGCAGAGGTGATGTAATGTTAATGGGATTGGAGAGCTCCCCTGCCAGTTAGTAGGTCTCACATGGAGCCCATTAAGGGAAGCTTGCTAAGGGGAGGCTTGCTTATAGGAAGGCTTTCATACCTTTTGCTAATTTCTAATTAGACACTGATTTGGGAGGGTTGTGATACCCTCTGGCTTTGAGAAATGTACATATACCCAGAGGTGGTGTCTTGCTTTGGGGATTGCTTATGAGAAGGATCTTGTTATTCCCTGGTTGAGATTCTGAGGTATGTTCAGAGCTCCCCAACTGCTCAGATGTAATGGTTCTCTCTCCATCCAGCAATGTATGTAAAGTGTGTAGTTGATTCAGGCACTTGGAGCCTTGTCTGTTGGTCCTTATTTCTCCGCTTGTATTTTCTCTGTTTGTATTTTCTCTGAAGTTCAGGGTTCTGACTTTTCTCCTAAACTAGCGAATGTAATTTTAAAAGACTGTTGACATCTTAAACAGCTATCTTTTCTAATAAAGCAAATCTAAGAACCTGTGCTAGCAGCCATCCTGGGGATGCCAGTGTGGCCCCACCTGCCAGCCTCTAAACAATAGCGCTCCTTCATCTCACAGAGTGCCCACATCTCCATTTTCCCTTCCTGACACAAGAATGACAACCTTGTCCTGGCAATAATTTTTGGAATCCTGATTCAATTAGCCAGGCAATGAAAAACGTTGTGAGGGTTTATGTCCCTTCAAATTCTGCCAGGCCTGGAGTCTCTTCACCCAAAGCTCTACATGGAGAGAAAATGCTCCAGACACATAGCCAGAGCCTGAGGTGTATGGAACCCTGTACCTGTCAGAACCACTGGGCAGCCATACATTACTGGTACCCTCACCCATGCTCTACCCAGAGATAATGCCAGGCATCAGAAGCTGCCAGGACCCCAAGTACTTAGAGAGGGTAAACCCATCCAGACCTTGCCTTTACCTGCCCTGAAGTTTGGCATCTGCCTTGGGGATCCCAACAGCCTTG
This sequence comes from Pseudocheirus occidentalis, assembly GCA_028646575.1. Classification (NCBI taxonomy): domain Eukaryota; kingdom Metazoa; phylum Chordata; class Mammalia; order Diprotodontia; family Pseudocheiridae; genus Pseudocheirus; species Pseudocheirus occidentalis. The sequence goes on from CM053600.1 coordinate 205,017,723, forward strand.
GGGATTCTAGCTGCAAGGGAGCTTGACCTATGGGCCTAGCAGAGCCAGGCTCCACCAGCCCCAAAAGCAGCTTTTCAGACTACAGCAGCTCTCCAGCCCTCTGGTTCTTTCCAAAAGCCCTGAACCATCATCCTAAGGCTCCATTCCATGGACAGCTGGACAGTCTCTCCTTTGAGGTGAGAACCTAGCTATGGCATTTGACTCCAGCCAGAAGTCAGGCAAGGGCCTGACCACTCTTTTGGTAATTACTGGCCAAATATCTGGCTTTCCCTCCAATATCTGGCTTTAACCCCCACTTGCAATCCCCTATCTTGTCCCACTCAATTCACCTGCTCCCTTAAGAAATCTGTTCACCCATCTCTGTCCCCTCCCACCCAAGCTCCTAGCCTTGCTGCCAAAGGGAACATCTCTAAGGGGGTGCAGTTACAACATCTGTGCAGGAGACCAAGCCCATCTCCCTCCCTGGGCCCACGTAGCCGTCAGTGGCATCAGCACTAGACTGATAAGAGGAGATGTCATCAAACACGTATCAAATATTGTCATCCAACATTCACTTCAAATGCTTCTGTCACCCAAACCCCCAGTGCTGAGGAGCCAGGAAGGATTTTTCTCTGGGTCACCACGCTCTGTTTCTATGTGGTCAGAGCTTGGCACAGCTTAGGGTTTACAGAAAGGCTGGCTCCATGTTACGTTGCTCTCTGAGGTGCCAGACGTGACCAACCAAGTCCAGCCATATCCAAGATCTCCAGTAGGTGGGACCTAAAAGACTCAAGTCCCAATCTCCTCATTTTACAAGTGGGAAAACTGAGTCACAAAGCAATAAAAGTGACAGAGGAAGTAAATGCCCAAAACAAGGCCTAAAGGTCTCCTGAGGCAAGCCTTAGAAGCTGAAGTCAGGACTTAGAGAAAGATTTAGATAGCATACCCTAATTAGGGCCTTTTAGTGATGTGGCTAGAGGAGCTTCCCATAAGGCCAGCTCCCTAAAAAAGACCCCCTAGAGCAGCGGTTCTCAACCTGTGGGTCACGACCCCTTTGGGGGTCGATCAAACGACCCTTTAACAGGGGTCACCCAAGACCATTGGAAAACACATGTTTCTTGTGGTCTTAGGAACCGTGACACCGCTCCTCTATCCATCTCCAGGAGAGTTCACCCACATGTAGATATGCCCACATACAAGTATTAAAGGGTAGTGGCATTAGGAAGGTTAAGAACCACTGCCCTAGAGTTACACTTAAAAGAACATTTGTCTGGAACCCTGACTTCAAAGCCTTTTTTTCCTCAAAAAACTTCAAATACCCAAACATCAGATACCTAAAAGACAAGTCCCTTACTGGATTATCCATCCTGTATTGGTTCCAAGGTACAACATACTCAAGACAATGATTATATCTAAACAAATCTAAGTTACTTTTAAGTCTTATCTCTTTGGTCTCCTCTTTGTTAATACCTTTAAGAATGATAATTGACCTGTTGGTGCCCAGAAAACCTGACTTTATCTAAAGTTATTTCCAAGAACTAACAGGCTTAAGACAATGATAGTAAAACCTGAATCCTTTCATCTTTCTATATAAAAATCTTGCTCAAAAAATCATTAAATGGAGTTCTTCCCTGAACTACCCGCCTGATTATTTCTCTCCCACGTTTCCGCTCACACTTGAGGCTGGAACTCAGGTGGCTCCCAACAGTCTCCCAGATTCTAAACCCAAAGTTCTCTTCACTAGGTCACGTTGCCTCTGAGGAGGGTCCTTAGCTGGTTACCTGGGGCATCTTCCCAGATACAGTCACAGAACCCAAAAGCCAAAGGAATCTAAGAGACAAGAGTGGCTGCCTGCCCTTTACTGAAAGACCTCCAAATAAAGCAAGTTGAATGGAAAATACTGGAGGGCCCCAACGCCACAGACTGCAGGGAGCTCTGTCACTATCAGACCCAAAGGAGCCTCTGCTCTTGCATCCATTGCCCCCTCAGTGGTCTAGTAGAGTGAGGCTCATCCCCCTCCCGGGGTCACCAAGGCTTGAAGGCAGCTGCACCTTTACAGCCATGAGAGAATGATATTGTTCTGTAAATCAGCCTTGAATTGTGTTCAAGTAGGAGAGGCTCAAAGGTGGTAGAAGTGTGTGTGTGCATGGGTGTGGGTGTGGGTCTGTGTGTGCCTTTTCTTACTATCTCCTCCTTTGCCCCACCTCCCATGATGATGTGGCCCTTCTCCTGACCAAGGCCAACCTCTGCCCTCACTAGCAATCCCCTTCCAGCCCATTTCCTCCAAAGATCGCCCTCTGTCAACCCAGTCTCTCCCGCTCTGCAGGCTCCTTCCCTCCAGCCCATAGACATGCCGGAGTCTTCCTCATCTTCAGAAGGCTCTCACTCAATCCTCTCAGCCTCACTGCCTGTTGTCCGCCATCTCCCTTGCCTTTTGTGACCAAGCTCCTTGAGACTAAACATCTCCACGAGGTGCTTCCTTTCTGTTCTCTCTCTTCCTGCCTCTCTATAGTGGAGCTTCCAAGCCTGGCATCTAAAAGAAACTGCTCTCTGCCAAATGAAGAATGACCTTCCCATTGCTGTCAGTCCTTTCACTCCCACTCATGTCCAGCTCTTCATGGCCCCACTTGGGGTTTTCTTGGAGAGATACTGGAAGCAATTAGTCATCTCCTTCTCCAGCTTATTTTACAGATGAGGAAAATGAGGCAAACAGGGTGAAGTGACTTGTCCAGGGTCACACAGCCAGGAAGTGTCTGAGGCCAAATGTGAACTCAGGGCTTCCTGCCTCTAAGCCCAGGGTTCTATTGGCTACACCACCAAGCTGCTCCTCCTCAGCTGTAATAAGAAACTGAAAGGACGGTTCAAAAGAAGAATTACAAGTTTAGGTCTGAACACATTAAGTTTAAGATGTCTGTGGAGCATCCACTTTGGGAATTCTGAGAGTCAATCAGATGCATGAAGCTGAAGGTCAAGAGAAAGAGGCTGCTTTGTTGCTGTTGGTTTTTTCCACCTTTTTTTCAATTACATATACAAATTCTTAGCACCTTTTCTGAAAATTTTGAGTTCCAAATTCTCTCCCTCCCCCTTCACTGATTTGCAGGTTTATACATGTACAGTCATGTATTTGTCATATTGCAAAAGAAATTACAAATACCCCACCCCCCCCAAGAAAAATAAAGTTTATAAAAAGTGCTTGGGTCTGCACTCAGACTGCATCAGGTCCCCTCTGGAGGCAGCAGCGTCTGCTCGTCGCCAGTGCTTTGAAACTGTCTTACATCCTTGTGTTGCTGGTAATAGCTAAGCCACTCACAGCTGATCATCATTGCAATATTGCTATGTACAGTGATCCCTTAGTTCTGTTCGCTTCAATCTACATTAATTCCCATAGGTCTTCCCATGTTTCTCTGAAAACATATTGTTCATCATTTATTACAGCATAATATTATTTCATCACAGTCAGAAACCACAAATTGTTCAGCCATTTCCCAATGGATGGACATCCCTGTGATTTCCAATTCTTTATCTTCACAAAAAAAAAACTGCTATAAATATTTTTGTACATAGAGATCCTTTTCCTTTTTGTTTCTTAATCTCTTTGGGATAGAGACCAAGTAATGGTATTGCTGGGTCAAAGAGTATGCACAGTTTGATAGCCCTTTGGGCATAGATTCAAATAGCTCTTCAGAATAGTTGAATCAGTTCACAACTCCGCCAACAATGCATCGGTGTCCCAATTTTTCCACATCCTTTATATTTGTCATTTTCCCTTTTTGTTAGATTAGTCAATCTGATAGGTTTGAGGTGGTACCTCAGAGCTGTATTAATGTGCATTTCTCTAATCAATAGTAATTCAGAGTTTTTTTCACATGAATAGAAAGAGTTTTGATTTCTTATTCTGCAAACTATCTCTTCATAGTCTTGGACCATTTATCAATTCTCTTATAAAATTGATTCTGTTCTCTATATATTTGAGGAATGAGGTCTTTATTAGAGAATTTTCCCCCCAGTTTTCTGCTTTCCTTGGCTGCAATGGTTTTGTTTGTTAAAAAAATTTTTCATTTAATTTCATTTAATGAAATCGGAATTATCCATTTTATATCTCACAATGCTCTCTGCCTTTTGATTGGTCCAAAATTCTTCCTGTATCCATAGATCTGACAAACGGCCTATTCTGCGCTCCCCTGATTCGTTTATGGAGTCACTCTTTATGTGTAAAGTATGTATCTGGTTTGACTTTATCTTGTTTTACGGTGTAAGCTATTGGTCTAGATCCAGCTTCTACCAAAATGCTTGCCAATTTTCCCAGTAGTTTTTGTCAAATAGTGAGTTTTTGCGCCAAAAGTTTGGATTTGGGGGTTTATCAAACACTAGATTACTACAGTCATTTACCGCTGTGTGTTGTGGGCCTGATCTAATCTACCTCCTTCATAATCTACCTCCTATCATCCTCCTCCTCCTTAGCCATGGCAAAACAGGTCATTCTGATGAGCCATTGTAGAATACGTTTGGGGATCTGGCGCAGCCAGGCTGAGTTTTCTTCACTTTTTTTCATTGATTCTACTGATATTCTTGAACTTTTGTTTCTTCCATTCTTTCTATCTCTATGAAATAATTTTTGGATAGTTTAATTGGCATAGTGTTGAATAAATAGATTAATTGAGGTAGAATTGTCATTTTTCTTATCTTGCTTGGCCTTCCTGTGAGTAATTACTATCTTTCCAATTGTTTAGATCTGATTTTATTTGTGTGCAAAATGTTTCGTAATTGTGTTTACATGGTTCCTGGATTTGTCTTGGCAGGTAGAATCTCAAGTATTTTACTTTGTCTGTAGTAATTTTGAATGGAATTTCTCTTTCTATCTCTTACTACTGGACTTTGTTGGTAATTTGTAGAAATGCTGAAGATTTATGTGAGTTTATTCTGTATCCTGCAATTTTGCTAAAATTGGTCATTATTTCAACTGATTTTTAGTTGATTCTCCAAGGATACCATCATGTCATCTGCAAAGAGCGATAGTTTTGTTTCCTCATTGTCTATTGTAATTCCTTCAATTTCTTATTGCTAAAGCTAACATTTCTAGTACCATATTGAATAACAGTGGTGATAATGGCCACAGGAGAGGTTACATCTAGAGAAATCTTTCTGGGAGTCGTCAGCATAACCATGAGCATTCTATTCATGGGAGAGGATGAGATCACTAAGGGAAAGGGCATTGAGAGGGAAGAGAAAAGGACTGAGGCCAGAGCCCTGAAGGACATTATCAAATGGTTTACTGGAAGTAGAATGCAAAGGGAAGCTATGCTGCCTTGAGGTAGGATAACACACACACTCTTCAGTGCACCATTTTCTTTATGCATATTACTGTGGCCTCTTCTTTAAAAAAAAAGATGCTTTTTGATTTTATGCCAATCAGTTTGGACCTTCTAACCCTCCTCACTCCCCCCCAATTAAAAAAATCAATGAACACAGCAACTGCTTCTGGCACTAGATGAAATAGTCTGGCCCCTGTAGCATCTGACTTTTCTACAGAAAGGAAGGAAACATGTTCTATCTCCTCTTCTGGCCATTTTCCAAATTTGTCATCTTCTCTCCCATCTCTATGACTCTGCACAGGAAGCCCCTGTGCCTGGCATGCATCCACTCCTCTCTTCCACTTCTTACTAGGCCTAACTATCTTAAAGGTACAACTTATATGCCATCTACTGCAGAATGGCTGCCCTGATTTTCACTAATTATTAGTGTTCTGTCCTCAATCAATCAATATTTTTAAATGCCTACCAGTTGCCAGGCACTGTGCTAAGCACTGGGGAGACAAAAAAGAGATAAAAGAAATAATCCCTGACCTCAAGGAGCTTCTAATCTAATAGAGGAGACGGCACACAAGTAAATAGGAAGTGAGCTCCATACAAGACAAAGAGGAAATAGCTGACAGTGGGAAGGCCCTGGAACAGAGAGGATTTGGGGAAGGTTTCCTGGAGAAAGTGGACTTTTACTAGGGACCTCCATGATGCCAGGGAGGTCAAGAATCAGAGATGAGGAGGGAAAGTTATCCCTGGTTATCCCAGGCATGGAGGACCGCCCGAAGGAATGTCCAGAGCCAGAGAGGGAGGGTTCTGCTCCTGGAATGGCCAGGAGGCCAGAGTCCTTTGATCAAAGAGTATGTAATGGGGACTGCCTTTTTATCTGTTTGTCTATGTCTTTGGGTCTATCCCTAATAGATCTTGGGATCCTTGGCCACAGGGGCTATCTGTAGCCCAGCACAAAGTGCAATGCCTGGCCCCAAGTAAATCCTTCAGAAGCATTTGCAGAATCGACTTGGATAACCAGATGTCAACTTTCCCTATTTGGCTGAATGAACCAAGAGCTCCGTTTCACTTTTTCTCATGAATACAGAGGTAGGTCCACCTAGCAGCAGCCTTGGGAGCAGTCTGCTTTCCCCAGAGGTCATGTGATAATGATGGCATGTACAGATGGTGTGTTACAGTACTTTTTTCTTTCTGAATTTCACAAGCCCATGAGATGCATCATTGAGCCCTCATTGAGCTCATAGTGTAGAGAAACTGCACCTCAGAGTATCAGAGTGACTGGTCTTAGGGCATGTCACAAGCAAGAAGGGCACCCAGGTCTACTTTCTATGACACCACACTCCTTTCATAAGAATTGAAGGCTTAGTGCGTGAGAAGGTAAGCCTTGAATCCCTTGAATTTAAAACACCAGAGATGTCTCCTCTTCTCTTCTGCAGAGCTGAAGCCACTAGGTTGGGGGCGGGGATCCCCATCCCCAAATATTCTGATCCAGCTCTGCCCTTTGCTTTATCTCTCTGAAGTTTCCAAACCAGGTACATCACACTCCACCCAGGGGACATTCAGTCATCTTTTCCAATCAGCAATTCTCCCACACTCAAGACTTCCTCAAGGTCTCTCTCCCTGTTACAATGCAATATCGGATCAAGCTACAATGTTTCCTGAATGCTTCTCTCCCTCCACTCCCCACACCCAAAGCTGCCTTGGGAGCAGCCTTGTGGAATAGGATTGCCTGGAATTCTTTCTCATATTCTGGCTGGGGGAGACATTAGAAGTCCCCAAACCAGCTCCCTCCAGATTCGTGAATCCCCTCTCCCTCCAACAGCCCTGAAAAGGTTTCAGAGTCTGACTGAGGACTTATCAGTGATGGGATTGAATCTAGAGTCTGATTAAGGATTTAACAGTAATGGGAAACTTACTATTTCATGTGGAAGTCTTTGCAATTTGGGCCAATTCAATTATCAGAAAGACCTTTCTTATGTGGAACCTAAATCTTCCTTTAGTCTATTGATCACAGTTACTACTTCTAACTACACGATAAAAGTCAAATTTCTCTTCCGCTAGATAAATGTTGAGATTATAACTGTTAGAAAGTAGAATAAATGAGAAAGGATATATCAACCAGATGAAATGGGCTACGTCAGGAGCTGGTAAGCTGCCTCTCCTTGGAGGTCTTCAAGCCGACACTGGCTGACCACCTTCTGTATATGCTACAGTTGGGATTTCTTCCATATGTGGTTTGCCCTCTCTGACCATCCCCTATTGTGGTGATAACTAAGGCCTCCCACAAGAATGAAGCACCCTGAGATTCCCAGAGAATCCAGGATGGTAGGGTCCAACCCCACAGGTGCCAGTCTGGTCAGGTACCTTTGATCCACCCTCTGCTTAGAGACTGCCAATGAGGAGGAGTCCACCATTCCTTGTTAGCCCATCCCATTTGGGGAGACTTCTCACCATCAGGATTTTCTTCCTGACCCCCAGTTTAAATTGGCCTCTGGGGCCAAGCACAGTGTGCAGCCAAGGGCAAGAGGGAAAACATTGGGTGCAAAGTCAAGAGACTTGAATTCAAATGCTGGTTGTGACTCTCACTACCTGTGGGACCTTGGACAAACCACTTATCTTCTCCAGAGTTTAGTTATCTTACCATAAGAGAAATGAAAGGGGTGGACTTGATGTCATTGGAGGCCCCTTCCAACCCCATTTCTCTCTCTCCTGGAAGCCTTTCAAGCCCCTGAACCCAGAAATCATGTCAGCATCAGACAGTGGATGGAAAACTGACCTTGGAGCAGGAAGACCTGAGTTCAAATTTTCCCTATGATACTTTCTACATGAGGGAGCATGAACCAAGCAGTTCACCAAGCTTCCCCTGCCCACGAGAGCTGAGGAAAGACAAGCACGAGGTCCTTCAGCACCCTTGGCAGGTCTGAATCTCTGATCCCATGATCTGGGAGGCCCAAACTCGGCAGTCAAAGCTCCTTTGAATGGCATAAGGAGGCAGGAATCGCTGCACCTCCTGTTCCCTGGTCATGGGATGATCTCCAGCTCGTCAATGGAGGGAAAATGTTTTTGAAAAGTGCCTTTCTCACAAATGCTATGAAAGAAATAGGGCAAGGGTGATGGCTGTTTGTTTGAGTTTTTGACATCTGAGGAGGCTGATGCACAGCAGGCTTACATAAGTGCCTCCCAGTCACCCAGCGACCGTGCCCTGTGTCCTATGAAACTTCCCTTCCACGTGCAGACCCCCCCTGAGATCCCCTGCTGGGTTACTCTCCAGCCTCTTCTGGGAGATTTTTAGTGACAGGGAACCCACGACCTTAAAAGAAAGTTCATTCCATTTCTGGACTATTTTTCTGACAACGCGCTGAAATCTGCCTTCCACCAATTCATCTCAATTCCAACATCTCGGACAGAACAGATTTCTCAATGGAGTCATCTTCTTCACTTCTGAAGCCCAGACTTTCTCACTCCAAGGAGCACGTGTCCCCTTTGCCTTCTTTAGGCTCAGACTTGCCTAGCTCTTCCACTGCTCCTTACAGAGCCAAGGTCCCAGCTCCTGCACTGACCAGATCCTTCTCGAGCACAGGCCAGCTTCTCATATCTCTTTTACCCTACATCTCCTATGCTTAGTCTCACAGTCTTTCAGTGGAGTGAAATCAGTTCCCAAAATTGGAACCCAGCCCTTCAACAAAGGCAAACTCAGGGGACTCACGCAGTTCACTTAGGTTAAGCTTGTGGTCCCCTAAGGCCTGGAGATCTTCCCCTCCACCCATGAACACTGTTGAAAATCAGGCCTCACACCCATCCTGCCCTTGGGTGATGTGGTTACTATTACTTAACCCTAGTGTCCTGGCACACTTCAGGGTGATTCCAGTCCAGTCTGACAAGCTTTGGCAACATAGCTGTGATCACCTCCAAACACAATTGCTTTATCTTCTGTGACTTCAAGGGAAAGAGGGGTGGGTGGGGAGTCAGAAGCCCTAGATTAGAATGCCAGTTCTGCCGGGTATTGCCTATGTGACCCAGGGCAAGCGCTTGACTCCTCTGAGCCAATTTCCTCATCTGTGTGAAAAAGGTTGGGGAGAGGGCTTTCAGGCTGCCTTTCGGCTCTAAATCCATGACCTCATGACAAAAATGTGGGCTCCTGCTAAATGCCTGTCCTTGGGCGCTGTGACCTTCATCTTCCCTCACACAAGTGCTCGACCATATTTCTGTTTGGTCTCCTGTTGTTGTTTAATAGGGGGAGAGTTGTGTGGCCCAATGGGTGATGGGTCCTGGCTTGGTCGGACCATCAGGATCCTTCAATGCTCAAACTAAATCCTAATATACTGGGTTTACCTACGTAATGGGTACTCACAAATGATGGTGGATTGTTCCCCATTTGGGAAAAAACCATGAAGTGCAGACTTTCTCACACACAGTAGGTAACCCTCACCCATCAGTGGCTCAGGCAGTCTCCTTTGATTAGAGTTTCACCATCTTCAGGACTGTTCATAAACATCTCTTTTAAAGGGTAACGGCAGGTCAAGGAGGGGAGGCTGCCGCTTGCAGAGGCATAGATCTGCTCATCGTGGCAGACATATGAAAAGGCCAAGGTCCCCTGAGGACTCTTAACCTTATGTTCTGCTTGGGTCAGGGTTCAGGAGGGAGAGGTGGGGTGCCCTTTCCCTTGCCTCAGCCCCTCTGCTGAGTCCTGTACCCCTACCAGAGCCTATTCCCTGCCTCCTGGCTGTCTGTGGTCCTGACAGACTTCCTGCCCACTTAGGTTTGGACCAACAAGACCTTTTTGCATACACTGGAGAGATATTTGCATGAATTAAATTGAATAGAAACAAGGAGCACATGTGGAGACCCTTTAGGTTCCCTAAAAGATGGTGCCATATTTATGGCTTTGCTCCCCAATGCTCAGGTTAGCCCTCCAAGCTCCCAAGGACCAGAGGGAAGACCACTGGCCTCCAGGAAACTGTGTGTTTGTGTATGTCCTGAACTCTGCAGGGTAGGCCAAGGAAAGAGGGACATCAGAAGACAAGAAAGTAGGGGAAAGCTAGTAATCAACTATGAAGAAGAAAATCCTTCCTTCCCGTTAGTCCCAAGTGGAGGTAGCAAAATGTAGCGAGTTTCAGCAGCCACCAGGAACTCGCCTGGACTCCCAGCAGCAGTCTTGTTTCTTCATAACCATTCCAGAAGCAAACACTGGATCTGAAGGTTTGTATAACTGGCTGAAGGCTTATATAACCTGCTGCAGCCTCAGTTCACCCCCTCTGAATGTGGGGATAAAAAGAGTGAGCCACAGAACACTTTAGTGAGGCAGCCCAAGGTCCATCATAAACCAAATGATGACACCACCACATATTGAATAGAATCTTCAGAACACAGGAGATGGAAAAAAAGAAGCCCTTCTTAGGCCCTAAGGCAGCTGGACAGCACAATGGGTAGAGTGAACTCAGAAATACCAATCTGGCCTCCCATACGTCCTAGCTGTGTGACCCTGGATAAGTCACTTCACTGTGTTTGCCTCAATTTCCTCATCCACAAAATAGGCAGGAAAAGGCAAACCACACTAATATCTTTGCCAAGAAAACTCCAAATGGGGTCACAAAACACCCAACACATCGCGAAAGACTGAACAACAAAAGTTAGGCACCTACTTTATGCCCCAGACTGTGCTGTCTACACTTTATGTGTGTGCATCTATCTGTGTGCACATGTATGCATATGTATATATTCTATACTCCGACAGTCCCTTCAATTGTATTCAAAACAAATGAGAAAATGTATCAAAGCACAAGGAGAAGAAAGGGCTTGATGAATTCCTACCGCCACTTCTGAGAAGCAGAGAGACAGCCTGATGGCAGAGGAAAGCCAAGAGCCGGGTCTGAGTCCTCTCTGCCACTGTGCAGGGACCCTGACTTAGCCTGTCTCAGCCACAGTTTCCTCTCCTGTAACAAGGAGAGATGTGACTCAGGGGCCTCCATGGCTCCTTGCAGGAAGGGAAAGGCAGGACTTTCTTTCCACACAGGGAAAGGACTCCAGGTTCATGCATCAGCAGTCTGCTTGCCTGCCCAGACTCCCTCTCTGACACTTGCTTTTTCCCTAAGACTCTGTTATACCAGATTTGTTGGGGGAAATGGGAAGGATTAGGGACAATAGAAGAGTTGGGAAAGGGGGACCATGGAAGATAATTGTTCTTTCACTCGCATTAAAAATGCCTACGGGGCTGATCCCCAGTGACCAGCCTGTCAACGTGTGGCTGTCCTGACATATTTAATAAACGTTTAATTCTTTAAAGGAAAAAAAAAAAGCCTGCTGCCAAGCCCACAGAGGGAGATTTGGCTTGGTCTTTAAAAAGATGCTCAGTTCTTATTAACGTCCCACTCCCCTTTGGCCAGAAGCCTGGGAAAGGCTGGGATCATGCTGATAAAAGAGAAGCAAGTGAGGGGCTTGGGGGAGTGAGAAGTAGAGGGATTATCAAGCTGAACCTCCTTGTGAAACTGAGGCGCAAGAGAAGGGATGCCAGGCCGGCTCTGCCTCCTGGCTCCCTGTGTGGTGCACCTGCTGTTCTGCCCTGTTGATCTAAGTGCTGAATAGCCCGGATTCTCCCAGCTCCCCAAGCCATCAACACTACATACAGACACCCAGTGTGGTTTACAAACACAAAGATGAAGGGAGCCCAACACAAACAGTCGCGCATGGGGGTGATTGCCCTTTGTCAAAGTCGGCCACTCACAGCCAACTTAAAATGAAAGAGGGGGAAGAGGAAGCATTTGCCATTCCACCACAGCGCAGGCCCCAGGAGGCTAGCTTGGGCCCCCTGGCCTTACAGAGGACTAGCTGCAGGTCCCCCGTCAGAGCCCATGACGTACACACATAGGAGCCACATCCAAGGTGGGCAGGAGCTCCGAAGCTAGGGCTCAGTCTGTGCTGTCCCCCCAAATGGACCCATAGACAGACAGAGCTGCTGGAGCCACCTCCAGGAACTGAGCAGCTCCCTCCCCCCCAGAAGCCGGCTCTGCCTGGGGAGGGGGGCACCTACCAGTTCGTTGTCCTCTCCTGGGTTCAACAGGGCCCAGTGGCCTCTCTTGTGGTTTTCCTCCATGTGGATGCCTCCCTGTCCCCTGCCAAGGTCTGCTCCCAACTATTTCCTCAGGGAGCACCTCGCCAGAGCCAGCTGGAAGGCTGAGCACCAAATACCTTTCATCCTGGCTGTGCAAGGATGTTTAAATCTCCTACCACACCCCTTCCTTATTGGACTAAGAGAGTGAGCAGAGGCGGTCAAGGGCTTCCCGAGTTTCCAGCCTGCCTTGGTTTCTCTCCCCCAGCTTCAGCTGCTAAGCCAACTCAGAGAGGCAGACGCAGCAAGAGCAGCAGTTGGACAGGAAAGTACAATCATTTAATTTCCCATCAACAAACGTTGGAGCTGAGCCAAGCACACCCAGAACGGAGGAGATCCCTCTTGAAGAAGCTGAGCCAGAGAGATTAGCAAGCTGGGAAGATTCAGAGATTCGGGGAAAGGGACAAGAGCACATTGCCCAGTGTGGGAGCAAGAGGGAGTCAGGGGAATGGGGAAATGGCTCTTGGCACTAACAGGAAGATGAGTGTTGATGTTGAAAGGAAGGAGAGGCTCAGATGAAAAGTGAGGATCAAACAGAAGTAGATGGGAGATCAGCAGAGTCCTGGGATGGACAACCAGACCTAGGCAGAACCTGCCAGAACCAGCGCTCGCCCCTCCCCACCCCAGCCTTGTTCTCTCCAGAGCATCGATGGCCCCTCAGATCTGGAAAAGGCTTGAGAATTCCCTTGGTCACTCAACCAACAAGTGATCATCCAGCTTTTGTGTGAAGTCCTCCCTAACCCCTCTGGGCCTCAGCTTCCTCATCTGTCAAATTAGGCAGTTGAACCAGATGACCCTCAGCTTTGGTAGCAATCTAAAGGTGGTGCAGAAGAGTAACACACAGCCCCATGTTGATCATTTAAGAGAATAAATAGGGTTTCTATGGCATGGGCAGTTATGGGAGAGGAGGGAAGAAAGGAAGGAAGAAAGAAGGAAGGAAGGAAGGAAGGAAGGAAGGAAGGAAGGAAGGAAGGAAGGAAGGAAGGAAGGAAGGAAGGAAGGAAGGAAGGAAAAAGGAGGGAGGAATTGAATTTTATGAATATGGAATAAATCTTGGATATTGTGACTCTCCTTTCCAGAAAAAAACTATCAAAGAGACAGCTCAGTGATATGTAGAAATCCATGGGTTTTCTTCAGTGATCATTTCAAGAGTTCTAGGCCCCAGGCTTCGGTGGCTTTAGGCCCACTGTCCAATGCAACAGATATGTTGAGCTCTGACTCTGCTTCATGGACTTCCTGCATAGGCTGCCGGAGCCCCAGACTGTCTCTCCTGGGAGCTGGACTATGGACTCAGAAGTAAGACCCAGAGCTTTGACTGGAGAAAGGCCAAGGCACAGGCTTCCAGCTGCTGCTGGTAAGTGGGTCAGTTCTTCTAGCTGCTTCAAGAGGCTGAACATTTTCCTTTGATGCTGGGGTTGAAAGGATTTGTCCTGGCAGGTCAAGATCTGGCCTCTGATATTTGGGACAAGACTCTCATTCCAGATGGTCCAAGAATGGAGGGGCTTTGTGGTGAGTGTCAGTGAGGGTGAAGGGGAGCCCCCTGGGGAGGGGGCCCAGGCTCTGTGACTGTTTCCTCGTCCCTGTGGCCCCAGGTTCCTCTTCTGCAGAAGGAGGGGTTTGGGGTGACATATGGGAGGTCTCTCCCAGCTCCAAAACTCTGACGTGATGATTCTGCGATCTCTACAGTCAAGGCTTATTCCTGATTTCGTGGGACCTAGCGTGGGTGGAGGCCACCACCACAGGCTAAATCGAAGCTCTCAGGGCAGAGACGGTGTACAGCATCTTGGCTTTAGTGCCTTCCAATGAGGCCAGACAAGCATGTAGGAAGCTCTGTTGAAAAGGGCTTTGGCAAAGGGAGAAACCTGATAGGCCCAGGTCTGAGCCTGGGCTAGTCTGCCCATTAGAAAAAAAAAAAAGGAGCTTAGAGCTAAGCTAAGGTACCCAGAGCATGGGCGAGGGTGGGTGGGTCTTTCTGTTGGTCCATCGCCCACCTTCTGATGATAAGCCTCTCCAAACTGTCCTGGGCTGGTGGTTTAGGACTCTCTGCCATTGTAGGCAGTGCTTATAGAAAATTCACTCCATTAGCATTACCTTTGAGACTGTGCCCCTGTCACCTGCACTGAAGGATGAAGTTAGTGTATCCTTTCTACCCAGAACCATTCCCTAACTGGCAAGTAGTCAAAAGATGGGAATAAACTGTTCTCAGAAGAATTAAAAACTATTCATCACCATATGAGAGACTGTTGCAAATCACTAGTCATGAGAAACCAAACCAAACCAATCATGAAGTTCCACTTTACACCAACAAATTGTAGCAAAGACAACAAAAGATGCAGAGTCAGTGCTGGAGGCTGTGGGAAGACAGACGTGGGCACACATTGTTGGCAGAACTGCAGGTTGGGTTGACTATTCAGGGAAGTCATTTTGAGTTATGATAGAAAAAAACAACTGAAGTGCAGTGTACATACCATTTGTCCCCTTGCCAGACGCATAGTCCAAGGATCCCAAAAGAAAAATCCCGAACACATCAAAATATTCACAGTAGAACTTTTAGTGTTAGCAACAAACTGAAAGGAAAGTATTGGCCCAGTTTGGAAAGATATTTTTTAATGATGGGACGAGAATATAATAGGATAGTAATGCACCAAAGAAATTTTGTATGTTTGTATATATGTGTGTATATTGAGAGGGAGAGACAGAGACAGAGACAGAGAGACAGAGACAGAGAGAGAGGGAGAGACAGAGACAGAGAGAGACAGAGACAGACAGAGAGAGACAGACAGAGACAGAGAGAAAGGGAGAGACAGAGAGAGGGAGAAGAGAGACAGAGAGAGACAGAGACACAGAGAGAGAGGGAGAGACAGAGAGAGACAGAGAGACAGAGACAGAGACAGAGAGAGACAGACAGAGAGAGAGAGGGAGAGACAGAGACAGATAGAGAGAGGGAGAAGAGAGACAGAGAGAGACAGAGAGAGGGAGAAGAGAGACAGAGAAAGACAGAGACAGAGAGAGAGAGGGAGAGACAGAGAGGAGAGAGGAGGGAGTGAGAAAAGAGGGAGGGAGAAAAGAGGGACGGAGGGAGGAAAGAGAGGGTGAGGCAGAGAACTTTTTTGAACTGAGCAAGGTGAGGTAAAAGCCACCATGGAAATAATATGCATAATTATGACTATGTAAACAAAAAAAACCACAATGAAATTGAGCACTGAGTAGTTATGATGCCTGAGCTGAACCCCAGGGGAGAGTTTAGAAAACACCCCCTTCTCTCTACCACAAGGGTGGGGGACACCAGGCACGGAATGTTGCGTATTTTGACACACAAAAGAGTTGTTTTGTTTTGTTTCTGAACTTGTTTTTCCTTTTAAAAACTTTGTTACATGGAACAACTTGTTCACTGAAGGAGGGGGAAGGAATATATTTAGAAATAAATGTGATGAAGACAAAAGTATGAATTTTGAAAACTTTAAACTTTTTTTTAATATTGGATTATAACCTAGCTTTTCCCAGGAGAACCAGGAGAACCAAACCACAGAGGTTTGGGCCGCCCAGAGGCCTGTGCAGGCAGCACATTTCCCAGGGTCCTTGCCTCTGTTTCCCTTCTTTGACAGATTTCCTCCCAGAGGTTTCTTGTGGGCTATTTTGGAGGTGGAGGAAGCTGAAGACATGGGCCCATGCCCACCTCCAAGCTCACTCAAGGTCTAGGGTTCTTTTCTGAAGACTTCTCAGAATCCCTTTAGGTTTCACGAAGCAGAGACTTCCTGACAAACACCCCAATAAACCTCCTTATGAAGCAAATTCCCCCAAAGACCCTGGATCTCTCAATTGTTACCAGAGGAGCCTTCTACCTCTGGTCAAGGAGGGCCAGCCTTTTCCAGGCCCTGCCATGGCTACATTTTCATAATGATTGGCACTGATAGACCCAGGGAAGTTGAAGAGAGGGCTTTCCGTCAGGACTGAATTCCTAAAAGCTGCCAGTTTGACCATCTGAAGGCCAGCATAAAGGGGGCCAAGAAAGAATGAAAGGAGGCCCAGCAGGCATCTGGGGGCAGCACTGCCTCTGAACCCATCCCCCATCCTGGACAAGGAAGGCTTGGGTCATCATTGTAGGGAAGTTACTAGCACATATTAAGGTGTGAGATGACTCGATTCCAATCCACACCTTTGAACGTGGAAACAAAAACACTCTTTCTGTCTTGTTGGAGGTAGGTAAACAGGGAGGCAGGAGCGGCCTCAGAGGTAGACCCAGCCAGCCTGCCTACTCAGGGACATTCCAGCAGTTTGCAAAGGGAAGAAGCATTGGACCCTTCCCTGACTCACTGATACACACTGCAAATCTTCCCTCAACAGGTGCTATTCCTTGAGAGCAACCTTCGGCTGGCCCATAGTAGGCACTTAATAATGACTCTTCAGGGCCAGAGCACAGCTCTGATTCTGGATGAAGCACCCATGCTCCACCCTTCCATCTGCTGTCCATCCTTTCCTTGCTTATCTTGACCCTGGGCAGAGACTCTGGATGCCCAGGTACCCAGTCTCGAAGATTGCCGAGCCAGTCCCCTGCTGTTTCCTCTTTAAGAGCTGTGGCCTCTGGAATGTCGGTGCCCCAGGATTAAACCACCAGGAGTCTCGTTTCATAGGTTTGTTGACCAAGAGGAGCGCCAGAGGCACCTAAGAGGATTATGCCCATTCCCATGGGTGAGGCCCCAGATTGGTGGTTTCATATTTGAGAAGCTACCCTACTGCTATTTTCCTCTGTTGGAAGTGACCTGCAATTGATTGTTCTGAGCCTTTCCCAGGCCAGAGCAAGGGGTGATGAAAGGGATCTCACTCAGGTGTGAGGCCCTCTGTGTATTTGGGAACCAGACTTATAGCTCTCACATGGAGCTGGCCCAGAGTCTCCTTGGGATCTGTCACTCAGAGCCCAGCCCCAGGTGAACGGAGCAGGAGGGGAGCCTGGAAGCTTGTGGCTTTGACCTTGGAGAAGGGCAGCCTCAGAGCTCCCTGGAACGAAGCTTTGGGGGGCTCCCAGAGAACCCTGTACATGCACAGCGGAAGAGGGGGGAAGGGTGCGAAAGGAGGAGCCCGGGAGGGGAAGGCTACCATGATGGAGGGGAGATAATGGGGTTACGGGAGCCGCGGGAGAAGTCCACACAATGGAGTTAAGGAGAGGGAGGACAATTAAGGGAAAAGCATGCCGGAGAATAGTCAAAAGGGCTGGTCTGGCTTCAAAGCCCGGCTCGACTCCTTGCTACCTCTGAGACTTAGGACAAGTGACTCGATTTCCCCAAGCCTCGGTTTGAGTAGCAGGACACAGTGCGTCAGAGAATGGGGGTTCGAGGTCCACCTTGGGACCCTAAGGAAGGCGCTGACCGTCCCCGTGCCTCAGTGTCTTCCGTTTGTAAAATGACAGAGTTGAATGTGAAGACCTCTCAGGTCCCTTCCGCTTCTGATCCCGCGAACCTCCTCTCTGAAGGCGTAACTTCTAGTTGTGGGGTGTTCACCGCGTCTTTAGCCCCTCTCCCCAGAGAAAGGAGGACATCAGAAGGGGGTTGGGGAGGGAGCTGGCTTAGTGCAGCCTGAACCCCCCCCCCCGCACGGTGAAGGTGCCGGGTGGGCTTTCTAAGGTCTGGGGTTAAACACAATTAGAAATGCGGGGTGGGGGTGAGCCTACTGATGCAAACACTAGGACGCCTGCCGGCTGCATCCTGGCGTGACTTACAACGTGATCTCATCTGTTGTCTTGTGTTTTCACTCGGCCAACATTTCCCTATGACATGTGGCGCGGTGGCACTTGGAACCGTGGCCCTCGGGCTGTGTCTCACGCCCTTAGCCGGTGACGTCGACTTTGTTCTTAACGGACTTGCGGATCCAGTTTGTCGATTTCTGGATCTCGGCCGCACCGGAGCAGTTGACGTGAGCCTCCCTTCTCAGCCTTCCGCAGAGTTTAAGGCTGGAGGGACCTTGGAGCTCGCCTGTGAGTGGGTCCAGAGGACAAGACTGAGGTTTAGAGCTTGAAAATCATGTCTCCCCCACCCTCTTTTTTCTAAATGTCTTATCAAAGGCCTGAGCATGTAATGAAGGAGCAGGGATTTGAACCCATTGTACTGCATTGCCTTCCGACGATCAGCTTTAAAGTCTGTCCTCTGTATAGCCCTTTCTGGCACAGCCCAGAAAATAATTCAGCTTTTGCCTCAGCTTCCAGCAGGCAGCTGTGTGATGCTGAGCATCCTCCGGTCACAGTGTGACCACTACGTGAGAGAAGACAGCACTTACAGGAAAGATGCTGGGAAGATAGAAACCACAAGAACTGGTGATGGATTGGAGAGACTGGGTGGTGTAATTAAGGAGCTGAGGATGGCCCCCAGGACCTGAGGAACTGGGAGCAGGGCTACGTCCTGGAAAGCGGCCACAAAGCAGAGGAGGGGGAAGCTCTCAGGGAAAAGCTCACGTCTCCTGTTTGGGTCGTGCTGAGTTGTCTATGCCTCTGGGAAAGTCAGATCAAGCCGTCCAATGGGTGGCTGGTGTTGTTGGGCCAGACCTCAAGGGATTTGAGTGACTGCTGGGTGGCCGGGGAGAGATTCCTGGACTGGGAGGCTTTTCAAAATCTGTTCAACTTTAAGACTGGATGATTCTCTGGTCAGTATGTCAGGCCCAAGAAGGAACCATGACCTGGTACCTACTGGCAAGGAACTATGGAGCCTTGATGTAAATAACCATGCAAAGGTCATTTTCATTTTTAAGAGTAAAATCTACCCTTTTTCACCTAATTTCCCTTTTCCTTGCACTATTAAAACATAGGAGCTGATGGTCAGAGCTACCATCGTGTAGACATCTCTCTTCCTGGTTCTATTGCTCTTATCACAAAAGAATGCTTTAAAAGGAAGAATACAGAATCTCTGGAACCCCAGATTGAAACTCTGACACCTAGAGTAGAGACCTCCAAAATTTCCAGCTGGATTTCTCTTTTAAAAATATTTTATTTTTTCCCAAATTTTACGTGCAAAACAATTCTTAAAATTTGCTTTTTAAAATTTTGGGTTCTTAATTCTCTCCCTCCCCACCTCCTTCAGACAGCATACAATATGATAAAGGTTATGCATGCACAGTCATGCAAGACATATTTCCATATTGGTCATGTTGTGGATGAAAACACAGATCAAACGGAATAAAACAAAGAGATTAAAATTAAAAAGTAAAGAAAAAGTCTGCATTCAGATCCCATCAGTTCTTCCTCTGGATACGGATAGCAGTTTTCATCATAAGTTCTTGGGGACTTTCTTGGGTCATCGTTGTTGCTGAGAAGAGCTAAGTCACTCAAAGCTGATCATTGCATCTAGCAGCATTTCTAATGAGATTAAAACTCAGTCCAGGGTCTGGAACATAGTAGGCACTTAATAAATCTTTAATGAATTGTTTTGAATTAATTGAACTTTTTGGTCTATTAGATAAAAACTGACAGCCCATGGGACCAAATCTGTGAAATCACAAGAGCTGTGACTAAATTGTTTACCTATTCTGGAGACAGGAAGAGAAGTGGGCACCCCTGGAATCTCTGAACTGAGGACAAATGAAAAGAGATGATTGTCATGGACAAGATAACTAGGAAAGAGGGTGCCCACAAAAACACAGAATAAAAATGTAGGTTAAAAAGGGTTGATAATTAGAGTTAACAAACAAGCAAATATTGTTGCATTTGATGCCCATAATGCCTGTGGGAGGCAAGTGCTGTTATCCCCATTTAGCAGGTGTGAAAATTGAGATGAGAGAGGACCGCTGATAGTAAAGACCTGTCTGAGGCAAGATTTCCAACTCAAATCTTCCACACTCTTTGAAGGCACCAAGGTCCAGCAGTGATGAGAGATCCCTGAGAGCTGAGTAAGGAGAACTGGGATCTGTTGGGGGTGGGGTACATCAAGTTCTTTGGTTTATTTTATTAAGTCGCCATCTGGGGCAGAAGAAATACTGGGCAAGGAGACAGAAAACTCGGCTCTGCCATAAATTAACCACGTGATCTTGTGCAAACACCTCACCCCATTAGCGATAGTTTCTTCATAAAATGGAGGCCATAACCCATAGGCTGCCTCTCTCACAGAGTGAATGGAAGGATGTGCTGTCTACAGAGGAGTTACTGTGAGTTACTAGCCCGCACATAGATGTCTTGCATGGCCCTTGGGACAAAGGAAGATCTCAGCAGCCTGACCCAGTTTGGGGAGAAGACAGGTCTGTTCTAGGAGAGTATCTTGGGGCTATTGACTCCAACATGTTCATTTTGTGAATGAGGAAACTGAAGCCCAGAGAAGTTGATAAGAAAAGTGGGGCATCTTTGGGCATCAGGCTGGAGTTCCCAGAGCTCCTCCCATGCTCTCCCATCTGGTCCTCACAGCGACCTTGTGTGCTACGTGCCTTTGGTATCCCTAGTGTGCTGAGCTGTCCAGGAGGCACTGAGTGATCTGCACACGTGGTGGACTCAAGGTCAGGCCTTTGGCTCTGGCCACTCTCCCTCCACATGCCTAACATGGTCAGAGGCTGACCAAGCACTGAGCTAGTGACCATTCTAGCATTTCACTGTGATACAAAGATAGCAAACAATTTCCCTGCCTGCAATGAGCTTATAGTCTGGAAGGAAAAGACATGTATGCATGAACAACATAATAACTGATTAGTCAAAATGTGACCTTCGTATAGAAGAAGTCAGACAGTAACTCCTGAAAGCTTGGGGAAGGCGCAATCAGCCCTAGCTGACAGCTATCATAGAGGGCTTCCTAGAGGAGGTGGCTATGAGTCCAACAAGCAGACATGGAGGTGGGGAGTGGGGTGGGGGAAGGGTCTGTCCTATTCATGCGAAGCAGCATGGGCAAGCTCACCAAGGCAGGATGAGGCAGGCTACCATGGGGGACTGGCAAGAGCTGCCCCTCTTGGGACAGCCCAGCCACTTACCTCCCCACCTTGTCTCAGGCTGCATTTCTGCCATGCCACTGACCATGTCATCTTTTCCCTTCCACTCTTAGCTCTGAGCACTGTCACCAAACTCATGTGACCATGCTTCTCCAGAAGCCACACCAGAGTCATAGGTTTAGGCTCTCTTCACCATTCCTGTTACTTCCCAACCAAGACAATCTTCCTTGGCCATCATTCCCGTCCACATGTTCTTTCCCTCATTTGAGTGTAAGCTACTGAAGTGTAGGAACTGTTCATTTTTGTATTTGGAGCATGCAGTGACTGGTGCGTAGTAAGCTCTTAAGAAATATTGTTTTCAGTTAATTATTTGTTCACTCATTCCATACAATTGGAACATAATAATTTGTGTGTGAAATATTGAAACATGAAATTGGTTCTGAATGAGTCTGGGAAGGTAGACGGAAGCCATGTTCCAGAATAATGAGTTTTCAATTTTTCCTATAGACAGTGGGGCACCTTAGAAGGTGTTTGGGCAGAGGAGAAACGTGAACAGCCCTGACCCTTAGGAAGATTGCTCAAAGAGGAATATGTCAGAGGAATGTGGGGGAAGCCATTTAGAGGTCATCACCATTCTCTAGAGGACACATAATAAAGACCTAAGTGCAAACTTAGAGCAACCATGGAAGTATAATCCTATGGTTCTACTTTACTTGAGTGGGAATGCCTTGCAGAGAGTGCATTTTAGAGCATTACTGCTCAAAGAGGAAATGGGTTGGGGGTAGGTGAATACTGTTTGGGTGGAGTGATAGAAACTGGGCCTCGCCAACTCTCAGATGTGCCTGGGTCCAACATGATCATCTGAACTACATGACATCTCTGTGTTTATTGCATTCCTGGCAAGGGATGGGCTCTGACACAAGATGGCACAGCCTTCTGGTTTTGAGTAATCTCCACAGTCCTATTACTCAACATTTCTAAATGCCCTATTTAAGTTTGTACCTTGCCTGACACTTTTATGGCCATTACCTGCCCATCAGAACACAACTGTTGTCTTCAGCCTTGTTGGAAGTCAAAAGAGCTCATTGGGTTCAGGCAACTTCATCCAATCTCCTCCCCTGTGCTGCCCTGGATCAACATTGGGCTTTTATATAAGCTGCTGCCTTCATGCCTTGATTTCAGTGGTTTAGAAGAAGATCCTGTTAGCTCTCCAAATGTCCCCCTCCTCTACTGACTGAAGACAAAAATTCTACAGCAGAGTTTCACCCTCTGGGGCAGTAATCACTTAACACCCTGGCAATGGTACCCAGAGAAGGAGATGGCAGAGTTTGTCAGTTCCAGTACAGCTAGAGTCTATCAGAGTTAGAGAGGACCCCAGAGGCCATCTCAGCAGAAGCAAAATTCTACAGTGGATACACAAAGAGAGAGTGAAGACAAGTTAATCTGTGGGGCCATATAGATCATGTAAGATCTGGGACATCCTTATTCAAATTCCAACTGTCATAGATGAGCCTTCTATGTCCAGACCAAGGCTACAGCTCCTTTTACCCAATGTTTCTGAACTGGAATCAGTTAGTCAACCAGTCTTAAGTAGCTTATAGAAAGAGGCATTTACTAAGGTGAAGCAGTGAGAAAAGTGGATATAAAACATACCCCCTCCAAGGAAAGTCTGTGACACAATTACCCTAAGGAACAGAGTCCAAGGGAGCATGAGCTCAAACTTAGAAAATGCATGTGGCCAAGGGATAACTCACAGTCTCTACTCATTTTTCTCTCATTTGCAGGATGTTCAAGAAGTTTCCTTCAGGGTCTTTGTAGAGTTATAAGCACCATCTGTCCTTGTCTCCCAAGGATGCAGAGAGTGGTGCCACATGATTGGGGGGCATCCTTTAGGACACCATTGGGAAGATGGGACCGGTTGCTACCCTGCAGGGTCAGAGAGGAGGATGGGGCAGTCCAACATTCTCCAGGCCCTGTGAAGCTGGCAAGGTCCTTCATTGGTCAAAGTGGGGGCAAAAGAGACCTGGCTAAAACTAAAGCCAAAGCCAAGATCTCTCTTCCCTGCCCCACCCCTTCCCCACCATGGTCAAATTGACTTTCCAGGTGGTTCCTGCTCAGGGGCGTGCTGGAAAGTCAATTTGACCATTCAGCGTGTGACTTTGTGCCATTTAGCTTTTACATGTCAAAGGACTTTTTCACACAGTTTAAATTCCATGATTAATTTAACAACAGATAAAGCATCTTATCACTTGATTTAAGTGCAGTGGGGTTGAGTGAAATCAATCAGCAGGGGTACAGTGTCTTTTTTTTTTTTTTTGCTTTTTGGAGGGCAGGTTGGGGTTAAGCGACTTGCCCAAGGTCACACGGCTAGTTTTTCATGTTAAGTGTCTGAGGCTGGATTTGAACTCAGGTACTCCTGACTCCAGGGCCGGTGCTCCATTCACTGCGCCACCTAGCTGCCCCCAGTGTCTTCTGCATTAGCCCTGAGGAGGCAGCAGCCCCTCTGCCACTTTGAAGTTGGCCGTGGTTTAAGTCAAGAGCACCCAGGTTTCTGGATGGACGGTCTCTGAGACGTCTCCTGGAATGTGACTGTTGAGTTGTGGTTGTTGATGAGCCAGAGACAAGGAGAATCAGAGGAGTCTGTTATGAGCCAGCAGGGCAGCCTTGGGGAGGCTGGCGACTTGAGTGGCTTTCCCCGATGATCCCGGTTGAGGTCCATCCCTTGTTCTGCGTTCCCTGGGGAGCAGTGACGTGTATTGGGCAATACAGGGGACCATGGGAGCTGAAGAGGAGCCCCAGGACTGGAAGGCGAAGTCGCAATGGGGAAGGGGAAGGAATAAGGACCTATAGAGCACTGACTATGCCCCGGGCTAAGTGCTTTTTGATAAATATTATCTCGTTCAGTCTTCAGAACAATCCTGAGAGGTAGATGCTGGTTATTCTCCCCCATTTTACAGTTGGGGAAAACAAGGCAAATGCAAGTTAAGTGACTTGCCCAAGGTCACTCAGCTACTAAGTGTCTGAGACGAGATTTGAGTGCCCCAGCACTCTCTCCACTGTGCCACCTACCTGTCTGCCACAGTGGCAGCTGTATCCTTGACATTACAAGCCTTTCTTTATTCTCCGAAATAGCTTCCCAAAGTCATAGGACTCTGGCAGTCGGGTGTCATAGGACCCTGACAATACAACTTTTCGTTAAGTATTGAGTTCAAAATAAATTTCTCCATAACTTATTAGGAGGAAGGACTTCAGAGGTGATAGAGGAGGGACAGGGCCCTCTTATCTCTAAGACAAGAGCTGTTTCTAGATTCCAAGAAGACAAACAACACTTACGAGATGATGAGGTTTGGACGGGCCATCTAATCCAAGGGTCCGCATTTCACATACCACCTCCCAATCTTTCCTCCTTCCCCTGTGTCTCTAACTAGAACTCCTCTAGTTCTGGCAAAAGCAGAAGGAGCTTCTTGGCTCCACAGGGCATTAAGGGTGTGAGGGGCAGCCAGGAAACATATCCCTCCACCACCATCCAGGGCTGGTCATTCATTAGGGAGGGAGCAGGATAATTAGGTGGGACTTTAGTGTCATTTGTTATAGGTTGCACTGTGATGTAACACAAAATTATCCTCCCTCTCCTCCAGTGGGATGAGTGCAGATGACGTTCCTTCCCAATGCTAGGATGGCTGACCTTGGGCAAAGCAGCCTACTGGACCCCATCAGTAAGACCAAAGGGTTTAACAAGCTGCTCTGTGAACTCTCTTCCAGATCTAACATTCAGTGTCTTTATGCAGAAGAATCTGGGCTGTCAGAGGCCCCCAGAGAGGTGCACGAACTCCTTGAGCCACGCCCCCCCCCAACGCTCTGCCCAACACCTCCAGGGACAGGTGCCTACAACAGCCAAGCTTCAGCTTTCTGGTGGGATGTTTGTTACCCCTCATTTCTTCTACAGTATGAATGATCCTTTCCTAAGAATGAAGGGGATTACAAAAGACCACCAGGCACTTAATAATAGTGGGGAGCAGGCACAAAGGGAAAGCAGAGAAATAAACTTTTCTGGTTATCACTGGGCCCCTCAGCCGTGATAGTGTCGAGATATTAGGAGACCCCCAGTTTTCCAGAGCTAAGGCCCAGGAAGCAGGCTGTGCCCCAAACTTGGCATAAAAACAG
The DNA here is from genome assembly GCA_028646575.1 of Pseudocheirus occidentalis. Taxonomy (NCBI): domain Eukaryota; kingdom Metazoa; phylum Chordata; class Mammalia; order Diprotodontia; family Pseudocheiridae; genus Pseudocheirus; species Pseudocheirus occidentalis. The sequence goes on from CM053600.1 coordinate 205,043,166, forward strand.
TCCTTTGCATTCATCCTCTGGACGATCTCACCCTCTGACAAAATCACACAATTATTGGATTGTTTGGACCAGTGCCAGGTATTCTCTGAGCTCAGACAAGCTCTGGACAAACACCAGACAAGAAACAAACTTGTCAAACTGCTGCCATTACCCCTCACTGTCAGAACTACAGCTCACTGAGCTGCCACTGGTCTTAATGTTGAGAACTCCCTGCACTGCCTTGGGTCCCCCCAAGGGGAGTGGGCCCCAGCACACGTGTCCAATCTCCCTCCTCAACTTCTGTTTGATTCCTGACTCTCCTGCTCTGTGCAGCTCAGCCCTCCATGGGTTAGAGGCTACTTGGTCCAGCTCTCCAAAATTAGTGGTGTCAGAAAGGGCATATGGTCCCCATGACACTTCCCCTGCATCACTCACTCTGTAAGCATTAATTGGGCTGTCTGTGTGCCCAGGCACTGCAACCTGGGTACAGATGGCAAACTCAGAGAAGAGAGTCGCAGTTTCCATACAACAGTGGAGTGGCTCAGTCTCCTGCAGAGAGGTGGAGGTGTCCAGCTTTCAGGGGAGAAGAGATAGTGTGACATTGGGACAACGCAGGTCCAAGGAAGGAAGAGGTGACTTCAGCCCACACCAGAGGCTCTCTCCTCTCTGTGGTTTCAGTCATGTCCAACTCTTGGTGACTCTGTTTAGGGTCTTCTTGGCAGTAGTTGGCCATTTTCTTCTCCAGCTCATTTTACAGATGAGGAAGCTGAAGCAAATAGGGTGAAGTGATTTGTCCAAGGTCACACAGCTAGTAAGTAACCAAGGCCAGGTTTGAATTTGGGTCTTCCTGACTCTGGGCCTATCAGTCTATGCACTGAACCAAATAGCTCTCCTTTCTCCAATATGGCCAAGCCAAACAAACCACAGCATCACTCTTCAAGCTTGGAGGACATTGTAACCTCCTAGTGGCACTAAAGCCAGATTCACCCAAGAGGGAAATACTTCTTTTATTTTTTAGTGGCCTATTGGGAGAACTTTACCACTGTGTGGGCTTCCCAAGGAGCCAGACAGGCACTGACCTGTGTCTGAGGAATAGAATGATCTGGTTGCTTTCAAGGACTGGGCATGAACAGCCAACCCGGGCAGGGGTAAAAGGAGTTCCAGAAGCCCCTGGTGGTGAGAAGCACCCAGGCAGAAACTGGGCCAGGAAGTTCAGTCCATTCTCACAAGAGGCTGGCCACAGGCTGGAGGTTCCCAAGAGACCTCAGGGCTCTCTACAATGAGCCATTATTCATGGGTCACGCCCGTTCCCACAGGTTTGTAGAGCTCTCCCAGTCCTGATAATCACTCACTAATACCCGGCACACTTTAATTTCCTTTTCTGGAAAAGAAGCTTTGGGACTTTGGGGGATTTTTTTCTGGATTCAGTAATGAGATTTTCTTAGTGTAGGGAGCATGTGCCCTCAGCCCAGTGTACACCAGCCGCCTCATCCATTCCTACATAAACAATCCATTTGCTGCTTATGGGTTACTGGGAGTTCTCTGGGGTGCAGAGCATGAGGTCACTGGCCCAGGGTCACCCAGCTAGTTTGGGGCACAGATGGACATTAAACCCATGGTTCTGGAACACTAAGGTGGGGGAGGGGGCTCAGCCCCTGGCTTTTGGTCTCTTCTTGTTGAGGCCTGGCTCTCCATGAAACTTCCCACCATCTCCTTGCCATGAGTTTCCCTGTTCTTCCCAGCTCCCCTCAAAGGGTTGTAGTTGGCTGTAAGCTCCCCGAGGGCAGGCACCGCTTGCATTTCCATCCCCTGCAACTAGCACAGCACCTGGCCCACAGAATAGGTGCTTCATAGATGCCTATTTGGAGACGGGGTAGGGAGAGCACCATAACTGTCCTTACCTATCAGAGTGTGCTGGGACTTGTTCTTCCTAAGGCTGGGAGGAAGACTGAGGCTCAAAGTCACAAGTGGAAT
>CM053600.1:205045218-205050218 GCA_028646575.1 Pseudocheirus occidentalis
GGAAGGAAGGAAGGAAGGAAGGAAGGAAGGAAGGAAGGAAGGAAGGAAGGAAGGAAGGAGGGAAGGAAGGAAGGAAGGAAGGAAGGAAGGAAGGAAGGAAGGAAGGAAGGAAGAAAGGAAGGAAGGAAGGAGGGAAGGAAGGAGGGAAGGAAGGAAGGGAGGGAGGGAGAGAGAGAAAGGGAGGGTGGAAGAAGCATTTATTAAGCACCAGTTCCCTTTTTGTTCTGTTGCTTCAAATGTGTCTGATTATTCATGGCCCCATTTGGGGTTTTCTTCTCAAAGATACAGGAGTGCTTTGCCATTTCCTTCTCATTTTACAGATGAGGAAACAGACAAGCAGGGTTAAGTGACTTGCCCAGGGTCACACAGACACACAGTGTCTCTGGTGGGATTTGAACCCAGGTCACCTAGACTTCCAGTCCAGAAACCTACACTCTGCTCACCTCGGTGCCCAGGGAAAGGATCATTGATGTGAAACTTGAAAGGACCTAAACATCCTTCTGTTTTCAGTCAAAGAAACTGAGACACAGACACTTTGACTTTCCCAAGGTCACACTGTAAGTGATTCTCAGACAGGGAATTTGAACCCACGCCATGTGCCAGCACATTCAGTGGCCTTCACTAAACAGTACTGTTCCTCCCTGGCCCCTCATCACCTTCAAACATCGTCTATCCCCAAACATGGAGAAAGCCTTGAGATTAGTTAGGCAGGACTGAGAAGAGCTCTGGCTGTGGTATCCAGGAAGCCTGGGTTCAAGTCTGGGTCTGCCTGTGTGCCCCTCCCCCACCAGGCCAGTCACTTAACCTCACTCAGTTTGGGCATCTGAAAAGCGGGGAGAACAATGCTGCTCCAGTTTATGCAGAAATAAGGCTAAAGTGGGCTCATTGCCCCAGGGTGCCGTGGGTTCCCTGTCACTGGAACCAAGGCTGCTTGAAATCTTGGAGGAATCGTGCCCAGGGATAGGTGGGTCTCCTCTCCACTTTGAGGTTCCAACAATCCCTTCCCCCACCAGGAGGCTTCATTCTGGCCACTCACCTGGCCCTGGGATTTCCCTGCCAAAGCTGGCCTTCTTCTTGGCAAGGGCAGGAGCCAAAGCGATGGTGGGCAGCAGAATCACATGCAGAATGAAATGCTCCAAGATGAGCAAACAGCCCCCATGCAGTCTGTGGTGTCCTACCTACCATCACTGCCAGCACAACTTGCCCTAAGCACATCTTCCTCATTCCACTCCCTTGTTCCAGAATCCATGAGGACTTCCCATAGTCCCACAGGTCTGATCCAAGCTCCCCTCACCTGGTCTCCCCAGATGTGTATTCCACTCTTCCCAGAAAGATGTGCTTCATTTGGGCCAGATTGGTTCTCCCCCTAAATGTTCCCTCTTGTCTTGGCTTCTGCTTTGCCTTGTGTCCTATCTGGATACCAGCTGGCCAAATCATGCCAATACTCAAGATTGTAGGTCCCCGGTATGGGAGGAGTCAGAGCTGAAAGGGATCTTAGTGATCATGTAGCCCACCCCCCTCCTTCCCCAGAGAGGGAAACTGAGGAATCCCAGAGAGATGGCGTTGTTCTGTTGTCCCAAATCCCTTCAGCTCCAATGGTCTTGATTCCTCGGTGAAAGGCTCTTCTCAGCCCCTTCTGGAAACATCACCTGATAACTCTAGCAGAGACAGCCCTCTCCTACCCTGGGAGCTCCCCATGTGTCTGTATCACAGGAATGAAGACTGAACTTGAGACTGACAGATAGCAGGGAGCTCCTGAATGAGAAGTCTCCCTCTACCAATGAAGGGCAGTTGCACCTCCTTACCACCTTACAGTCAGAGAGTTACCTGTGGCACCAAAGGTAAGGGTCTCCCTCAGGGTCACAAGCCAACAGTCCTCAACAGCAAGATAAGGGGAGGGCCTCCCTGGCTCCATGGCCAGCCTTGACCCCCTATACCCACTGCCTCTCAGGTCCAAGCCTTGGGACATCCTCAGGAACTCCAAGAGAGTAAACAGTCAATAACCCGAGGTCTTAGACTTGTCTAAGCCTCACAGAGGATAATCAACTTTCTAAGTTTCACAAAATTAATTAGGCTCAGAGTTGTGATCTGAACCCAGGTCTCACTGACTCAAGTCCAGGGTTCTATTCACTCAACTCAACTATGTTGTCCTTGGTAGCATCTGTGTTGGCACTTAGGGATCCTAAATTGAGCATCTCTGGCCAGTTGTCTTAGATTTCTGTCTCTGTTGGCATGAACTTGTTTCTTGTATGTAAGTCTTATCTCCCCAAAGATCCTCAGCTCCATGAGGGCAGGCATTGTACCAGCCATTGTGTCCATCACGCTCTATGCCAGGCTCCACACTTAATGCTGGAATTAAAGAACAAAAGTGGAAACAGCCTCTGCCCCCATGGAGCTTACAATCATTAAGGATGTGGGAAATGCCAACAAAGTAATGCCCCCACCCCAGAGATGCAGAGACGCCTCAGGCTCCAGGCAATGACAAGATGACAACAAAAATGGGTTAGTAGGCGTGACAGGGACAGGAAGATATTATAGGGGAAAAAAAGGAGGGGGGAGAGGCACAATCGTCTTTGCCACGCAAGGAACTACAGGGAGAATGTTTTAGATGCTGTCAGATTCCACTGATGTGTTGGCTAGGATTTGGGGAACTGGTTTTTATTCTTTCGTACAAAAAAGTTACACACTGGTTAGGCAGAGAAGGCAGAAGAGGAAGAGAAAGGGGAGAGGAAGAAGGGAGGGTTGGAGAGACAGATTGAACTTCCTCATTAGACCTGGGAGTGTTCTGCTCTCTCCCTCTCTCTCCCTGAAAGCCTTAGGACCTCAGCATTTATCACCTCCTCTGGTCATCCTCCAGGAGCTGAACATCCAAGAAATGTCCAGGAACTAGCGAGGGAGAAGAGGGCTGGTCAGAGCTGCAGGTTCACAGCAGAAATGTGGCTTGGGTAAAAAGACTTTAATTTAGAATCATAATTTGATCTGTTCATCAAAGCTCTGGTTTCAGTTAGAAGGAGCTTCTTTGTTCCAAAAAGTTTCTGAAGTCCCTCGGGCCTTTCTTTATTGGCATGCCAGCTGGGCCCTAGAGCCCAGATGTCACCTTCATGCGGTCTCTTCGTGGCTCTCAAACACAGGGTTGCTGTAGGACACCCCGCTGGTGCTCTCCAGCCCACTGGAATAGGAAATCTGATTCAGGGGGGGCCAGGCTGGGTCGCTGGCCACCACGCTCTGCCACTTTCTGTACTGGCTTTTAGACTGAAATCCGAAACTGCGCTTGAGGAACAGCCACAGGGCTCTATTTTCAATGATGCCTTCCTGGAAAACAGAAGGATGATAATAATGGCTTATGGTTCTTTAGCAGTTCAGGTTTGCAAAGTACTACAAAACATGAATTTCATGTTTTTTTTCTTTTTTAAAATAAATTCTTATTTGTTTTCTTGCTTACATCATTCATTTTCATGAGATTTTTGAATTACAAATTTTCTCCCCATCTTTCCCCTACCCCAACTCCAAAACAGCAATCCCACTGTAAAGCCCCTCCCCTGATATGCTCTCTAACTTTCAGGTAGGGCAGGGAGGGTCTCCCTATTTTTCTTCTCTTTTGATACAATTCAGTTTTAAGGTTTTTGTTGATACGTGAATTAAAAGGTCTCATAAAGTAATAGTTTGCCACACAGAAATTATAGACAACTCTCAAATATCTGTATATCAGTCTTTGGGTTTCAGAGAATAAAATATATATTCCCTTTGGGCAGAGCACCTGTAACACCCTGCGTGGAGAGAGGAAAGGGAAGGAAGGAAGGAAAGAGGAGAGGGAGACACAGACAGAGATTGAAAGAGCCATGTTGCTAAACTAGTCAGTGCCAGTTTGGTCCCCAGCGAGCAGCTCCTTGTCTACTCACAGAGGTCATTGTGTGTCCTTCCTTCTTGAAGAGGACCATGACATCAGATCATTGTCTGGCCTACTCATTGGTCTCAGAATGAATGTAAACAGCAACTGTTTCTGTTTTACCCAGAAACCCTGAGGGTCTTCCCCTCCCAGATATATATGTATATGTGTGTGTATGTATATATGTGTACATGCATATATACATACATGTATATGTATATATGTATATTCGTACATACATATATACATATATGTGTATACGTATATATGTCTATAGGCTAGGTAAAGAGGCCATTCTCTGCCTCATCTCTTATTAAGTCTTAATCACTGAATGGGAACTGCCTCAGTCAAACTGAGAACCATTAAAGACCTTCACTTGAAAAAACCAAAGTCCTTCAGCATGTCCTGGGCCATCTCCAGTCGTCCTGATCCATATCTGGCCAGTGACCCCAGGTGGCTCTGGAGGAGAAAGTGAGGCTGGTGACTTTGCCCAGCCCTCCTGAATTTAACTCCAGTTCACTTGCATGTCATGGCATCAGGACAAACAACAACAACATCAACTTTGTGGGTAACCTTAAATATTTTTAAATTTCTTTCTAGTTTCTCACAATTCCCTAATAATCTCTATTTCTTCATTCCTGGTCAGTTATGCCCAGTGAATAAAAAATAATTTGACTATCAGAATTGTAGGATAGCAGAGGTCCAACCACCAGCCAACAATTGAATCCTGCCTATAACATCTCTGAAATTTAGTTACACAACCTCATCTGAAAGGATCCCAGTTTTAGCCTTCCCAGCATGCTTGGAGAAGACCACACTCCTAGAGGCAGACAGACCACTAGGTGCTGGGTTAGTCTAATTCTTAGGAGCACTCATGTAATCTTTACAACAACACTGTTGAGGCTTGTGCTATTATTATCCCCCTTGTACAGATGTGGAAACTTAGAGAGCTGTAAGTGACTCATCCAGGGTTATATAGCCAGCAAATATTTGTCAGAGATAGGATTTGAATCCAGGTCTATCTGACTCCAAGTTCAGCCCTCTATCCGCTGTGTCACCAAGCTTCCCAGCTCTGATTGTCTTAGGCTATAGATTGCACTTGGGGTCCCTCAAG
>CM053600.1:205055218-205179632 GCA_028646575.1 Pseudocheirus occidentalis
CATAAGCCATATCCTAAGAGCCCTCCAGTCATGGATTTCAAGTGTCTTCATGATGCAAGTATAGTGTTTCTGGCACATGGATGGACAGTGCCAAAGATACTTACAGTTGGTATAAATGGGCTGTCTGAATGGCTTTCCTTTGGAAAACACCAGTGCGACAATGATGCAGTTGATGGTCCCCAAGAACCAGATTGTGGTGTTCTCATAACTCATGAAGCTGTCAGAGCCAACATTCCCTGATATCATGGGTGAAGTGGGTGTCCTAGAGATGTTTCCCTTTGGTAGGGAACAGGCACTGGAAAAGGACCAGAAGAGGAATACTCATCAACTGATACAAAGAAAGCATGTTTGGGGCTTTGCCCCAGGTGCCAGGGCAGAGAGGAAGGCATCTGAGATCCTGCATTGGCCTCAGGATCTCATCCTACTGAGGAAGCAAGGCTGGGCACAGTAACTGAGAATGAGTGAGCAGTGAATGAGCAGCGAAAGAGAGACAGAGAATGAGAGCATCAGTATCAAAAGAGAAAGAATTCTGGGGTTGAGCAGCACCTTGGACAGAGGAGGAGGGCTTTCAAGCCTCCCTTCCTGCTCCTCCCTCCAACCTCTCCACCAGTGCTAATTGCCTCAGATGAAAGAGGCCAAAGGAGCAGAAACAGGTAGAGCAGAAACTCCTTGAGGGCATGAACTTTGACTTTTCCCTCTATCTCAGTTTACCTAGCATGGTGCTAGGTAAACACCTAGGGCACACTTGAGAAGTGTTTACAAAACTGAATTTCCATGAATATTATTTCTCTTCCCACATTCGAACACACCTGCTGGGTGTCTCCCAAGGAGAACTCTGTTTCCCATTTTGCGTAAGTGGGGTGCTAGTCTAGTCCTCCCCATCTCTGCCTGTCAGAGCCACTCCCTAACTTGTCGAGGCACAGCTCACACGCTGCCTCCTACACTCCGACCCTCCAGACTACTAGCTCTCTCTTACTCCCTCCATACACTTTGGGGCTTATTTCCATGGGTGCCTCCTGTCCCACCTATCCTTCTCCCAAGAGTAAAGTGAGATCTCACTGAGGGCAAGGATTGTTTCCATTTCGTCTTTGCAAAACCAGAACCTACCATGGGGCCTGGCACACAGTAGATACTTCATAGGTTTTGTTGTTGAGTTATATTACATTGCACTGAATGAGGATGTACCTGAAGACATCAGTCGCAGAGTACCAGGGCTCCTTCCGAACAAGAATGAAACCCACCATGTGCATGACCAGGCTGAAAAGCACATTGAGGAGCACAGACAGGAGGAGAGGAGGTGAGACCAGCCTGCCCGGGGGTCTGTAAGGAACCAGCTTGGGGTAGGCACCATTCAGGCTCACTGAAAGACAAAATGAGAAGGGGGGATGCTTAGGGTGCCCTCCATGAGGTGGGAAGATGCTGCCTTCTCCTTGGAAAGCAGAACAAAAAGACCATTTCTCTTCTATAAAATAAACTGGACACATGCACCCAGGGATGCACACATTTAGGGTTAGACCCCCAACCAAGTTTTCCAGGTTTCCCAGAATTACATAACTTGGGAGTTAGAAGTGATCTCAGGGAGCATCTGGTCCAGTCCATACCTGGACCTGAATACCCACCCTGAAACACCCAACAAGTCTCTTCTTGAAGAACTCCAAAGAAGGAGGAAGCTGCCCTTCCCCAGACAAGGACCTTCGAGGCCATCAAGTCCAATACCTCATTTTGCAGATAAAAAAATGAAGTATCTTGTCCATTAGTAATTATCTGAGGCAGAATTCAAACACAGGTCTTCCTGATACCAAGTTCAGTGCTCTCTCCTCTTCTCCATGCTGCCTCTCAGCAGCACCTCCCCCCTTCACTCCCTTCCTGCCACAAGTCTTCTTCTTCAAGCTAAACTCATATAGTTCCATCAACCATTCTTTATGATTCCTTCTATGTCATGGAGTCAAGACCCCTTGCCATTGTAGATGCTCTCTATTAGACACTCCAGGCTATCAATATCCTTCATAAGCTGAGGTGCCCAGACCTGAACAAATGAATCTAGATGACGCTGACAAGGGAAGAGCACAGTAGGACCATCTTCTCCCTATTCCTGGAAGCCACATCCCCCTTAAAGTGGTGCAAAACTCCCTTTGCTTACAAGGCTGCCCCATCACACACACTGCTGACCCACATGGAGCTTGGCATCCAATGGAATCTCTAGTAATTTGCAACAGTTCTTTCACATCAAGGTTTGTGCTCATCACCAGTTCTGTTACAGTACCAAAAATCTCTTCAGAAATGCTCCTACTATGTGCCAGGCACTGGGCTAGGCTTTGGGGATTTGTTGGGAAAAAATGAAGTGTGCCTTGCCCTCAGGGAGCTTATAGTCAGTCCATTGGGTTCCAGACTACTATATTCCACAGAGAAGGGAACAAAATGATGCGACAGGCCAGCCAGCACACCTGTCTCAATCCCTTTATTTTTTGTACATTCTTTTTTCTTTAGTGACTACTCCTTTGTTTTTCCTTTCTTTTCAGAATCAACCCTGTGGAACCCAACTTGCATATGCAATTGGTTCCTAGGGTATTGGCTATTGAAGAGGCAGTCTTATTAGGACAGTATAGTGCTCAGGGTAGAGTGGAAGGAATCAAACAATGACTTCAGAGGCAGAACGTTTTACACGCCACTTACTTGTTATCCCGATGAGGGTAGTGATGGCCAGATCCTGGAACAAGAACTGGTAATTTGAAAGACTGTTTGTTTTCTGCAAAGAAAAAAGGAAACATTGGTAAATGCCATCTCCTGCTATTGGGGGGGGGCGGGGAAGCTAACCTCATTGGACCTGCTAAATATATTCCCAGAAGACCAAATGGCTCATTTTTAGCTGGAATCTTGTCAAGGAAGGTAGTAAGAGGAGAAGTGCTTCAGTCACCCTTCACTCTCAGGGTCGATGAGGGGCACTGGCAGAGGACTGACAGAGCCCATCTCTGATACATCTAAACAAAAGGGCGGCAGCCTATTGGCACAGAGCCCCTTCGGTGCTCAGTGCTTGAGGAGAGGACACTTGTGCCCCAAGATGAAACCCTGCCAAGAGTGGAACGTAACTGGAGCCTTTGTTCTGTCTCCCCTCTCGTGTGTCACTTTGTCATTTTCATGCTTGGTATCAGAGGCACAGGAGAGTACTCTGTCTTCAATGAGTGGGGAGTAGTGGGGAGGCCTATTTTTTTCTTTTTCATATGGATAATAGGAATGCTAATACTTACCTTTTCAGACATAGGTTTTTGTACAGTTGGTTTGGGGACCAAAGGATAGTGAGTGATGCAAGAGTGTGTGTTCACTACCCTTTATTATAATGGAGTCCTAAGACATTTTGAAAGTTAGGGTCCTGTTTTCAACAAATGGTCTCCCTTTCTCATGGCTGTGGCCAGTAGCTGGAAAATGCAACGGATGATTGGAAAGCAAGGCAGGAGCTCCCATAGGGGACGACTCTACCCTTAGCATCTAGAAAGGCTCAACTTGGCCAATGTGGCTTTTTGGTGAAAGTTCTGACTTCCTAGAATATATCTATGAGTCAGGTTCAAAAACAGGTTTCATGGCTTTTTAATCCTATTTTGAATCTTATTGAACTCCAAAGTTATTAAAACAGCTGTTTAGTCACAACAACCAGTGCCACAGAGCTGTTTTCTCAATCCAGGCATTTGGGTGCAAGTGAGGAAACAACACGGTGTAATGGTCAGTGTGCAGAGTTCAATTGTCACTTCCAGCACTCACTAACTGTATGACCTTAGGCAAGTCTTGCCTCTCTGGCTCTCAGTTTTTTTCATCTGTAAAATAGGCATAATCATATTCAATCTACCTCTCTTTTCTCATGGCTTACTGGGAGGAAACCACTTTTGACATTTTAAAGGACTAGATTAATGGAAGCCCATGTTATTTTGAATGGGGCATATGTAGACTAAGTCTGGGTCACTGAGTGGTGCAGTGGGAAGAGCACTGGACCTTGGATCAGGAAGACCTGAGTTCAAAGCCAGCCTCAGACATTCAGTAGCTGTGTGACCCTGGGCAAATCACTTCACCCTGTTTGTTTGCTTCAGTTTCCTTATCTGTAAAATCAGATGGAAAAGGAAATGACCAACCACTCCAGTATCTGTGCCAAGAAATCCTTAATTGGGTCACAAAGAGTTGATATGACTGAACAATAAAAATAAACTTAAGTCTAGAGGTGAGGATGTGGCAGGAAGAGAAGGTGTAGAGGCCAGTTCTCATGTTTGTGAGACAACTCAGAAGCAAGCTGAGTTATATCTCAAGCAGATGTCTTTGCTTATGAAATAATATTAGTGAGATGTGTGGCCAGTACATACAAATGCCCAGAGTCCACTGGAGGATGGAACATAGATGATCCCAACCAAGGTTGACCTTAGAGCCCATCCAGGGAACTCTCCAACCACAGGCTACCTGATGCCCACAGAATGGGCTTGTTGATAGGCTCAGATAATAGACTAACTCCCATTGCCTCCCAGATAGACCTCCCTGGAGACATCCTGGGGTGGTCCATTTATTCAGGAAAAGGGACAAAAGTTGAAAAGCATACTGATGAGTTAGTGGTTGGGAGGGTGGGGAGATGGGCTTCAGGGCAGTGCTGGAGGAGCTGGCCATGGTGCTGGGGATGGTGACTTGCCCCTCCAGTCTTTCCAGTTGTTTCCCTTTTGTTGGGATGGGCATTGGCACCAACATGTATACTCCTCCTTGATCCCCTCTGACTGAAAGCTCTGAATTCAAATCCTGACTTGTCTCCTACCGCCATTGTGACCTTATCCATTTGGGGGCTGGGTTTCCTCATCCATAAAATGAAAGGACCAAACCATAAAACCCAAGGTCCTTCTAGCTCTGAGTCTACAAACCTAAATACACTCCCCTCTCTGGGCCTCAGTTTTCTCAACTGTAAAATTAGAAGATTAGGCATCTTGCCCCAGTGGAAAGAGCACAGGCTGGGGTGTAAAGGATCTGGGCTCAGATCTTGCCACTGCTGTGAGGAAGTCCTATGATCTTGGGAAGTCACTTCATTTTGTGGGCTTTATTTTATCAGTCTGTAAAATGAGAGTCCAGGATCCTTTCCATTCTAAACCTGAGATCCTGTGATGAGGTGACTCCAAGGTCCTAAACCAGTGATCCTATATCCGTTCTCTTCTCTGAGCCTCAGTTTCCTCATCTGAAAAGGGATGGGGTTGGACCAGCTGACCCTCAGGATCCTCTGAACGTCTTCCCTGACATGGTAGAGGCTACATCCTCCTCCTGTCTCTCACTGGCCAAGGGGATGGGGGCCAAGTCATACCCAGTAAAGCAGGAGCACACCGACGTACTGAATCATACTGTACAGAGCCATGTACTTAAACATACAGAATGAGGTAACCAGAGCCGCCCGGCCTTCCCTATATAAGGAAAAGAAATGGAGGATCAGTCAGGCAGTCAGGGGGACATGGCTGGTAGCCAGAACATTACCTACCCAGGCAGGGTAGTCATCTTCCTAGGGGTCTGGGGGGGACACTTACTGGGCATCTTTCCTCAAGGATTAAGTGACCTCTCGTCAAGCATGACAGAGATGTGGAAGGACAATGTGGGTTGGGCTAGAGAGACCACTGACAGCATCTCCAACTTTGAAGCTACAACTGGGTGATTCTGTGGGGCTACTGAGGGCCACTGTGACCCGAAGACCCTGGTGCTACCAGGGAGGGAGCCCAGTGGGGTAGAAGGGGCTCAGTGACTGAACTTTAGTCTCTTCTCCATATCTCTCCTCTCTACAGCCTAAGCCCCAGTGTTATTGTTAAGAATTTCTGGCTGGGCTAGCTAGCAATCACTTTGCAATGACAGAAAGAGCCAGGTGGTGCAGTGGAAAGAGCACTAGAGGGAGTCAGGAGAGACCCAGGCAACAATCCTGCCTTAGACACATGAACCTGGCTTCATCACTACCCCCCCCCATATGGTTATCACTCCAAGCCCTTTGATTGCTGCTAAGTACCAAATGAAGTAGTGGCCAAAAGGGATTACACAAGGTGTTCGCATTAACATGATTAGAACCGGTTCTAGAGAAGGACGGTTCTAGAGAAGGCCGCTCAGGGAATGACTGTGGTCTTCTGGATTCTCTAGGATCATATGCCCTGTGGTCACATGGCTCTCTCCTGCAATATGTTTGGCCAAACAAATAATAGTCATTTTCACAAATGTGCACATTTTTGCAGGCAGGATGAAAATTCTCCTTTTAAGTCATTGCATCTACTCTTTTTAAATTTTGTTGGCACGATAAGGGAGTTGGTGTGATTGGGTGAAAAGAAGTCTCCTTATGGACCGAGGCTTAATTCCTGGCTCCACCTCTGAGGAAGTGCCTCACTTTCCTTGGCCTCAGTGTCCCTTTTTTGAAAAATGAGGGGGGTGGCCTTAATGACCCCCATGAGCCCTACCAGCTTCAAATCTACACCGTGTAATGATTTTTTAGGAACATCTCCATCCTTGGGTGGCCACTCAATCTCTGATATTGACATTTAGACCTGGTCAATAGGGATGTCATTCACACCTTCCATTCCTGTTGTCAATAAGATGAATGGCCCTTGGCCTGAAAGTCTCAAAAGACCTTGGCCCTTCCTTCTCCTTAGAAAGAGAAATGCTTATAGTGCACTTTCTAATAAAGCTGCCTGGGGCTCAGCCCCTCTGCTCCCTCCTTCTCACCTGCAGCCAATGATCTGAAGGGGTCAGTCACTGATGATGCCATTCAATGATATTTGGAGCCATTTTAAAACTAGAAGAGAGCCAAGTTCACAGTCCACTCCAGAACAAGAGTCCTTCTGGGTGATGAGGAAACTGCTAAGTCCATCTGGCTGAAGCCAATGCACCAGAGAGGACTCAGGAGAACTTGGACCAGGGCTGCAGCCAGGTACAGACTGTATGCAGATAGAGGACCTGTGGCTCCTGCAGAGGGCATGCAACTCACTGGGAGGGCATGACTTGCCTCCTCTCCAGAACCAGGGAGATCATGGATTAGGCTTGATGGGAAACATACAGACCAACATAAATCCTCCTGCTGCCTGTATATTCCTCTGAAACTCCTAGGCTACAGTATGCTGAAGGGACTCATCCAGGCAGGGGCTGGCAGGCCTTGATGTCAACCAAGGTACGAAACCAGGGAGTTGGGTAACCACAGGCAAATCTTTCCAGCTCCAGGAACCCCAGTTTTCTTATCTATAAAAAGGAGGTGGTGGCATGCAAGTGCTGACTCTACTGCTAAATAAAAAGGATCCTTGGTGTGTGATAGAAGCAGGAGATATGACCTCCAGCCTCCAGCTCTGTCTGGGGTTCCACCATAAAGGAAGAACCTAGGAGGGCAACCAGCTCCTTGGCAATACTTAACCCAGTGGAATTCGGGTCAGGTGTCTGATATGGGCAGAGGAGCCAAGTTAAGCATCACTGTAAAAACCCACTGCACCAGTGGGACAGCTGGAGAGGGGACAGCTGCTTCTCCCACACTGCTTCAAGCCCCAGAAAAGCAGAAGGGAGCATCCCCTCTCAATCAGGCCAGAAGGAACAATAAGACTCAGACATCCAGCAAAATAGCTGAAAAGCTCAGCCTCCTTCCATGAACTTCCTTGAAAATCTCAGCCATTCCCATTTTTGCCGGCTCTCTTCTTTCTTTAGGACTAGGCGACATGAGGCCACTGAGTCTAGAGCATAGCTGTGAAACTAAATGCCTGACACTGGGGCTGCTCTACTTCCCACCCTTCCCCCTTAGGACCAAGTGGCCAGAGCCTGCGGTTCGAAAACCCAGAGGAAAGCGAGCACACTTACTTAATGAGGTGGGGCACACATTCAATGTTCGGGGTTTTGGAGGTGAATGGGGAAGCCACAGAGGCCTCTTGTTCAGACAGGGAAATGCCTGCATGAGCCATTTTCAAAGCCTGAAACGGAAACATTGGGGTTTCATTCACACATAACCTTCATCTGTCAGTGTCTCCTATTCATGTTAACATGGGGCACACAAGTAATTCTGGGTGGCCAGCTGAGACAGTCTGCTCTTCTCTTCTCCTCCAACACCCATGTGAGCCTGGCCGCCCCTTGCCTGGAATGTTCTTGCTCTCACCTTGGCCCCTTACAATGCCCAATCCTCCTAGAAGGTTCGGCTCAGGGACCTTCTCCTGGAAGAGCCCTCTCCTTATTCCCCTTAATTCTTCAGGTTAGTTGGCATTTCTCTATGTTCATGCTATTCCCCTCGATAGAATGTGAGCTTCTTGTGTGTAGGGAAATGTAGTCATTTCCATTGTGCTTAAGCAGCTAGGTAACACAATGGACAGAATGCCAGGCTTGGAGTCAGGAAGACTCAACTTCATGAGTTCAGATTCATCCTAAGACATTCACTAGCTGTGTGACCCTAGACAAGTCACTTAACTTTGCATCAGTTTCCTCATCCTTAAAATGAGCTGGAGTATCTTTGCCAAGAAAACCCCAAATGGGGTCACAAAGAGCTGGCCAAGACTGAAAATGGCTGAGCAACAACATCTCTGGCACCTCACCTGTGCTGGCATGTCAATCTGAGGGTCAGGGACTTCTTTAAAAAGGTTTGATAACTATACTTGAATATAACTGACTTCCTTTATGACCTTGTATATTTAACTTTGCACATTTGCACCATCATGCAGGAATGGGTTCCTACCCCAGGCTTCACCAGACTAGGCACCAGAGTGGCCCCTGGTACAAAAAAGAGTCAGAGTCACTCTGCTAGCGGATGCTTATAAAATGTTTGCTGAATTTAAATGAATTTAGTCCCATCTAAAATCCGCCTTTTACAGGAACCCTTCCCTAAGCCTTCTTCATTCCTGTGCTTACTCTCTCTTAATCATCCCCTATTTATACTGTATATGGCTTGCTTTGGATCCATTTATTTGTATTTTTGTCTGTAAGATCCTTGAGGGCAGGGGCTGGTTTTTGCCTCTTTTAGCATTTCTAGCATTTAGCAAAGTGCCTGGCACTCCTAAGTAGGAGCTTAATAAACAGTTGTCAATTGATTGATGAACTACCTTTAGTGTAGTGGGCACTAGAGTTACAGAGTCAGAAATGGCCAGCTCCTACCCTTGAGGAACTTATATTTTCCTGGGGTCTATGTGGCAGATGTGGCACACAGATAAGGAAGTACAGAATATACACAGAGTAAATTCAAAGTCAATGGAGGGGTGAAGGGGACTGACTTTAATTGGGTTGAATCCACAAACCCTCAATGGGAAAGGAGGAATGGGGATGACATCAGGGGCCCTGACTTCCCAGCACTCTAGGGCCATCAGCCCTATGCCCACTAGACATGGAAGTGGCAGCATCAGGATCTGCAGCACCTCCTTGTGATTTGAAGCAAGACCATATCAGGATAGTGCCCCCACTTACCCCACAGTCATTGGCTCCATCGCCACACATACCTACAAAGTAACTACAGAGGGTAAAGTCAGTAGATGCCTTAGCACCAAAGCAGCCTGGCCTGGGGGTGCATCAAGTCCAAGGACATTAGGGTGGGAGCACACAGCAAGGTCAGAAGAGGCCTGGGCCTGGTAACACCAAGTTCAGAGAGTTAGTCTAAGAGCCTGGAGCTGACCAGCGAGCGGTGTTAGTCAATAGTCTAGGCAATGGACAAGAGGGCTGGAGTATTCGTTCTGATTGAGGACTTCATGTAGGATCCTGGGCAATTCACCTAAGCCTTCCCTGGCTATCAAACTGGGATCCTGAAAGAGAGCCTGCAAAGTGCAGGCCAGGACCATGAAGACAAGCATCTAGAGGTAGAACCATGAGCAGTGCCCAGCTCAGAAAGCACATCTGAAGTCACAGAGGTCAAAGACAGCAGACCAGCCCAAGCATCAGAACCACATGCCACTGCTCATGGAGGACTTCTCCCTGGAATTATCTCTCACAAAACCAAATCCATCACTAGCCCCCAACTTAGAAGCCAAGAATTCAGGAAGCACCTTGACAGCTTGAAACAGTTGGCCCCACCACTGCCACTTAAAGGTGCATTGCTCATTCTTCTAACTCTAAGAATGGGCCAAACCACTTTTTTTTGGTTGAGTAATAAGACACCCAATGAGTTTGCTGCATAAGTGGGAGAGCCATGTGTAATATGTGAGTGTAGGCAAGGCACTCAAGTGTCATGGAGTCAAGTAACAAGAAAAACAAGTTATACTTGGCTGGTCCATCTTTACAGCTGAGTATGAGGCCATCAGGTTTATGTTATAAGAGACATTGTGCTTCCTGGGGATGCTGTCCTGGCATTGGGAGCAGGAGAGAGAAATCCTCTAAGGCATGAATGCAGGAATATTTTCAGAACTAATGACTGAGGCTCCCCAACATTAACACCAGCTCCTGCTCAGCAGCACACATGCTTTCTATTCAAGCAGGAGACCCAGAGGAAAAGCTGGTGTGGGATGAGGCTCCGAACCAGAGACCTCCTGCTCTCCAAAGAACCTACTCCAACTTCTGAAAGTCTTCAACCAGACTGGATTTCTGCCCAGGAGACATTCTGGCAAAAACTGTTGCGTTCATCAGGATCTGTCAAAAAAATATACGAAAAGAGTTCTTCACATGGAAGACACATAGCAAGGAAGCCGGAGGATGTCATGTCAGAAGACTGGTTGGACAATTAACACAAATTAGATTTAAGTTTATGTTTGTAGTTAATTTGTCTTCACTTGAGACTGAAATAGAGATCTGGACTCTATTCCTAAGCATTAGACCACTTTCTAGGAATGACTCATCTCTAATCTCTCTATGTGTCACTGAGACAATATTTTACAATTTCAACAGTGTAGGGATTCCCCCTGGCAAAAACCAGGCACCTAACCATGATGAGTTCCCACTGAAACCCTTTATATAGTAAGGGCTTAACAGATGGCCAACCTACTGGAGCTCCCTTGAGGTACACAGAAAGCATACAAGTAGCTTCACCATAACCACAGCTGGAATTTCTAGGGCCCTTTAAGGCTGGCAAAACACTTGACATGTGTTATTATCTCATCTGACCCTCATGCCAATGCAAGCATTTTCTCTGGTCATCCCCCCTTCCTAGAATGCTCTGCCTCCTCCAGCCAGATATTCTCAGCTTCTTTCAGGTTCCACCTTTTAAAGGAAGCCTTCCCTAACCTCTCTGAATACCAGGACTTTCTTTCTGTAATGATTTTCCATTTGTCTTGAATAGAGCTTGCTTTGTATATATTTGTTTGCATGTTGTCTCTCTTATTAGATTGTAAGCTCCTTGAGAGCAAAAACTGTCTTTTGCCTCTTTTTGTATCATCAGCACTTAGCAGAGTGCCTAGCATATTGTAGGTGTTAAATAAATATTGATTGGTTGGTTGATTCATAGCCGTTGTTGGCCCCATCTTCTGGATGAGGAAATGAAGGTTGAGATGGACACATCTGGTAAGTGTCTGAGTCAGGATTCAAACTCAGGTCTTCCTTCCTACAAGTGGATTGACTTTAATTGGGTTGCTTTTTCAGCCACTGTGTCAACTGATGGACTCAATAAAATCAATACAAACTCAACTTTATGCAGTATTTTCAGATTTGTGAAGCACATTAACCTAGTGAATTACCATTAAACATGAGAAGTTCCTTTGGTGGCTTAGTAGAAAATGACAAGAGCAAATCACCCCATTGGCCAGACCTAGGAAGATTGGGTAACTGGTCCCACACTCACATGGGATTCAATGACCTTTGGTGACTGGGAAACCTTTCAGATGTCAGCCAGAACTGACCAGAAGGGTCCAAGAAAGAGACACATTCCTACAGAGACACGGTGGTTCTATTCTGTGATGGGGAGGGGTGGTGGTGGTGGTGGGAATCAAGAATGGAGTGATCTGAGCTTAATCGAGCTTCCTCACTGGTCATGGGCCAGGAAGAAAGGGATTCAGGCATTAGAAAAGTGAAGACAAGGGAAACTCTCACCTACAACTGGACAGTGCATTCAAATGAGAATCTACTCCATCAGCAGCCTCATTTACCATTCCTTTCTTTACTTTGCTCTATCCTGCCTCAAAGTCATGATCTGATGTCATTGGTCTTCTTTGAGAATGAAAGACAAACAACAACAAAGATAACTTTGTGTAGATTTTGTCTTGTTTCACTTTCCTTCTGGTCTCAGTCTCCCATATCTACGCTTTTACCCAGACTGTACCCCATGCCTGAAATTATTCCCTCCTCACTTTTGCATTTCATAATTCCTCATTCCCTTTACCTCCCCTCAGTACAAATGCCCCCTTCTACAAGAGGCATTTCCTGATCCCTTCACATTCACCTGCTGGTGCCCCATCAATCACTTTGGATCTATTTTGTGTCTTTGAACATGACATTTGTTTTCCATTGACTGTAAGCTTCCTAGGGGGTCAGGGAAAGGTTTATTTTTGTCTTTGTATCTCTTTGCACCTAGCACATCTAATACAACAAATATTCATTAAGCACCTACACATTCCAGGCACTGTCTTTAAGAATCTTATAGTATAAAGTAGGTGGTCAATAAATGCCTCTTGATTGATTAGCTGATTGCTCTCCTCTTCCCCAAACTCCCTCTTTGTCCATGGCCCCCCTCTGTGGCCTTTTTGTCTCTAGATATGGACAGGTTTGAACTCCTAGGGACTTCAGAATAACATCTGACATTCACAGACCTTGAAAATCAGTCCCAACCTACTTACCCCATCAGAGCTTTCACTATTCCTCATCTCTCCAATCCTACTCAATGTACCCAAAACAAATTATGCTTATCCTCAACTTAATGTCTTTTCTCATGCTAATTGATTCCAACTTGTACCCATCCACCCCCAAGTTCCTTTGTTTTCCTGTCCTACTTTTTCAAATCCTATCCATCCTTCAAGGCTCAGCTCAAGCCCCATTCTTGCCCAATTGTTCAAGCCTATGGTTATCATCTCATTCTCCACACTGACCAAACAGTCACTTTCTGCACCTTTCATTTGGGTCTTCTGTCCCATGGTGCCCTGCACTCTCACTTCACTGCTTCACCTATGTGCCGCATGCCCTGGGTCTTTATTCAGTTCGCAAACTTCTAGTGAACAGAACCATAACAAGGATTTCTTTTGAGTTCCTCCAGGACCAAGGACTGTGCATTCTATGACCTCACATCAACAAACATTTATCTGATGATTGCCAAGAAATAAAATGGCATGAAATAACAGGAAACTGCCCAATGGACTTGCACCATGTAGGTGATCTCTCTGGATGATTAAGGACCCAACATTTTAGTTTCTGGAATTAAGTCAGGGCTGTTCACCATGCTCAGCAGGCTCTCAAGTTGGCTGAAGTCTTTTCTATAATGTAGTGCCCAGAACTGAACCCAAGAGAATACAGAGAAGTTATCCCCACTTGGTTCCTGGAAGCTATACCTGTGTTAATGTGGCACATGATTGATTTCATTTTATTGCTTCTACTAGTTAGCATCAACCTTGCAGACCCCCCAAATACTGTTACACAGATGCCTAGACATGCCTGTCTCATCCTGGGAAGCTGATTGTTTGCACCACAATCATGATTTTACATTTGCCACAAATACTGTCATCTTATTCTATTAAGACTATTTATTATTCTAGTTTATTGGAACGTCTTGTAACCCTGACTTCTAACTAGTGTGCAATTTCTCCCTCTTAACTTTGTGTCACCTGCACCTTTGCTCAAAATGAAACCTGTGCCTTTAGCCAACATTACTGAACTGGCAGATATCCCCAACCTATTAACCCATTTTCAAAGGATTTCATGGTGTGAGTAAAATCAGAAGTGGAAACACTGTGAATCCAATCCCCAAACTTACTTTTGGCAGCAGGCTGCTGAAATGTTGGCTTATCACCTGATAGGATTTCCCAGTCATAGCAAAGTGATAACTTCCTTCTTCATCTCTGGGTCTCTTGTCATCTTCCCCAATATTAATATAAATGTCCTGCAAGCCAGGCCATGGTTATTTCTGAACTTACAACCAAAAACATTTATTGGTCAAAGCCATAAGCACCTTCATAGGAGCAGGATGGAAGCAGATGAGGGCCACTTGCTGTTCCTTCTCAGACATCCCCACTCCAGGTGCCCTAGCTAGGTAAGCTCCCTGTTGGGATTAGCACACCCCACACACCTAAAGGAAAGGAAATAGCAATTCTCCCATTCTCCCAGCAAACCCTCGGCTTCCCAGAAGGACATTAGCTTGGCCAAGCAGAGGTGTGGACATTAGGCTTTGTTTGAGCAGTAGAGCTCTGAGGACAATCATCACACTTCACATGTGATTCATGAACAGAAAAATGCCCCAGCACTGAGCTTGGGGTCAAAAAAAAACCTGGGTTCAAATCCCACCTTAAATACACCCTAGCTATGTGGCCATGGGCAAGTCATTTCATGTTTGGGGGCCTCCATTTCCTCATCTGTAAAAGAAGGACTGGATTCAGGGGCCCCAAGTGTCCTTCTAACTCTAAGTCAATGGTTCTCCTATCCTGGTCAAGGCAGAGATCATCCAGATTCTCTCCAAGGGAAGGCTTATATCGCTACAGCCTTCTAGACTAGGTCTCCTTGCCCAGCTCAGTGTGGTCCCACAAGAACAAGACCGAAATGGGAAAGTGACAACTTTTAAACCTTTTATCTGGGAAAAAACAGGCTCTGGTTTTCCAGGGTGTTGGCATCCCCGGATGTGCCCTGGCTCCCCTTTGGCTTAATGGCCATTTTGGAAACATGAGAAAGAGTGGAAATGATTTATCTTTTAGCTGACCTCTTTGGAACAAGGCACATATTTCTTTCAGAATAAAAAGGAAAGGGCAGGGTTTTTTCCTAGCAGTGAAAAAAAAAACCAGATACCTTGGATGTTTCTTGTGAGCTCTATATGCATAGTACACGTAGTAGGTAATGAGGAAATGTTTGCTTCCTGATGCACTCTGATGGAATTGAATTAGATGGAGGAGTATAGGATCCAGAATTAGAGTTGGGAGAAACAGATAATGTTAAATCTAAGCATCTCTTTTTAGATGAAGAAATGAAGGCCCATGAGGGTGCACTGGATTGTTCTAGTTTGTGGCAGAGTCAGGATTTGAACCCAGGGGTCCCTGACTCCACACTTAGCAGTTCTCCCTCTCCATTTCACCACCCTGCCTTTAGAGGTCACATGCCGCATGACCCCTTTGGCAGTGGGAAGTGGGAGTGGAGGGTTGCTACAGAATTTCCCAAGACATTCATGGACCTACCCCATGCCCCATCCCTAGCATCATAGACTTTACCTGCTTGTCCACAGTTGTGGACTCTCTCCATTTACCTGGTCTCTGTAGCCAGTGTGTTTTCTGTCTTCTAGCAGTTTCCAAGTGACTGAGGCTGGTGAGGATCCATCAGCCTCATTGGCTTCAATGAGAATGACTCTAAGGCTTTCAGTGATCATCCCCGATTTTCTGGCCACAGTGACTGCAGTCTGCAGGTTGTCACCTGCAAAAATCAGCCGAAGGACCCCTTGGTACTCCTGCCTCTGGACAAAGGGATGGTATATGATGACCGCATGTTGAGGGGATTGTGAGGGAGATATTGCTTGGCATAGGAACCAAGGAACACAGGTTTAGACCTTGAAGGAACCTAGAGGCCATGAGTGCAAGCCTTATATGCACAAGGACAAGAAAGTCTAGAGAAATACAGCCGACTGTGGGAGATCACCCAGGTCATAAGTTACCAAGCCACAGCCAGAGCTGAACACATTTGTCTGTGTTCAATTCCAGCAACACAACACCTGCACCACTGAAAACAAGACAGATTCAAGACCTGGACTTAGGGTGATGGAAGCTGGAAGATGGGGGGAGGGGAGAAGCTTCTCAGGATGCCCAGGTTACCGTGGTAGCCGTTCCTTGGAACTTGCTAAGTTCTTCCCATGTAATACTGCAAGTAATTATGGTGTGCCAAGTACTGTGCTGGGCACCAGGGATAGAAAGACAAAGCCAAACAGTGCCTGCCCCCTAGGAGCTTACGCTCTGCAGCAGCAATGACAAGAGAGCCTGACAAGTCTCAATGAGTGGGAACATTGTGGAATGGTTTTAGAAATGCCTTGGCCCACCTGCCAGTCACTGCTTATGAATACAGAGGACCTTAGCTTCTCTCTCAGTGGTCCCCCAGCAGGCTCTGTGTTCTCCACCCTTGGCAACTCAACAAGAAGTGGGCAGAGAAAAATGGTGCATCCCCATCCTGGGGGTTGCTGTGTCCCAGTCAGTCAATCAGTCACTCAACAAACATTTTTTAAGCACCTACCCTATGTCAAGCACTGTTCTAAGTTCTGGGGATAGAAATAGAGGCAAAAGACAGTTCCAGCTCTCAAAGAGCTGGAGTCTAATGGAGGCAACACATAAACAAGTGTGTACAAACAAGATCTACACAAGATGAACCAAAGACCATTCAAGCCTTAAGGGGCATCCACTGACATCCAGACAGCCTGGAGATGCAGATGAGGAGGGAGAGAACCCCAGGAATGGGGCACAGCCAATACAAATGCCCATAACTGGGAGATGAAATATCCAACATGAGAAACCTCAGGGGCACCGGAGCCACTGGATCATGGGCTACATGGAGACAACTAAGGTATAAGAAGATTGGAAATGTCGAAATGTCCAGGCTGTAAAACCAAACAGGGGATTCTATGTTTGAACCTGGATGTGACAGAAAACCAGAAGAGTTGGTTGCATGATGGAGGGACAGGACACAATCAAAGTGCTTTAAGGAAGATCAATCTGACAAGGGAATAAAGGATGGATTTGAGGGGAGAGAGATTTGAGGCAAGTAGCTCCCCCCAAGAGGATACTGTGTCATCCAGGCATGAGGTGCTAAGGGCATATACCTGGGGACCAGGTCAGAGGACAGAAGGGGAAATGTGGGAGATGCAGCAGTGGTAGAATTGACAGAACTTGGCAGCTGATGGGATCGGGGTAGGGGGAGAGCTAGGAGGAGATGACAGCAACCAGCTTCTTGAAAAGGGAACGGCATGTTCTTGAGTTTCATCTGCTTAGTAACATTTTCTCTATCACTTTATTAAATTTAGATAATCAACAAAACAATAAAAAAATACCTAATTTTGGCATTTGCCAGTTTTTGAGGGGTAAATATGCTGAATTTTTCACAACTGGCCTTTGTGAGACAGTCCAAATTGGTTCTGGTAAATCCCCACATTAATAAGTAGAATTTACATGAAGCGCCAGCAAAAGAGCGGTCAAAGAGGTCAGAGAGGAGAACCAGGAGAGAAGAGTGTCCTGAAAACCTAGAGAAAATGTCAAGGAAGAGAAAGTGACCAACAGAGCCAGGGACCACAGAGACATCAAGGAGAATGAGGATTGGAAAAAAGCCATTGGATCTGACAACTAAGAGATCATTGTTACCTCTGGAGAGAAAAGTTTCAGTGGAGAGATGAGTTCAGAAGCCAGACTGTAGAGAGTGAAGAAATGAATGAGAGCAAGGTAAGGCGAGGCACCAATTGTAGGCCATCTTCTGCAGGAGTTTAGC
Source organism: Pseudocheirus occidentalis (assembly GCA_028646575.1). NCBI lineage: Eukaryota > Metazoa > Chordata > Mammalia > Diprotodontia > Pseudocheiridae > Pseudocheirus > Pseudocheirus occidentalis. The sequence goes on from CM053600.1 coordinate 205,072,718, forward strand.
AAAAACAAAAAAAGCAAGAAGAGACAGAGCTACAGGGATAGAGAGATATGTGGCAACATTTGTCGGCATCAGAGAAGCAGATAATATAGAGAGTTGAGATTACTTCGAGAGCAGGAATGATAGAGGGGAATCTGCCAGTGGAGACGGAATTGGATCACTTGTGCAGGTGATCAGGTTTGCCTTGGAAAGGAGAAGGGCCACCTCTTCGTGGAAGATGGGGACGAAGGAGGATATAATGGCAGATGGTATCTGGGGGATGTGAGATGAGGAGGAGAAGAGGAGAAGAGGAGAAGAGGAAACTCCCAGTGAATGACCTCAATGTTTTCAATGAAATAAGTTAACAGGTTCTGATTTGGAGAGGAAAAGCCCATTCTTCCAGTGAAAACCAGAAATCATGAACTCACACAACCGGCCCTTGGAAGCCCAGCCTCCTCCGTACCTGTGACCATTACTGTCCGGATGCAGGCAGAGGTGAGCTCCTCCAAGACTGGCTTAGTCTCTTCCTTCAGGCGATTCTCTAAAATCAGGAGACCCAGGAATATCAGGTCTGATTCTACCTTCTCCCTTGAAGAATGTGAAAGAGGAAAAAGAAAAAAGAAAATGTTGGGCTCTACCACACAAGAAGTGAGAGCAATGCATTTTTCAAAAAGCATAGAGATAGAGAGAGAGACAGAGACAGAGAGATGAGTGAGGGAGACATTTAAAAGAAGATTGATGAGTTTGCTTTAGTCAGGAAGAGGAGCTAAAGGCCCTTCTGCCCCCTGGAAGGGTTAGCCTGGCTTTTGGTGCTCTGGAATCTCAGCAATCACCTGTTGGCTACAAGAAGTTTCAGCTCTAGTATAAACTACAGCAGACTCTAAGGGAGATCCAGGAATAAAAACATTATTAGATCTAAAGGCAGAGGTCCAGTAATCAGACCCCCTTAACCAAAACTTCACCATCCCTTTCTTTCAATGTCTTTCAGGCATTTCCATTCTGCTCAAAGGGTAGATGTGTGCACACATGTGCCCATGCTTTCTCATACACAGCAGGGCATCAGAAACTGACATCCATCACAAGAACATTTTCAAGGTCTAGCACAGGACCAATCGCCAGAGAAGCCATTAGTCCTGGATGCTGGGAAGCAAACCTTTGATTTCTCTGAGACCTGGAGAACTCTGGCAGCCTGAGGCACCAGACACCACCTGCTGCCTGCAAGTGAAAGTGACTGTAGGGAAAGGGGAACGGGAGGTGGGAGGGCTGGCGGGAAAAGCACAACTAAAGAGAAGTCTTTGCTTCTGACATGCTGGGGTGGCGCCCTCCCCCACAATGTTTTCCTCCTCCTCCTTCCCCCCTCTCCCTTCTCTCCTCTCTCTCTCCTCTTCTCCCTCTGTCTCTCCACTTCTCTCCTGTCTCTGTCTCTATGTCTCTGCCTCCACCCCCAATCCGTGTGTTTGTGTAATTTTGGACATACATTTCCTCCTGGCACATACATACACTTACACTCACACTCATATAAGCATTCATCTACAAACACACACACGTACACACACGCATAAAAGATAAGTTCCTTTCAGACAGAACTGTTTAATACCATGTTTCTGTACGCCTTCCCCCCAGTGCCCAGCATGGTGTCCAGTAGGTTCTTAATCAGTGATTGGCAAGTTGAACTGCGGAGCTCCCAACATCCCAGCACACTCTTCACCACAGCCACAGACCCTTCCCCAGAAGAGCCTTAGGCAGAGGTTCAACCGCCCTCCTAGGAGGCAGTGGAGTAGAGTGGGGGCATCTTAGAGAGGAAGTCCAAGGACCTCGGACATCCTCTGTGCTGCCTGCAGGCCAAGAGCTTCACCTTCATTCCCTGCTGTGTAAAGGTGGGGCCTGGTGAACATGGCTCCCCATTCCCATCTGGAGCTTCGCTCAAACCATCCTGGCCATGGATCCTGTGGTCTCTCTTTCCTGTTCTCTTCCATGCCTTAGGCAGGGTCTCATTTTACTGATGCCCTGATGTATGCCCCCTGCCCCACCACACCTCACCTCCACCTCAGCCCCCCATCCCTGAGACCCGGGGCCAGACATGGCACAGCTGGTAGCCTCCTTGGTCAGAGAACATGGCCAACTCACAGCTAGGCCCTGTGGTATCCACCTTGGCGTGTATGCATGAGTCTTCAGGGCAAGAATCCAGACTGCCCCTATATCCCTTTGTAGCCCAGCTCAGGTCTCCTCCAACCTGTACCCCCTGAGGCCTCCACTGCAACTGTGGGATGTGATTCCCATCAGGAAATAGGAGAAGTCCTAGAAGCGCCAAGGTCTTCCCCCATGTTTAGGGTGCTTCCTGCACACCCACAACAAAGGCTGTCCTGTCATCCCCCAAGGCAGTGAAAATTGCCCCCTGCAGCCATGTAGGATTCTCCCTCAGGAGGATGTCCTCCCTCACTCACATGGAATTCAGCCCCACGTGACTCTAAAAGGCCAAAAATAGCATAAAAATGGTAAAGCACCCAAGATGAGCTCGGACTTGGGTGTGGGAAGGGCGGCCAGTGGGGATGCCTGAGGCTGCAGAGCCCGTGCCCCGCCTGCCTCACCTCCAGCGGACACATGGTACAGATAGTGGCAAATGCCTGCAGGAAAAATAACTGGCAAATGTTGCCAGCAGCAGCAGGAGCAGCAGACCTGGCAGCCCTAGCCCGGGACCAGCCGATGCTCTTCCTCTCCTGGCTCCTGTCTCTCAGGAGAGCTGCTGAGAAGCTAGGTGGGGACTCCTGCCCTGTGTGCTGCGCGCTGGGTACAGAACAAGACAACCTAGCCCCTTCCCTCTGGGAGCTCCCAATCTAACCCTCAAAGAGGACCAGGGAAAGGACCAGAGCAGGATCGCGGAACCCCTGTGGAAGACACAGGGTCGTGGCTTCAAGATGGAAGCCCCTTCCTTTGTGTCCATGTATCCCAGCCCCAAAAATCTACAGCCTCAGGTGCTTAATACCTGTTTGCTCATTGACATCATTGCTGGAGGGAGGGGAGGAGAGAAAGGGAACGAGAAAAGGAGGGAGAGAGGAAGAGAAGCAAAGAGCTGCAAGAGGAACTGAAACATTGAAGTGGCCTCCCCAGCTACTTATGTGTTCTCAAGTGGCGACATTCCCAACATTTAGGGGCCTTTGCTGTGGGGAAAATTCACTGTCCACATATTTGTATCCCTCACTGTGACAGAGACGGAGAGAGTTTGGAAGTGACCTCCCGCTCTGACCCCCAACGACTGACATGTGAGACTAGAATTAAATGGTAGGGGGGAAAGCACCTTAATCAGATTTCTACCTACAGATACTTCCAGGCATTTTCAATCCCAAACCTGCCAATTAAAAAAAAAACAAACCTGTTTTAAAAAGTCATCTCAAATTGCCTCTCAAGAGTGTTGATGTCTGAAGATGTCAGCCAGGTTTTCTGTAAGTACAAGCTACACTTATTTGTCTGATTAATCTGTGAATTGGTTATCAGCTGCACTTGGTATGCACACACATGCATACCCCATCCTGCCTGCACCCACGGACACAGAATGATGAGAGTGCAGGCATTTCTTTCCAAATGGGAACTTGATCTGAAGTATAGTCTCTGACACGTGTCATGAAAAGATTAAGAGCTGAGGGAAGGAAAATAAAGCAATAAGACTTGTTTACCTCGTCAGAGCAGTGACATGATGGTTGAGCTCCAGCCTTTTGTAAGCCAATCCAATCACCCGAAAACCCTGCATGGTATAATTCTGGAGTTCACTGGAAAAATTCCTTGGCACTGTTCAGGAAAAAAAAATAAGGGATTAAAACGTCAGAGTTACTCACCAGACTTCATGATGTCCTGGAGGGGAGGGGGTTACTCAGATAATTCTTGCCCAAGAACACTTCAAAATGAATGGAAAACAAAATCTTTTCTGTTTCAGGGCAAGGTGTTCCTGGAGAGTTCAAACAAGGAAGATCTTCTCCCAAATAAGGAAGGCAGTGAGCTCTCAGTAGGATTATACAGGTTGCCAGTTGCAATCCAAGTTAACAGATTTAGATAGTTACCAGTGTCAGGCTGGCAAAAGGTGACCACCCTTTCTGGTGCCCCCTTCATAAAGGCCATCCGGTCGCCTTCCATCTCCTGCACGATGACGGACATCCTCTGCAGCGCTGATGAGAATGGAAACTGGTGCAAGATGGCAATTCCTCCCACTGGGGTCTGGGGAGACACCACAAATCCCTCAGCTGTCAGCCCCCATGCAGCCCAGGGAAGAAAGAACTACATCTCAAGCCACTTTAGGGGAGAAAGGAGAACCAGGGCCCCATAAGAACACCTCAAGTTCTCACTGAACCCAAGAAGAAATCATCCTAGTAGCTGGCTTTTATTTAGCTAGCTAAGGTTTCCAAAGAGTTGCATACATATTGTCCTCCATCCTCCCCATAATACTAGGAACACATTTTACATATGGGTAAACTGAGTCTCTGAGGGGTGAAGTGACTTGTCCAGGATCACACAGCTAATAAGGGTTAGAAGCAGGATTCAAACCTGGGTCTTTCCTGATTTCTACATCATTGGACACTTCAATTATTCCCCACTTAGATATATTTTCTCTTACTGCTTTCAAATAGTCTGAAGGCTAGGGGGTACATGGGGAGACCCTCTCCCAATAGAGTCTTACTTGACAGGTTACTTGGCTTGGCTTCACAATCATGGCTTGTGCTGGGACTCCTCTGATGTGGAAATCTATTCCAGAGTTCTCTATTTCCTGTTTCAAAAGGGGATGTTTCACTGCAAAAATTTCACCCTGTCTCATCATTCTATTGAAAGCACAGATCACTTCTCTTTGAGAGTGATTCCCAAAGCATCCGTTACCTATGGAGGGCACCACTGGCCAGGCACCTGGATGGGAAATTAATCTAGGGCAGAAAATCTGTCTTCCACCATAGATGGAATGGCCATCACCCTAGAGACAATGTATAATTCTGTGGGTCATTCATGTGATTTGTCCCTCTTATTCTGCAGAGAAGAGACAAATTGCTCACAGAGAATTTTTAGAGAAGGCTTTCTGCATCTCTCTTGATGGGGTGTTTTGTGCATCCTTCTTTCAATAAACACACTACATCCCACCCCCTCTCTTTCCTGACAGTGTTTCTGAGTATGACTGTTGATCCCAGGGACACAAGGCCTTATGTGTATGTCCAATGTAAACCTTCAGCAACTGCCTTCGTAATATCAAATGATGCCCAATATTGTCCCAATAGGAACCTTTAACCCAAAAGTACCCAAGTGCTTTATAAATATTTTAGTCAGCCAATCCCTCCAATCCAAGGCAAGAAAGGCCAGCATCATACTGTGTTTCTCAGACAAAGAGACAGTACACAGGAGGATCAAGAAGCTCTCCAGTCACATACATATGCAATAGTGACATCAGCTCTTAGGCACCAGAACTGAGCCCTGGGCACCTCTTCCTCTCTCTCCAGCCCAAAAAAGTCCACTTTTGTTTTTGCTCATTACATCCCAGGCACTGTTCTTACCTCTAGGGATAAAAAGAAACCCCCTAAAACTAAAACCATCCCCTGTTTTCTAGGAGCTCTAAGTCTGTTAGTAGAGACAACATGCAAACATCTATGGACAAACAAGGTATAAAAAAGGTACCTGGGAGAGAATCACAAAGGGTAAGATTGACAAGGACTCAGAAATACTTCTCCTTGAAGGGGGGATTTTAGCTGACACTTGAGGAAAGTCAGGGAAGATGGGGGGGGTGGATGAGAAGGGAGAGGGTTCCAAGCATGGGGACCAGCCAGCCAGTGCAAATGATCAGGACAGAGATGGAGTGCTGTGTGCAAGGAACAGCAAAGAGACCAGTCTCACTGGACTGCCTGAGTTCATGGAAGGGAATGAGATGTAAGAAGATTGGAAACACGGCCAAGATGGAGGTATGTTGTGAAGGGTTTGACACACTAAACAAAAGATTTTATTTTTGATTTTGGAGCTAAGAGGGAGCCACTGATTGGTGCCAAGCACTTAGTTAAGCATGGTTCCTGACAAGCCCTGCTCCCTATTCTTTGTTCAAACAGGGTAGGGCAGATAGGGTAGCCATGAAGGTCACAAAAGAGTCAAACAGAATAAGTTGGGTGAATAATTTCTTGCATCCTCATTCAAGGACATTTCGAGGCTCTTCAGATAATTTGAGCAGCAGCCTAAATCAAAGAGAGGCTTACCCAGTTGGTGGCTTCAAACATTTTGACATCCAAAGGATCTCCTTGGATGGTCCCATCCAGAACGACGAGGGAGTGGCAGCTGGTCATGGCTCCAAAGAGGGGGCCCCAGGGCAGAGTGCTGCCAGAGGTGAAGCTGTGGACCTCCTGGAAACTAATGAAGGAAAAGGAAGTGAACTCATTCCTTCAGTGGGTCTACTGTTTAATGGGTCTGCTCTGGGCAAAGCCCGTGGCAAAGATGGAATCTCTGGGAATTGGTGCTTTTTAGTCCTTTCTAGGGGTTAGTGTGTTGGGTTTTGCTGGCTGCCCCTCAATGGTGCTGCATGTCAGGGATGGATCTACACTTTCTGCTCTTAGTAAGTGGATTTATTTATTTATTATTATTATATATTTTTTTTATAAATGTAAACTGTAAAAATATAAAATAATAATTTTATAAATATTTTATATCATATATCATTTATAAATTTATTTATAAATATAAAAATAATAATTATACAAAATAAAAATATAAAAATAAATATAAAATGTTTCATTTCTATATTATATCTATTTATTATTATGTTTATTATTATTATATTTATTTTGGGGGAGACCAAAAAAGTACCATTAATATGTACATCAATCTCCTTCTTATGCCTGGTTCCTCCCACACTCTTTTGTGCAACTAAAGTTTTCTATGAATGCCTCAACATAGCATGGTTGGGCCCTGAGCTCCTGAGAGCACCCTCACTTCTGGATGCTTTCCTCTGAGTATGCGCCCTATTTCAGAAGGGAAGTTCCTGCAGGGCAGGAGCAGTCTCACTTTTGTTCTTGTGTCACCAGATACAGCCGCGCTTGGCACATAGAGGCTCTTAAGAAATACTTGGCGGCTGATTAATTGACTGATGTACATAGGATCTTCCCTGGCCAGACTAGGTTCCTTGAGGGAAGGGACTGACATATTTTTGTCTTTATATCTGCAGTGCCCAGTAAAATACATGATGCATATAGGTGCTTGATTTGACTTGGCTTGACTTGAATACATGTCTGCTGCACTTCAGAGAGGCAGATCACCAACTTGGCTTGGCCAAGAAGGGCTGAGGGACAGGGACCTGCCTTGATGATGTAATGGGCATCTACATGGAGTCATTATTCCTTTGCTGTTGGAAGGTGGACCTACACCTGGCCCAAAGCAGATGCAGCATCCAAGCCTGGAAGCTCCTGACCAGTTGCATTCAGGAAGCAGGACAACATTTCCTCCTGACCATGAGGTCTTAAGATCATAAATCTAGACCTTCAGAGGCCATTTAGTCTCATATCTTATAAATGAGGACACTGAGGCCCAGGGAAGTCATGTGACTCATCTAAGATCACATGGTAGTGTCAGGCAATCCTACTCATGGCAGAATTCATTCTTAAAGTTGAGCCCAAATGAAGCTGCCCCACTCCAGAACAATTGTAATGTTAACCTATTGGCCCTTGATAACAAGAAAGAGAAGCTGACAGCGTTCTCTCTCGTTAGACAAAGCGGGTTATAATTACAATTCTGTGAAATCCCAAGAAGTATGTGTCCTGTTAGAAACATGTCTTATTGGAGCCCAAACCTGGCCTTTTCCCTCAATGCTCCTTTTTTGAGCAACGCATGGCGGGGGGGGCGGTGCTTTTGCTTCTGGCTAACCTCTATGAGGCTTGGAGCACAGGGCCCAGCTCAGAACAAGCACTTAGAAAATGCTTGTTGATGAATAGACTGGATGTTTGGCTTTGCCATAGTGTCCATTGAATATCTATGTCAGGAGGGACCTGTATCACTGAAGCCTTCCTGGAAGAGGTGAAACTTCAGTCAGGTCTTAAAGGAGTCTGGATGAGGAGGGTGAGGAGATGACATTGGCAAAGTGGGCATGAGTGTGGTGAGAGTGGGGACAGAGGTCGATTTAATTTTCCACACTAGCACCCACTCCTTAAGGTAGGGGTCCCTATTTAATCTAGGCATATTATTTAACCTATGAATCCCTAATGGTGGTACAGCGTGTCACACCTAGTAGGCACATGAATAAGTTTTTCTTTAACTTGAATCACTGAAGGATAGCTATCCAAGGTCCCTCTTCTCCATCCCCAGATCCTCCCACCCGCTCTCTTCCAATGTGGTTTAGAGAGATTTTACTTTCATTTTTACTTGCTCCAATCTGCATTAAAATATGATAACCAGAACTAGACACAGGTCTCAGGCATGACTAAATTTACTCTCATCAAAAGCTAAGACACTGAGAGCTTGCAAATAAAATCCTTTAGCCTGAATTTAGAAATAATGTGATCCATAGAGAACTGACTCCTGGAATAAGATGGAAAGCAGGAGGTTTACTGGGAGAAAGAGATGATGGGCTTGTTAAGAGTTTTATCTCGAGTGAGTTTACATAGAAAACTAAACTCAAATAAAAATACTATAGCCCTAACCATAATTACCACCATGCCTTAGAGCAGAATGGAGACTACCCAGGCTACAGAAATGATGGTATTCCCACCAGCACCACCACCACTACCCCACCCAGCCCACCAGCCCTGCATGAAGGCTTACTCTTTGGTCATCCAGGGAAACATCCCGTGTGGAAAAGGGGCCCCCTAATCCTCACTCCCAAAGGACCACGGGCCTTTCTTCTACTTCATGGCTAAACCAGCCTATAGATTATTTCTTCCACTCTTAAAGCACAAACTTCTTGTGTTCCAGAACCTTTATTTTTTGTTTGTGAGGGTAGCGCTTCACTCGGTGTTTTGCATGGACTCTCTTACTTCCTTAGGAACGTGGGACAGAGGGCCCGCAGGTCCTGACTGTGGAGTGTGTTATCTGACGCATTCCCCTGGTGACGGGCTTTGCTTTAGTCGCTCACTAGTAGAAGTGTGCAAGAGGAGCTCTCGCTCCAATGGGCTACACACTATGGCCTGGTTTCCTCTTGGCCTCACCCGAGGTGATTGCATTGTAAAGACTAACTCTGTCAACGGCACTTTTTAAAATAGGCAAGGCCATTGGCAACTAGGGTGAGAGGAGGGGACCTCCCCACATGCCAGGCTCACTCCTGGCCGTCTTGTAGTGCCTGTCTCTGCTTGTTCCCCTATGGGGAGAATTGGGGAAAGTAAAGGAGGAAGCCCATTGGAGGGAAAAAGTATTTGTGATTCAAAACCAAAGCCCAGTCTTCTCATTTCTTTGAGGTGTCAAGGGGCAAATGCAGAGTGTGGAGAGGATAGGGCTGTGTGCCCTTGTTCCACCCTGCCCTCATCCCACCATCCCTCTGAGGCACTCACCCATTTCTGTCCGAAGGGACCACACCCCAGAGATCCAAGCCATCCTTTGTTAAGGTGCCAGTCTAGATTAAAAAGGAGCACTTGAATTCACTTTGAAGAGCTGAGAGCTCTGGAAGAATCACAATTAAAAGGCATTTCACCAGGATTTTATGTGTGTCACAAAGGTGTTATAAAGGGCAAAGATCCATGATTAAGTCCCTAACCCAGGGGTTCTAATGCCCTATGATTGGGGTGAAGAAGCAGGTGAGGGCTGCAATTTCCCTGCTACATTACACTTCCATTATGTAAACTTTCCTCCCTCTCAGATATTCAACTCATGTTTTAGAACTGAGAGGTGCAGCCTGGTGCACTAAGTTAAATGACTTGACCAGGGTCACACAGAAAGTTTCCAATGCCAAGAATAATATGGCCTCACAGGTAGAATGATGCCACAACATGATATCTGAATAGACAGGGGAGATTTTTTTCCTCATTTAGTCACCCTTACATGTTTGAAATTGCTCCCTAAAAGCTTTGGAGAACTAAATCCCTCTAACACGCCTCCACCCCTATCCTCCCTCTCTTTGTCTATCAGTACCTTGGACAGTGTTTACCAGGATTCAGGTTCTGACATCCTTGCCACCTTCATTTCAGATGTGCTACTAACTTCACTTCTATTCTTTATCTTTTTAATTTAATATTAAAGCTACATCAAGGCATGTGTGACCAAACTAGATTGCATTATTCGGCCCCTGGAGTCCTCTCACCTCAATATTTTTGCCTACACAATGCAAGAGAATGTTCAAGATAAAAAAAAAGAGTGATGTCTCACTTTGAGATAATAAAATTGTGAAATGAAGGTTTTGGATGAAAGTCTTGAAGGTGCTGATCTCTAAAGGCCTCACTAACCCAACATGCTATAGTCCTATGAATGTGCTTTGCCCAATCTCTTCTCAAAAATTCAGTACTACTCTTTTTTTCCTTTGGGTGCAATCAGTTATAAGTCTTAGAATTCTAGAGGACCTCGCATATGATTTTAGAGAGGCCGTGTGCTCAGTATTACTAGAGGTCTCGAGACTTAAGTCACGTAAACAGTAACACTAGCGGTGAAGATGAGACAAATATCCCCTCTGCGATATTCCCTACCAATGGTCAACCAACCTATAATGATGATGAAGTAGAAGAGGAGGAGGAGAAGGTTTTGGAAAGATGAATGGGAAGGGGAATGAGGTACACAGACCTTATCGAAGCAGATGAGGTTGAGTTGGCCACAGATGTTGATTCGCTGGGGGCTAATGCAGAAGATGCCATTTTTTTTCAGCCTCCGCTGGGCATAGATGATCCCTGTTGTCAAGGCAGCAGGCAGGGCAGGGGGAACCGCAATGGTAATCACATCTAAAGCCTTCTTCACTACATCCTCTGCTGGCTCCTAGGAAAAGGGTCCCCACTGCTTAAGTGACCCAAGCCTTCCCAAAATGGCACTGAAGCCTTGGGGGAAGGCATGCCAGGAAGGATGGCTGAGCTCACATGGGTCTGAATGGTGATTATTCACCATCTCCTAGAGCACACTCATCCTGACCCATGTCAGACAAGGTGGGGAGGGCTAAAGGAGGGGCACAAAGCTGGCTGTAAGATGCTTGTGGATGAATGGAATTAGAAAGAGCTTCTTGTTCACCTCCTTCATTTTTCCCCAAGAGCAATGGGTGCCACAGAGGAAGCGGAGCCCTCTCCTGACATCAAGTACAGACTTTGGCAGTTGCCAGTATCTCCTCACATGCCTCACCTTAACTCTCCTCTGGGGCTGTATTGTTCTCTTGCATTGCTTTGGAGAAGCAGTATAGATAGCCTGGTGGCCAGGAGACCTGAATTCAAGTCCTGCCTCAGACAAATACTACTTTTGTGACCATAAGAAGGTCACTTAACTATTCTGAGTTTTTAAATATGTAAAATGGGGTCATCTCCATTACTCTACTATAAAACTGACTCATTGCTCTGAGATTCCTTCCAGATCTAGGTACACATCCTATGACCTATCTCATCAGGGCTATAGTGAGGTAAGTGTTTGGTCCTGTCATTGCCCCTATTAGAATGTGAGTTCTCCAAGAGCAACAGTGAAGGGTCTGTTTGCCTTTCTTTGTAACATACTGTAGGTGCTTAATAAGTGCTGGCTGACTGTAACTTAGCATTGACTAACTACCTTCTGTGTTATAGGATCTGTGCCAGGGAATGAAGATAAACAGAGAAAAACAACTTGGAAGTGCTAAATGAACATGTGCTGTGAATGCAGCACCAAACATGTGGGGAGGGGGTGGCGGGTGCACCCAGGCATACACTTGTCGGATGATGAAGGCAAAACATGTGCTCCAGCAATCAGCAGTTTCTTAGGAGCAGAGGCTCAGTCTACTAGCACAGACCATCCGTTGGTTAGGTTAGCCAGCTGGGCTCATATAATGGAGCATCTTTCAGAACTGCTGTGGTTAGACATCTGATTACTCTGTCCCCAAGCTAGCTGTGAGCCTCTGAATGGGGCTTGGCCAAGATGAGGACCCCAGCCACTGCCTCCGTCCCCATCTGTCCCTGCTTCTGTCCTTCAAGCCTTCCCAGTCTGGCTGAACTTGCTGCCACTTGCATACTGATGTCCATGGCTTTGAGAACCCAGGGTTCTCTCCCCCACCCCCTAAATCATAGTGAGGCATCCTTGGGGATGAAATATATGGAGAAAAGTCCCTAAGCCTCAAGAAACTCCAGGTACAACCCCTGCCTCTTATTTGTGGGCCCAAGAGTGTGGAATCTGTAGGGGTAGGCTCTGAGCTCAAATAACACCTATGAGGTTGAATCCCTGAGCTACCTGGGGAGGCCAGTGACCTGCCCTGGGCCTCACCTTCCTCATCTGTAAAGGGAGGAGGTTGGAGTGGAAGGCCACTAAGGTGGCTCCAGGCTCCACATCACAGATCCTACTGTCCCAGGCTCCCTGGACATGTATTGGAAAGCCAGGCTCCCGGTCCTGGCTATCACACAGTCACTGCCTCAGATAATGGGAAGGACAAACCACTTACGCCACTGAGCACATAAACACAGATGGTGTAGACCATTCCAATGGTGGCCGTCCCGATGAGGCACAGAAGAAACCTGACGGCGTCTCTGTAGAGCTGGAAATTCATTGGCTTCGGGTAGAGGATGGACCTCACCAGGTCCCCCTTGGCAGTGTTGAAACCTAAGGCAACAAGCACCCATGGGCCCCCATTATCTGCAAGTCTGTCGTGCCCCTCTCTCCTCCCTTGGTTCTAAGCACTAGGTGATGTTTAAGAGGCAGCTGGGGGTGCCGTAGAGCACAGAGTGCTCTGAAGTCCTGCTCAGTCACTGCCTTGATGTGTGACCTTGGACAAGTCACCTTACTGCTGTCGGGCTCAGTTCCCTCTACCATCAAATGGGTTGAACAATACCTCCCAGGGTGTTTGTGGGGATCACATAAGATGATAACGTGATGCATTTTGCAAACCTTGAAGCACTGCACCATTGCTATTATTGCCAATGCTACACAGCCACATGGTCTCATCTCCGGCTGCCCTTGAGTTAGACAGATCTCAATCCACCTGGGCCTGCCCGACCTCCCTCCCACACTCTCATTCAAACAATGCTGCCAAAGACTGATTCTCTGTCTAGGCAGCCCTCTGGGTGAAGCCCTCCCCCACCGTTCCTCAGTGCCCCCTCCCTGACCTTGCTCTGTGCTGGTTCCCTTACCATCGGACCCCCAGCTCTCAAGCTCAGATCCCACTTCCCCAGCTGCACTATTCTAAGGGCCATAACGCTGAATTTGGCCTGGCTCCAGGGGCTCCTCTGGGGCCTGAGCTCTGCCTAGGCCAGTCTGGGGCCCTCTCTGCTCCAGGCCCTTGACTCCCTCTGACCTGTTAATTACTGCCCACCTGCGGCTCCCCAGTCCCCCCCCCACACCTGCAGGGACCCCAGGGAAGGGCAGACAGGGCCTGGATTCTTGGAAACGGTTCCCAGTTGCTGGGGAGGGGAGTAGAGAGAAGTTTCTCTGTATTTGATTCAGTTCTCCAATCGATTACTAACTTTCCTGATGGTGTCAACTGACATTCAGGTTATCCCTGCAGAAACATTTGTTGGAGGGCACTAAGAGACATTATTTGGTCACCCAATTAGATTAGTAATTCTTGGCTCACACATACATATGTGTGAGTACAAACATGCACATGTGCACACATATGCACACACCAATGCATGCACATGCATGTTCACAAGCACTCACATGCATGCATACACTTTGTTCACACACACACACACACACACACACACACACACACATGAGTTTACTATGACTTATAGTTACACCCAGGCACACCCAGGCACAAACACACACACACATGAGCTAGACCAGGCCCAGAGACTTTTTGACACTCAGGGAATTCATGAAGACAGTACCAGACTTGAAAAAGGAGGTTTTCAGGGGCAGAGGCTGAAGGAGGTCCCCAGACACTGACCAGTCTGAAGGACAACAGCCTTCACTGTTCCTGAGACAGCTGCTTTGGTCTGGATGACCTCGGTGCCACAGAAGAGAATGTGCCTCTTGTAGTCCTCTTGGCCACACAGCTTCCAGGGCACAGTGTCTCCCACCTTGGGTAGGGCCGTTTTGATGACAGGAATACTCTCCCCTGAGGAAGAGAAAGCTCTCATTGGGTAAAAGTTAATGATACCCATGGGGAACATCCATCTGCTGGGGGTGCAGGAGGTTGATGTCACATGCCCATGATGCACAATTTTCTCATTTGTCAAGTGAGATTTAGCAGCCCCCAAACACTGGACATTAAAGAGTTTGATGGACCCAAGTAACTTCCTTAAGGGATAGAGACCTAGCTATCTAAATATTGCCTTGATATCTCTCCTTCCCCCCCACCTCTGTCTCTCTGTCTCTCACTCTCTCTCTCTCTCTGTCTCTGTCTCTCTCTCTGTCTCTCTCTGTCTCTCTCTGTCTCTCTCTCTCTCTCTCTCTCTCTCTCTCTCACACACACACACACACACACACACACACACACATACACACACATTGCACCCCCAGCCTCCACCAAGACCACCAAGCAGGTGAAGAGTGACTATATGACATATCTGTCTTCATTCTACATGCTCCTGGATTAGGCAAAGGTAGGTCAGGATTAAATTTTAGACCTTAAATGGGCTCGTGAGCCCCCAGAGTCAGTGGGTCACCCAATTCTGCTGTTGAAGATGGCCAGTACTTCACAGGTATGCAGCAAGGACACCTCCTCCTGTGTTCTCAGCCAGACCAACCCTCCAAATTGGCACATCCTCCTTTCTACCCCAATTTCACAAGCAGGTCGCTCTTCAAACAAGCCAAAGGCCAGAGATGGCACAAGTGAAAGAATTCAAAGTTTCTCTAAGTACATGGGTTCTATAAGGATGGAACTTGGATACTGACAGTCACAGCAAAGAGACCATGGAGCAAAAAACTCTCCTCTCAGCAGAGCATGGCGCTAGGGTAGTTAGTATGAGACCTGGCTTCATATCTCACCTCTAACACACAGGAGCCTGTCAAATAACTTCTCAAGGCCCCAGGTCATTTTGTAAGACTATAATTTATGGGTGAGTTGCCATTTAGATTAGTGGAGGGACTTTCCACACTAGGATGTCCCCCACAGAGGTAAAAATCACAAATACTCCTCAGCACCTCGGACAGTACCTCGAATAGCTATTCTGTAAGCCATCTGTGGTTTGGTAGCCAACATGTGCACTGAAGCCTGTCTGTGACTTAGTCAGTCAGCATTTATCAAGCACCTACTGCATGCCAGGCACCATGCTACCAATACAAAGAACAAGATGATTCCTCCTCTGAAGAAGTTTCCATTCTAAGAGGGAGAAGTCGCCTGAGTCATGGAGGTCATATGACTTGGATCACAAAGCCAGAGAGTATCAGAGGTAAGGTCGGACCTAGAACCTTTGGATGCTAATCCTCAGAATCTAGCCACTAGGCTACACTTCCCCCTCCATCTTTCTCATAATAGGTATTGACAAAGATGTGTTGGGTTGGATTTTAGATAAAAGAGGGAGGAAAAATGAGATCCCTGATTGATTGAGCTAGCACAGCCAAGCTTTGACCCTCAGGTCTCTTGCTTCAAGATGAAGGCTCTTCCTACTCTGCCATAGCTTCCATTTTTTCTAAACACCCAACTATGACCGTGGAAAACCCCACTGTGCGCTGCTGCTGAGGACTGGAGGCTTTGACTGTGTTTAGCGTCATCCTAGGAGAGAATGCGTATGATTTTTTTTAAGTATTGTCACACCAGGACAACCTAGCATAAAATAGCATTCATTTATTTATTGCAAACAAAGCAAAAGAGCTAAGGACCCAACTCAGATCATGGCCTTGCCCTTACAAAACTCCATTCTTCTGACCTCAGTTTCTTCATCCATGAAATGAGGGAGTGAGACTTTAAAAGATCTCCATGTAAACTCTCAAATCCCTGTCACAGGTTTAGCAAGGTCTATGAGAGTTTTACTCACTCACCCACTCTATATCCTCCTCCCAGGCACCTTTCACTCTTGGGACTGCCACCATCGAACCAAGATTATTCTCAAGTCATCAAGAAGACAAATGTGAGGTTTGCTGAGATCAAAATGCTGGCCAAGGCACTTTTTTGGGAAGTGACACTGGTTATCAGGGAGTTCCAGGGTTCTGAAACTTCAGACAGTCTACAACATGCCAAGATTTTAAGCATCAGAGAGATTCTGCTCACCTGTCATCATGCTTTCATTCACTACACATCCCCCGTCAACAAGAATAGCATCACATGGTAACTGCATTTTGTTCCCACTTAATGACAATAAATCTCCAGGGACCAGGTAGCGCGACTCTAACTCTTGTATACCTGCTGAAAGTTTGAAGGGACAGATATTGTCTGCATGACTTTTCTCTCCCAAAAGAGGCATTCATCACCCACCCACCCAATGAGTAAATGCCAGTTTTTAGGACAGAAAAAGTGAAAGGAAAAGCTATGGCTGCTCACCCCCAAAAGCTAATAGAAGACTATGTGGCGAGGAACAGGGTGAAGATGAAGCGTGTCCCTGCATCAACATTTACATCCCAATTTCTGTCCTTTTTCCAAGAGATGGGATGACTGGGTCATTCCAATCTAGAAAGTAAATGGGAATAACCAGAGGGGACTCACCTTTTCTCCTGCACACAGTGACCAGGATGCTATTATGAGATTCAACTAACCGGTGGAGCTTTATGGATTGCTAGAAATGCAGAGGTGGACACAGGAAATAGTGTTAATGCTTAGGATGTCCATTTGAGGAGTTGGCCTTGGCATGCCAAGGTGGAATATTGTGTGCCAAGCAAATGAGTTAACAAACCCCAAGAATAGGGATAGAGGTCGCAAAATTCTGACACTAAGCCTGATCAACTCTTTCTTTGGGGATCAAGGAGGAGTCAGATGTAGGGTTGGCCACAGAGAGAAATCCCCCATAATTCTTTAGTCTCTTGAAAGAGTTTTTCAGAATAAAGAAATATTGTAGAGATCTGGAATTAGGTAAGTTACACTGAATTAACTCAACTTGAGTCAATTCAGTACTCACTAATACCTATGCTGTTCCTGACCCTGTGCCAGATGGGAAGGTAGAAAAATGATCAAGGTCCTGCCCTCAAGGAGTTTAGATTCTAGACTTTACCACCACTGCCAGTGACTGGCCTCCTGGCTGTTCCATAAACAAGACACTCCACCTCTTGGTTCCAGACATTTTCTCTGGCTGTCAACCATGCCTGGAATCCTTTCCTTCCTCTGCTCCAACTCCATATGTCTCTGATTTCCTTTAAGTCCTAACTAAAATGTTATCTTCTCTAGGAAGGCTTCCCCACCACCTTAATTCCAGTGCCTTCTCTCAGCTAATTATTTCCCCCTTGTACTGCATATAGCTTGCGTTCTGTGTACTTGTTTTCATGTTGTTTCACCTATTGGACTGTAAGCTCCTTGAAGGCAGAAACTGTCTTTTGCCTCTTTTTGTATCCCTAGCATTTCGCACTATATCTGGCATATGGTAGGTGCTTAATCAATGCTTAGTGACTTGTACTAGTTATCTTCCTAGAGCACATGCTTAGCAGTTGGGCTCCCTATTCCAGAATGGGAACCCACAAAGGGATCTGCAGTTTGGGTTCTTCCCCCAAGGAATTTACATCACATCAGACTTTTCTGCTACTATTTCATCTTCCTAGAGCCCACACTCAGCAGTGAGGTTCACTTCAATGAAGGTTCCCTCAGAGCAGCCTTCCAGAGCAGGGACCAAGGGGGTCTGCAGCCTGGGCTCTTTTTCGAATCCCACACCTCTCCTGGTGCTTTCAGCTCCTCCAGATCAAACCCTGCCTCCTACCTTCTTTTCTGATCCCATTTAGTGTAAATGCCTATTCTCCGTTAGCTCTCTCTAATTCTGTACACATCTCCTCTGAGCAGAGATTAATGAGTCACCTGGAATGTAGCAGGGCACTAATAAATGTTAACTGACTATGAAGTTGTTTCCATGTTGTCTCTCCCATTAACCTGTGAGATCCTTGAGAGCAGGAACTGCCTTTTGCTTGTCTGTAGCTCCAGCACTTGGCACACAGTAGGAACTTTATAAATGTTGAAATCTCAGCTCTTTGTAATATGGAAGCTCATCTCCCTGCTTCAATGTGCCACTTCTGGATCCCTTCCTGAGCATCCAGGCCCACTCAGCAAAAGACTCACCTCCCGGAGGTCATACACCGTTAGGGTGATGGAGATGACGGACATCAATATGATGGCGACAGCGTACTCTTTGTAGTCCTCACTGAACCACAGGCAGACACTGAAGAGTTGGAACACGTAGAATGGATTGAGAACCTGGAAGTGCCCAAAGAAAGAAAAGGAAGCTGTGACCACTGTGACACTCCCCAGTCATGACAAGAAGGATATCCCCGGTCAGTCACCAACCAGTACATCCTTGCTTTCATCTTCAAGACAGCTGGTAAGCTTGCTTATCAAAGTGCATGGGTTAAAGATGGTGTTTTCTTTCTAATGAGCAGAGCAAAGTGAAACTGTTTAATTTGAATCCAGGCCTAAGAATTCTGTGGAGCCCATTAATATTATAGAACAGCCTATACTGGAGATGCCTACTACCTTTAGGTCATCATGTCCATTCCCTCTACTTGGATTCCCCAGTATTAGAGACAGTGAAAGTTGTCACCAGACATAATAAAAGTTCATCATAAAGCCAGTCTTTTTCTTATCAGTCTGTGGTTGGTGGTGCTTTTCTTCCTTCCCTGAAATCTCAGGAAAAATGCAAAGAGACATTTCTGGTGTGTTGAGATACCATTATTCCTTGAGCAATGTTGTGGGGAGTGGAGGCTGGAAGATCCCTGAACACTGCTGTTCCCACAGCTGAAGGAGATGAGAAAGGCAAGACTAATCAAGGAATGCAAATTTACTTGGAAAATGTGGGTAGGGCCCGCTAAGTTTATAGGAATGCCTACAAATGTCAACTAAAATCCCATTTGCTACAGGAAACTAGTTACAAGAGTCTTGCTAAAGTGAAGAGGGGGAGGCAAGGTATTTAGTGTCCATACTCCTAGAGGAATGGCCACAAGACCTGAGAGTTGAAGCTGAAAGTGACCTTAAAGGTCAGCAAGTCCAAAACTTTCATTTTACAGATAGAAAACTGGGCCCTCAAGAAGTTAGTTGACTAGTCCAGGGTCACAGAGTTAATAAGTTTTTGAGATAAAGATTCGAACCCAAATCTTTCTGACTCCAAATCCAATGCTCCATCCTCTGTACCAAGCTACGTCTTGGGGAAAGGGCTCCGTTAGCAATGGAAATTTAGTTAAATTCAATGGATCCTTTTCCCATATCTAATACTGGTAAACAGGAAGGAGTAATAGCAATTTTAAACCAATTTTTTCAATGCTTACTATGTGCTAAGCCCTGGGAGTACAAATACAGAAAGCAAGCTAGTCCCTGCTTTTAAGGAGCTTACATTCTAATGAAAGAGGGTCTTTCCCCCACTCTTTGTCTTCTACCTCTCTGCAGCCTTCGACACTGTGGATCACTCTCCTCCTCTATTTTCTCTGGTTTTTTGGGGACATCCATCTCTGCCAGCTCTTCACCACCTCAATGCCCACTCTTCATTCTCCTTTACTGGATTTTCATCCACATCATGCCTTCTGACAATAAGTACCTCCCAAGAACAAGAGGTGGGCCCCTTTTCTTCTCCCTCTATACTACTTCCCTTGGTGATCTCATCAGCTACGGTGAATTGAATTGCCATCTCCAGGCTGCTGGTTACCAAATCTATCATTCCTGCCCCACTACTGATCTCCAGTCTCCTATCTCCAATTGCCTTTCAGACATCTAGAACCAAGACTGTCCAGTAGATAGCGTAAAGTCAGTATGTCCAAAATAGAACTCTTTCCTCCTAAACCAGTGGTTCTCAACCTTCCTAATGCCACAACCCTTTAATATTCTTACATGGGAGTATCTGCATGTGGGCAGACCAGCCTGGAGATGGATAGAGGAGTGAAAATATTTGTTTTCCGATGGTCTTAGGCAACCCCTGTGAAAGGGTCGTTCGACCCCCAAAGGGGTCACGACCCACAGGTTGAGAACCCCTGCCCTAAACCCTCCTTCCAACATCTAACTTTCCTATGACCATAGATAGAGATATGATCTTCCCAGTCTCCCAGGCTCACAAGCTAGGAATTATCCTTATCTCTTCACTATGACTCATCCTTCTCCATCATATCCAAGTTGTTACCAAGGCCTATTGATTTCACCTTTAGAGCATCTCTTGAACACATGTGCTTCTCCTCTCTGACACTGCCATCGCTGATGGAGGCTTTCATCACTTACGTCTGGACTATTATAGTAGCTATCGGAGCACTGGCCCACCTCGAGTCTTCCCCTGCTCCAATCCACCACTAGAGGGATTGACCTAAAGCACAGGTCTGATC
Organism: Pseudocheirus occidentalis; assembly: GCA_028646575.1. NCBI lineage: Eukaryota > Metazoa > Chordata > Mammalia > Diprotodontia > Pseudocheiridae > Pseudocheirus > Pseudocheirus occidentalis. The sequence goes on from CM053600.1 coordinate 205,093,142, forward strand.
ACGTCACCCCCTACGAGATCAGTGGCTCTCAACTCGTGGGTCACCACCCCTTTGGGGGCCAAACGACCCTTTCACAGGAACCACCTAAGATCATAGGAAAACACATATTTCTGATGGTCTTAGGAACTGAGACGCTGACACAGCTCCTCTATCTGTCTCCAGGTGGGTATGTGCACATGCAGATATACCCACATATGAGTATTAAAGGGTCACAGCATTAGGAAGGTTGAGAACCACTGTAGTAGATGAACTCCGGTGATTTCATTATTACCTCTACAACTGAAAAACAATATCCTATGTTTGGCATTTAAAGTCCTTCCAATACTCCTCCCTTTGCAGTCTCCTTATGCCTCTTCTCTGATGCAGTGACCCTGGCCTCCTGGCTGTTCCACAGACAAGACCCTCCTCTTAGTTCGCGCCACTCTCTCCAGGCATTCATTCCTTTACTGGAGTGTTGTCCCTCCTCAGGTTTGCCTGCTGACTTCCCTGGCTCCCCTCAATCCCTTCATATTTCAACTAAAATCTTTCCTACATGAATCCTTTCTCCATCCCTCTTAATTCTAGTACTTCCCATCACTTAATCATTTCCCCGTTTATCCTGCATAGAGGTGTGTGTGTGTGTGTTTGCTGTCTGTCCTGGTAGCCAGTGAGCTCTTTGAGGGCACAGATTATCTTTTGTCTCTTTTTACACTTAACACAGTGCCTAGCAAACAGTAAGCACTTAATAAAATTTAGTGACTGAAGGGAGAGTACCACATATAGGAATATATGTTGACCTGGTAAATTAGACGGATAATGAAGGAGTCATGGAACAATGCTTTGAAGTCTCCTCTCCAGGAATAGAAGTATTTATTGGAAAAGTTATTATGTCTCCCATAAGACAAAGGGTGGAATTTTTAATCCCAGGTAAACAGTGTATTATAAAAAAGAAAGGCCCAGCATGGGTCTAATAAAATAAGAAGTATTTCACACCCACACACAGTCCTAAGGTCTCACACTGCGTTTTACAATGCACCTGTGAACCTCTGTGGAAAGAAAGAAAGAAAGAAAGAAAGAAAGAAAGAAAGAAAGAAAGAAAGAAAGAAAGAAAGAAAGAAAGAAAGAAAGAAAGAAAGAAAGAAAGAAAGGAAGGAAGGAAGGAAGGAAGGAAGGAAGGAAGGAAGGAAGGAAGGAAGGAAGGAAGGAAGGAAGGAAGGAAGAAGGAAGGAAGAAAGGAAAGAAGGAAGGAAGAAAGGAAGGAAGGAAGGGAAAGAGAAAAAGAAAGCCGAAGAGGAGAGAAGAAGAAAAAAGAAAGGAAAGAAAAAGGGGAAGAGAAGAGAAAATTGCCTCTACCTCTATTTTTTATTATCATTAAAGATCTACAAGTTGGTCTTGAAGACAAAGCCCTAATTCACATGCTCTGTGGCTGAGTGAGAAAAGGAGAGAAGACCCGGTTACCTCCTTGATGAGAAGTTTCCAAATGGGCGTGATCTCCACATCGATGGCGTTAGGCCCACACACCAACCTCCTGTGGGGGAGAGTAAAGGTCAGAGAGCTTCACAGCCGCCCTCGTGCTAGGAGTCCCATCTTCTCTGACCCTCTATGCCCCCGAGGCAGTAGACCCTGCCCAAGTCAGAAACTATCCCACCCTGGTTGAAATTCTCCTGTAGGAAAGAGGAATCCTCAGCACAGGCCAAACAACAATGGAACTACAAGAGTGAGGCCAAAGACAACCATCTTGGCGCCCCTCGCTGAACCCGATTCTCCTCAGGCGTCAATGTTTACCAGACCCGTTGGCAGGCTCATGGTTAATAAGGCAAATCAGCTCTTTCACACCTACTAAGGGGCCCCTTGGCACATGACAGCTTCTGTCATAAGACTCTTCAATTCTATTCCTGCATTGGACCTTGGAGGGGTCCCCATGGACCCTACACATAAAGGACCATTTGTGAGCAGCCAGGAGCCTGACAATCTCTCTCTCTCTCCCTCTTTCTCTCTCTCTCTCTCTCTCTCTCTCTCTCTCTCTCTCTCTCTCACACACACACACACACACACACACACACCCTCCTCCTCCTCACGTAATCAGAGAATTCTGTGTGGCAGCCAATGCAGCAGTGGGAGTCCTTAGAGGAAGGAAGGGAAGCCCTTAGACTGAAGTCAGCCACCATTCATCAGCTCAGCGCAGAGCCATGTCTCTGATCCCACAGGGAAACATGAGGATCATAGGCAGACTCCTCCCCCCATCACTCTGCCCCTCCTGAAATCATAGGCCAATCTAGGGATGTTTCCCTGCAATGCTCTAGAAGGAGCAGGGGCCTGGAGTGGAGGACAGCAGAGCCGGAGGGACTGAGTTGCTCTCCAAAGCCTCTGCTGCTCTCCTGCATTCTGACTGATAGGATTGCCGAGGTTGGCCTCCTCCTTCTTGGCCAGAAGAGCCCCTCAGTTCAGCACTGAGTGGATCCTCTAAGGGCCAGGGCCTCCCAGCACTGGCTCTCTATCATCCTTCCCTGGCCATGGGGCAGGGCTCGCTTCCTACCGAATCTCTTGCTCTTCTCTGGTCAGACCAGATCCAAACTTCAGGTGTATCTTGGAAGCAGTGAACCCATCCTCCAGGCACCTAAAAGGAGGGACAGAGACTCTCACTGTCAAGCTGATGGGGAGAAGCCATAGCCTTGTGGGCAATTTCTGGATTCAACTCACCCGACCTTCTGGAACTGCTCTTCTGAGTTGTTCCAAACATACCTGATCTTCTGCACCTGAATACACCTCACCTGCCAAGAAAGAGGCCCAGACAAGCCATGAGCAGAGGTCTAGACAGGCAGCTGACCCCAGGGCATCCTGGGGCTAACACAGATCTCTGGCTTTCCACAGGCAGACATCCTACTGGTGGAGAGGAGTAGTGGACAGGAGGCACAGAGTACAGACAGATACACTCCAGAAGAAAAGCAGTGTGTTGTAGTAGAGACACAGCCAGGAGTAGGAAGACCAGGGCCCAAACTCTTCTGAGGACACCTGTACATCATGCAGGGGCTGTGAGGAGGAGTACTTTTATTGTATTGGTTATGTTTATAAAACACAATGAGCGCAAAGGCTTGTTGTAAGGATCAAGGAAGACAATGCCTGTCAAGAGCTGAGCCTGGCACCTGGCACAGGCGCTTAATAAATGCTTGTTCCCTTTGCTTTCCTTCCCATTCTGCATCTGCAGCTCCTCACACAGTCTGGTGCATAGAGGCCTGGTATTCAACAAATAACTTGTTTCCATCCACACCAATGTTTGTAGCTTTCTCAAAATGACTACTCCCAGTGTCTTTACCAAGAAAACCCTGAATGAGGTCACAAAGATTTGAATATGACTAAAGAAGACCAGCCCCCAAAACTGGCATCTGTTTCCCATGATCTTCCTTAGCGTGGCATTCAAGGCTTTATTCCCCAAGCCATCTTTCTTGCCCAGTCTCACATGAAGCTCCTTCGTGCCCTTAGGACTCCTCCCAGCTGCTCCTGGGGCCGTGAAAAATTTAGCAGAATTGTTGGCCACTCCCTACTGAGATGGGAGGGGTAGACAAAGGAGACTGTAGATGAGCTGGATAGCTGGACTCAATGGCACAAGCATGAAGCATCCCCAGGGTGTCTGTTGACTTGGCGAGTAGAAATCCATAATGATGTTGGCTCCCCTTTTTGTCTCAGGGCTAGGTTCCCCACACTCCTGAGCCATTTCTGAAGCTCCCAAGTGACTGAATCCTGAATCCCCCAGAGTCAACTCCAACAACCTTGTGGCGTGTAGGTGAGTGATGAGAGTAGAATTCTCACTCAGACAAGCTAGAGCTGGGTTTTAGTCCTACCCTGTCCCTTCCTCCCTGTATGGCTTTGGGCAAACCCCTTCATCTACTGCCCTGGACCTCAGTTTGCTCATCTATCAAATGAGGGGCCACAATAAGCCTCTACGGTCCCTCTGCATGCTAGATGGAGGCTCCGACGGTGGAGTCATGTCATATCCCTGGACTTATTTCCTTATTTGTGAAATTGGGAGGGCTTGGCCTAGAGGCCTTTGAGGTCCCTTCCCATACTAAAGCGAGCGTCCCATGACCTTTGTGGCACTGGCCCTGCTTTATTTTGTAAGAATGGAACAGCCTCCACCTTGAAGAGTACCCCAAACATGTCCCCCATCAACTAGTTACTTCATATGACTCCTTTTTTTTAAAGCAAAATGTGCTGTCATTTAGGAGCTGGTCAAGGTACCATATGCCATATGAATGGATGTGAACTGGTCACCTGAACCACATACAAGCATGTTATAGATAAATCATATTTAGTTAGAGAGTTCTTTGTTTGGCTAGTGAATTGCAGGTGTGTTTCTGGGCAGAACCTGTGACTCAGATGTGGAGGGTGGTGCTCCCTGCTTCCCAATGCAGACACGCATAAGCCCAGGGTCACAGAACCAGGAGGCATGCAGAAAGAACAGGTGTGCAGCCTATGTATATGCCAACCAATTCTCTGCCAGGTGCACTGGCACAGACCAAACAGGTCTGCACAAGCCTCCTCCTGCCACAAAGAGCTCTACAACTGCTTCCCTTCCCCCCAACAGCCCTCAGTCTGAGCCTACTGGGGCAGCAGCTCAGTACAAAGAGAAGATATTCCCACAGAGCTCTGTCGAATCCCAGGCCAGGCAGTGTACTGAGCTCTCAGTGGACTGGGTTAGGGTATTGTCTCAGGGGCCCTACCCCACTTCTTCAACCCTCAAGTTGTATCTAGGGTACAACATGAATACCGCTGGTTGAACTTTCAGGTCCCTCATTCCCTGGCTCCAGTTCCCCATACGCTAGATTGTATCTCCCACCTCCATGCCTTTGTACAAACTGGCCCCTATGCCTGGAGCACCCTCTGCTCTTAAAACCCTAACATTTCTTCAAGGCTCATTTCAAATTCCAGCTTTTCCAGGATGCCTGTGCTGATCACCATGGCCACAATGCCCACCCACTCCATTAGGAAATGCCTTTTTATTTCCTTACTCTACATTTTGTATCTGCTGATCTCTGTGCAGATGGTTTCTGCCCAGTAGAATGGACACTCCTTGAAGGCTGAGGCTCTTTGCTTTCCTCCATTCTCTGAGTCAGCAGAGACCCAGGCACCAAGCAAACATGTGAGAATGATTTTAGACTCATTGGAAAGGAAATTCCTGATGGCCAGCTCCAGTCGTTCTTGTCTCAGAGGAATGAGCCCAAGTCACCTCGACCCACTGGGTGCCCTAAGCTTGCATATCCCCAGGCTTTGCCCCTCAGTCTTGCCCTTCCTCTCCTGCAGGGCAGACCTGCATGCTTGACTCCTCCTGTCCTCTGGCAGACAAATGCTCAGTGCTCCCATCTTGGTGTGGGGCTTCACGCGTTCCCTCCACTCTTTGTCTGTGATCAAGTGTTCAAATCTACAGAAGAAATTTGTTTGCAGAATTCTTAATTTCAGAAGGTTTTTAAAAATAATTAATACAGCCCCCTGAAGAATTTCAGCGAATTGCCAGGCCAATCAGTATGGCTTTACCCGCTTTAAAACACCGTGGGACTGATGGGTAGAATCATGGTCAGTGCCAATGAGGGAGCCTCAGGGGCTAAGCAGAAGAGGCTGATGCTGGCCCAGAGGGCAGAAGCCCCTCTCGCTGATTTGGAGCAAGTCCCCTGCTTGGTCTTCCCTTACGTGGCAATGAGTCATTCAACACAGTTGCTGTTGTAATGGTCCAGGAATTTTTTCGTCATGTCTGACTCCTCATGACCCATTTGGGGTTTCCTTAGCAGAGATACTGGAGTGGTTTGCCATTTCCTTCTCCAGCTCACTTTACAGATGAGGAAACTGAGGCACACTGGGTAAAGTAACTGGCTCAGGGTCACACAGCCAGGAAGGGTGTGAGTAGAATTTGAACCCAGAAGGTGAGGCTCCCAGACTCTCCCCAACCCAGCATTCCACACTATGGTGCCCCCTAGCCACCCTCGGTACATTTGTTAAGTACTGACGCTGAGCGGGATACTGGGGATGCAAAGACAAAATGAGAAGCTTACACCCACAGGAAGCTTCTAGTCTATGGGAGGAGAAAGCCTGTGCAAGCCCCAGTACAGTACTCCACAAATAAATCCAAGATAACGGGGAGGCACCAGCATCCAGGGAGAGCGGGAAAGACCAGACAGAGGAAGGTGCAGGTGAAGAAGCCAGGTCCCACTGACCCCGATTGTGTAGATGGGGAAGTTGGTTACATGGGCCACAACCCGAGAAAAGTCGGTTGTTTAACAAATTTACAGGGTTAGCAGTGCACCCAAAGACCTCAAAAATCAGCAGACGATGCAGATCCAGGCCTTGGTGCTGCCTTGATGGCCCAGACGTGAGTGAAGGAAAAAATGTCCATTCTACAGATTACACTTAAAAGGACTTCTCCTTTACATTCTTCTCCTTACAAGTAAGGACTTCTCCTTACATTCTCCTGTAATGTTCATTTGGGTTTTGGGGATTTTTATGTGTTTGTTTCCCACAGTCAGTCACTAAACATTTACCAGAGCACCCCCTCAAGTACCCTCGAGGACACCTAAAATAAATCCAGACACAGAAACCCCCCTCCCACAATGCCTACCTTTGATCTCTTCTCATGGCCTAGCACTGGGTCTTTGAAGGCCTTGCCAATGCAGCCCAAACATAGCAGATTCTGCCTGGGGGAAAGGCTGGGAATGAAGGAGATCCCAGAGGTCACCGAGCTCAGCCTCTTCATTTCACAAACGAGGGAAAAGAGGCCCAGAGCATGTAAAGGGCCTGTCCATAGTCACTCAGGGGGTCATTCCCAAAGGTGGGATTTGAACCTAGGCCTCTGACTGGAGAGCCAGGGATCTCCCCACTTTTCCACACTGCTTTAGGGCCTGGGCATGGGCTGCCAAGGTGTCTGCGGTCCAAGGACCCTGGGTTGGGCAGCGATTCTTCAGGTCCACCTCCCGAGGCCCCCAGAGCATGGCCCGACAGAATCCTCTGATCCCTAACACTCTAAGGCTCTGCCCGGCCTGCAGTCTGGGGCCACTCACCTTCAAATCCGGCCGGCTGATGGCTCGGTTGATGACGTAATCCTCGTCAGCAATAAGGGGATGGTCCGGCGTGAGGCTGACAGAGTCGTTCAGGGAGGACAGGGAGATCCACGTGACCTTTTTTCGAGAATATATTTGAAATTCATCCTGGTGAAATAGACCCCCAGCCACCAAGAGAAAAGGGAAAGCCATCAGCCCAAAGTTCTGCCCAGAAGGGCTGTTGCCACAGTCCCCCAGGCTCCAGGACAGGGCTTTTCCTATAGTGTGATGGATGGTTGGCTAAGGGTTTTTCTTGTTTTTACCTAAGCAGACATGGCAGCCGCTGGATTCAGAGACGTGGTGAGGGAAATCTCTTAATTATCCATCAAAGGCCTTAGCAGTGCACGAGCGCATTTACACGAGACTGGAGGCTCTTGGCTAACCTGGGAAAGTGAACTTGGGCTGCCAGGTGGAGTGTGAACTGGCTCCCTTCTGCATTTATTTCTCTACTCAAGACCGAAGGACGGGGAGCCCGCGAGGTCGTCATGCATTCCTCCTGAAAAGGTGTGGTCCTTGGCCCCCTTCCCCTCTTCCCCTCAGGGAGCACAGGAAGGTGGGGGGGGGGAGGGTTGGCATCATCAGATCTAAGCTTGAATCCTGGCTCTGTCACCTAGACAAGCCCTTGGTCTCTGTCTGCCCAGCTTTGACATAGGGATAGGGGGTTAGAATATAATAGGAGACTATATTCCCTTGTGTCTCCAAATCCAATGAAACCTTATTTACATACATAATCTGCACAAAATAATTGGGGGCACGTGGGAAAGTTTACGGTAAGAGGAGGGACTAAAGTCAACTGACCTTAACTAGAGAAGAGGAGAAAGGCTATGTTGGGCATGGCAGACAACGTGGGAAGTCTAAGAAACAGCCGGCTGGGTGGGGCAGGGGAGAGAGCTCCAGGTCTGGAGTCAGAAAGACTTGTCTTGAGTTCAAATGTGGCATCAGATGCTTCCTAGCTGTGGGACCCTGGGCAAATCCCTTCACAATGCTTGCCTCGGTTTCCTCATCTGTAAAATGGGCTGGAGAAGGAAATGGCAAACCCCTCCAGTATCCTTGCCAAGAAAACCCCCAATGAGATCACAGAGCTGGAGAAAATGATGAACAAAAGCTGATAAAGAGTAAACCGTGTCTCAGGAATGCTTTTGAGTTTGCTACATACTTTACATGTCTCTCTTGTCCAGCAAGATGGGGGCTATTTTCATCTCCATTCTACATATAAGAAAACAGAGGCAGAAAGAGAGACTGAGAGTCTTACGATGGTCTCACCAGGTCACACCCCTAATAGGTATCTCGGGGAGGATTTGAATTCTAGCCAAGTTGTCTATTCACTCTGCGACCCAGACAGAGTATTAGGGCTGAGGAGTGAGTGAAGGGTCCGACTCCTGGATGAGACAAGAAGGTTCGGGAAGACCAGAACACAAGTGGAGGGACTGCGCTTGGTGAGAAAGGCAGAACCTTTGGAAGAGAGTGGGGCAAAGGAAAAGGCAGCAGAGGATGAGGAATAATCTGGGGGTGGAAATGAAGGAGAAGGGGGCTCACGAGGGATGCCCGCTGTTTTCTTGGCAAAGTGTTTGGCCCCATCGTGGGTGAGGAGAGGAGACTTTGTGGTGGCTTTAGGTGAGAAGACAAGGTTTGGGGCAGCCACTGGGGGGAGCAGGACACCCAGTAAATCTGCAAAGAGCAAACAGATCATCCTGCTGCCTAGAGGTCTGAGTTCGGGGTTAGATTGCACAGATCTGGAGTGGTCTCAAGTGAGCCAAGCTGTGTGGCTTAATTCTGGAGTGAGACGGGCAGAGAGGATAGATAGGAGGTGTAGCAGTAAAGCTGAGGAGGAGGACAAGGAGGAAGAAGATGATGAAGAGGAAGAAGAGGAGGAGGAGGGGAAGGATCAAAAGTCATGAAATGTTTCACCTTGTATCTCCCACCTCCAGTCCACCTCCCACTCCACTATCAAAATGGTCTCAGTAAAGAGCAGCTCTGCCCCTATTCACTACAGTCCTGGGGCTCTCTCCTGTTGCCTCCTGGGTCAGATAGCAAACCTTCCACTTGGCTGTCAAGGCCCTTCCTGATCCAGCCCATCCATACCTTTCCAGCCTTCTGACACCTTCCCCACCCCACCCCCCAGGTCCTAGCTACACTGTGGACCTTCCTGCTACTCTTAGCAAACTACCCTGGGTCTCCTGACTTTACTCATCAACCCTGGCTTTCACCCATGACTGCAATTATCCACCTCCTAGCTTCCTTCAAGGCTCAGTTAAAATTTCTCTTTCCCTGTCTCCACTGACACAAGCACCTCCCTTCTGAAATCGTCCCATTCCAAGCTTGTTTGTGCAGAATGCTTTGCTTCTTGTCTCTCCCATTCATTTTTGAGCTTCTTGGGGGCAGGGACTCTTTTTTCCCCTTAGCACAATATCTGTCACACAATAGAAGCTTACTAAATGCTTGTTGACTTCACTAAATGCATGATCTTATTGGATGCCCACAAGCCATGCCGAAGGTGTTCTTATTAGCCTCATTTCATGGATGGGGAAACTGAGGCGAAGATCAGCGCAGCCAATTGGCCAAGGTCACACAGTAAGTGCCAGGAGGTGATCCAGTCATACAGGATACCTTAGGAAGGTCTGTTTGGCAGCTAAGCCTCGGAGGATGGGCTGGGAGAAAGAAGAGAGCCAAAGCAGAGACTAAGCTGAACTTCGTGGAGATTCTCCAGTCCTGATGGAGAGAGGGCATGTGGATAAGAGAAGAGATGGCAGGGTGGGGCCACAGAGTGGGCGGGCTGAGAGCCAGGGATCCAGCAGGAGGTGGGTGGGGAAGCTGGGGGGCGGGGAAGATGACAGCCCCCTGATAGGACAGTTCAGTAGAGAAGAGGGCAATGAGCATTACACAGGGATCAGTGTGTGCATATTATAAACATACAATAATATACACTACTTCTGTATTATAAATATATGCTATACCTATGAGCATTCTAGACCCTTAGAGACCACAGCACCATTCCTATTCCCTGTTTTGAAAGGAATCTTGGAGTCAGGGAAGAATCTTTACACTATTGACAGCAGGCATATACATATGTATAACGTAACATGTGTTACAGAACAAAATGTGTTTGCATGGTATATATAATGGAACAATATATGTGTGTGCATGTTATAAATACATGCTGTACCTATGACTGTTCTAGACCTGTGGGAGCCACAGCACCATTCACCATCCTAACTTCCATAGGAAAGATTGCCTGCTGCTGAGGAAGTCACTGATCCTAGGTGACAAAGCTGTGTCAGACCAAAGGGCAAACTGAAGGGATTTCTGAATAATTCATAACTGAGACTGTTTTTGTAGGTGATGGCAGTCATTTTGACTTGGTTTTGACCTTTAATTATCTGAATAATTTCTCCCATTCTTTCTACGGCCAAAAAACTGGATCAAGTATAGAATGATTGTATCATTACATGTTAAAGAACAATGGAGAGAAGTGTGATGGGTGTGAGCTGGTATTAAGAAACCATCAAGGAGTTATGCAGGAGAAGTGGGCTAAAAGGTGTCATCGAAGAAATGTGGCTAAAATATGAAGGGTTGATAACTTAGTAACAGGGAGGGATTGTAGCCTATGTGGTCCAGCAGATTGGCAAGAGAGCCCAAAGAATGATCCCAGCATAGTGAATGAACTTTCTTTGGGAACTTTGAGGAGACATGAAAAAAAGTCAACCAAGATGGATAGGAATTATGGGTTTCCATTTCCATCATGGTGGGGGGGTGGACACCTCCACATTATCAAGACCACAGATCATGGTAGTATCTTGGAGGACAGGTATGATTTGCAAAGGGTTTCCCTTGCTGTTTACTCCCAAACCAGGGAGCATGAACCTGGTCTCCCATGAAATGGAGACCCACCTGCCAGCCCACCACACATTTGATCCAGGTCAAAGGAGTCCTTTCTGGGCCCAGCCCAGGGGTCACCCAGGCACCCAAAGAGGCCTTTCCAGAATATGTGCCCAGGCAGGGGAATTCAAGAAGAGAGAAATGTTGCTGTGATGGTAAAACAGAGCTAAGCCCTACAAATAAACCATCTCCAGTCTTTGACTTCAAATTACCAGTGAATGCAAATCATGCAATTTGCATAGAAGCATGGTATCAAAGCCAAGTCTGGCTAAAATTCAGATGTATGTAAATAATGAATAAAAATGCCTTTAAAATGAGAAATTAAAAAAAATAATTATAGCATTTCTTATCTTTTGGAAAATCCACCTCTTAGGAGCCCTTACTCAGAAGAGACAAGTAGGGAATAAGCTGAGTATTGTTAACTCCAAGTTCTGGGCTGATTTTTTTTTTAAGAAATGACTTAGTTAATAACCTCCGTGATAATGATCTGTAATCTTTCAACAGTGAACACGATGATAAACTCCCAGGGCTGATCTCCTGACATAGAGAACAGGTCGCTGGTGGATGTGCCAACAGGCCCCTCTTGGCTCTCCTTAATGGGAAGTCTGGACAGTCCAGTCATTGTGATTTAATCTGATAAAATGCCTTTTTCAGTGTCATTTTAATGTAAATGACCTAGCTGGGAGTTTTAAAACCATGGGTTCCCAAAGCATATTTTTACCCTAGGCTCTGATAATAAGAACGTTAGGAATAATTGAGCTCTTGTCTAATTACATAAAGGCTAATTTAGAAACTCATTTATTTGGAGAGTTTCTAGCATAGCAAATCCATCCAAAATGACACATGAGAGAAAGTAATTAAAAATTAAAGTTGAAATCAAGCTCAAGAAGGCAAGACTGAAGCTGGTTCATACTGCTCTGATTAGTTGGGGGGGGGTGGCAATACAGGGAAGGCAAAGTGAGGGACCTTCATGGATTTTCAAAGTTGCAGCTGTATGAGGAAGACAAAGTCAGTTTTGCCTCAAGCCAAGAGCCTTATGACCTGAACCGTTTTTCTAGTTTTTCTAGAAAATTTCTAGTAAATGTGCCAAAAACCATAACCAAGCAAGACCACTCCATGTCAAGAAATGAAGGCAGATTTGGGACTTTTATACAATAGTGATGACCTAGGAGTTACCTGGGAAGGGTAATGCCTTTCATGGAAGTGGGGTAGCAGCAACACACCCGCTGAGGTCACAACAATGAAAAGAACCCTGGATCTGTGAAGGCCATTGCAGTCAGACCTGAGTGTTGGTGGAAAAAGTGATTGAGCTGTGGGCAACGAGGAACAGACCTGGCAGTGAAAAGACCTAGATTCAAACCCCACTTCAGACAGGCTCTAAATGAGTGCAGCTGGGAAAATCACCAAGACTTTCTAAACTGCTTCTTTAGCCGCCGTGGCTTTTGGTGTCCCTTCCAGATCTAAATTTCTGACCCAGGATCCCGGATCTTCCAGATCCAGATACCTAGAAAAGTTTTGAGTTTAAGCCTGTCAACCAATTAACACCAGCTTGCAAAGGACTAGCCTGGTGAGGAAAAGAGAGGCTCACCCCTGGTAATACGGCCACCAGGTGGGGGAGCTCTTGATAGATGTCATCAGTAAGAAAAAGAAAACAGGGCAGCGCTTGGTCAGGAGTGAGTCCTCCAGCTTCCGGTCCACTGCTGTGGACAGACAGCGGGTAAAGCTCTGCAAACATGAGTCTAATTGGAGGTCATCTAAATTTGCCATCACTGCCAGTGATCACCTAGTGGCCACATCACTGCCACAAGTACGTTTAAAGAATTCGTTTTAGCAATCCTTATGTCTTCCCTATAAGTGAAAACAGGCAATACAAGGAATGTCGTCAAATGAAGAAATAACTCCTTAGCTCCTCTTTAGTTTGAAGGGCTTAGTAGAGATGGTTTGGGTCCATGCAGAGGCACAGAGGAATGCCGTTGGATGGGCTCTGGGCCGTTGTTTCTCACAGAAGTCAGGATGAGAGGAAGCCAGGGACTAGCTCAGGTGCCAGTCTAGTTTCACAGGAGATAAGGGTGGGGGTGGGGGGAATTCCCCAAAGCATTAAGTATTAGTGAACCACAACCTCAGCGTGAGTCAGCCTCGAGACAGAGCAGCCCAAAGGACCAAGGCGGTCTCCAGCTTCATTGAGAGAGGCATTGTGGGCAGGACTGAGGAGATGAGAACCATTGTGGTCTGCCCTGGTCAGGCTGCCCTTGAGGATTTGGTATAAGAAGGACGGCTCCACACTGGAACACTTCCAGAAGAAGGCAGCCAGGATAGCAAGGTCATGCCAATACAGGAGCAACTGGAGGAACTATATGGGCTTTTAGTCCTTAACAGAGAAGGGGAAGGAGGGCACAACCCCCACTGGAGCATGTTTGAAGGAGGGATGTTGGGCAGCGGAGAGATCAGACTCATTTTGTCTGATCCCAGAGAAAAGAACCGGAAATAAAGGTGGGGGGGGGGGGTAAAAGTTGAAAAGAAAATGATGTGGGTAAGGGGAATGACTTCCTGATAATGAGACCTATCCAAAGGTGGGAAGGGGCTGCCTCAGAAGAAAACGCCATGGATGACCATGGTGGGACAATGGAGTCAGGAGAATCTGAGCTCCAATCTGGCCTCAGATGCCAGCCACATGACCTGAGCTGAGTCCCTCAGCCTCCCCCTCCAGTTTCTCAGTCTGTAAGATGACAGTAACAACCGCACCTGCCTTCTGACATAGCTGAGCTAATATTTAGAAAGCACTCGGATACCATGCCTGCCACAGAGTAGGCGTTCTGTAAATTTGCCAGGTGTTCGAGAGAAAAGGATTCTTGTGGGTCTAGGTTGGACTGGATGACTAGCTGACCCTAAGCTGGCCAAGTCACTCAGTCGCTTGAGCTGTAAACTATGGCCCCCACCCGACCAATAGTTTGAAGATCAGATGAGATCATGGAGCCTGAAAATACTGTTTAAATATTATTGCTATTTCTGCCATCAGGATCTCTGAACTCTGACATTCTGTGGTTCTGGGCTTCTAGTGAGAGCTTCCAGATTAAAGTGCCACAGAGCTACAGTCTGTAATTCTTGGATTTCAGTGCCGAGGTGGCCTTGGAGGTGGGGGGGGGGGGGAGAGACAGAACAAAGAGAAAAAGGCCTTGCAGACAGGGATCGGATCCCTTGGGTCTGCTCCTCTCGAGGTGAAATCCTCACAAACCTTTTCAGTGTTCATAGGAGAATGCTAGTTACAACGCTGCTGCTGAGAGTAGCATTCCTGTGGTACTTCATGATTTGCAAAGCGCGTTACAAGTATCACCTCATAGGGTCCTCAGAACAGCCTTAGGAGGTGAATACTATTATTACCCCCATTTTACAGATGGGGAAACTGAGGTAGGCAGAGGTTAGGCGACTTGCCTAAGGTCACATGTCTAGTGAGTGCCTGTGGCAGAATTTGACCTCAGATCTTCCCAACTCAAGTCCAGCACTGTACCACTCGCCTGCCTTTGTGCTTTGTGAATCCAAGGGCCTCTAGGGTCTTGGCTGTTCACAGTGCAAACTCACCAGCTTTCTCCTCTTACTCTGGCTCCAGGAACCAAGTGTAGCCCTCCAGGTGTGCTCTGCTCTGGGGCAGCACACCTCCCCATTCCATTAAGGAAGCTGAAGATCACGTTCATTTTCTCAGCTCTCCCCAATCCCATTGTTGGCTTATATTGGCTAATAAAAACAAGCTAAAGCAAGCTTTAGAAATGGTGTGGGGAGAGCTAAGACTCAGAACTGGGTCAGAGGAGACTAGAGACCGGCTGGCCAGAAACAGATGAGGAGTACAGGAAAGAGCCCAAGCCTGGCAGAGAGGCAGGGTAGAGCAGTGATAAAGGACTTTCACCACTCAACAGCTGTTGGAGACGGCTCTCCTGTCTGCTTGGCAGAGCTGCCAACACCTTCTTGGCTTTCTTTGTTCTGTTGTGGCTATAATTCATGGCTGGGAAGGAAATCATGGAACCCATGGAGAGGAGTGACCACTGCCTCCCTACTAGGGCATGGGCTAGAGAAACAGAGGAAAACTGGGCTGCGAGTGACACCTGCCCACCCCGGACTCAGTCAGAACAGAGGCTGTTCGTTAACAGTACTAGCTAAAGTCCGCTGTCTCTTTGAATTTTCATACCAATTCTGGGAGGCATATGCTACTACGGTCTTTATTTTTCAGATGAGGAACTGAGGCAGTTGGTGCCAAAGTGACTGGCCAGGTCACACAGCCAGGAAGGATCTGAACAGGATCTGACCTCAGATCTTCTTGACTTCAGGTCCAGACCTCTATCCACCATAGCACCCAGCTGCCTCCACCTCTGTCTTTCCATTGAGAAACCAAACATCTTTAAATCTAACAAATCTGGGAGCTTACAAATAATTGAAATAACTACAAATAATACTGAAATAAAGACACAAGTTTTTCCCCCATCCAAGCTGAAGGATGCTCTAAAATCTATCTACATCACTTCAGGGTTCCATGGAATCCCATTTGAGAACCCCTCCTTTAAAGGAAGTGTGGACAGGTCCCAGGTCCTGAAATTCTAGAGAGGAAATCCTATCTGTTCCCATCTAAAGATGGGCTGGAGAGAACAAAGGAACAATTCCAATGAGGAGGAAAAACCAGCTTGAATATGCTGCCCAGGCTGCCAGAAGCTACTTCTTCAGGTAGCCCTGGCTTGGGTGCCTTTCTTCCTGGTGCTTGGAGGGGGAAGGAGTGGGGATAGGGGCTGGACTACTGGGGAAGAAGGAGGAGAAGAGCATCCAGGAGAGTCAGGGATGAGTGCCAGGAAGGGTCTAGAGGAGGCTTCTTTGCCCCTGGCATCCCCTTCATACTAAGTGGAGGTCTTCTCAGACCTGGTCTGGCATGGTGCCTCATCCTGCCCAGATCTGAGCATGCAGAATCAAGTCCAGCCCAGGGCTGCCTGGCTGACCTATACCTGTCTCCCTTACTCCTGATTTCCCCTCCCTAGAGAAGGTAGCCAGCAGCAGTCCTGTCTTGGACTAGCTTGGCTCCCTCTGAGGCCGTGAGGCTGTTTGCTGGTGGTTCGTCTTGCTGAGGTCTGGGACAAAATTCTCAAATTCATCCAGAAGGGGGCTTTCCTCCATCACCCATGATTCAAACCTTGCTTCTGACATTTGCCCCCTGTGAGACAGGGCAAGGCTGAGGCTCTGTGCACTTAACCTGGTAAATGAGGCAGGACTCAGCTCCAGACTCCAACCAGAGTGCCTTGGCCTGGGTCACATGGAGGCAGAAGCCATGGGATGATGCCCTCAGGACCCCAGAATCTCCCTCCCATTAGCTAGAAGCAGCAAGTCTCCATGGCAACAAATACTCATCTCTTTCCTTCCAGCCCCATGGAGCTGAGCCCTGATACTGGCCACACTAGGAAGGACTTGTGGCAGTGGGAAGTGGCATGCCTCTGTGTCTCAGGGAGAGCTTCTGGGCCCTTCACCCTACATGACCCACCCCAGGGCTTTGAAGACTAAAGTCTTTCATGAACCACTGTGGGTAGTAGCTGGCAGATATTGGCCCATCAAATGCGAAGCTTCAGTACATGCCCCACTGTGCCCTCAGGAAGGCCAGGGACAGAGCCAGAGTGTACAATTAGGGCAAGCCAAGGAAGGAGGCCAGCCCCCAGTGCTTAGGTGTCAATCTTAGAGAAGTCAAGCCTAGGAGGAATCAGGGCACAGACTCTTGCTGCCAGGGGATAATGGTGCATGCTTTATGGATGGTCCTCGGGCACAAGCCCACACCCTTCTTCCAGGGCCATTCTGGGCTCAGGCTTACATGAAGGGGATGGAGAAAGCAAAAGCACAAAAGTCAAGGATGGAAGGATGAGGAAAGGGGACAGAGGGTACAGTAAGTGGCCAGTCCACATTGACCAGAACAAAGAAATCACTGAAGTTGGAGAGTTTGGAGCAAAGGGGAAGGAAGGGGCGCCAGGATGAAGGGCCAGAGGAGCCACTGAAGACATCCCAGGTCCTGGCCTGGCCCAGCCTGAGTACTATTGGCTGCCATGCTCCCTGCCCTTCACCCAGGCCTCCTAACAAGGGTTTTAAGACTCAGGATTAACTGAAGGCAGGATCGACCCCACTTAGAAGGATGAGACCTCTGTGCATAAGAGGAAGAGCCTGATATTGGAAGGCTCAGGGCCTGTTTCCAGGCCCTCCCTCTGCTGCTTCCTCCCTGTGCAGCCTTCGTCCCAGGTCGATGTCCACACTGGCTTTTTCTGAACCCTTCTCACTTTCATCTCCACCATCATTCAGATCCTTGGCCAGCTGCCATCTGACTAAACATGAACAGCATGTCCCTCATGAAAAATGCTTCCCTTCACGCAGTGTCCAGGAACAAGGACAGCCCCAGGGGCACCTACCGTGGTCCTGAGAAGGACAACATCGGCTTCTCTCAAGGTACATGGGATACAGCTGGCCCACACGCTCCAGGCTGGTCGCCAGTAAAACACCAAAGACAGGATCCCACAAGAGAACACGTAGCCAGCAATGCAGAGGGTCTTCCGGCAGCCTTCAGTCTGATAACCAAATATCTCCTGAAATACAACCAAAAGGCCTAGACTCGAGCTTAAATCATTCAATTACCTGTCAAAATCCTGTGGAGAAGAAAAAAACAGCAGCTCACCTTTCTGAAGCAACTCATTGGAGAATCACAACCAACCCAGGAGGTGTCCATGATTATTACCCCCATTTTGCAAATGAGCCCAATGAGGGCTGAGAGAAATGAAGTAGCTCCAGGGTCCCTACATAGAACCATCACAGCCCCTGAGGAGCTTCTAAGTGAACTGAGGGGAGTGAACTGGCACACAGAATTAGGAAAAGAGTATTGATCACATCTCTGTGCCTCTGTTTCCTTATCTGTAAAATGAGAGAAATGGTCCCTGATCTTGGGTCCAGTAACTCATGAGAACACACATGAGTCTGCCTGGCTTCTCTCACTCTCTGGAAGTTTTCCAGGATGAGTTCTGTGCCCCATACGTGAATGCCACAGTGACCCATACCCAAAGCCCTTCTTTTTCCTCTTAGGGGTGGTTTCCTCCTGAGCTAGTGGGGATGGTTGGCACCCTGGGCTTCTCCAGAGTCCATCCCCCTCACTGGCTCCTTGCCACTGGGGCTTTGCCGGCTCCTCCTGGGTTGGGTTCAACTTGTGCCCTTGCATTTGCCAAGTTTGCTCCAGGTCCTGGTGCCCATTGAATGTGGTTGTGATTCTCCTTGGCCCCGTTCTAATGTTCTCACCCATTCCCATGCACTTCCATTCCCCTGAAAGCAGCCAGCTCTCTACACTCCCAGGTTCCTTTGCCCAATTCTGTGTTTCCCTCAGTCTCAGCCATTCTACTGCAACTGCTTCCCAGGCTCTCTCCTCCCTCCGAGCTTTTACTTTCTGAAAAATTCCTCCTCAATGCTGCCTTACATCAAGACTTGAAGAGCATGGTATTGGTGGGTCTCCTGCCCTTCTTGGCAGAGGCACCCCAGGCCTCCCTCCCCTGCCTCTGGGGCATGGCACTGCTGTTCCCTATGCCTGGAAGGCTCTCTCTTCACCTCAACATTCTGGCTGCCTCCTAGACTCACCTTTCTGTCCCCCCCACTCCATCCCCTGACATTGCTCATGTCTTCCCTTGACACTATGTGATGAGATGTATCTTGTACATATGGAGTTACTGGCACATTGTTTCCCTCCTTCCTTCCCCCCCTCACTCCATTCATTAGAATGGGATCTTTGAGAGTGAGGATCTTTCTTTGTAGCTCCAGTACTTGGCAAGTTTTAAACACTTAATAAATGCGTGTTGATTGACTGACTAATGGACTGACTAATTGGCTGTAAATGGGCTGACAGACTGATGGACTGGGCTGGCCCTCTAAGGTCAGGCTCAAAGCCCACCATCTTGGCAGGACCTGGCCAAGCTTCAGCTCTGCTGGGATGGTCTTTGAGAGCCCAAGATCAGCTCAGCCGTGTGGCAAATACGAGGAGGGTCAGAGCAGATGTAAAGAGCAGTAATACAAGAATCAGAAATGCTCGGGCAGCCACTACTCTTCCTCTTCCTGAGCCCCTCTGACATAGTGTGTAGATGACCTGGGAGGCATAGTGAAGAGAGGCTGAGCCTGGAGTCAAGAGGACCCAAGTTCAGATCTGGACGTAGCCCACCAACCTAGTTGTGTGATGCCAGGTAAGGCACTGAACCTTTGGTTGTCCCAGGTTCTTCATCTGTTAAATGAGGGCAGTAAGAGCCCCTACCTCCCAAGGCTGTTGTAAGGATAAAGTTAGGTGGTGTGTGTAAAGTCCTTAGCACGATGCCTGGCACATAGTAGGTCAGTACCAGAGGAGTTCCATCAGGGCTGCCAAGTCAAGCTGGGAAAACTTCCAGCAGGGGCTCATGGACAGACTGAGACCTGCCTGGCACATTCAGAAAGGCTTGTCACAGAAGGATAGGCATCCCTGAAGTGATGAACAAGTATTAAAAACATCAGCTGAGGAGAAGGGGTTGTTATCTGGGTGAGTGAAGAGGACGTACCTCACCCCTAAGATGCTCAAGGTTTTGAGGGTCTTACAAAAACATGGCACTGCCCAAGTTATCCCAAGTTACCCAGTCCCATCCCACATGCCCTAGAACAACTGCTGATAGAACTTCTCTCCCTCCTGGAGCTGCCCGCTTTCCTCCCTGTAGTCTCGACCTGGACTGGAATCCTGGTGGATGCCAGAGATGCTGGTGGGCATCTGCAAGACCGACTGTTAGGTGTGGGGTAGGGAGATGAAATGGGAGAACATGTTGTGTGTGCATGTATGTGCAGGGAGATGGTAGCATGGGAGGCTCCACAAAGTTTGCTAAATTCAGTGCTGAATTAAGTAGAATTGACTCCCAAGGACCATCACAGGATTTGGAGAATGAAAAGCAATGTTTCCAGGGTGTCCCAAAAAGTCTTGATGCAGTTTTAAGCTTCAATAACTTAACTAATAACAATAATAAATAATTAAATAGAGCTTTAATAGCAGAAAAGCACACAAAGACTTTGGGAATGCCCTGAGTGATCACTGAGCCTAGAACCAAGCGCTTATCTCTCAGCATCACCAGCAGGAGGGTAGGCCAAGTCATGAAGCCAGTTCTATGGACTCCAGGGTCGTCTCCCACGTCAGGGCTTAGGAGACCATCACCACCATCTCAGCTTGTCAACTGAGTGTTCCCAAGTGAGTTTGTTCCCCACCCTCCTCTGACCCAGCACCCATTTGCATTACTATGGTGAAGGGGGGAAGGGAACAAGAATCTGCTAAGCACCTACTGTGTGCTCAAAGCTTTACAACCCTGGGAAATAGATGCAAATATTACTCTGATTTTACAATTGAGGAAATGGAGGCAGGCAGAGGTTAAGTTACTTGCCCAGGGTCACTCAGCTCTGAGACTAGATTTGAACTCAGTGCCTCCCGATTCCATGCCCAATGGTCTACCCCTTGAACCACCTAGCTGCCTCCAAGAAGAGACTCCTCTTCTTGCTTCTTGTCTCAGAAAAAGGATGGCAAAACCACACGACTCCAAGTGGGCTAGTCCCCCAGTTAGCTCCCAGAGGGATCAGGGCACCTCCTGGTTGCTTACTGTTCTGTCTCATTGTTTTCTTAATTGTGAGTAGATGACTATGTCAGATGAACAGCTAATTGAGAAGCATACAGAATGAATTTATGGGTTATAAGAACAATTAAAGCTGTAAACAAATATAACTCACAACAGAGTTAATCTGCTACATTAGTGGAATGCATAATTGTTACTATACTACACAGCAATTATATATATATATATAATTATATATATAAAATCCTAACTCTTTCATTTTATTGGTAATTCATTCCAGAAACCAGAGGAATGAAGCACAGTAGTGCTTGGCATATAGCAGGAGCTTAATAAATGTTTGTTGCCTGATTGATTGACATGGTAAAAAGAATTTGGGTAAAGATCAATAGAGAAAAAAACCCCAACAACAAATATGCTGTTATTTGAGAAAACCCCAGAGAAAAGAAAATGAAGAGTTTGGTAAGCAGACCCCAAGTCTGACATCAAGACATGATATGCTGGTTATGGGAAATTCAGTTACCAGGGACCTGCTAGAATACTCCCCCCAACCTCTCTCTTTTCCCTCCCCCTTCCCCCTCCCCCTCCCCCTCCCAGAAGATCTAACCAAAGAGAGTAAAGAAATTCTCAGTTAAGGCCAATGGGTGGGTTCCTGCTCCTGTGTTTGCTTAGATGGTTCTGGGAAGACATGGATTCTCCCTTTTGTCAGACAGGGGATGTGGATATTGATAAGTCTCTTTGACCAAGAGTGGATGCTCATTGTCACCTACACCAGACTCTCATTGCACTAAGCCACCTCTCATAATAATATTCATTTTCTCATTACTTGTTAACCAATTTCTCCCCTCAGGTGGACCCCTTTTCAAAAGGCTTTATAAACATGAGGATTCTACAGGTTCTACCTGTGTTCACCAAAGGGAACGATGGGACTGTTTTGTTAACTGCTTTTTGGATGTAGTTAATAAAATTGATTATAACTTACTCATTTGTCTCTTGGAAATCTTCAATTGCCCCACCTGAAAAGGTGGAAGAACCAACAAGAGTCTATGATGTTCTGGACCTGATCCCGACCAACAAGGAAGAACAGATCACAGATCACTTACTCAAAAGTTATTTCTTAAGTACTTACTATGCGCCCAGATTGTGCCAAGGACTAGGGAAACATAGAAAAACACAGTCTCCCCCTCCCCAAACCCTGAGGTGCTCACGGTCCAGTGCGACATCATTGGGATGGAAATGTGGGACCATACAGGACACTTTCACCTAAGACTTTCTCACAGAGAAAAGCAAAGCCCAGCACAGTCTGATGAGAAGACTTGATTTGTTGGGGGCGGGGATAAAGCCAAATGGCTCAGAAAAACCCCAAATAGGATTTAAGGGCCTCAGATTCTGCAGGAAAAGTCATCCCGGAGGAGCAGGAAGCTCTCGTGAAGGACAACATAGAGAAACAAAAAGGGGAGTGTCTCCAGGAGCCAACAGCATGGCTGGGAGCTCTGCAGCCATCTTCGGCTTTCTAAAAGATACACACAGAAGGTACACACAAAAGGACACACACACAAAACCAGGGGGCAGAGGGTGGCCATAAGGACGAGGACACCTGCTCGGAATGAGGGAGGGGGCATGACAACAACTGAGGATGGGCAGGAGACAACCAGAACAGATGGACGTTGATGCCCAACAAAAGGAGTGAGGGGCTAAGACAGCAGACCTGGCTGCATCAGCAAGTGAGGCTGGTCTCAGATGAACCAAATCCCCAGGTACTGAAAGAACTGACCAATGAGATTCTCACTGCCAGAGCTGTCTGAAAGAGAACGGATGATGTGCCTGAGGACAAGAGAAAAGATAAGAATAGTTTATTCACATACACACACTCACACTCACACCCAGACACACACACTCACACATTCACACAGACACTCGCACACAGACACACACACACACAGACATGCACACTCACACCCAGACACACACTCATACACTCACACAAACATGCACACACTTACAGACATACACTCACACACTCACATATATTCACACACACACAACACTCAAACACAGACACACACAATCACACACATATACACACCCTGACACACTCACACCCAGAAACACACACACGCACACACTCATACCCAGACACACACACTCAGACACACAAACATATACACACTAATACTCAGACACACAGACACACTCACACATGGATACACACACTCTCACACATTTACACACACACTCATATATACACAGTCACACCCAGACTCACACACACACACTAACACCCAGACACACACTCACATCCATCCACACACACATTCATAGACTCATAGCCAGACACACACACACATACATATACACACTCACACACAGACACACTCACACATACTCACACCCAGAAACACACACACTCACATATGCACACACCTACACAGTCACATACACACACTCATGCCCAGATACACACACTCTCACACACTCGCATCCAGACACACACACACACTCACACCCAGACACACACACTCACACCCAAACACACACTCACACCCAGGCACACATACTCACACATACATATACACGCACTCACAGACACACACATGCACAGACACATGGCAGTTTAAGGTTTGAAAAGATCTCCCCACTCTTCATCTCATTTAATCCTCACACACCCCTTGAGGCAGGTACTGTTAGTACCCCCTTTTTCACATGAGGAAACTGAGGCAAGGCTTGGTTATGGGACACAACTTGTCAACGTCTAAGGCAAAATTCAGACTCAGCTCTTCTTGACTCCACATACCAGGCTCTATCCAGTTGCCAAGAGGCAATGTACCCATTTTCAAAAAAGGGGAAGAAAACAGTCGGGCTGCCAATCCTGACTCTGACACTGAAGAACTGTGTGACCCTGAGCAGGTCCCTTAACTCATCTAAGCCTCAATATTCCCTCTGTTAAATGGAGCTAATAACAGCACCAACCTCCTGTTTATCTCCTGTAGGAACCCAATTAAAGAAGTTACCTCCTACAGGGCTTTGGAGACTTTAAACCACCATAGAAATGGGAGCGAGTGGAAGGGTGTGTGTGCCAGCCATGGAAAGCAACGTACCCACAGTGAATTTGGGGCCCTTAACGTGTCATATTCTCCTCTTCCTGGAGCTTAGTGAGGCCCAGGCATGTAGCAAACAACCACCAAAGTGGTCTTCCTAAAGCAGAGGCTTGACTCACCACCCTTTACTCCATAAACTTCAGTGGCTCCCTAGAGGCCCCCTGGATCAAAGTCCTCCATCTGCGATCTAGAGCTCTTCGCCATCCCCACTCTCCATTTTCCCAGGTACTCCATGGTGCAGACATATTGACCATTTATCCCTGTATGACATCCACCATTCCTTCTCCAATCCATAGACCAGGCTTTCCCGAAGCCCAGAATGAGTCCTCTCCTCCACTCCCTATCCAGACATCCTGATCCCCTTTCAGGCCCAGATCAAAGGGCCCTCCTATCTAAGGTATGTTTCTTAAATGGGATCTTTAGGTTCAGGCTGAACCCTGAGACTGCTTTAAGAACCCCCAAGTTCATCACTCCAAGGTTTCCCTTCCAGAGGGGAAGGACCAGGCAGCAGGAGCTGCTGGAGGCTGGTGGAGATCACCAGCCTGCCTATTGTGAAAACAGGTCCATGCTACATCCATGGAAATAGCGGTCTGCAGGTGGCAGCTCAGGTCATAATGGCATTTCCTTGATATGTCAACGATCCCGGGTGTTTATAGGGCCGAAACTCCTGCCTTGCTATGCCAGTCGAGCTGCAGAAACACAACCAGTCCCACAGGTCTCGTCCCACCATGCTAGTGGTGTGGTAACTCTTGCCTCTGGATACCCAGCCATCTCCAGGCTGGCTCTGGCACATTACAGCTAGACCAGTCAGCCTCCCCAACTCACAGACACCATGGTTTGACAGGTGCCTGGAACCGCCTTAATTGTCAATCACTGGAGATCCCTCCTTGGTCAATGACTGAGCAGATTGGATACGCTGATAAAGTCTTGCTTCCTTTACCTGGCTTCCACTGGGTTGAAACCAAAAGTAAGCCAGAAAACAAGCAGAACAGCTCCACCCTGGTGAGAATTAGGTGTGCGGTGAAGACAGTGGTTTCTGTAGCCAACGTCCTGGTCCCTGAGCTTGACAAGGCAGAAGGATAGAGCTCATTTAATTTAGGTCTCATGCCCAGCCCTGGACAACACATCTGACCAGACCATGTGGGGAGCTTGCAGAAGAGAACAGCAGAGTCTCCACAGGCCAAGGCTGCCCTGCCAGGCCCTGCTATACCTGGCAAAAGTGCCCAAGTTCAAGGTCTGAGGCTAGAGGCTGGAAAACCAGTGGCAATGTGAGTCCTATTGGCAGGTAGAAGCCTGGCATCTGTGCAGAGTGTCAGAGGGCAGGAGCCTGTCTGCCAGTTCCCTCAGCTCTGTGCCCTCTCCTCACCCCTCCAGTCTTGGTTCATTGGGAAATGTGGCAGGACTTCATCTAGGGTGCCCCTCCCAGGGTTGTAGAGTGGGTACTAGAGTTTAAAGGGGCTTAGGGAAGGAGAGGGAGAAGGTCAAGGCTGTTCCCCAGGCTTCCCAGAGGGAGTGAGAAGGAGAGAACCTTGGAATTTGGTGGCAGGCCCCCTGAGCACAGGATCTGAATGTGAAGGGAACAAGGAAGGCTGACTGCCAATGAAGCTTGGGCAAGACTCTGCAGGGGGCTGGCTGGATCACAGCTTTCCACCTCTTGTCCCTGGCACTAAGCAAGAGACCTTGTACTAGAATTCAAGAGCAGCTCTCAAATAAGAGATGACTCCTTCTCTCCTTCCTTCCTTCCTTCCTTCCTTCCTCCCTCCCTTCTTTCCTCCCTCCTTCCCTTTCTGACTTTCTCCCTTCCTTCCTTCCTCCCTTTTTTCCTTACTTCCTCCCCTCCCTACTGCTTTCTTTACCCCTTCCTTTCCCTACCTTTCCTCCTTCCTTTTCTTCTTCCCTCCCTACCTTCCTTTCTTCTTTCCTTCCTCCCTCCCTCCTCTCTCCCTCCCTTCCTTCCTTCTTTCCTTCCTTCCTCTCCCTTTCTTTCCTCCTTCCTTTTCCTCTTTTCCTCCCTCTCTTTCCTTCTTCCTTCCTTCTTTGTAATCTGCTTTTCTTCCTCCCTTCCCTCCTGCTTCCTTTCCCCCACTTCTCCCTCTTTTTCCTCCTTTATCCTTTCCTTCTTCCATTTCTTTTGTCCTTCCTTCTTTTCTTTCTTCTTTCCCTTCATTGGTTATGATTTTATCAAGTGCCTCCCTTAGGCTGACAACCCCGCAGGATCCGTTGGGAGTTGCAGACCTACTCCCTACCCCCCAGGAGTGCATCACCTATTTGGGGAAAGGAGAGGAGCAGACATGAAAGGAACCCACAGACATTGAGGAAGAGGCTCATGCTGAGTGGAATCCCCTAGATTCTAAGCAGGAAAGAGGTCTGGAGGAGGATCAGGGAAGAGGGAGGGTGGAGTGAGTTGGAAACGTCTGGGGAGCAGCAGCCAGGCCCTGTGCAGGCAGAGGGAAGGGAGGCAGGCAGGGACAGAGATCTAACTGGAAAGGCCCTACAGAGGAGAGGGTCTGATCAGGGTGAGACACTGGTGTCCATGGCACAGTCCAATCATGTACGCGGCTGTACCTGGAGGGAGGCGGCCCATCCTCTCCCAGATGTGGTCAGGGCTAGAGGAGATGAGGGCCCTTGGGACTGGACCCTGAGGAGTGGCTGCCCGGGGCCAGGCATGGGCACACTGAAAGGCACAAAAATAGCCATTTATTTAGTCTGTCCTAGAAGTGATAGAGTCCACTAAAGCTTTTGGAAGAGGGGAGAGGCTTTAGTAATCTCACCTGCCAGGGATGAGGAAGATAGACTGGAAAGGGGAGGGAGTTAAGGCAAGATCATTTAGGAAGCTATTACACCAGGCTGGCTGATATCAGGCCCTGGGAATGGCCTTTATCATCCCACTCAAGGAGTCATTCTGGGTGTGGGTCATATTGGCAGAAAAAGCAAAAGACTCAATGAAGAGACCAGTCTGATGACAGGGGAGCATCCGAGGAGGGAGGAACTGGTGAAAAGGAAGGTTTGCCATGTGGGAACGTGCCTCTAAGCTCCCAGAATACAGTAGAGAGAGGGGACAGGGAGAGGGAGAGGGAGAGGGGGAGAGAGAGAGAGAGAGAGAGAGAGAGAGAGAGAGAGAGAGAGAGAGAGAGAGAGAGAGAGGGAGAAAGAGGAGAGAGACACAGAGAGACAGAGACAGAGAGACAGAGACAGAATGTGTGTGAGAGAAAGAGTGTGTGTGTGTGTGAGAGAGAGAGAGAGAGAGGGAGGGAGAGGGAGAGAGAGAGGAGAGAGAGACACAGAGAGACAGAGACAGAGAGACAGAGACAGAATGTGTGAGAGAAAGAGTGTATGTGTGTGAGAGAGAGAGAGAGAAAGAGAGATTACTAACTGTGCAGGACTATGTGTATGAGAATGACTACATGCAACTGTGTAGCTATGAGATTGTATACATCTGTGTGGATGTGTAAGAGCATGGATATGTGTCTATATAAGTGTGTGCAAGAGTATGTCTATATGAGTGTGTGTGACTTTATGTGTGAGTGCATATGTGTTTATGAGTTTGTATGTGAATGAGTGTGTATGTGGCTGTACATGTGTATGTGTGATTGTGTGTGAGTGTATGTGTCTACATGAATGTGAGTATATGTAAATGTGTGTCTATATAAGTGTGTGACTGTGTTTGAGGGTATGTGTGAGTAAATACATGTATGACTATGTGTGAGAGACAGAGAGATGGAGAGTCTAGGAGCAGACTGGCCTTGGTGAAGCCCTTCAGGGTGCAGGCCCTGGCCCTTGGCCAGCCAAGCACCCCTCAGGTTCCTGCTGTTCATTTTTAGCACCTTCTACACTTTGCCCTGTTGCTCAGTCTGGCCACCAACATAATCTTGGGCTGTTACAAAGCCCTAGAACACATCCCATGGGAGGGAATCCCCAGTGCCATCCCTGGCAATCCTGGCATCTGGAGCAAAGCAAATGAAGCTGAGATGAGGGGAAAGAAAGGGGAAGTGCCAAGGATGGTCATCTCCAGGATGCAAGCCTCCACCCAAATGTGTGGCCCACATTTCCCCTGGCACAGCCAATTGTCCCGGCTCTCCAGTCTTTGTGGAGAGGTCACGGGGGAGGGAAATGTTAGGCAGGAAGGGTGAGCAGTGATGAGGGAAGGAAGATCCTGGGAGGAGGGTGCCCTAGCCATGGAAGCCTGGGGCTGGTAGTCCAGGACCTTGGTGAGCAATGAGGGCAGTGGTGAAGTCTGACATGGAGGGCTATGGCCCAGCCCTCGCTCTAGAGGAATACATCTTCAGCATCCCTCAGGACAGTGCTCTGGAGCACCACCCTAGTTTCGGTTTTGTTAACAGCCCTTTCTCTCGGTGTATCTGGACCATGCCTGGAGCACTGAGGTGATTGCTTTGTCCTCAGAATTTAAAATGAACATGGGCAAACTAAAGAGGCCCCAAAGGGGCAAGCCAAGTCCAGAGGACCTGAAGGCGAAGCTGAGAACAGGCAGGAAGCTTGCAACGATGGACCCAGAAAACAGGAACTCTACCCTGGAGCTGTCTCTCAAAGTCAGGACACCTGGGATGTTAAGGGTGTGTGCTGGCCCTGAGAGACAGCGGACTCCAGCCCCAAGAAGAGTTCCCTGCCAGTTGAAGCCACACTCAAACCCAGACACATACACTGAGTAAGTGAGTAGGACGGGAAGCCTCTCACCCTCCTGGGGCTCAGAGAAGCCACTGGACAGGAACCAACAGGATGGAGGGGATTCCTCCCTGCTGCTCCTCTGGCCCTTCCCATTGCAGGGCTCTGTGGGTCTGTGCAATAATGTCTGTTTTCTTAATAAATATTAGTCAATCATTTGGTCCATGGTCCTGGATCTGAGGGACACCCCAGAATCTTTCAGGTCCTGGGCAAATGACTTGAGAATTATCCCAGGATACAAGGAGAGAAGGTTCTCCAAAAAGTCATAGCAGGGCCAAACCTGGGCCAAAGCAAGCATGGACAAGAGTCCCCAATGTTCCTACCCAACATCAACGTCCACAAAGCGCCCTGTGAAGGAGGTTCCAACCTCTCCATTACCCTGCCTGCCTCTGTCTTCCCTAGGTCCACCCACAGACTAGCAGCGCAGGATTCGAACCTGGCTCCTGCTGACTCCAGGTCCAATATTAATGCTGACAACAGCTCCAATTCACATCTCATCTGATCCTCACACAGACAGGTGCTCCCTTATCCCCATCCTAGAGCTGAGGAAAAGGAGGCAGGTAGAGCAGTTAGGTGGGATGCAGCTGGTGGGATCTGAACTCAGATGCTTCTGCTCCGAAGCTGGCTCATCCGCCCCCTGCCTTCCCCAGCAGCCTCTAAGGCTAATTTTAGAAGTAGGGCTGCAGGGTGGGGGTAACAGAACAATTATCTCTATTTGTCCTGTTTGTGACTATTGGTTTATTCTGTTTTGTTCAGCTGTACCCCACAGAGTCTCTTTTGGAGCAAGCGATTCCACCATGAGGGGCCATGGACTGGTCTTGAATGACAAACACTCGGGTTCGAATCTCGCCTCTAACACTTCCTGGCTGATCACAGAGTCTCTGCTTTCCTATCTGTAAGAACCTGGTCCACACATCTCGCCCTCCCCAGTATCTTGTAGACCTTCCATCCCTACAGAAATCGGAGCAGTGGCCGATGTTGCTATCTGCGTTTTCTGGGGCAAGGGAGACAAGCCACGTGGGGAGGGGGGGGGGCAGAGAGAGCCATGAGGCTGGCCCAGGTCAATAAGACCAGCCCCAAGCCTTCCAGTCTCAGCTTGAGTCTAGCCCAAGCTCCAGGATCCTCCTCTGGCTTGGCTGCCCCCAGTCAGACCTGCAGCTGCCACCCTTTCTTTGCCAAAACATCTTTAGCTCAGAGGGTTAAAGTGGTCAGTGTCAGGAACCCAAGGCATTCCTGGGGCAGCCACAAAGACATCTAGAGGGTCAGGCCAGTAATGCTTGACCAAAGGCTCAGTCAAGCTTAGAACACACAGGGAGGAAAGTCATGGAGAATCTTTGCCACAGCTTGGTCAGTTTATCAAAGGGTCACCTCTGAGGCCTCTTTTGGGGACACAATCCCTCCAATTACAGCTTTACTTTCCAAAGGAAAGGGTTTTCACCTGTAGGTTGGGGTGGAGGGGGAACACCATGTCCTCAGCTCCCTTTCAGGCCCTCTTCCCTCCCACACTTCAGTTTCACGTGGACTCTCCAGGCTTTCAGAAAATCAGTGAATCAGAAAGCTGGTAGGGACATGGAGAACACACCTGGTGACCGGCACTTGGATGGACAGCCCCACGCGGCTCCTGCCCTGCAGACTCCCGCCTGACTGCCTCCCAAAGAACATCCAGTGGTAAACGGCCTGTGCCAGTCAGTCCTCCTCCTGATCTGGCCATTCTTTGAAGACCTAGCTGCAGGCTCTGTTTGTGCCCCGACCCCCACAGCTGGCACCTCTCCCTGAATACCACCCCAGCAGATGGAAGGCTTCCTGTTAAGCCTCCCCCTCCCTTCAGGAGGAACTCACCCAGGGGCTCAGGCTTTTAAAAATTCTCCATGAAGAAAAATGACCCTCACTGGCTCATCATGTTCCAATGCTTCCTTTCCCAGGACCACAGGACTTAGGGCAGAAAAGCCAAAAGCATAAACAAATATGAGGGGACTTGGGGCTAGGCAGGTGCTGAGAAGCTTCAGAAATGAGGGAATGGAGTTTGAGATTAGCCTTGAGAATGAGCCACAGTCAAGCAACCAGGGTCCAATATGCACAGGGAAGGGACAGCATGTCCTGGGGGGAGGGGGGAGTGAGGGCTGCCCTCCTCCCCATTCCCACAGCTTCAGGGCCCTGGCCCTGGCCCAACAGCCCTCACCCTACTGGGTGGTCAGACCCCAGCACACAAGCAAGGGTCTGTTAGCATACCGGGTCTTCCTGGCTTGTTGGCACCTGCCAGACCTTGCCCTTGGCTTCTGTGGTCTAGAAGGACCCTCCAGGGCCTCCTCCATGCCAGGAAATGGTCCTGCATGAGTGCCTGAAAGGAAGCTTTTCACAGCCCAAAGCGTACATGTAGCTAATTACCTAGGGAAGCCAGCCCCTGTTTTAAGAGGAAAGATCTGCTCCCAGAAAGGCCCTTCCACAACATTCCCTACTTCACACCCATCCCAGTGAGACTCTGCCCCTTTTCTCTGAATTGATCTGAACAATAAGCAATGGCACTTTGTCATGCGCCTTTTTCCATTTGTCCCCCAAATGCCAAACTGCTGGTGAGCCAGGGCCTGCAGGCCAACAAGTGAGGGTGCTCTGGAGGAGAGGAAATGCAGCCATGGGGTCCCCTCCACCAGAAATCTGGCAATGAGGAAAAGTCTGGCCCAGAGCTGAGAAGGCAGGGAGCCTGGGGGGAGGGCTCTGGGAGCCCAGCAGTCCTGGTGCTGCTCTGAACAAAGTTCTGCCATTCAAGGCCGGGCTGACTGGACAAGGCACGACCCTCTCTGTGCCCCAGTTTCCTCATACGTGGGGTGAAGGGGGTGGACCAGGACTTCCAACTCCCTGATCCGTGGACCAGGTTTGAAGGCCTCTGTGAAGCAGGGAGGGGGGGGGGGGCATTGCATGTTTATTATCTCTAAGCTCTAAACAAAATTTAGCATTTCCTTCAATGGGGCTAGGACCAGCCCCCACCTTACAGGACTGCCCTAAGGACTAAGTGACATAATGTTTGTGCAGTGTCTGCATATAGTAGGCACTTAGTAAATGTGTGTTTCCTCCTTTCCTTCCATGCTTTTTGTATGCCTTACCATTTCCTATTCCTGCCTGTCTTTCTGTTCCTCTGACTGAAAGAAATACTGTTCTAGACAAGATCAGATGACTCCAAGGGTCCCTGGTAGGATGTTAATTACTATCGTGAAGTCATGCTGATGTCTGACCTTTTTTTATTTGCTTTGGTCCAAATGTGTGATATCATCCATTTAAGGATCTCCCAGTGTAGAAACGCCCACCGCTATTGCAAAGCTATTTGCCCAGGGCCACCTGGTCAGCATGCCTTGCCTGGTGGATGCAAGACCTACTTGGGAGAAGCATCACTTGGGGCAGCCTCCTCCTCGCCACTGTGTCCTCTGCAGAATCCCCGGAAAGTCACTTCCTTCTACTCTGCATATCTCTGTATGGAGTGCTTGTTAGCCCAAGGTTCCCCATTAGACTGGGAGCTCCTTGGGGGCAGGCACTCTCTTTCCCTTACTTTGTATCCCTAGGGCTTAGCCCAGTGTCTGAAGCACATCACTTAATCAATGCTTGTTGACTGAGGTAGAGAGTGGGGCTTCTTCCTCCTCATTCCCGTCCTCCTTCTCCCCAAACCTGTCTGTTCTCATTCCTCTGTTTGACACATGGAGGGCTGCACTACCCATGGAAACCTTTCCTGGTGCCTTCTGGGTGCCTCTTTTGTCTATTCTTGGATTGGCAGTGTTCTCTGAAACCCTGAGAAGGGAGTAAAGGGCTTTCCTGCCCCTGCCCTCCTGACTCTGGAGCTCAGGCTGCCTGGGGAAAGAGGGCTTGTGGTGAGGCTAAGCCCGGGTGGTGATGGCAGGGCCATGGAGGGCATTGGTCTTGTTGGTAAAGAGGATTAAGCCAAGTGAGCTGTCAGGACCTGAGGGAGGCCGCAGCATATGAGATCACCAAGAGCCTGGGGGTGGCATTTACATACTCAGCTCTGGCACCCTTTTTCTGTTTCCTTCCAAGAAAGAATTTATTTCTCATTCAGTAGCGCAGAGTATTGTGTAAAAAAAGAAAAACAAAAAGTGTGTACGAGGGGGTCCTGGGAGCATCCTTGGGCAAAATGGGTCTGGGAGAGTCTAATCTGGCTGCTTCTAAGCCTGTGTGGCAGGTCCAGGGAGGAAAGGTCACCAGCAGCACGGAGAATGATGTTTCTCGGAAGGACTTCAAGGGTTTGGCCAACAAGGAAACAGGCTCAGAGAGCTGGCAGGCCTCTCCTGGACTCATCTGACTGGAAGAGCCTAGAACCACCCCTCCCTTCTTTGCAGGGTGGCAGATGGTAGGAAGGGAAGGGAACATTACCTAGAACACTGGACTCCACTGACATGCTAGTTTGGGCAAAATGTTTCTTCTCTTCTTTGTTCTAGGGTAGTGGCTTTCAACCTGTGAGTCGTGACCCCTTTGGGGGTCAAATGACCCTTTCATAGGGGTCACCTAAGACCATTGGAAAACATATATTTCCTATGGTCTTAGGAACTGAGATGCAGCTCCTCTATCCATCTCCAAGAGGGTCTGAGCACATACAGATACACCCACATTTGAGTATTAAAGGGTCGCGGCATTAGGAAGGTTGAGAACCACTGTTCTAAGGCATGAGGAGAGGAAATGTTGGTGATGCAAAATTAGATACATATTTGTCTTATTTAAAAGGTGAACAGCTCCCTCCATTCCATCCTGGGCCATTCTCAGCCCTCACTTATGGCGCTTCAGCTCCCTCCACATGCTTGGGTGGCTTTTGAAGGGGCTGCTCGGCCACATGCCAGGTGTGAGCTCTGCCCAGAAGCAGCCACCAGACTGATCAGAGCTATCGCTGTAGGGGAGAGGAATGAGGAAAACTCAGGACCCTAGGTCTCCACAGAAGAGCACCCTGGTCCCGGGCAGAATGGGGATCTGGGCGATGTCTGCAGGATCAGGAGCATCTGGCAAGGACAGTGACATTGTTTTGACCTGACTGCATTCTCATCTGCAAGACCAGACCGGGGTCACCAAAGCCTTCCTTGCCATGTGGACTGCAGGGAGGGTCAGCCAAACTGAATGGGCCTGAGGGCTTGCCTTTCCTGAGATCCAGAAGAATAGAATGGACCAACCTGCTCGGACAAAAGGTCTGGAGGAGGGGGTCCTGTGGAGCAGAGACAGCCCTGGCTCCTCCCACCCAAGATCAGAGGAGAAAACAGAGGGACCCTGGCCCCAGACAGGCTGAGAGAGGCAGCAGAGAGCTATTGGCCTTGGGCCAGAGGACCTGGGTTTGAATCCTGCCTCTGACACTTGAATCTTATGTATAAGTTTGTGATTCTTCCTGTCAATAACGTTTATTTTCAGAGACAGTGTCTCTAGAATTTGCTTAGTCCCTTACTGAAAATGTATACACATGTAAACCATTAGATAGATGTAAAATATATAGAGATTATATCATACAGTTATGCTAATTTCTGTGTATGTTTACCCTGCATGACCTTCCACAAATGTCTCTACTCCCAAGGCCTCACTCCTTTCATCCACAAAGCGAGAGGGTTGGAGGTGACCTCAGAGGACCTGTCCAGCCCTAAATCTAGGAACACTCCCTGCGCCTCAGTTTCCTCATCTGTAAAATTAGAGGGCTAGACTAGCCAGCCTCTGAGGGCCCTTCCAACCCTCCATCTATGAGCTTATGGGCCCCAGAAACACAAACCAAGAGATCAGACAAAGCCCAGAGGACAAAGATGAGCAAGGTGAGAATGAAAACCCAAAGAAAGCTTAAAGTGTATAAACACAGGAGAGAGAACAAGAGACGGGCTTCTCCTTCCCCTGTGAGCCACGGCCAGCAGGGCCCCTGTGGGAGTTCTCAGAGAGACTCCTGGACTGGGGGCCAAAACTGGAGGCTCATCCTCATCTCCTCTGCTCTGACAGCAGAAAGAAGGGAATCCCCTCCTGACGGCCCAAAAATGTTGTTGCTATGGGAGCAGGTAAGCGGCTTAGACTTGAAAGACCAGTTCAAGCACTCACAAAGAATTTAATCATCAGGGCTGGTGCAAGTGCCCAAGAAGACTTTCCAATCATTTCTGGCTGCGTTCTATTTCTCCGTACTGGGACCCAGTGCAGTCTCGAGGATTTGAGGTGCCTTGGGACCTGTCAGAGGCATCCCAGTGAAGGCCAAGAAGGGGCTGGCCCTAGTCCCCAACCAGGACCCTCTTCTGGGACAGGTCAAGGGGAGATTCAGCCTGGGCATGGAAATCAGCACTGGGTTTGCTACTGGAACCCACTGTGATTTTTTAACATGGAATAAAAGTCCCAGGCAAGGAGGGAAGTGGGGAGTGAACCCTCAAGATCCTGCCTCAGAAAGAATCCTTCTGGACAGACAAGCACTAGAAATTTTTGGATGAGCTCCAAGGATCCACAAAGGTATCCTGCCAGCTTCTCCTTGCTCACTTCTTAGGAGGGTGCTAAACCCATATTAGGCTGCCTTCTCCGAGGAGCCCAATGTTCCTTCCTCTGGCATCTCCTGGAGTCTTCATGGCCCAATCCAGGTCTTCTAGTCATTCTCAGAAGCTCACAGGGGTGGGGGGGCTTCTCCCTTTTCTTGTCCCCCTAAAGACAAGCCTTCACACTTCTCCCTCAGCTCTGAGCCCATTAAGTCTGCCCTCCAGATTGTGCCTGCCGGTAGCCCCAAGTGGCCAAAACCAAATCAAAAAAGAAGGAAGGGGTCAGGCAAGACTTACCATCTCATTGTCCTCTCCTTTGTTGAGCACGGCATGGTGGCCCTTCCCATACTTCTCCCCCATGAAAGAATGCTGGGCTTTGCCTCCTGTGCCTTCTGGGGAAGCTCTGCTATCAGGGCAGATTCATGGAGAGCCGCCTGGCACTCTCTGCAGCTGAAATGGTTAACGACCCAAAGCCAAGGTCAAGGCTCTTTCTTAAGAACACACACACACACACACACACACACACACACAGTCACAGCTCTTCCTCTTATGAACTGAAATGCTGAGACTCCTCCCCCAGGTCACCCTCGGCTGGGAGGACCTGCTGCTCCTACCTGGCTTGAGGCTCCCAAGCTCTCCCCTAGCCTCAGGCCTGTCCAGCAGGAGGCTTCTTCCAGGCAAATGCCACTGCTCCAATGCCAGGCGGATCAGGGCTGCCAGGCCAAGACAATGAAGAAAGCTGGCTAGATGCCTAGGAGGAGGGCAGAGAGAGGGGAAGGCTACAGGGAGCTCCCATGGGGGAGAAAGGGGTTGGGGGTGCAGGCCTGGGAGCCAGAACATTGACCTTGTTACCAAGGAAGGGTCACCCTACAATGGCAGGACATGGGGGATGGCCCAGAGCCAGAATCACTTGGCCTAGGCTAAATTGGGATGCTTAGGAGAATTCTAGCCCAGCTGTGCCTGGGAAGTTTGGATGTGGGAAACAGCATTTTGACAGGACAGGGGTGCGAGTCTTAGGCCTTAGAGAGCCCTGGATGAGAATCCTGCTTCTGTCACTTGCCAATGAACATGCCTGTTATGCCTTGTCTCACAAGGGCGTTGTGGGACTCAAATTAAATTAGGTAAATGCTGAATTAAAGTCAGCTAGAATAGTTACTGATTCCACAGATAATCTAACAACTCTGCAGGGAGAAAAACCTGCTTCTTGAGAAAAGAAACAGCTTCATTCTTTATGGCCTGGCACACAGTGGGTACTTTTAAAATTCTTGTTGATGGATAGCTGTAAAGACAGGTGGATGGATGGACAGGCAGGTGGATGGTTGGATGGATAGATGGACAGATGGATGGATGGATGGATGGATGAATGGATGGATGGATGGATGGCTAGCTGTCTGGAAAGATGGATAGATGGATGACAGTTGCATGGATAAATGGATGGATGGATGGATGGATAGATGGAAA
The DNA here is from genome assembly GCA_028646575.1 of Pseudocheirus occidentalis. Lineage (NCBI taxonomy): Eukaryota > Metazoa > Chordata > Mammalia > Diprotodontia > Pseudocheiridae > Pseudocheirus > Pseudocheirus occidentalis. Next base: position 205,129,393 of record CM053600.1, read on the forward strand.
GATGGATGGATGGATGGATGGATGGATGGATGGATGGATGGATAGATAGCTGTCTGGAAAGATGGATAGATGGATGACAGATGGAAGGATAAATGGATGAATGGATAGATGGATAGATGGATGAGACTGATTATCACTCACTAGCTGCCTCATCCCATCCCAAGGGCTCCCAGGAACACCAGCTCTGCAGGAGCAACCCAGGGCCAGAGATGAGCCTCCTCTTACTCCCTCTTGACTCCACGACTTGAGCTCATGGATGTGGAGCTAGAATGGACCTTGGGCATGCTCCAGTCTCAGTCCTCATGTTATAGCAAGAGCCAACACCTATACAGTGTTTGCAGACAAGTGAACCTTTAGATAAATGTTTTCTCATTGAGCCTCCCAACCTTTGGTGGGGGGAGGGGTTAGAGGTTTACAGATTATTTCCCTTATTTTAAAGATGAAGAGATGGAGGCTCAGAGAGGAGAGACTTGATGAAGGCCACAAGTGACAAACTCCTCTCTGTTCCATAAAGCCTTTCATCCCCCGATTCCTGCTTCTTTCCTAGTTCACCATAGGCTGCGTCCATTCATGTCCTCAATTTTCTGGACAAATCAGCTCTGAGAGCTGGGAAGGTTCTCAGGGCCATCCCCCAAAGGCATCCCCCCTGCAATGTGCCCAAGAAGGGCCCATCCTGCCTCTGCTCATAGCCCTCGCTCCAAGGCACCCTTGCTGCTTGTGGACACTCAACCTGGGGGGAAGGCCATAAATTGTTTGGAATCTTCCCCTCCATTACTCCTGATTCTACCCTCTAGGGACAACCAGAGGAAGGGTAACCCCTCCCACACACACACACATATATATGCACATGTATCCCCAGGCATACTTGTATACATGCATGTATATAACTACACAAATGTGCATGCTCATGCATCCCCAGGCATACATGTGCATATATATATCTATACACGTGTACATGCACACATGCGACTTGATAGGATGAGATAAGCTGCTTTATCAAAAATTTTGCTAATATCCAAGTTATCTCTAGTTGCCACAGTCCCCTTACATACACAGGTAGCCACCCTATCCTAGAACTGGATGAGGTGAGACTGAGCTGACCTGTCCGGTACAGAGAGCACCTGTTACTACCTATCACCCCGTCACCCGGCCTTGAAGCAAAGGGCCCCGCCCTTCTTTGACCTTTCCATCTTCTCCCAAAATCATTTTTTCAAGCACAGCCCTGCCCGCTGATGGCAGGGGAGATGGCTTCCCCCCAGCTCTCACCCATTCCAAGCTTCAGCCTCTTGGGCACTGCTGTTCCAGGACCCCTCGGGGCTCTGATGCCTGTCCTTTTCCATACCACGGGACGTCTAGCCCCTGTTTCCATGCCTGAAACACACGTCCTCCTTATCTCTGTCTCTTGGTCCCCTGGGCTCCCTCCAAGGCTCCTGAAACAAACCTCTCTGGTTGTCCAAGTGCCCCCTCCCAATTCACTCCGGACTTAAGCATATGTGGAAGACCAGAGCAGGCTGGTGGGTCCTTGAGGTAAACTGACAACCTTTGCAGGCTTGTTTCTTGCTCTCTGAAAAGCAAAAGAAAGTTTGACTATTGCTTCATTCATTTATTAATTAAATGAGGGAATTAAATGTGCAATTTGTTGTATCAAGTCACTGGCCAAGAAGTTTCTTCAGAGTGGCTCTGGTGTGCCTGTGTGGGCTTCCCACACAGGGAATCCCTGACCTTCGCAGGACACTGTTTCTTCCTCTACCTCCCACCTCCCCTTCGCAGGGGGGCTCCAACCCTGGATTTGGTCCTGACCTAGGAATGCACAAAAAGTTAATGTTCCAAGAGGGAAAGTACAGCCTGTGGCTCTAGAGGCTCCATCCCTGCCTTGCTCCTAAGACATTTCCATCAATAGCTTTGTTAAAATGCCATAAAATCACACCGACTTTCCCCTACACCTGCACATTGTGATCAACAGGAAGGGCCCATTTTTAGCCTGCTGAGATCAGGTCTGCAAACCCTGGAGAAACGGGGAGTGGGGAAGGTCCAGGCAGGGCATGGACATCCTGGGCTGACTGTTGAGGTTTGTCCAGCAACTCCATCCTGGCTTTTGCTTGTGACTTTATGTCTTCATCCCAATCCCTTAGTCTTGAGTCCCAGGCCAAACTGGTTGTTATTATGACTCCTCTTGTTTACTTTGCAGCCCTGTCCTTGATCCTACTTGGAAAAAAAAACATACCATTAGGGGGTGAAAGTGAGATCGAGATTTGGAAACCCTAACACTGCTCTTCTTAGGCAGGAGGTCCCATACCTTCATTTCTCCCATTCTACAGATGAGGAAATCCAAGTTCTGATTCATAACTGGCATCCAAGAGCCCAGTACTCCTGACTTGGGGCACCACGTTCTTTATGCCCTATGAGAGAAGACTTGAATTAAGACAAAAATAATTTAAGACATGAGCTCTATCCTGTAGTTAAAAGAAAATATAAGCCTAATCCACTTGTGAATTGGTGTATCAGGGCAACCTGGCAGGCTTTGCTGGAGACCTCAGTTTCTACAAAATCCACTTTAAAAATCACTGTCAAGAAAAGCTAGCGTGGCACCAAGCCAAGTATCTAGGTCATAGAGACAGACAGAGGTTAGACTGTAGAGACAGACAGACAGGGAGTATGTGATAGAGACAGATTAAATAATGACATGCGCTGGGAGAAACAAAAGGTCTAGAATCTCAAGGAAAATCATGGCAGGGCAGTAGAAATGCAGAAGGCGTCACATTTCCAAAGCTTAGACATTATCAGAAAGCCAAAATAATACAAATAGTTTGCATTGACTAAAAAAACAGAAACATGGATGCATGGAGCAGAGTCCAGAGAAGCCAGACCCAGAGGTGAGGACCACAGGAGCTCAGTGTTCAATGAACCCAAGAATATGGACAAGGACGACGGATTCACCAGTACTGCGGGGCAGCCTGGAAAGCAGCTCAGCAAAAGTCACACTATTCATATCAACACCTTAAACCACAGCCCACCGCATTGTCCACTTGGATAAATGAGGTGAAGATAAAAGGAGACTTCGTGAAAAAATTAGAGAGGAATATTTAAACTGTGGCTAACATGGAATATTCTTAGTCACACAAGGGATAGGAATGATTATATTAAAGTACACAAGTTCAGTTATCTGATTTAAAGCCTTTCCACAAATAAAACCAATGCAGCCCAAATAAGAGAAAGTGTTGCGTGGGGAAAATATTTGCCTCAAATATCTGCCATAGATTCTAATGTCCATGATAAGCAGGGCCTGCTCTCCGTGTAAAAGCCGAAGAGCCGTCCCTACATCTCCCAGCCCTCAGAGTCCTGCTCTGCCAAGTGAGTGACTGGATCACCAGAGCTCCCAGGTACCTTCCAGTCCCAACCCTCTTCAACCCCCCCCCCCCAAGGCGGCTTCTCTCTGAGTCCCAGTAACATGCACATAGGTGGTATGAATCGCAGTAAGCTGCGTCACACATCATGTCACAGAAGGTTAGAGGTGGAAGGGACCCTAAGTCTCCTCATCCACCTCCTTCATCTAACAAGGGTAACAGGGGCCAGAGAAGGGGAGTGACATGTTCAAGGCCATAGAGTGGATAAAGAGCCGTAGACCCCTGAAGACTGGAGCCTAGCTCCCCTCATATTTGGTGGAGTGTTCTTTCTACCATACCAGGTGTCAGTCAGCAAACAATCATGAAACACCTGTTATGTTCCAGGCACTGTGCCAAACACTGAAGATATAGAGAAAGGCCATAGCAGCCCCTCCCTGAAAGGGAATTCCATCCTAAAGAGACAACGGGCAAACAACTGGGTAAGTATAAAAGCTCAAACTGAGACTGAGGGGCCTGAGGAGACCCAAAAACACTGTGAAAAGAGCCTTAGAGAGATGAGATCCAGAACTCCAGCCCTCTGGATTATGACTTTCACCTTTGTGGAGAAGGAGGAGAACCTTGGCTGGGCACTGACACCTCCACGGCTCTATCTCCAAGAGGGTGATTCAGGGAGACTTCTATCTCACTCCTCTATCACAGTTTTTTTTACTCTAGAAATAGAATGCCTATTTATGGGGTTCAGGATGAAAGCCACTTTCCCTGATCACCCTAAAGGAAGGGAACCATTAGATAACTCTCCACCAGCTTAGCTTCCTCCCACCAGACACTTATCTCGCAAAAGGCAATCAGGAGTAATATTTATTTCTTCAATAATAATATTTAGCAAAGGAAACAATGAGATGGAAATCCAGGGGAAGTTGCATAAATTAGTGGAGCTGATAGAATGTACAAGAATAATGACTCAAGAATGAGATGAAATCTCAGCTCAACCAAGAAGAGAATGATGTCACCCAGGAAGTCTGTTTGGGGCATGTCAGGGGCTTTGGGTTTCTAGCTTTGAGAGAGATGATGGACAAGGCAACCTCAATTTATGTTGCTGAAAAAAAAGACTCAGGACAAAAGCCAATACAGAGAGCTTCCAGCAGGACTCTGTCCCCAGGTCCCAAGTTCAGGGAATTTGCTCCAGGGTGAGGTCTAGGACTCTCCTTTATCACTGGGCTAATTTAAATGCAGACTTCTCTCGATACTGTCTGGTCCATATTCTCATGTGTCTACTTGCCCTGATTTTGTGTTGCTGTAGACTTGGATAAATGAGTTTCTTTGCTGTTCACTATTTACTGTAGAACTGGTATGTGGTGGGAAAGAAGTCAAACCTTGGATGCAAAGCTTGGGTTCCTGCTTCCCTCATTAACAAGAAAACCATAATCCACTAGATTAATAATATGTAAGGGAGAAGATAGATGTCATTGTAACCCAGCACCCCTTCTCTCTGAAGAAAGCAGAGGCGCCAAGCTTCTGGCCCCAACCTCCTTCTTCTCCTCCCCACAGGTAATAAAGTCTCCCTTGGAGAAGGGTGGGAGGACAAGAAGCCAGAGATGTCTGTTCTGCCTCCCTCTGAGCCATACAATGACACCCCCACACCCCACCCATACTACACAGGGGAGACAGGTATTGCTACACATACAAGAAATAGATATGATAGATGAAAAGTATCCTTGCCAGAAATGCAGTGAGGAGGACCAGGAAAGGTCTGAAAATGGTGGGTATGGACTGAGCTTTGAAGGAATCCAGGGGAACTAAAAATTGGGGGGGGGGGAGGGTCCAGAGAATCTGGCTAGTCACAGACACAGAGTTGAGTTGGAGGATGAAGTAAGGGGAGGCTGTGTGCAGGCCAACTCACGGTGCTCTAAGTGATGAGAGAGGGCAGGAAGTTAAGTAACAAAGCTCACAAAGGAAGGTGGCCTGGCTGTGCCAGATCTAAAGCTGTATTAAAAAGCAGCAGTCGTCAAAACATTCTAGTGCTGGCTAAGAAATAGAGGGGTAGAATAAATGACCCTGGTAACCCAGTGTTTGGCAAACCCATCGACCCCAGCCTCTGGGATAAGAACTCACTACCCAACAAAAACTTCTGGGAAAACTAGAAAATAGTATGTTTAAAATTAGGCATAGACTATATACCAAGATAAGGTCAAAATGGGTACATGATTTAACTATAAAGGCTAATTCTATAAGCAAACTGGGAGAGCAAGGCATAGTTTTCATGTCAGTTTTATGGAGAAGGGAAGAATTTATGACTGAATAAGAGATAGAGAACATTATGAAATGAGAAATGGATCATTTTGATCACATTAAATTGTAAAGTTTTTGCACAAACAAAGCCAATGGAACTAAGATTAGGAGGAAAACAGAAAGCTGGGAAACAATTTTTACAATGTTTCTGATAAAGGCCTCATTTCTAAAATACGTAGAAAACTGAGTCAAATTTATAAGAATACAAACCATTCCCCAATTGATAAATGGTCAAAGGATATGAACAGGCAGTTTTCATATGAAGAAATTAAAGCTCTCTATAAGCATATGAAAAAATGTTCTAAATCACTAGTGATTAGAGAGATACAGATTAAAATAACTCCGAGGTACCTATCATATTGACTAATATAACCAAAAAAAGGAAAATGATAAATGTTGGAGGGAATGTGGAAAAATTGGAACACTAATGCATTGTTGGTGGAGTTGTGAACTGATCCAACAATTCTGGAGAACAATTTGGAACTCTACCAACAGGACAATCAAAGTGTTCATACCCTTTTACTCTGTAATACCACTACTAGATCTGTATCCCAAAGAGATCATAAAAAATGGGAAAAGGACCCACATGCACAAAAATATTTACAGCAGCTCTTTTTGTGGTGGCCAAGAATTGGAAATTGAGGGGATGTCCATCCATTGGGAAATGGCTGAACAAGTCATGGTATATGAATACAATGGAATACTATTGTACAATAAGAACAATTTTTCAGAAAACAGTTTCAGAAAAACCTGAAAAGACTTACATGAACTGATGTGGAGTGAAGTGAGCAGAACCAGGAAAACATTGTGTACAGTAACAGCAACATTGTAGCAATGATCAGCTGTGAATGACTTATGTGAACTGATGCGGAATGAAGTGAGCAGAACCAGGAGAACATTATATACAGTAACAGCAACATTGTAGCAATGATCATCTGTGAATGACTTATGTGAACTGATGCAAAGTGAAGTGAGCAGAACCAGGAGAACATTATACACAGTAACAGCCACACTGAGCGAAATTCAACTTTGATCGACTTAGGTCTTCTCAGCAATGCAATGTTCTAAGACAATTCTGAAAAACTCATGATGGAAAATGCCGTCCACATGCAGAAAAAGAATTATGGAGTCTGAATGCAGAGCGAAGCAAACTATTTTGTGGGGTTTGTTGCTTGTTTCTTTCTTTCTTGTGCTTTTCTCCTTTTGCTTTGATTTTTCTTTCACAACATGACTAATGTGGAAATATATTTAACATGACTGTACATGCATAACCCATATCAGATTGCTTGCTATCTTGGGGAGAAGGAAGGGAAAAAAATTTGGAACTCAAAATCTTATAAAAATAATTGTTGAAAGCTATCTTTACATGTAATTTGGGAGAAATACTATTAAGTGGGGGGTGGGAAAAAGGAAGAAGGCTGATCCCTGGCCTTCCTGGGTTTCCAGTGCTGATATGAGAAGTTCTAAAATGATTGTTGAAAATTCTCCTTAGGGCAGCAAAGCATGATTTTAGGATCATGGGAGCCTAGGAGCACACAAGTGGAAGGGATGTGAGAAACGATTTAGTTAAGCCTACAGAAAAGGAGACTGAGACCTAAAGAGACCACACAGGTACAAAGGGGCTAAAGCAGGTGCTGGAGCCAAGCCACAGACTCCAGAATTCTCCCAAGCTACCTGGGGATTTGATACCCCACCTAAATGAATCAGGACCATGGAGGCACCTCGGCTTCCGAAGCCCAGGGGTAAGTGCACAATCAGCAGTGCTTCAACCTTTAATCCAAGAATCTCCAAGTACATCACAAACACGACTCCTTGCAACACCTCTATGAAGTGGGCTGGGGGAAATGACACATGGATTCATCAGCTGGAAGAGCTGAGTCACAAAGAGGGGGAGAGGAGGGTCTGAGGTCATGCAGCCTCCAACTGGACATGAGCCAGAAGAGGGAAGGAAACCTTTCAGACTCTTCGCCCAAGGAAGGTTGGCCCATATCTCCTCTGTTTCTCATTACCCACAAGCTAAGGTTTGTGAGTGCTTTGAGATCCTTGCTACAAGAACATGAGAGAAGCGCAGGATAGCATTAGGATGAGTTAGCCCCTAAATTGCCTGGTTGTGCATTTTGAATGAGAGCTGTTAGGACACCAAGGTTCACTGTCTGAGCAAGGAGGCACTTGCCACTTGGGCTATCAGGGAGCTTAATTAAATTAATTACTGTTTGGAAAGCTTCTAGTAACCTTAGATGAAAGGGCCCTCACCCAGATAAAGCTCCCTGCTCAGAATCACACGAGAAAAAATGCAAGTAGGCAACGGATCCCTGCTACTCACAGCTTTGGGGTGAACCGCTGAGCATTCACCCTCTGACCTTTGGGAGGAGAGCTCCCTCAAAGGGCTTGGTGAGAGCAGAGGCTGCCTCTGTGTGTGTGTGTGTGTGTGTGTGTGTGTGTGTGTGTGTGTGTGATAATGGACTCCTCTGTAGTTAGTCTGGTGAATCCTATGGAGCCCTGCCCAGGATAAGATTTTTAAATGCATATAATAAAATGCAAAGGATCACAAAGAAAAGCTATTCTGTGGAAATAATGAGGCAGCCTAGCAGACCCCAGGCTGAGGACCCTGCATGAAAGGTGTGTAGCTCTGGGGCCCCAGGCAGCTCGGGCCAGTTCAGCTGTTTTTCAGCCAAATCTAACTCCTCGTGAGCCCACTGGGTAGACAGACTAGAGTCAGTCCCAAGGAAAATCTGACCTCTAAGAACCATCAGGCTCCTTTTTCCCCCTCCCTGCCTCCTTACCCCCTCATCCCTGATTGGGGGCGTGGGGCAAGGAAGAGAAGAATCCCATACAGCTCGGGGCTTCTGTCCAGAGTCTACCCAAAGCAAACACACACACTGTCCATCAGCTACAACACTGTTATTTAGTCTCCGTACTGGCACCCGCACCCATGCCCAGAAAAGAGACTTAAAACACAAAATGCCCAAGTCCACACTGACAGAGACTTGAAGTGGCCTGGGGCTGCCCCCCATTCTCCCATGGAGTCAGGCCATGGACATTAAGACACAGAGCCCTCAGTGGGACTGTTGCTGGGCAGGTGACCCTCACCTCAGCCATCCAAACAGGCCTTCCAAGGCTGAGAATTGGGCCCAGCAGGCCAGGGCTTGGGCCAACATCTCCCACCTCTCTAAGAAGGAGACTGTCAATACAAGTCATTCCCCAATTGATAAATGGTCAAAGGATATAAATGGTCAAAGAAAGAGACCATCAGGAACCTCCTCCAGCTTCCACCCAACTTCACAAACTGGCCAGGAGCTACCCTTTCCTTGAATTCCCAAGGCAGCCTCCAAGCCTGGAAATGTCCGTCTCAAGGTCACTCTTCATTCCCCTAAGCTCAGGTCAAGAAATCCGGGAGATGAAGCCAGGATCTGGAAGCAGGCGTAGGTTTGTCCTGATGGCTCAGATAAAGCCCCTGGTCTAAACCTTAAGAGACAAAACCACTGCGCCCTCGGAAAGGGGAGAAAGAGTAAATAAATAGAAAACCGTAGGAGAAAATCTCCCCATTTATACTCCATCGAGGTATGCAGTGGGTGAGGAGCTGGGGAAGCCGCCACACATGGACAATGGCAGCAAAGCCACCGTCCTCCCTCCATTCAGGCAAAGAAGACAAAGTCTGGGAGGGAGGAGCTGCCGGTCTCACACGAGGTCTGGGCTCAAATTCCTTACTGTCCGAATGACCTTCAACAAGGCACTTGAACTCTTAGCCTTAGGCTCCTTATTTCTCAACATAAGGGTCTCTGAAGACCCTTCGGACTCTAAATCAGCTCTCCTTCGAGCCACCTGATGGGTACAGGGGTGACCTGCTCCACTCCCTGTACCCTTCTCAGATGAGATGAGGTTTGTGTCATTGTACAAATGTAATACTAATGAGAGAGAACAAAATGGGAAACATTCATAAATGTTCATTAAGCACAGCAGGCGCTGAATAAATGTTTGCTGACTGACTGAATGACCTGCTCCAATGACCTCCACCCTGTATTGGTGAAGCTGGCTTCTGAATCCAAACGTAGAACGTCGCCTTTGTCCCTATTGAACTCCATTTCTGCAGGTGAAGGATCTCAGAGCAGCGAAACGGGGCCTCAGAAGCCGTTTCTTCAGGCCTGATCCTGAACAAGGCTGGAGGAGCCTAAAGACCCCAAGTGGGGAAGAACCTAATCCCACTGTTGTAATGCAGCAAAAAAGGACACGGCTTGAGATGGAGAGTGTGTGGCTTCACAGCTGGCCTCCTGTGGCCAGGGGTAGTCACTGCATTTCTCTGAACGTCCAGAAAATGAGCTCATCCATTACAAGGGAATCATAAGAAAGCCTTGGAGCATCCCCAGGTCACCCAACACGAAGGCCACTGAACACCTGTCATGGCCATGCCCAGGTCACCCAACCTGGAGGTCATGGAGGGCGTGTCAAGGTCACAACCAGGTCACCCAACATGGAAACCACTGAGAGCTTGTCATGGCCATGCCCAAGTCACCCAACATGGAGGCCATAGAGGGCTTGTCAAGGTCACAACCAGGTCACCCAACATGGAGGTCATGGAGGGCTTATCAAGGCCACACCCAGGGTACCTAACACAGAGGCCCATTGAGAGCTTGTCAAGGTCACACCCAGGTCACCGAACATGGAGGCCACTGAGAGCTTGTCATGGCCATGCCCAGGCTACCTAACACAGAAGCCCATTGAGGGCCTGTCAGGGTCATGCCCAAGTCACTTGACACAGAGAACTCTGTGTCCCTTTTCACACCAATAAGAGTAGACCCTTTGGCTGCATGACCTGAACGACCTTTAGAGCTGGTCAGATGGGCACAGTCTCTCTCTTTTCTGCTCTGTCCAGGGCTGGTGATCACAGTGCCGCCACAGCTTGGGTGCCATGACCTGAAGCAGGAAGGCGCTGCCTTCCCCACCTCCCTTCTGACCCAGGGGCTGTGAGAGATAGCTCTGGGATGTTTGCTTCTTCGGCTGCTGCTCTCCCTTGCTATCTGTCCTGTGGTAGTGCCAGCGCCGATGCCCACTGGACCCAGGGGCTCAGGCCCCTTGGCCTTGGAGTGGGATTTTAGATGGGATGCCGCAGCCAGCTAGTCCTTAGGGGAGCTCTGAGAAAGTCAAGGTTGCCAGGCCTGGGGACTAAGGGTGGGTGGGCTTGGACTGCTACATTTGTTGTTACACCTTTCCAGGAAAATACTCCTTTGTGAAAGTCAATCTGACTTTTCAGGGGAAGCAGCTGAACAAGCGTGAGGTGCTGGGAACCCCGACGAGTAAGGGGAAGTGCCCCAGTAAGGGGGCCTGGAGTCACTGGCAGAGCTTCCATTCCCCAAGATCCCTCAAGTCCCAGAGAACTGTGGGGGAGCTATGAAATGCCACCTTGGGGTTGTCAGGCTGGGGGGGAATCACACCTATAACACCCTCTTCCCAGACTTGTGAGGGTCTGGCCAGGCTGTGTCTAAATGCAAAGCACTTATAAGATTGGCACCCACAATGGCTGCTATGACACAGAGCCCAAAGACGCCTCTCTGCAGCTTCCTGCTCCTGGTTCCCTGTTCTGGAGCCAAGCACAGATGGGCACACCCCTTCTTCCCAGGGCAACGAGCTCCCCAGCTCCACACAAAGAATAATCCCTCTTTCTCCAGGCTACCTCCCTCCAGCTTCTTCAGTAGCACCTCCTCAGGCAGGATCCCACAACTCCACAGTGTCCTCCCTCAGAGGCAGTGCCCAGAGGCAAACTATTGTGAACACAACCACAGTCTCCATCATGTCATGTCAGTCCAGCTGAGAAAATGAGGGACTGTGGGAAGCAGAGGGAGCCTGGGGGCAGAAAATTGGTCCTGCTTAGCCCCATGGGCTTCAGAGCATCAACTGAATAGACCTCAGGATCAGGTGTGAGAGTGCCTGGTCAGAGCGAGTGGTCACAGTGCCTTTGAGACTAGGAGTGGATCCCAGCCCTCCATGTGAGGATGAGAGGGTTCATTGGGGGAGGAGGGTCTGTAGCAGTCCTGGCTGGTGCTGCTCCTGAGCTCCCATGACAGACACTTGAGAGCCAGAATAAGCCACCAGGAAAGTTGTGGATAGCCCAGCTTCCAGTGGCAGGTGCCTAGCAAGGGTCTGGGGGCACAGATGGCCCATCCTGACTCTGACCTCTTCTGCCAGGAGCGTGACCAGGCAGATCACATCACTGCTCAGTCCCAGCCCTCCCAGGGAATCCTGGTGCCTCCCCTCATTCCTCATTTCTCATGTGTCCTCTATGTGGCTTGTATTTATTTATCCGCTTGTCTCCCCATTTAGACTGTGAGCTCCTTGCGATCAGGGCCTCTTCTGGTGTCCCCAGCAGTAAGCACAACAGCCTGGTACAGAGTAGATGCTTAATAAATGTTTACTGATAGACAATCCAAACACGGAAAACCAAGTGGATACAGAATTACTGGTGCCCAGATTGTGATGTATGGTTAGTTGGGCAGCCCATAGAGTGGATGGGTCAGTACATCAGTAACTGTGTATGTATGTGTGTATAATACACACACATGTATGTATATACATATGTATATGTATGTGTGTTCATATACATATATGCAGGCGTGCGTATATGTGTATAACTGTCACCGCAGACGGGAAATGATAGGAACTCAGGTAAATGGGAGGAGGAGAACAGGGCCCGCTGAATTTGGGAACAGGGACAGCGCTTTCAACGACATAAGGTCAGCAAGGTGGTGCCACAGTGCACAGAACCCCAGGCCCCGAGTCAAGAAGACTCATCTTCCTGAGTTCAAATCTGACCTCGGACACTCACTAACTGTGTGACCTTGAACAAGTCACTTAATTTCATATATCTCAGTTTTCTCACCTGTAAAATGAGCTGGAGAAGGAGATGGCAAACTGATGATGGAGCAAAGATGCAAACCAAAGACCACTTGAGTCACCCAAGAATCAAGGCTGCAGACAACCCTCACAGACACCTCCAAGATTCCAGTCAGTCACCACCAGGTGCCGGCGATGCCCTCCAAAAACATTGCCTCATTCTGTAGCATGTCTGGGAGAAGGAGAAAAAAGAAAGAAGAGGGGGAGACATCTTGTGCCTCCCAATAAAGAGATCAGAGACAGCTTCACTTTCATTTTTGGATGCCCAGGACCCAGCCCTATACCTGGCACAAAGGCAGAGCTTAATAAATGCCTGTTGATTGATTGGTCATACAACCAGATAGGAAGGGGCTGGGTGGGGGAGTGACATTACCTTTATTTTTATGTGTTCTATATTTAGTATAAAATTCCTACATACAGTCCCAAATACTAGGAACATTAAATTACTAAGCTACTAGGCCTTTCTCAGTTGTGATAAGCCATTTCCTACCTCCAGGCATTTGTAGGAGAGACTCTCTGTTCCTGGAATCCATCCCCTCCTCTCTGATTCTCAGATCCTTCTCTTTCTTTTCAGGCACCTCTCCTAGGTGCAGTCTTACACCAGCCCACCATGTTCCCTTCTCAAATTTCTCAGTTTTTTCCTGGATCTCCCCTCTGCCCTCGTACTATAATGGTTTTCGTTTTAATTAAAACTTTTCTTTGAGCCCAGCTTGATTTCCTGTAAGCTTAGCAGACATTTCTTCAGGGTCCAGGTTTGTTGCTTGGTGACAGCCAGACCAAAGCTCCCTTTACTGTGGTTTCAAGCTACAGTTTGCTGGTTTTCTGGACAATGATGATTCAGTGATGTACTTGGGCAATCTAGGGTAAGGTGAGTTCAGATGAGCTTCTTCAAAGGCATCAAAGTAAAAAAAAAAAACAACCAACCACCTGCTGCTGCTCCCTGCAGTTACATGTAGACCATCAGAAAGCCAATGGTCAGCGCCTACCTGCCTTCCTCAAAGCCTTAGCAATTAGGGTCAGATGGGATTTCAGCGGCCAAGCCCAAGCCTTCCCCAGTTCTTTGAGGGTTCTGCTGCTGCTGCTTTTGTATGTTAATCTTCCCCACCCAACCGTCTGCCCCACACTGAGTTCACCTGCGGGACGCTCCAGACCTCCCTACAGGCACACGCTGACCCCTTGGGTCTCAGGAGCTCGTGCAGGTCTGGCATCGTGTCCAAGGGCATATACGGGCGCCCCTTCTGACCAGTGGCGAGAAACGGCCTAGGAGCCCAGGGAACGTCTGACTTCTACAGACAATGCTTTCTCAGCCTCAGAAAAAGCAGAACTACACCAAACGCCAACTACTGTGGCTTCGGCCACTGCACCCTTGATTTTCCCACTGCTGTTTCTTGCAGAATTCCTTTTGCTTTGCTCCAGGCCCAGATAATCAACAACCACATCCTTCTTTAAGAGAAAAGCCATTTCAGATCCCCCTCTCCTGTCTGGTCTAGTCAGTGACTGTCGGTGAAAGAAACAAGATGGGCCCTGGACTTGCATCACTATGACTCCATCACAAATACCGTGAGGGATGATGGCTCCCTTCGCTGGGCTGAAGGGAAGCAGAGAGGGGACTACAGCTCGGAACAACAGACCCTTTGACTACGGAAAAACTTTTTTAAAACTCTACCTGGCAGTGGGCCTGGAAGAAGAGGCAGCCAACCTGGGCAGATTCGTTCGTGGGATGCTTACCAATCAGTTTGATTTGGCGCTGCTCAGATATTGACATAAGGTCTGAGGATTTGACACGGGACTTTGTTCTTTTGCTTCCTCATCATCAGGAGCATGGGCAGGGGAGTGGTGGAGAGGGCATTCAGTGGCATTTTTTTGGAGTCAAAGGGCTGTCTTGGCCCTTACAACCTGTGTGACCCTCTTCTCTGCCAGCTGACTCACCTTCCCCATTGCTGTCCAGCATGGGTTAGACCAGAAGGCTGCTGAGGGCTCTTCCCACACTCCACAGGGCTGTGCAGCCCGAGGGACTTGGACAAGAGGATGTCTGAGCACCCTTTCAACCTTAAACTGAGACCAGTGCAAGATTCCTTGGGAGAGGGGGCAGCAGTCACAACCCAGTCCAGCAGAGGCGTGCGCTCCCAGGCCCAGCCACAGAGGGATTCCTCATCCCAGAGCCTCGGCAGATCCTCGTCCTCCAGAAACCCCCATTCTCTGATAACACTGTGACAATAGTCATTAAGCTTACAATGCTAGAAAGACGCTGTTGAGTAAGGAGAAACCCCTGGGGCAGACTCAGAATCTCATTTGATCAAAGCTCCACCCCACCTGGAATCTCTCACAACATCCCTGAGGAGAGGTGCCCCAGTCTGGGCTTGTAATGGAGCTCTGCTCTGCCCAACCGAGCACACTACGGGACCGGGGAAAATCGGGGGGTCAGGCTCCCAGGCTTGTGACTCATTGGCTGGGAGTTTCATAATACACTGCTGAGCTAGAGAAACCGATGAGGCCATGGGGCACCACACCTGGGAGAGGAGGCGGCTTCCAGCTGGGGCCCCTCCGAGACTCGGCCTCCAGATGACAAGGAGTGACTTCATGGAGGGGTGGAAAAGCACGGCCCTCTCTAAAATGGCTCACCACACCCCGTGTGTGGCCAGGCTTGCAGCGGAGTCCCCTTCCCCCGGCTGCCTTCCCCTCTCTTGGGTCTCTCCTTCCCTTGCCATCCAGAGCCTCTATCTCCATCTTCCCTAGCACACCAGCGGTGTAAAGGAGAGAGAAACTCAGCGGTGGCTTGCAGGGAAAAGCCGGAATTGTAGAGTTTAAGCAGGTCGATTGAACAAACAAGTCCACTGGAGGTGAAAGGCGGCACTGCGGGTAATTAGTCATGCAAAGCATGTTCATGTCCCAGGGAAGTGTGGCTCCCAGCAGACCTTAGGAGTCATAATAAATGAAGTTATCGAGTCCTGCCCTGATCATTCTGCAACAAGTGCTAGGACTCTCTCAGCTCAGCAGCCATCCCTCTGCGTCGGAATTAACCACCTGTCTGTCCCATACCTGACTCAGGTCTGCACATCTCACCCTCTCTTCACTCCCCCTATCCTGCAGAGAAATTCTGTAGAATATTCAGCCCACACATATTTTTATAATTAGTGACTTTCCTTGGGATTCAAGGTAGAGGGAATGAATGTGAGACATATGGATGACCAGGATACAAGACTGCATGTTGGAAGAACAGAAAAAGGACCAGGCCGGGTCATGGGGTCTGGAGCTCCAGCCAGTGGTGCCTCTGGCCTGGATGACCAGGACAAGAAGGGATAACTATGGCCGAGTGTTTAATCCATTTGGGAGAGTCCCATTGTAGGGATTACTTGCTTGTGTTTTCTATCTTTTAAACTGAGATCATTTGTCCTTTTGTTGGGCGGAGCAGCTGAGTGGCACAGTGAAAAGAACACCGACCCTAGAACCCAGAAATCCTGAGTTCAAATCTGTCCTCAGATACTAGCTGTGTGACCCTGGACAAGTCACTTCACTCGGTTTGCCTCAGTTTCCTTACCTATAAAATGACCTGGACAAAGAAATGGCGAACTGCTGTAGTATCTGATAAGAAAACCCCATGGGGGGTCACAGAGAGTGGGACAGGACTGAACAGCAACAACAAAACCGCCTCCTGGAGCAGCATCTCCCGTGGCGCCTTTACTGGTCAGGAGGGTTTTCCTTATGTCAAGCTCAGCTTTGCTCCTTTGCGATGGCCCCTGGAACCAAGCAGGGGGACACTAAGGCTCTGGGCTGAGGCGATTCTTCACTTGCTTGAATGCGAGTCTCCATTCTGCCCCAGTTTTCTCTTCCCCAGGTCAATATCCCAGGTCCTCTAATTTATCGGCATGTGGCATCAACTAAAAAATCTTCCCCCACCCTGTTCCCCCTCCTCTGGACACTGGCCACCTTCTCAATGGCTCTCTGAAAATGGCGTGCCCAGAACAGAGCACGGCATTCCAGGCGCAGCCCGGAATCACCACCTTCCCGTGGGCGCCGTGCCTCCTGGGCAATGGTGCGGAGAGATGGTGGAAGACTGGAAAGAGGAAGAAGGAGGAGGCCCAGTCCTGGCCTGGGCAGCATCCGTTTTCGTAGCAAAATTAGTAAAAATGTGCATTGGGCAGTTTCAGAGGACTCAGGAAGAGCAATAAATTCAAGACAAGTTTGTATATTCTCTGTCTAGAGAAATAATAGAAGTGAAAAGTCCTCGGCTCATCGTAGGCTCCGTAGGCTCCATAG
This sequence comes from Pseudocheirus occidentalis, assembly GCA_028646575.1. Lineage (NCBI taxonomy): Eukaryota > Metazoa > Chordata > Mammalia > Diprotodontia > Pseudocheiridae > Pseudocheirus > Pseudocheirus occidentalis. Next base: position 205,146,168 of record CM053600.1, read on the forward strand.
GCTATCTTGCACGGCCAGATCTTTTCTCGGGCTCACCATCCCTGGTGTTCAAATGCGCTGACGATTTCAGGATGTACATCAAAATTCAAGTCAAAAATAATTCCCATAGAGCATCTTTGAGGCAATGAAGCAAGTGCACCCCCTTGTGACCAGATAGGCACATGCGCTCTCTTTCTCTTTGTCTCTGTCTCTCTCTGTCTCTCCCTCTCTCTGTCTGTCTGCCTGTCTCTCTCTGTCTCTCTGTCTCTGTCTGTCTCTGTCTCTCTTTTTCTCTCTTTCTCCCTGTCTGTCTCTTTCTCTCTCTCTCCCCTGACTCTGTCTCTCTGTCGCTCTATTTCTCTCTCTTCCCTTCTCTCTCTGTCTCTGTCTCTCCCTACCTCTGTCTCTCTCCCCTTCTCCTTCTCCCTCCCTCCCCTCTCATATCAAGAGATGCTCCTCCCTGAAACTGTCCTGTCTAAAGGGGTCAGTGTCATTGCTAAAGGGTCACAGTCAACAAGCATTAAGTGCTTACTAGGGACCAGTCACTGTGCCAACTGCTGAAGTTACAAAGAAAAGCAAAAAATAATTCCTGCCCACAAAGACCTTACCATCTAATGGGGAGGGATGGTAGTGCAAACAACTGCATCCATGGCAGATGTGTACAAGACAAATCGGAGAGATCTCAAAGGGGAGGCTCTAGCTTGAAGGGGACCTGGAGAAGGTTCCCTTCAGAGGTGGAACTTTTGTTGAGATCTGAATGAAGACAAAGAATCCAGAAAGCAGAGCTAAGGAGGGAGAGAGTCCTAGGTAAGGGGAACAGCCAGTCAAAAGCTTTGGAACTGGAAGATGTGTGAAGAAGTGCAAGGAAGGCAGAGACACTGGATGATCAGCACCATTTGTGGAGGGGAGCTAAAGAGATTCGGAAGACAGGAAGGGACCGGGCTACAGAAGGCTCTGAATGCCAGAAGGTCTGTATTGGACCCTAGAGATAAGAGGGAGCCACTGGAATGTAGTAAGTGGAGAGAAACAGTCAGACTATGCTTCAGGAAAGTCACTTTGGTTGCTGAGTAGACAAATTAGAATGGGGAGAGAAGGCCATGGCAATACGTCAGTCAACCAACAAACATTCATAGCATTCACCACATGCCAGGTTCGGTGCTCAGCATAGCCCAGGCATGAGGTGATAAGCATATCACCTGAGTGGTGGTATTGCCAGCAGACAGAGAGGGGCACAGAAAAGAGACATTGGAAAGGCAGAATAGGCAAGATTTGGTTACAGATTGAATATAAGGGGTCAGAGAGAGGGAACCATTGAAGACGACCAACGGAATTTGCAAGCTGGGATGACTGGAGGATAGCATTGCCTTCCCTAGCAATAGGAAGGCTTGGAAGAAGGGAGGGCGTGGGCAGAAAGATTGCATCTCAGACACATTGATTGGAAGATGTCTACAGGATATTCAGTTCAAGATGCCAATTAGGTAGTTGGAAATGTAAGAATGGAGATCAGGAAAGAGGTTAGGGCCTGAGGACTGATCATCTACATAGAAATTCTAATTGAATCCATGGAAGCCAATGAAACCACCAAGCCAAATAGTATAGCTGGAGAACAGAAGAAAGTTCAGGAGGAGCCTTGGGGGGGGGGCATCTAGAAATGGTGCCTGCCTCTGGGATCTGGGATGAAGGTTTGGCCAAAGGGATTGAGAAAGACCATCCACACCCTTGAGGGGAATGAGGAGAGGGTAGAATCAGGAGACACAAGAGAGGATCCAGGAGACAGCATGATCCCGTGTCAGAGGCTACAGAGAGGTCAGCAAAGGTGAGGGCAAAGAGAAAAGGTTATTGCATTGGCCATGAAGAGGTCACCTAATGATGAATGGTGAAATCATAAGACAGACCTGTAGCAGCAAGCACCCTAGCATACCCAGGTCTGCTAGCACAGGTTCTTTGGTCTGTTTTTCTAAAGGAAAGCAACTCAAAAGGGGTTAACAGTCCTTAATCAATCAAACATATATCATTTACCTAGTTCAGGAGGAAAAGTCAGCACCTTAAACTTCAGAGAATGCAAACAGAAGTTACAAGCAGACAAAGAAACAGATCAGCAGACGGGGCTTCCAGCCCTCCGACCATCACATCCATGCCTAGTCAGTTACCAGAGAGGGAAACACCAATATCTGGGTTTTCAAAGCCAGGGGCTCAATGCTTGCCCAGAGTCTCATCTGGCCAAATTACCCAACTCTTACCAGAGTGAGCCCCAAAGCAAAGCCTCACATCAGGGTATATGTAGCCTTCTCTTGGATCAGAGAATGTCACAGCCCTCTTGACCCACTGCCCAATCACAAAGTAATTAGGCGAGGGCATTACTGAAGAACAAGCTTCCCACCACAGGCTCCATGTGACCACATTCAGCCTGTTAGGGGGCAGAGTATATTTTCAAATCAGGGAAGAGTCTCAGAAACACTTAAGCCAATCAAAGGGCCCAGGGGCAGGAAAGAGCTTCAGATTCCCATTACACGGATGCAGAGAGTTAAGAAAGAGTGAGGAGTTTGCATGTAGATCAAACATTCCATTTGTTTTCTCTCTTTTTTGTTTCATTTTGTTTCTTCTTTCCCATGTTTCCTTCCATTGGTTATAATTTCTTTACAACATGACTAACATGAAGATATGTTTAATATGAACGTAGATGTAGAGCCTGCATCAGATTGCTAGTCATCTTGGGGAGGTAGAGGGAGGGGAAATGTAGAACTCAAAAGCTTGTGAAGCTGAATGTTCTAAACTAAAAATAAATAAATTAATCTTTAAAAAAAAAAAAAAGAGCAAGGAGAGAGGAAATGGAGGCACCAGAAGGCAGGAGAGGCATGGGATGGCAAGGTGAGGTGGAACCAGGGAGGGGTGTGAAGATGAGGGTGTGTGTAGGCAGTCTGGAAGCTGCCAGAAGGCAAAGAAAGTCTGATGATTAGTGGGAGAACAAGACTGGCAGAGGGGACGGTCTTCTAGAAAAGGCAGGAGGAGCCTTTTATCTGTCAAGGGGTTTGCCCTGGCAAGGAGAAGGGAGACGGGAATAAAGGGGACAGTGCAGAAGGCACCCAGGCCAAGGGAGAGGAGGAACCAGGGAGAAGAGGGAGCCTCATAGCCTGGGGCTTCACAGTGAAATGTTAGGCCCAGTTCTCACCTGAAAGGGGGAGGAGAGGAAGAGCTGTGGAAAATTGGAGGAAAGTCAAAAGGATGTGGAAGAGGGACCGGGATGAGAAGGACAGGGCATCAGCAGCACATTGTGAAAGGCTGGCTTTCCTGCAGTAAGGGAAGCCCCGACTGTACGCTTAGAAGCAGACGCATCCACACGGGTTCATGATTCACTCTCACTTCATTCCATACAACACAAGTAAGCGTGAAGGCAGCAGGGGTGGGAAGAACCCCAAGTTTGGGACTTGGCAGGGCAAGATCGGCAGTAGGGTATAGGCCGGTGTGGAACTGACCAGGGGGTCAGGATGGGGAGAAGAGGCAAGAGAGGTTAGTGCAGGGGGAATGGCCTGGATCAAGGGATGGGAGGTCACAGGGAGGAGTTCCAAGGCCAAGGAGAGGCAGAATGAACAGGGAATTTCAGAATTCATGGATAGGAAGTGGTGCATTGGTGGGTGTTTTGGTGTGGAGCAGGAAAGTAAGAAAATGGGAAAAGTGTGGAAATAAGAAAATTTAGGAACTTGAAGGTTAGAGTGTGGGAAGGTGCATCAGCACAGATTTTGAAGTCCCCTAGTATGAGGGTAGGATTTGGAGAGGGGAGATAGGCCATGAGACAGGCCCTGAATTTGCTGAGGAAGGAAGCAGAGCATTCTGGCAGTGAGCAGAGAATAGCCACCAGAATGTAGGTTGGGTGACACATGTGAGTTAAATGCTCCTTTTGAGTGGAATGGGCCCACTCCTTAGGGATAGTGGCAGAAGAAGAATCTTCAAGTACAAATAGGAAACAAGAAATATTGGAAATATGAGTGAAAATACAGTCAGAACTGTAAAGGGTGGCTGGGGATGGTGGGTCATCAGGAAGGAACCAGGTCTCAGGGAATGCAAGAAGATGGCAGGAATAAACAAATAAAAAGCTTAAGATGGGAGCCAGTCTACTGTCCACAGAGCAGGCGTTCCACAGAGTGCACTGTGTGCTCTTGGGGTACATCTGGAGTCAGACATTAGGTGCTCAGAGGAGGAAGGAGTTTGGGTTGAGAGGAATGAAAGTAAAGAAATATATGGTGAGGGTTGGGGAAGGGACTTGTACAATGGGAGCCAGGGGTCAGTGACTGGAAGGGGAGAGTCTGCCAGGACAGGAGTGTGCAGATCATTGAGGAATACCCTCAAGTGGGAGATGATTAGACTGTTTAGGGTCTGTGCTACCAATGTCCAGCCTTGTGGCAGTGGTGATATTGAGATCTCAGAAGCCCAGGAGGTCACTTCACAGGGACAAATGCAGGAAACAGCAGCAAAGGAGTTAATCTTAGGAGGCCATGAAACCACACAGTTTTCCTGTTTTGAAAAGCCAGAATCTTGATTTCTCTCCATCTCCCAATACAACACTAATCCAAAGTTCTGCGTTTACACAAAACAGGTTCAATCCTGAGAGTTCCTCACTAGTCATCTGGTTGTTTTCCTCAGATCTCCTCTGAATATTTCTCCCTGGAAACTTTGGATTGGGGCTTGCTTCTAGGTTTTTATGATAAAAGGGAAAAGGCCATTAGATTCTATGCAGGCATTCAGATTAACAGTCCATACAATAAAAGACAAAACTCAACCCTCTCAAAACTACATTCAGAACAGAAGGCTCAGATTCTAGCCCACAACTGGACAGAAACGCTCTTCTTCTGGGACTCTGGGCTGTGAGGGGGAAGCTTTCACCTTCCCTTGTCTGGAACCAGGACCCCATAGTGCTTCCCAGGTATCTCCGACTCATCCTCTTCTTTCCAAATCTTGCACTCCCTCCCTGGCACCCTGGGCCCTGACAAATGGTCTTTCTCTCTGTTTTCCCAGGTCTGTTCACCACACCACTCCTCAGCCATCTCCAGACAGAGCTGCCTCACATCCACATTTGCCTTCAACCCACCCCAGTTCCTCTACAGGCACTGTTTTTTCCTTTTAGCCTACGAGATCCTTGAGAGCAAAGACTGTGGTCCTTGCTTTATGTGTAACCCTACCTCCCCAGTGCAGCATCAGGCCCATTGTAGGGGTTTAATAAGTACTTGCTACATTTTCATTCATTCATCCATGCATTCTCAGGTTTCCACCTTGTTCAGAGACCTAAAGAAGCCTCCTGTCTTAGGGGCCATGCTAGCATTTTATTACACACACACACACATACAAAGCAAGGGTTATTGGGAGTTACTAGAGACACAAACAATCCCTTTCTTTCCCTGGGTGAGTCCTTCAGACTTATCGTTCTTGTGAGAGGGAAGGTCGATGCTCGGTTCCTTGCTTCTCAGCTCAGAAACCCAAGGTGGGGGGGGGGGGCGCATATATTGCCTCCCTTTATAGGAGAAGAGGCTGAGGCACAGGGAGCAGGGGTGCTGTTCTGGTGAGGACCAGAGGCGAGATTCAGACCCGGTCCTCCCCAGAGTCCAAGGGCAGCCCTCTCTGCTCTTCTCTCCAGATGAGAGAGCACTTCTTACAGACAACAGCCAACGGCAGCTTCTGGTCCCAAGCTGGTGTGGGCCCATCAAAGGAAGAAGCCACAGCTAAAATAAAGCCTCTGGCAGGAACCTCTAAGGACACAAGAGGGAGGTCACTGGTGGGTGACGCCCAGGTAGCTAGCCACAGCCAGTAGCTAGCCACAGTGACACTCACAAGAGCACAAGGTGAGCTCAGAGAAACCACGAGGAAGGTTTGCACCAAGGCCAAGGACCACAGGCGATGTTCAGAGCAAGGTGACCGATGTTCCTAGTGATTACGCCAGGGAGGGGAGTCATCATGGCAGATAGATTCCCAAGTATTTCTTATTGTCTGCAATTATTTTAAATGGTATGATTCTTTCTTTAAATAAAAATGTCCAAAGTAGAAAGAGGCCCCACCTTTCACCATTTCACAAGAGAGATTTTCACATGTTTGGAGAAAACTATGGGATTACTACTGAGTCTTGTCTTTGCTAAATTCTGCTTCCACAATTATCTCTTCAGTCTCCACATAAGAGATATTAAGGCCCTTTGTCATACTGGTTGGCCTCCCTGGGGCCCCTCTAGAACCACTGTCCCCTCCCTAACCCTCCCTAACACAGAATCACACCCAACACTCCATGAGCTGTCTGATGAGGGCAGGGGACACTACCACTATTATCAGCCAGCTCAGCCTGAGCATTATTCCTCCCTTAATTCAGCCTGCCTTTTCATTAGCTTCTTGCTTGAAAGATAACTCTTTTGACTTAGACCAAGCTCAGGGTCTACTGCAACCCACAGAATGTGGCTTCAGGCTGACAACAGTCACTAATTACAAAGATCTCATGAAAACAACATCACAGCAACAAATCCACGTTATGCACACAGAAGGTAAAAATGAGGACAGTGTCAATACTAATTTTAAAGCCGATAGACATGGCTTCTGGACTGGAGGAGGCAAACCATAAAGAAAAGAAGCTCCCAGAAGTGCCAAAGGCTGTTCACAATCCCTGGCTTTTCTATTCCCTTTGAATCGCTCCATTTTGAAAGTTTTCTTGCCCTGTGCTCCTGTTTCTGTAGCTCTGCTCATATTGTTGGTTCAATAGGGATCCTTAAGGCTGTTCTGATACAGTTACCCATAAAGAGGGTTAAGGTTGCTCTGGAGATCCCAAAATACCAACACGCCTGGTCACGCTGAATGCATTGAACTCAAGTCTTCTCAGGCAAAGAAAAGCAAAATTTATTGAAAGTTCATTAAAAATTCGACTTTTGTTTCTCTTTTCTCACTGTTCACTCCACTGGCCATGACACCTATACAACCGGACTATCGTACAATGTGAAAGAGTTCGCAGATCCTATACAGGATTGTATGCCACCATGGTGGGGGTGGGGGTGGGGAGGAAGGGGAGAAAAATCTGAAACTCATGTGACTCTGGAACTGAATCTTGTAATCTAAAAGTAAACAAACAAGTCAATAAAATAAATTTTTAAAAAAAGTTCACCATATGGGGTAGACTCTTAAGGAGACTAGGTATCTGTGATGCTTGCACTGGGCAAGCAGGCCAGAGCAAGTCTGACACAGAGTAAGTCTGTGCTAGGTCATTCTACAGCACTCTCACACCACATGGAGGGGAGATGGGATCTTACATACAGAAAGGCTGTGGGAATCTAGGGGTGGTAGTTTAGGGAGGGTCTTCAGGAGTCAGATGAGATCAGACTCCAGTAATGAGTGATTAAGGGTGGGAAGTCGCTGGAGACCACAGACAATGGTGGGCCAGGCCAAGATCAAGGGTGGGAAATTGCTGGACAAGAGGGCTAGCTAAAAACTTAGGCAGAGCCACAATGAAAGGCCTATGGCCTCAGGAAAATGCCTTCTGTGGGAAATTCAAGGAGAGCTCAAAGGGGGGGGGGGTCCCAGAGCCTGTACCTCAAGTATTCAAGGGGAGGGAGCTCAAGGGGGGCACCCAGAGCCTGCACCTCCTCATTAGCACTGCCAAGCCCCAGGCTTCCCATCATTCCAAGTCTTGAGAAGACTGGAGGACAGGGAACTGAGAGGTAGCTCTGCCACATTTCCAACCTCAGGGACAATCCTTCCAATGTCCCTACTGGTCAGATGGGAAGGGTTCTAGAGGCGTTGGTTCCTGGGACTCCCTCTGGGGGAGTGCCCTGAAGAGGCACTCCTTGGACCAATGACCCTCCTTGTGGCATCAAAAGCAAGTTTTCCCTCTGCCCAAGTGACTAGGCTTCCTCCAAGGGGGTGCTGGGGCGGGGGGGGGGGGGGGGAGGTTTCCTGGCCATGGCAGCAGCCAAGAATCGGGCATGTTCTTTGTGTCTGGTTCCTTCCCTTCCTTCCTTCTCCTCTGCTGCAACCAGGTCCCTGTTAACTAAAGACTCCAAAGGCCATCTCCAGTAATTGGGCCTCAGGTGTTTGGGATTCTGTGGCCAATTTCTGCAGTTTCCTCCTAATATCTGGGGCAGACTGACTAATGAAATATATGTTAAAGATTGTTCCCCCTTCTAGAGAATCAGGGTCTAAATTCCTATACCTTTTAATAGTGTCTACCAGTTGGGTTTTCCCTGTCTCTCTGAGTCTTTTGATAATTTACTTGCTTTTGAAATGCAGTTCTTAGATCCAACCTCCCAGTAGATCCAGGCAAGGTTAAAGGTCAGCTGGCACCTGAGGAGGGGAAGGGGTCAGAAGAGAAGATGCCCCTACTACTGCTGTGGAATTAGGGCCTGAGGCCCAGTGGGTGTCACCTCAGGGGGAGTGGCTGCAGAAGGAGGCACCTCTGCAAGACCAGTGACCTGGAACTGAGTGGGAGTCCCTGAGGGGGGGAGGGGCTGGGGCTGAAGCCATAAGAAGGGGGTCATTTAATTGGTCTCTGTTGCCCCTTTGTGGAGAGGGTCTAGCTTCTAGCATCTCACAATCTTTTCTGAGAACTGTGTTCTGAGAAAGTTCAACGAAGGCCATGAAGTAGGCAACTTGGATTCATCTTCCTCATCTGTGACAGTATGATTCTAACTGCCAGAGTATTATCTTTTAAAGTCCCCCGAACAGGCCACGTTCATGGTTTTCTAGGTGATATCGAGACCCAACAGGGTTGCAAAAAACCACCAGGTTTTCCTTTTTAAGGTCTCCAGAGAAACTAAACTTTTCCCAGTGTTGTAAAAGACAATCCAAAGGCAAGCTTTTGGGATTTACAGGCTTGGGCCTGAAAGTCCCTTCCTCCATAAAGGAAAGTTTGAGAGTAAGCCTCGAAAAACAAACAAAGCAAAAGCTACAAAAAAAGCTCCTTGAGTTTTCCCAATTCCCTAGCACCGAGAGAACTGAAAGAATCTGCCTTACACTTCCGGATGGAGCGTCTGTCCTTATCCTCCATTCTTCAGAAGCTGCACCCATGTCCATGTTCTCCAACATAACCAAACTGGACTGAGAACCTGAGAGGTCAGGCTGAGTACAAAACAACCCCCTAGCTGTCTGACCTAGGGGGACATGAGAAGTCAGGCCTCCCCAAAACACAAAAAAACCACACCTCCAAGGTACTTGGAGAATGAGAAGGCAATAGGGAAAGAGAGAGGCTTATGTACCTTCCAGTCCCACCTGAAGAAGGTGGATGGACAGAGGGATGGAGGGGTGGAGGGGCTAGAGACTGCAGGCAGGACAAAGACTAGGTCTAAGTAATGCCAAGCAAAGGCAACTTCCAAAGTTCAGAATACCAGCATAGCAAACTCCATTTATTCAGTGACAGATTAAGGCAAAACATTCACAGAACAGAGAAAATCAAAATACAGTGTAACTCATTCATTTAGCAAGTAAGTTCTCAATTCAATCCAAGCACTATTGCACCCACACACAGTACATTCATTTAGTCAGTCAAAGACTCTTCTCAAATGGAGATTAGTTTCCAATCATAAATAAAGTACATTCATTTAGTCAGTCAAAGAGCACAAAAGTCAAAAGTTTCCCACCCCTGGATCACAACTAAATCACAATACCATCCATTAACGGCAAGCATTTTCTCAAAAGGGGCAGGAGAGCACAAAAGGTCATCTACCCTTAAGCTACAACAAGGTTAAGATATCATCTCAGCATTGAAAATGCAAGGAAAGGTCCTTCCTTCCTCTGGACAGGAGGCAAGTTCTCAGCAACTCTGGCCCTAGGCAATCCTCTTCTCTCTCTGTCTCCAAGATAATGCTTCCCTGAAGTCCTTCTGACCTTCTCTGCTTGGGATTCTCTCTATATCCCCGGCACCAGCTCCTCCCATTTCAGCTTTCTCTCTTCACATCAACAAGTCCATCACACAAGTGGGATTCTCAAGCTCTAGGTTTTAACACTCAACCCGAAAACCAAGCCAATACAGGGGGATCTTTCAATTCCGTTACCATTACAGTTTAGGAGGAGTGAAATAGGAGAGAAGGTGGGAGAGATGCTTGCCATCAAGAGAATTTCAGAGTCCAAAAGGAAGTGATTCCTATCAATACTAACATGCTCTCTTTAAATGAAGCTGGAAGGTGTAGCCCAAGATCCCATTAGTTTTCAGGATGTCACATTACACTGCTAACAAATGGAACTTGAGGCTCATTTTCAGACAAATGGCTACCTGGCCCTGCCTCCCTCATCCCGTCCTTATGAAGCTGATGGCATTAACCCAAAGAGAAGAGCTTACTTTAATCCCACCCCCTACTGAATTTTAGCTGGCCAATCAAGGCCCTTTTGGATCCTGAAATGTTTTCATTAGCTGTGTCAGCTTTATACCCTCCGCAACTTTGGTGAGTCTGCCTAATATGCTTTTATGCAAGTCTCTGATAAAAATGGCCATGTACAGATCCCTGAGGCCCTCCCCTGGAGACCTTCTGCTGCCAAGAAGACATGGAATCATTCACTACTAACCTGGTCCTCACACCCAGTCGTTGAACAATTCTGAATCACTCTAATTGTTCTCTCACCTTTTCCGTAAGAAACTACCTAATTGTAGTAGACTAGACTTTCAGGGGTCCCCTGCCGTTGAGGAAATGCTCCCCTCTTCTATGAGGTCAGTAGGCAGATAAGCAGGAGGAGCCTAATCTTGTTTATTGATGCCTCCAGGGTCCTATGAATAACTAAGGAAAATTCAGGGTAGTTAATTAGCAAGTCTTATTTGTGACTCCCTATTTGTTTGGGCCTCTGGACATGGTTCTAGGATGAAGTCTTAATGAATAATTAGCCTTAGGCTGGGGTATAAAGCAGTCTAGACCAAAGGAGGGTCCTTGCATTTCAGTTACATAAGAATTTCTTCTCTAGGAATATAAGCCTTGTATGTTCCTTGTATCTCTGGCTCTGTATGAAATGGTTCTATCAAATACATCCCCATCTCTCTCTTTAATCAGCTGGTTGCTAGGCCATACAACTGTGCTGGTCACAGTATTTAATGCTGTGCTAAAATGGAAAATCATTCTCTTATCTAGAAGATTAATAACCCCACCCAAAAGGCAGTAAGGTTGGTCAGCTATGCCATGTTCTGAAGGAACCTACACGACCCTTTCCAGTTGTTCACTGACCTTTTCTTTAACGATCCACTCTCGAACCAAAGGGTGTTCATTGGCCTATCATTTGCAGACTTCCTAATACTCCGTTTTTGAAAATTACAACATTTGCCCTTCTCCAGTCCTATGACGCTTCTTCCACACAGAGCAAACAGTGGCTAAGGGTCCTGTTTTCCAGGTGGGTGAGGGCCAGGGATGGATTTTATCTGAGCTGGGGATTTGAATTTGTCAAGTGCAGCCAAGCATACTCTTACTATCTCCTTACTCATCTTGGTCATCAACCCCCTATAAACCATTTCTGTTTTGTTCTTTCCTCCAAAACTACCTCCCATTTACCTACTATGTATCTTGAACACATGTAGCTGTTTGCCTGTTGTCTCCCCCATTGAACTGAGCTCCCTAAGAAGAGAGAGTTTTGCTTTTCTGTGTACTCCCAGGGCCAGGCACATAGGACGTGCTTAATAAATGCTGTTGATTGATTGTTCTCAATATAATTCTCCTTAGCAGAGAAAACAGAAACAGGGGTTGAGGAATCCCTCCTCTCTGAGGCCCATTATAATCATCTAGCAGCCGCCAAACCCCAATCCTGACCACGGTGATGCTTTCTCTCAACAGAGCTAAAAACCAAACAATTAACCATCATTAATAACAATCACCACCTTTTCACTGTCCCAAGCTTTCCCTGCTAGGCTCTGCTTGCTGGAGCTTTGGCAGTTTTGACACTGTTCACGTAACACCTTGCCTTGTCTACTTTCCCAAACCCTCAACTTCATCCTTGTTGACCTATCTGTGCTTCCAGGTTCATTACGTGTCTTTTTAACATCTAAGCTGAACACACACACACACACACACACACACACACACACACACACACACACACAGCTTATGACATAGAAATACATTAAGCTCGACAGGTAAACCAGCCAGGAGGGTGAAAGGGGATGTGGCGGGGATGGGGGATGGGGTTAAGAGTTAGGGGAAAAATGAGAAGGCAAAGTTACAAGCAAAACAGGTTCCTCTTTGGAGGCTGGTGATGACATTAAATGTCATTAAAAAGACATTCAAAAGAGAGAAAAAAAGGAAGAAAGAGAGATCAGAGACTAGGCTCGGTGATACAAGGAGTATCAGCTGTAGATTGCTCGGGTTTATCCGATTCCTTTTGCTCCACACTGCCTGCCTTCTTTGTAAAGAAGGGGCTGAACAAAAAGAGGAAAAAAGAATAAGATGATGGCGTGGAGGGAAATACACAACTAACAATCACAACAATGAATGCAAAGGGGAGTAATTCACCTACGCAATGGAGGAGAGTAGAAGGAATCAGAAAACAACATCCAATAATATGCTCTTTACTTTCTTTTTTAAAGTCATACTTGAAGCATTAAGATTTGCCCAGAGTTAAAATGAGGAGATGGAGCAGTACCTAGTATGCTTTAGGCAAATTAAAAAAAAATAGGGGCAGAAATCACAAGCTCATAGAAGGCGATGGTGAAAATGGACATGGTTAAAAGACAGAAGGAAAATTACGTTATAATTCAAGGTACCACAGAAAATTAAATAAAATCAAAACTTGATGTATACACAATAGATACAATAGTATCTAATTTCTTGAAGGAAAATGTTAATTGAACTACACGGAGAAATAGATAGTACATCTATATCGATGATCGTAGCATTAATAACTTGCATTCCTAAACTGCCTTAAATTTTGTAAAGCACTTGCCATCTGATAACCAGGAAACCTCCCTGTTCCCTTTTTACAGAGACTCGGAAAAATTTAACAAAAAGATAAATAGGAAAGCACATAAAGGTCTGCATAAATTTCAAGAAAAGATAGACATGCTAAATCTCTGGTGATTACTGAAAGGGAACAGAAAGGAATATATTTCTCAGTGGCATACTTTACAAATTTGGCCATGTGGTAGGGCATAAAAACTACATAAACAAATGTAGAGAATCATCCATTTTAAATGCATCCCTTACTGACCACAATGCAATAAAAATCCTAATCAATAAAGGGCATTTGAAGAAAGGCTTCTAATTTAAATGGTGACAGCAATTTAATTCTAAAGAATGAGTCAATCATTCAGTTAATCAATCATGAGCATTTATCTGGTGCCTAATATGCGCCAGGTGCTGTATCTTACAGCTGCAAAAATGAAAGTCCTTGCCCTGGAAGAATGTCTATCTATCTGAAAAAACAACAAATAACAATGTAGAAAATACATAGAATTTAATTTGAGAGGAGGGAGGTACAGGCAGAGGAGACCAGGAAAGGCTTCCCAGCAGGTATAAAGAATATCAATGTTTCACAAACCTTTGAGTGTTGTAAAAATGCACGCTGCTCTTATTTTCTGAATAATTCATGTTGAAGATGGCTCGAGTTGAGCTTTAAGGGAGCTTTTTTTAAAGGAGAGATTTGAGAAAGTATATTCCAGGCTTTTTGAATAGTCCTGAGAAGGCAGCCAGCAAGGTTGGAGAGGCCAAGATCCCCTTCCAAGCTCCGCATTACAACAGGGAGGCTTGGGAGCATATTTTTAAAAGGGGAAAAAAGTCCTATTTGTGGATACAGAAGCATGTCCATCAAACATGCCGTTTCTGGATTTTAAGATGTTATCTAATTGCTACCAACTGTAAGACAGCAAAGCATTATCACCTCAATTTTTAAACAATGAAATAAGATTGAAAGAAATCACAGAAGCAATCAGCAGATTTCATCAAAGCAAAAGTCAACAACGAGACAATACACAAAAGCTTTGGGGATATAGCTAAAGCAGGTTGTAGGAGGAAATTGATATTGTTGTACAGAAACCCAAATCCCAGGTCGCTACACACAACCTGATCTGTGGCCCCCCAGCAAGCCCCTTTTATTTATTTCTATCTTTGTCCCTATCCTGCATCTTGTCATAGCTTGAAACAGCTTTAAGGCATGTCTGGGCATTGATGATGGCATAGTTCCCCACCCCCTTCTTCCCCAATCAGCATTTTATATTTTCCTTGAATCAGTATGAGTGTACAAAGGGCAACTCAGGGTTATGGTGTTACATAGGGACCACCCTGTCCTGCTCCACTGAACAAGCAGGGTTCCCACACCCTTTGCTCAGAGCATGACCTTGGCCTGTTCTGGGGAATTCCGGTCCCCCTTACCCCATGACCCTCTGCCCTGTTGTAAGCGTGACCCCCGCGTCACAGGGGGGCTGCACCCTTGTACCCTTGCGCCGTGTTCCCAAATCAGCCCTGAGTTATAAATCTAACCAACTGCTGGTTTTTGCTTCTGCACATCATGGCTTCTGTTAGTTCCCCTCCCTTATTGTGGTTTTTGCCTTTATAATCAAAGTTTGTACCCCCAAAGAGCACTGCCAATTGGAGTGAATTCTCTGGGAGCCATGCGCATTGCGTGCTTCCTTAATAAATCACACCCAAATTTATTTTAAACCCAGGTCTCGGCTCACTCTTATTTTCTTCACAATAATATCTCAAAACATGTTCATTAACAAAAGAAAGAAGAAATCAGTCAATAAAAAAAATTAAAGTCAGAAAAGCAACAAATTAAAAATAAAACCAACTAAAACCAGAAATTCTTAAATTCAAAAAAGATACACCACATTGAAAACAACAACAAAACTTACCAAATTCATATATGAAACTAAGAGCCGACTTTTGAGGGGAAAATAATTAAAATAATATCTAAATTGGTTGGTGAGTGCATCCATGGCAGTCTCTTCAGACAACTCCTTTTTATTCTTCTTTATTGAAACTATTTTTGTGTCTTCAAAATTTCTTCCTCCCTCTCCTCCTCTTTCCCCCCTCCTCCTTCTCCCCTGTCCTAAGGATGAACAAACCTGTCTGAGTCAGAAACAGAGCAACTCAAAGTGCCACCTAACCCCACTAATCTGAGTGGGATTGGACCTATGAGTAGCCCCTCTCTGTGTCACTCCTCCTCCCTTTACTTCTCCTCCTGATATCACCTGGATGGGAAATCCAGGAGCTACTCACAGCCCCTCCAATTCCAGAAACACAAGTGTACTCCTACACCTGGCCACAATTTCAGTCTTGAAATTTTCTCATCGTCCTTTATCTCACCCTACAGAATTCTAATTCTTGAGATCTTCTCTAGCCTTCCTGTTTACCCTTTGAATTCCCCTCTTCTCAAATCTAGCAGGCATTTCCTCTCCTCTCTCACAAATTCTAAGGTAGACTGTCTCCCAAGGTTCCCGTCATTTCCACCTCAGCAATGGGTTCCTCCACCTTTTGAAGGATGAAATTACCATTAAGAAAATTCAAAAAGTTATCTCCGTCACATTTGGTTGAGACAGAGAGCGAGTCATCTCAGATAGTGGAGTAACTGAAAGTCCCTATCACTATTTTATCCTGATAGGCATCCGCGCGGCATGCCAGGCGTGGTGTCAGGAAAATCTGGGTTCAAACGCACCCTCAGACACTCATAGATGTTCCTTCTCTTTCCCCTATCTCAAGTAAGTTTGATTGACACAAAGCAATTAATGCAATGACCATGGAGTGTGAACGACAAGGAAAAAATGAGAAATTAAAAAGGTCTGTGAGGATATGAGGATTATTATTACAGAATATTTTCTTTTTCAGTAACGTCTTTGCCACATTTAGACCCTAGATTGTCTAGTCCA
Source organism: Pseudocheirus occidentalis (assembly GCA_028646575.1). NCBI lineage: Eukaryota > Metazoa > Chordata > Mammalia > Diprotodontia > Pseudocheiridae > Pseudocheirus > Pseudocheirus occidentalis. Next base: position 205,161,934 of record CM053600.1, read on the forward strand.
CTCTATGAAGAGATGGAAATTGCAGACATTTACAAAGAAAAAAGGGAGGCAGGAAAACAGTGGCCAATAAGAAAAATATGTGTGTGGGGGGTGGGGAGAGTAATATAAGAGATGATAAATTTTTGATGGTTTTGAGGGGTCAGTTTGTAAAATATCTCAGAGTGAAAGGTCCTGAATGATCAGATTCAATCATAGATGCTACTAATACCTAAAAGAAAATGCATAATATGACCTACTGTCCCACACACTTCCTTTTTACAAACTCTTTAAAGTCTAGAAGGGAATCGAGGACACATGGGATGGTTTCACCAATCACATGCCTTCAGCCTCAACTCACATAAATCTGAGAACATCCTAGGGTACTGGTCAGCTCCGGATGCTATGAATCAAAAGAGCCAATGAGCCTTTGTTCACAAACATGTGAGTGGGAGTTAAGAGGCATAAAACAAATGGAGAGCATTAACATGGCACTCTTGCTGTGTTGGCATAGGGGGGTTCTTTTATGAAGAGTAGGATTGAATCTCCTCTGAGCCCTAGTTCCTCTGCTTTCTTGTGGAAAGGATAGAAAGATGTGAAGTAGATGAGACTCAGTTTTAGGGACTGAAAGTTGGCTAAATGGCCAGACCCAAGCAATAGTCACGAAGGATTCAATGCATGATGCTGGTAAGCCACTGGGGCTGTTTTTGGAAGACCAGTCTAGCTAATTACATTGAGGATCAACATCAGAAGGTTGATGATGCCTCTCTACACTGACATTCTTTTGAGCCTACCAAACTCCAGAACATTGCAGAGCCTCCTGGAAGAGATCTCTAGCCCAAAAATGAGTTTGGCCGGTCTATCCACACAGGACGGACCAAGGGGATGAAAAACATTCACTGGAACAATTTCAACATGTATTTCTGGGCCCAACCACAAGACACAAGGAGAGAGCTGGATCGCTTTTGGAAGACTGCACAGGTCTTTAGCTAAGCCCAGGACCCCCACGAAAGGCACGGCCTGTCCTGTCTCTTCATTTGGTGATGTTTTGTCGTTCTAGACATCGAGCCCTGGACACATGTATGTGTATGTGTGTGTGCAAGCGTGTACATGCATGTTATCAGCTGTATGTCTACATATATATGTGCGTATGGGTATATACATGTATGTACTGAGAGCAAACCGACGAGCAGATGAAAACACCTTACAGATAAAAACTTGTAGACGTAGTTGTAGAAAGCTACATTGTATCCTTCCCCCGCAGGTGGGCTCACACCGGACTTTCAGTTCAGGAGCCGGCGGCAGCACCCAGCTTCGGCCGAAGTTTGCGCATGTCCTCTAGTTGCCCCACCCCACCCCTGGCGCGCATGCGTGCGTGCCGGTGCCGGTGCCGGCTGGCTCTTTGAGCGCCAGCTCTCCTGAGGGCGCATGCGCCAGGCGGCCCGCCCGGAACGTTTGTGTCTTCGGCCCGGGCGCCCGTGGGGACGTTGTTTCCGCGCCGGACGCGCTACGGAAACCGGCCGGGCCCACCCCCCGGAAGCGGAGGCCGCTAGCCGAGCCGCGGCAGCCGCTGGATGCCCTTGCGGTCTGTGCGCGCTCCTCCCTCGGTTTGGGCCCGGGCCGGCGCCGCTGCTGCGGTCCGCGGAGCAGGAGGAGGAGGAAGAGGTAGCGGCCGGAGGCCCCCGAGGCCTCTCTGGGAGGCGGAATGTGGCGAGCGCTGCGGGCCGCAGAGGCCTGGTGAGAGCCGGGGGAGGCCGAGGACAGGGATCCGGGCCCTGCGGGAGGGCCGCGTCCGACAGCCCACGGGCCTGGGGGGGCCGCAGCGCCGGGGGTCGGGCTGGCCCGGGCGGGTCGGGCCGCGGTCATTGCTGGGGGGAGGGGCGGGGAACCTGGCCTTGACCCCGCTCTGACCTGCCGGCGGGGGAGGGGAGGCGCGGGGCTCCTCGCACAAGGATGGGGCAGACCAGCTGGAGCCCCCACACCCCCCAGCCTTGGCCTCCTGCCCTAGTGTTTGGTTGGCGAGAGAGGGGAGGGGTCTGGTGGGGGGAGGTGTTGGGGGGGGCATCAGGCCCCCCCCCCTTGCCTGGTAGAGTAGCCATTCGGGGGGGGGGATGCCAGGTCGGAGGTCCCTGGGGCATGATCCTAGGCCAGGATCCCGGAGGAGGTGAGGAGGTGCTAGAAGGGAAGCAGCACCTCCCCCCCCCTTCTCCCGCCTGCTCCCAGAGGCGGAATTGGAGCCAGGCGTCCTGAAACACCCTGCAGTAGCAGCAGCAGCAGCAGCGGCCATCCCCTCCCCGGGCAGCAGCAGCGGCTCCAGCTCCGTGTGGGTGCCTGTCTCCCGCCCACCGGCCCACACTGACCGTCCCCCTCTGGGCCCTGGTCGGTGGGCAGTTCAGGGCGCAAGAAGGAAGAGCCTGCGGGGTACCGTGGGTGGGGGGAGGGAAGTGGGGAAACTCCCTGCCCTCCTCGTGCCCCCCCCCTCCCCCCCCCCCCGCCGGACAACCAGTCCTCAGAGGTCATGAACTCCGAGCTGTGGGCGCTCCCCCCTCCATCCTCCGGATATGGCCGCCTGGCAGGCGCAGTCACCTCAGGGAGGGTGAGCAGCCGAGGAGGGGCCGGCCTGGCCTTCGGGGTTGGCCTGGGGATGAACCTCGACCTCCGAGGAGGGTAGAGAGACGGGCACTGGGCAGCACATGTGGCCTTGGTTTTGCAGGATTGGGGGTGGGGCCTCCGACCTCTTGTTATAAGTGGGGAAGCTGAGGTGGGAGAAGTGGTCACCCGGCCAGTCAGCAGTGACCAGTCGGGATTTCCTTAGAGCCCCGGACAGCTCCTTGCCCTCTGTGGGCTTAGATGCCACTGTCCTGGTGCCCCCTGCCCGTGCCTTTGTTGTGGGGGAGGGAGCGGGAGTTGTGTATGGCAGGAAAACATGCGGGTTCCTTGAACATGAGACTCCCCTTTGCCTGTAAAAGGAGGAGCCCCCCCACGGGAATCTCTGTCCTTCCTCTAATAGCTCCAGGTCCTGTCCTTTTCAGTTTCCAATTTCTCTCCTTATTTGCACCCTGGGAAGAATCCTGTGGTGTTTTTGTTTTTGTTTTGTTTTGGTTTTCACCATAAATTTAGCAAGTAACTGATTTTCTTTTAAAGAAAAGGAAAAAACTTCCTTTCTTCTTCTCTACCATAAGCCCCTGAAACGCCTCCCTCTGACCTGGGGACTTGGCAGTGAATTGAATAAGTAAAGGGACTGACTGTTGGAACTTCTCAGAAAGGGAGATGGGATGGGCTTGTCCCACTGGAAGGGCGGTGGAGGCTGCTCTGGTTCTTTTCCCAAATGCGATAAGGACACTGACCCGGTGACCTTCCCTGGACCTGCCCAGAGCTGAGCAGGTGCGAAGCCAGCCCTCCATCAGGGAGGCCCTTCTGGGGGAGCCTGGACCTCACCCCACAGGTCCAGGTGGTGGAGCCTTCCCTTCCCACCCCACTCAGGCCCGGGCTGCTGCAGTGACCTTCTTGTGGGTCTCTCGGCCCAACCTCCAAAATGATTCTCCTAAAATGTTGCTTGAACCCGTCAGCTCCCCCTCATTGAATTCCAGTGGCTCCCTATGACTTCCAAGATCACATGTAAGCCCCTCTTTGACCCCTCAGGCTCTTCCCAGCTTGGCCCCCTCTGACCTTTCTAAATGGCTGACAAGTGAATGCTGTCTGTACTGCCTACCACTGTCCTTAACTGTCCCTTCCTGGTGACTTTTCTGCTCTCCTGCCTGGAATGCCCTCCTCCTGCCACAGGCCTTCCTGGCCCCCCAGCTGCTGGGGCTTCCCCCAAAAGGACTGTGTGGATGGTTCTCATCTGTCTCTGTGTTGCCTCTGAAGCAGTTGGAGATGGCTCCGTTTTTGTAGCACCGTGCCTGGTGCATAGAAGGGCCCCTGGTTTGGCGCTGGATGGCAGTGCCCTCTGCCCTCTTTTCTGTGATGATTTAAGAGGAAATTTGAGGATTTCACCTTCCTCTGGGACCAGGGAGCTTACACACCCTCCCCAAAGGCACAACCTTCCAGCCCCTTGGGGTCCTCTTTACCTGGAGCTGGGTCTCAGTATCATCCTTTGACTTTAAGCTTCTGGGAAGGGCTCCACAGGCTTCCCTGGGCCTCCCCAGAGGTCCAGGACACAAAGAAGGCTCAGAACTCCTGCCCTGAACCTCTCGGAAGTCTTCTCCTACACAAAAGGATGCCTCTACATGTTTGCATTTATAGTAGATTCGTACTTGGAGGCATGTGAGAAGTTTGTGACCGCATGACTTGGTCCTTAGGGTGCTCGTTTAAGAGAAAATGGTCTTTTCTTCTCAGGAAATGCTTTTAAGCGAACTGCATTGTACCATGCTGGGCTGTCAGCTCTTCGTGGGTGTCTTGGTCAGCTGGGGAGCCTCAGAGAGGTATCTCCCTTCAGCTGGCTCCCAGAGGGAAGCACTATCTGCAGTAGGAAAAGGAGAGGACCACCTATCCCTGAAAGTGTCAGGAGCAGAATTGACTCCCCAGAGGGGCAGGCGTTCCAGGGCCTCATCCCACATAGTCCAAATCACTTCAGTCAGCAAGCTGTGTGCTGGCCCCTGCTGAGCTCTGGGGATGTGAAGGAAGGCCAGGAGGGTCCCTGCCTTCACCTTCTCTTGGGCACGCACTTGTTGGGAGATTGGACCAAATGCCCTCAGATACATATCCCTTCCCATCCTGACTGGCCTTTTCCACAGACTGTGTACAAGGCACTCTGTGTATGGGGTGCCAAGACTGTAAAGGTCACAATTCTCAAGGAGGAGCACAGTGAAATTCTGTTGTTCTCATCTGTTTTGTTTTTTCCTCACTTCATTTTTTTTTTTTTTGGTTCTTCCTGAATCTCTTCCTGTTATACATTAAATTGCATTAGGAAATGCCTCTGGGAACATGCAGGTTCATACATAGGAACATACATTCTCCCTAATCTGTCATTTGAATGAAGAAAGTGGCAGTTTTAAGAAGTGAGAGCAGGCCAGTCATTTGGATCCCAGCATGCTTTGAGGATGTGGTCCCCAGGAGGAATCTTAGAGCCGTTTGAGTTTACTGAGTTACTGAGGAGAGAGTCAGTGCCACATCATAGAGATGATGTGAGTTTGACCGATGGGGATGGGGACAGATTACTGATCTTTAAGCAGACCTTGAGGCCTGAGATGGTCCTGGCTCCGACCCCCAGAGCTCAGGTGAGGAGGTCTCTAGTCCAGCCAGAGCAGTACTGCTATGGGCAGATCACTTTGTTGGCTACCAGGGATCCAGAGATGAAATATTCACTTTCATTTATCGAGGGCTTTGTAGGACAGATGTACAGAAAACGACAGGACTGCACATTGAATCTGAGATTCTGATGTCATGAGAGGCAAGGCGCCTAGTGCAAAGAGCCGGAAATTTGTACATACAGATTTAGGCTGGGCGTTCTCTAGGGTGTGGCCAAGGAAGTGCCAAGGAAAAAGCCATCTGAAGTCCTACCAAGAATGAGAGGTGGCTGAGCCTCCCTTGGGGGAATCAGCTGCAGGACCAGGTGGCATTGCCCAGACTGGGTTTATTCTGACCTCAGACCCTGCAGACACTGTATTACTAGGGATGGCAGAGGCAGGCTCCCCAAAGCTCCCAGCAGATTATAAGCATGGCCCAAATATGCAGAGAGCAAATGTAATTGGCAGAAATACCAGGTTTTACATTTAGGTTAAAAAAAAAATCCATGTTGGCCATCTGTGACAGTGCCAGACTTGAGCAGAGGGCAGTTTGTGTGGAGGTCGAGCTCCAGACGAGTCGGCAGGGTGGGCTCTGCCTTGAGTGGCTGGCAGAAAGGAGGAAGAGAAGGAGGGGCTGCACCCATCAACTTCCATGGAGCCTGTGTAACAGCAATCAGTTTAGCAGGTACTTAGCGCTTAGTAACTTAGGGCTAAGTATGAGCTTTGTTCCCTGTTGAGAGAGTGTGAACTCCCCCATTGATGTGGAAGAAGGGGATTGGCTGAGACAGGAGGCCAGTGTGTGTATATATAAGCAAGAATTTCAGAGACAGAGAGACAGAATTGGAATGGTGTCTCCAACAATTTCTGTTGGAGGAAGCAGAATTGTCTCAGCATCTGGGAGCTGGGCTGCTGGACTGAAGAAGTGAGTTGGAGTTTTCTTGAGGGGGGGGGAGGGAGGAAAAGAGAGAGAGTTTCTCTCCCAGTATCTGGAAGCTGAATGAAGACTGAGATGGAGTTTTCCTGAGACCAGAATCTGGTGAAGGCCACCCAGAAGGCCAATATTTCTTCTGGGTCCTAGAGTCAGCTGAACTGCTGCAGGACTGAAGAAGCATGACTGGGATAAGACTTTGTTTGTTCATGGCCTGGCTGATCCTTGAATTCCAGGCAAGAGAAGTGGTGGAGGGTTTGAGATGTGCAAGACCCTGTGAACTTCATTGTGTGCTGGGGATTGCCCTGAGGACTGGAAGAGAACCTGGGAGCTGTCTGCTTCTGTATCCAGGTGACTGTTTGGTGGATTCAGGAGGGAGCTGGGACCATGGATCCAGGGAATCAGAGAGACCACCCAGAGTTAAGATGAAGAAAAGGCCTCCCCTTGGATGAAACTGAGGTTTGCTGGACACCGAGGGGTGGAAAGTTTGTGTGGTTTTCTAATGACTCTACTAGTGATTAGGGATATTTAGTAATTGGGAATCTAGCTTAGTGACTGATTAAGTTAATAGTTGCCCCATGAGTGGAAGATTGATTATTGTGAATTGATTGATTGATTAAGTAAGGAGGGTTTCCCCCTTAGGGAAACCAGGTGATTATTCTTTTGTTCTTTGTTCTAAATATTGTGGCCACAGTAGCGAAACCTGTGTGGCCATTCTGATGTTAAGCTGTTATGCACACCATATCGTGACTTTCTGTGATAAGATGTAAAGTTGTGAATATTATATTGTGATATATTGTGAATGTTTGCCTTGATTTGTAATGGAATAAAAACAGAGTGTTCACTGTACTGTGTAATCTGAACCTTAAAAGCTGTTCACAGTAGCATTCTTTTGGGAATCTGCTGGTTCTTGGTGTTACAGCCTGACACAGGGGGAGGGGCTCTGGGAAGGGTCTCCTTCTCTTACCTCTTGAGAATTATTAGGAGGAACCAGAGAGGTTTCATTGGGGGAAGAGAAGACTTAGGGAGAGAGGCATGCTTGTCAGGAAGTCCACGTGAAGAGAGGCCCTGCTTGTCCACAGAGGGCCAGGGGCCAAGGCCTGGTGGGGCTGCAGGGCAGGGGCTGACCTCGGGGCCACGGCTGAGCTCTGACGGCTCTCCCAGACTCTGGGTTTTGTTCTTGATTGTCCCGGGGGGACTTGCATAGTGGCTGGGGTTGCAAGCTCTCACCTCTAACCCTGTCCTCCCCTCATTTCTCCTTCAGTGAGGTCTGCCGAAGCTTGGTGAAGGCTCGCTCCGTGGCTGGAGGGCCTCTCTTGCTGCCGAGGCTGCATCTCGTTTCTCGGAGCCTCCACCTCCCACGTCCTCCAACGAGGCCTCTGAGGCCTCCACTTCGGCTCTCTTGTCAGCCCTTCTCCTCCCTCAGTCACCTCCCTCCTCGAAGATGGAGACTGTCTCCAGCAAAGTCCAGCTTCCAGCCACAGAGGCACTTCTGGCCGGCCCGCCTAGCCGCCAGGCTGCTTCGGCTCCGCTACCTCATCTTGGGCTCAGCTGTTGGTGGTGGCTACACGGCCAAGAAGGTATGGGGAGCTCCAGTGGTGGGTCGGCTGAGCCAGGTGCACCCACTGCCTCTTGTGGTACCACCCTGCATCAGCAGTCATGTTCACTGGGCCCTGATTTCTTCTCTAAAATGGGGCTAAAGTATTTAGAATAGGAAGTTGTCAGGGGGTTCCCGAGCCCCCCCCCCACAGTGCTTGGCATTCATCTCCCAGCCGGCTTTCTGCGATGCTCTGAGGTTTGCTGAGCACAAAGCAGAGATGATCACCCCTCTGGGCAGGGGCTGGGAGGTGAGACTCCCAGGCTGAAATGATCAGCTTGGTGATACAGCTCTAACTCGGGGCGCTCTGGCTGCCATGCGTAGGAGGTGCCCCCTGCAGACTTAGTCTGTGGCTGCCGCTGTCCAGGTGCAGGGCGAGCTACATTGTGGCCTACAAGGTTCTTTCCAGTGCTGAGGTTCTTTGGTTTGGGGCCACATTGGTTTGATGGAGGACAGGAATAGGAAAACAGTGTTTCATGTATTTTAGTGGAAATTCTAGGATTTCAGACCTAGAAGGTTAGGCACCAGCCTCAGGCTCTCAGTCCCTGCTGTTACAGAGGAGGAAATAATTGACTTTCCAGCTCATCAAGGGCAGCATGAAGGTCAGGGATGGGGTCTCCTGATTCCCACTCAATCTCAGACCTTGAGGGGATGGAAGAAAGAGCCTGTTGGCATTTCCTTGTCCGTGGAGGTCTTGGGACCGTCTCTCCGCTTATAGCTGCCCACTTGTTCAGGATCTGTGACTCACTGGACTCTTCCTTTTGTCTTTAGACCTTTGATCAATGGAAGGACATGATGCCTGACCTTAGTGACTACAAGTGGATCGTGCCTGACTTTGTGTGGCAGCTGGACGAGTACATTGACTTGGGTTGGTACCTGCTGCCCCTCCCTCGTCACTGCCCCCATTTTCAGATTCAGTCTGTCGGCATCCGTGCTGTTTTCATCTGGCTTTCGGTTAAAAGGCTTTTTGTTCAGCACTGTATAGGCCTGGCTCACAGGTGGCTTTGGATCCTGAGTATTGACCAGTCACTTGATTTTGGTACTGTTTAAGTGGCAGGTCCAGAAGTGGTTGCTCATTCTTTTCCAATTCCTGATGACTGAATGGCTCTAAAACTTGAGGCGGTGGGGGTAGGGTGGGGGCGGGGAGTGGATTCACACCTTGTGTGAATGCTGGTGTGTCGGCAAAAAGCGAAGGATGCTGTATTTTACATTAGTCCTAATGCTAGAACGAGGAGGAGGAGGAGGGAGCTCTCCCAAGCTAGCTGCCTTGGCATCCTGCACTCTTCTCAGGTCCTCTAGGGCTGTTCCAGACCTAGGTGGGAGTCTCCTTTATGCTGAAGAAGCTAATGACCCCCTTGTTAGTGTACAGAAAGGTTTTGGAGGGTCACAGATCAACCTACCCTGCCCGCAGCACCCATGTGGGCGCACACGGCACACACACACACTCACACTCACACTTACCTTTACCTTTACCCCTCCCCACAGTGGGAAGCCCCGTTTGGTCTCAGTGGTTTCAAAGTTTGATGGTCTGAAGTCTTTGGCAAGCTTCTCTTCTCTGAGCATCGTGGGTTAAACCGGCCAGTGGCCAGTGTGTGCGTGAGGTTGTTAGGTTCCCTTGTTTCTAGTTCTCTTGTCTGTTCTGGTCCGATGATGGATTTCTGTTTTTTGAGCAGTTCCCCATGGTTTCGGTGGCTGCTGTCACATCGCTTGAGGTCTTCCTGCATTCCTACCTTTGGCATGATTTCCTCTGGTACTCTGGATCTCTTCTTTCTCCGGATGAATTTTGCTGTTTTATCATGTTTTATTCTTTTATTGTCACAGTGTTAAAAGTGTAAATAGACTTTGGTGGCTTCATCCTTTTTATTGTGTTGGCCTGGCCTGGCCCAGCCATGAGTGAGGAACGGTCCTTGAGCCGTTTAATTTGTTCTTTATTTCTTTAAGGAACTTTTTGTTATTGAACATCTGCAGACGCTTAGTGTGCTTTGGAAGATTCATCTGCAGACACTTGATGTGTTTTAGAGTTATCTGAAATAGGATTTCTTTTCCTCTTATTACCTCTAGACTTTATAATTATGTAGAGATGCTGTTGAGTTTTGTGGAATGATTTTGTAGCCTGCAATGTTGCTGAAGCTGTTAGATGTTAGAATTGAATATAAAAAAACAACCCCTACAAAAATCTTGGGTAACATACTTACCTCACTTATGGAGGAGAGGTAACTTTTTCCATTCAGCAAATGACTGTAATTAGAGATAAGAGAAACAAATGTACTTGATAAAATTAAAATGAATTTTTACATAGAATGTTCATCATTGCCAAAAAAGATAGAACAGATTGGGGACCACTAAAACATTTTGAAGGAGCCTCACAGATTGCCAGAGGCCTCTGCGCTTGCTTCGGCCGACAATCGGGCTTCACTAATGGTCGAGATGTGTGCAGAGGCCCCGCCTCAGGCTCACCTCCTGCTCTGGGTTGTCTTCTCTGGTTTTGCCTTTGCTTGGTGGGATTGTGTGGGTTTGTGGGAGAGCGGTGCCTTTGTTCCCATAAGAGGCGAGCGCTTTTTCTAGGCTGCGCCTCAGAGCCATGTCTCTTTGCTCTTCTCCAGAGAAGCTCAGTAAGGCCCTCCCGGATTCAGAATCCCTGGCGAAGCTGGTTCCGGACTTGGACAAGCTCGCGGGAAGCTTCAGCCTGCTCAAGGACTTTTTCTCCACAGGTGAGGAATCTGGCTTTTGTGTGCTCTTGTCCAGGGTCCCAGCAGCAGAGAAACGCAGGGGGTTATCAGGAGCAGCCCCTGAGGGTCGGGGATCTTTCAGCACCTGTGGTAAAGACGTTCTCCTGGGGTTAGTGGGCACAGGGAGTCTGGCTGGGGGAAACAGCCAGAATCTGCTCTGTATTTTAGGTTTTTTTCTTTGTCTTTAACGGTTGATTTAAAATGTTATCTTGACAAATGTTAAGCTACAGAGAAAAGTTCCCTTTAAACCGTTTGTAGAAGTGCAAGAGCCTGAATTTCCTAGTTGTAGCTCTAACTGTGGCCTTGCTTCTGGTTCCTGACTCCCACCTTGAGGCCAGCCTGTGCAGGGCTTTCTGTTTTTTATAAAGTTGGCGGCTGAATTGCTCATTCTTGGGGCAGAAGTGTGCAGGTGCCCTTTGCCCTTTTCAGCTGCTTACCATGTGTGGGGTGGGAAGGTTGGGGGGAAGGGTCCTTCCTCAGAGCTGCAGGCTTTGCTTGATCCCCCAGCACTGAGCTCCAGAGCCTCCCGGCAGCGTCACCCAGAGAGAAGTGTCTTGGGTGGGGTGCAGAGCAGGGGTGAAGGTCTCCTTCCTTCTCACAACTTGTACCCGTGGGGAGCCTTTGGACAAAGCCCATCCTTGGGTGACTCTTGTAGGTCACTGTGCTGATTCCCCAGATCCACATCAGTGCCTGGGGGCAGGGTAAGTAGTCAGCAGAAAGCCAGGGGCTCTGGGCCTGCGGTCAGGAAGATCCCAGTTCAAGTGCGGACTCCCTTCCCAGAGTCACTGGACACTTCACCCTCCGTTTCTTCATCTGTGAAGCAGGGATAATAAGAGGAATGAACTCACGGGCTTGTGTAGATCCCAGGGGCTGAGGTCTGAGTGTTTGCAGACCTCCCAGGGCCCCAGACAGACTAGCTGGTGAGGGACCATCTACGCTGTCCACACGGTGCTAGGCACCAGGGAGACAAAGGCTGATGTCTGGGTCTGTGGAGCAGCGCCGAGTGTCTGTGTGTGGTGGACGATGAGCTGGTTGGGGCCAGAGGGTTCCTTTGTCAGCACCATCATTTAGCTGTTTTAGACGTTGTTCCTCTGTAGATGTGTCCTGGCACTGACGGGGAGGTGTAGCCAGATGTTGAGGGCCTCCTGAGCGCAGAACCACCTGGGCTGACCAGGAGGACTTCCTGTCTGCTTGCAAGGGTTTTAGTTTTGGTTGGAAGAAAGCCCACCATTGCCTAACATGAGAACTGCCCTGTGCTCAGCAGGTGAGAGGAGGAGATTGTTGGGGAGCAGGGGCTTGGAGGGACCAAGGCTTCAACTGGGAGGCTGGACTCAGGCCCTGAAGGCTGGGGCGGGCATCAGTCAGTTCAGAAAGTAGGAAGCCCCCATTATGCACTTACTGCATGCTCTGGGCTCTGCTTGTCAGAGAGAGATTGCGTCCTCCTTGGAGTGAACAGACCGTGTCCTTTTACACGTCCACGTGGGAGATGGAGGCCAGGGATTACTATCGACTCCTGGGCCCCCGGGGATAGAGCCTGGGCTCGGGGAGACCCGACTTCCAGTCTGGCCTCAGACACGTTCTAGCTGTGGGACCCTGGCAAGGTGCTTCACCACTACCTGCCTCAGTTTCCTCAGCTGTAAACTGCCATGGTAGTGCTGAGGATCCCATGAAGCCCTACTTTACTAAAGCACTTAGCACAGGGACTGGAAGACAGCAAGTGCTTACTAAATGCACATTCCTTGCTCTCCTTCCCTTGGGAGGAAGGGTGGAGCTGGAGATCCTAGGGAGCATAGGGAAGGAGGGCTCCAGTCTGGGCTGGGAGGCAGTGCCCAATTTTTGAATTTGGAGTAAGTAGGCCACACCTGTACCTTGAGGTTGTTTTGTCTTGGAGGGTGGATTGGAAAGGGGAAAGGCAGGAAGCAGCAATTCAGCTTAATTCAGCAAATGCTTAGCAGGCCCCTTGGTGTCTGGCACCAAGTGAACCTGTCCCTGTTCCCAAGTCTGGGACCTGAATTAGGATGTGGCTGCCCGGAATGGAGAGGAGTTTGGATACGGGAGACGGGAGGAGATAGACCAGGGCTTGGCCAGTGGTGTTTGTGGGGTCAAGGGCATGGAGAGGAATCAGAGATGGCCCAGGAGAGGAGCCGGTGACTGGGGCGGCTCTCACACAGCTGGGGAGGCCTGGAGGCAGATGGATTTGCAGTCTCCTATCCCTGGAGAAGTTTCTTAGTAATGGTGTGAATGGGAAGGAGGTTGGGCGAGTGCCTGAGGGTCAGCTGTTGTCAGACCAGAACTTTGTCTGGAATATGACCCTCTCCTTCCCCGATCATGTCCCTGTATAACTCGGAGAATAGTTGTCTCCCTTTCATGGCGGAGCACATTGTTTTTAATTTCTTCTTCTTTTAAAAAAGTCAAGAGTGATAGAAAGTGTGTGATGAAGGAATAATAAAAAGTCATGAAGAATGCTTTAAAAAGACAGCTCAGAAATGCCAGTTGGAGTTAGGGTTTAGGGGTTTGGCCAGGATGGTGAAAGGCTTTGAGCTCCTATCAGATCTGGATCAGGACAGACCTCGGCAGAAGGAGTTGGAAGGCTGCCTCTCCTGAGAAGAGGCTGTGGCCGTGCCCTTTTGGCCCAGTGACTGACCCAGAGACTGGCTGCAGCTGCTTTCTGGTGAGAGCACTCTCCCTATGGGCGGCCTGCCTGTGGGGCCAGCACCCCAGTGGTTCAGAGGTCTCTGGGTGGAGGCCTGATGGTGGTTTCTAGAGTAGGGGGTGAGTGGAATCTTTTTTTTCCTCAGCTCTGAGATCTTGTGAATTCGTGACATATTTAAAAATTCATTGACAAGGACAGAGTGCTTGGCATTTCGTATTCTTGGCTTTTCAAGGGTCAGCGAGAGGGGAAAATGACCAGGGGTGACGGGTCGGTGAGACCTGGGGGCTTGGCTCTTGATAACCAAATGATTTCGTTGAAATGATGTTGCTGCTCCTTGGATGGCTCTGAACCCCCTGTGGTGGGAAGGAGCCCGTTGGGGGGTCAGGCAGGCAAAGCAGGCGTCTTGGCTCCCCGCATTTGTGTGCTTTTCACGTTACTTTTCATTTCCCCTCTTGCTGATTTTTCACAGGTCACAGATTGTTTAGTGAAGTCGTAGGAGCTTCTGAGCCACTTCTGTGGTTAGGTGTGTACAAAGCTCTTTGTGCTGACCTCTGCCTGCCTGCCTCTCTGTGTTTCTGATACACTAATCACAATCAGACCAGGATCCTCCTTTCATAATCCTTCTGGATTCCAGAAGCTAGAATGCTCTCAAGCAGACTTGGTAACAACGATCTTTCCTTCATGGGAGAACAAAAATTCTTAATTATTATCTCAATGGTAAACTCTGTTCCAGCCTGTTTGCTTGACTAGAGCACCTTCCTGGTGTTCCACACGTCAAGGTGAAAAGTCATTTGGAGCGTCTCATCTGCTTTGTCATGGCTGGCATTTAAAATCTGACCTTTGCCCTTTGTCATCTTGGTATCTAATATCTGTTCTCACGCCTGGCAGAGCTGTCGGTCCTATTACCAGAAATGATCCTAGCTCCTCTGGAGTTACTCCCCATGTTTTCCCAAACCGTGCTGTAAGGTGACTTCTTCATTTCTGAGTGAATTCCTGAGAAAATGGAGAAGAATCTTGGGCAGGCCACAGCTTCTCTCAGCCTGGGTGATGAGCCACTTTCATAGTCACCCTTTTGGGCAGATGTAGTTTGGGGTTTGGAGGTGGTTGTGGAGAGAGAGCGAGGAGTCACAAGTGTGCGGGCTTGTCTTCCAGGTAGCTCGGGAGATACAGCGTTTCGAGCGACTGATGCGTCAGAGAGCGACAGGCAGTTTAAGAAGGTAAGAGGCAAAAGAAAGCCCTTTCTGCACGAGTGCTCATTAATTCTGTGGGATCCTTCATCTCCTGGGTCACCCAGGAGGATGGAAGAGGTCAGCATTTCCCTTCATACAGTACACCAGGAAGCCTGATCTGCTGGGCACACAGTGCCTGAGACGCCCACCCCCGGGCACTGATTTGTGGCAGGATCGGCACAGATCCTCCCAGAGGATGGGCATCAGTGCCGCGTGGTGTCTGCAGCAGTCCTTTCTCTCTGTTTTGGGTAGGATGTGGCTTCATGGGCATGAGAGCTCCTCATGGGGAAATGGCGCCTCTCGTGCTATTAGCATCTGTTCAGCCACAGAGGTCCCAGGCATCAGTGGGGATCACTCAGCAGGGATGTGGAGGGGGCTGTGCTGGAGGCCCCTCTGATCCAAGGCCAGGCTTCAAGCCCCAGCTGCCCCACCTCTCTTGAGGGTTCAGAGTCATACGTTAAAACCCACACTCCTCTCCTTTGGAGACACAAACCCCACGCTCAAGATTTCCATGAAAAACATTTTTATTTTTTAAAAATATGTTTTGAATGAACAGACTTTCTTTCAGCATTAGATGACGTTTGGCTTTTTCCTTTTGCAGCAAGATACTGAAGTGTCGTATTTTTGAAAGGTCCCTTCTGTGCTGCTGCTGACGGGGAGCGTGGGAATTCAGTGGGGAGTTTTGAGTTCATCCTTCTCTTTTGCTCCCTTTCAGCTTTGTTTCAAACCTCATTGGCAGACGCTTAATGCAGCCGGCCTTGATTGTCTGCACCATTGAGGAGGGAGGTGATATGTGATTGGCAGGTGATGGACACGTGGAGCTGGAAGGCTCTGGAAGGGCCATCCATTCCACTCTCCTTTTAGACTTGTGAGGAAGTTTAGGCCTGGGGCTTCAGAGTGACTTGTGTCAGGCCACACCGGCAGTGGCTGTCCTTCAGGTTTTGGTTTGTGTACCTTGGGAGCTCTCGTGCCCCCACGCACTGAGATCTGTGTCTCTGTCACCTGCTCTCTTCAGAGTCAGGAATCAGTCCTGTTGGAGGCTGAAGTTTGTGGAAAATTCCCCTGGCACAGCTGGGGTAGGTAGAGGTTTTGTCCTTTCTGGGGCTCACTGCCAGGGAGAGCTTTTGGGAGGAGGGAGCCAGCACCCAGACCCCAGGAAGGGGGTGGTAGCCAGGGCAGAGGCAGGGGGCCAGTGTGTTTGTTGCTCCTTATTTCACATTAATTCCTTGTTAAAGCGATACTTTCCTGGCAGAATGTTCTTTTTTGCCTATTACATGTCCACAAAATGCTTAAATAATTCTTAACCCTTTTATTAGGAATGTTGAGTCTTAGACATAAAGATATTCATTGCAGGTTCCCCCATATGACAGTGAATCATGCTCAGAGATACAAGGTCTCTGTCCACCAGAGATCCCTGAGCCCCCCACCAGCAGTCCTCTGTATTCAGATGGTTCTGGGCACATCCGGTTTCAGGGCAGCAAAGGGCAGGACACAGCTCCCTAGACGCTGGGGTTACAGGCATCTGTGGTTGTAAGACTGAGATGTGAATGGTGTCTGACGGTAGCAGAGGGGTGCGTAAGACCCGACAGACAGACGGACAAGCGAGCTGCGGATTCCTGGATTGCTCTGTTGGGTGCTTACCGCAGGCAGGTGCAGACTCAGTCAAGCTGTCGGGCCCTTGCTCAGTGTGGTTGGAGCCCCAAGACCTGAAGTGGCCCTAGCCCAGGGACCTTGGCCAGAAAGAGAGAGGATGCCAGAAGGGATGAGTGGACATTTGGTCAGCACATGACCAAAGAACAATAAGAACAGCCAGAGTCTGCCACTAAGAAGGACCGAGGCAGGCACTGGCCTCTGATAATTCGCAGAAAATAGCTTGTCCTCCAGCCCCTTCCCGAATTGGAGGTTCATCGAGGGCTTGCCAAGCATTCAGAAAATATGGAGCCTGTGACCTTGGAATGGCACCAAACATGGCCACAGATTGCTCGGCACAACTGGTGGGAGTTGGAGGGCCCTCCCCCCTCCCCTAGTATGAGAAGCTTCGTCCCCAGGGATCCCTGTGAGGTAGTCACCCTCCCTGGTCTCAAGGTCTATTTGTAGTGGGCACCTTGGCACAGAAATGAAGAGGCCAAGGGGTTATAGATGACCTGGCAGTGCAGAGAAGCATGCTCTGGGAAAGCCCGGGCATGTCACTGCCATTGCTGTCCAACCCCGTGACCATCCTCAGACCATTCAGCAGGTTCAGGACTCAGCTCTGCCTTGGGCACAAAGGAAACACCTATGAGGTCTTTTTCTTTGTTCAGATGGAGGAGAGAAGCTTGCTTCCCCCCATGGGGTGGTCCTGGTGCCCCTGAGTGACAGCTGGCATCCTTTCACAGCCACCCCTAAGGACCTGCCCCATCCTCACCCAGGGCCTTTGACTAGCAGGCAGGCGGGCCCTGCCCCACTCAGATTCTTCAATAGGTCACCTAGTGAGTTGGGGGAGATGGTGCTGGGGGACAGCCAGGCTGCCTTTTTCCCCTAGTTTGTCTCCATCTGCTTATCGTAGGTTGGGTTGGGACAGTTACTCACTGGCACAATTGGCACACTTAATCTCTCTTGCTCATTGGGTTATTTATTGGTCACCACAGAGGATGTTTGTAACACCGTGGTGCCCAGCACACCTGAGGCTCCTGCCTTTCTGCGTTGCACTGAGGGTCAGGGGACCTGGGAGATGTCCAAGTCCTGCTGGCCAGAATGAGGGCACTCCTGTTTCTCCGTGTTACCTTGAGGCTGCCTCTTATCCGTCCCATTTTGCTGAGGATAAGTAAGAATTTCCTGTGATTATTCTAGCCGAATCCCAGAATTGGGGAGTTGGGAAGGGCCTCAGCAGCCCTCCAGACCAGTTTACCCACGAGAGGAATTTCTAGTAGGACGTGCCTCCCGAGGGGTCATCTTGCCTCTGCCCCTTTCCCGGGCAACCCAGCCTGCTCTGGTCAGTTCTCTTTTTTTTTTTTTTAATTTGTTTTCTTGTTTACATCAGTCATTTTCATGACACTTTTGAATTACAAATTTTCTCCCCATCTTGCCCCTGCCCCAACCCTAAAACAGCGATCCCACTGTAAAGCCCCTCCCCTGCTCAGCTCTCTTACTTTCTGGTATGGCAGGGAGGGTCTCTTTATCCCAGCCCCTATATATCTTAATTTCTAGTTGCAGGTATTGCAGAACTTTAAATTCTAGATTCTATTGATTCCTCCCTTGACACCCACCCCCACTGGAAGGACACTCAATTCAATACAGGCTATGGATGTGTGATTATACAGGACATCTTCATAGTGGACATATTGTGACAGTGATCATCTGTCTCTCCTTCCTATCCCTCC
>CM053600.1:205180132-205224689 GCA_028646575.1 Pseudocheirus occidentalis
GCTGCTGGAGCTATTAGTGGGATGCTGCAGGCGCCTCCCCAGCTTTGGCTCACTGAAATCGCACCCCAGGACCACCACTCAAGACCACGATCCAGATCCAGGCCGCTCAACGCAAGAGCCCTTGACCCTGATGGATAGCCTCAGCCCCCCTGCTATCTGCAGGCCGAGGGCTCTGAAGCAGCCCAGTGGAGGCTGCTGGTTCTCCGTTCCTGATGCTACAGCCGCCTCCCGCTGCTTCCTTGCCCTGGGAGCAGTTTGGCCAGACCCGCTCTTCTCCTCCCGAGTTAGCAAAATCCACTGACCTTTCTCTTAGCCTTTTTTTCTTCTGACCTGATAAATGTGGTAACTGTGCCTCCAGTGCAGCCGATCTGCTCTCCTATAGACGTGGCTCCTGCCCGATGCCCCAGGGCCTGACCCAGCCGGGGTTTTGGCCATGGCTCCCAGACTGCTTCAAAGAGCCCCACCTGCTGAGCTGCCTGTAGCAACAGATGTGCTTTCTGTCTTTTGGAGGGTTTTGGAGCTTGAAAATCTGTTTAGAGTCCCATTTTATGAATTTTTTAGCGTGTTTGTGTGGGAGCTGTGGTGCTTTTCTGCTTCTACGCCGCCATCTTGGCTCCGCCCCCCCAAAGTGCTTATTTGAAAAACAAAAATATTTCCCACTGGAGAATGATGGAGGTCTGTCTTCCTATCTGTAGAGCCGGGGATCTTGTTTTGTTCTGTGCCTTTATTCTTGTTTCAGTCGCGTCTCAGTTGAGGTAAGTTATGGTTAAGCTTTTGTATCAGAAAGTATTTAGTGGTTTTAATCATTACTTTGAAATAGTCGATACATGTTTTCTTTGCAAAACCTTTAAAGTTCCTTTTTGGTTATATTACCTTGGCACGGAAGACCAAGGGGGTTGCAAATGTTCTTATACTTTCAACAGTTATTTAGGAAGCTATGGTGTTATTTCAGAGTCTTAGTCGAATTTACTGATTCTCCTATTGTTGGCTTGCACTTTTTGATGGGGGATGAAGTGAGCATAAGCGCATTGTTCTTGTGCTGGTTAAATCCTTCCCTCAGTCTCCAGGACAGCCGTGGCGAGTGTCTGACCCACGAGCAGGCCCAGCTGTGTTTCTGCTCCCGCCCTGTTTCCCTGGAGCTGTTTATGGATAAGAAAAGAGCGTTCCCCATACAGAGCAAACTGCTCTCCCGGTTTGGGTTTAATGTCTCAATGCACATTTTAAGTTACATTTGGTTGTTCCTCTTCCCCTTGCGTGTGCCTTGGAAAGTGGCTCAGATTGATGGGGGCTTCACTGAGCCGGTCCAAAGTAGAATGTCCAACCACACCACTTACTTGTGGATATTGAAAAAAGGTTTTGTTCAGTTGTAAAACATTAAATTCGGAGCATCTTGTAGGTAAGTTTTGATTTGATTTCCTTTTTTTGGTCTGGACCTGTGTAGAGGATCCCTGGTGTGGGAATTCTCTCCACTGATTCAGATCTTTACTCTTCTACTCACTGTGATATTAGAGTTAATTTACTGAGGCTCCGAGAAGTGAAGCGAGCTGCTCTGGTCACCCCATGTTTGTGCGTGGGAGCAGGGCCTGAGCCGAGGATTTCCACCATTCCCAGCTTCTCCACCTCTCTCCCCTCCCTCCTCCTTCCTCCTCACTCATGTATCTCTGCTTAACTAGTATCTCTCGATTAATTGATTTTTATAGAATCTCAACCAGAATTTCTTTGAACCATACTTCTATGCAGAAAAGAGTTGCAATGGGAAAAAATGTGTCACAGACTGTTGAGAAAGCCACCCATGGCCAGGGTGTGACCTGGGTTCAGCATGTCAGCTTTGAGCCTCCTTTCCCCCATGTTCGGTGTCTCCCCTTCTGTACAGTGAAGCTGGTGCAGGTGGACGCCTGAGCAGAACCCAGAGCCGAGCTCCCTCAGATGCTTAACTTGAGCCTGCTCAGCTCCATGGGAGGCTGGACTGAGAGCTTGTCTCTGTGTCAGCCCCGGCATCCCGGAGGCCACGGACGTCATCCTGATTGTTGAGCGTCCCATGGTGGTTTTTATTTTAAACTAACCCCTTTCACTCATTCATTTGCTCGGATGTTGCCAGGGGACATATGGAGCTTCTGCATCAGTCTCGATCCACATCCATTCTTGGCTTGAAGCTCTCCATTCCTTCCTGTCTCTCATCTGTCTTTGTTGTGCCCTTTGGTTTAACATTGTTCTCCCCCCCCAATTTTCCCTTTTCATTGTAAACTTGTGGCAGGGTCTGCTTGGTGAGCTCATTATCTTACAGCAGCAAATCCAAGAACATGAAGAGGAGAGCCGCAGAGCAGCCGGCCAGTATAGCACAGGCCATTCCCAGCAGAGACGCAAGGTGATGCTCTCGGGGGCGACGGGCTGTCTTCCTACTAATCAGGCATTCCCTAGAGCCCATGTAACCTGAAGGTGTCCCAGATCCCACATCAGGGAAAGGGGTCCTTGGCCAGAGAAGGTGCCCAGTGATTGAAGCCTCAGGGCATGAGACGTGGCCAACAACTTGAGGGCTTGGGACGGGAAGGTCCTTGGGGTGGCACATGGTGGGCGCTGGGCATCCCAGCCTCAGAAAAGGAGCGTGGGAGGTCCCTGCTGTTGAGTCACTCAGAGCCCTACACCGGCCTGGCGTAGATTCCTCTTCTGTAAAATGTCCATCGCTACTCTGCTTGGGCCCCATGGCAGAATTCATTATCAGCATCTGAGCAGCTTGTTTTTCCCATCCCAAATAAAGGCTGTTTTTGTGAGAAGCACAGGTATGGGAACTAGCCGAGAGCTGGGTTATCTGCAGGTAGGCAAGGCCAGAGACACTGCAGAGCTGAGGCGTTTCCCTTGCGAGCTCCTGCGTCCAAGAGAAGATGTTTTCCCTGGGCTGCAGTTTTTGATGATACAGCCGTGACTAATGGCTGTGCCACTTGTTGCAAAGAAATGCTTGAGGACGATCCTCTTGTGTGATTTTTCTCTTGTGAGCCCCTGGCTTTTCTCAGTTCTGGCCATGCAAGCTCAGTTAGGACGAATACTAGAGCTGCCACAGAGAAGCACAGCCCCAGACAGGCCGTTTCCACGTGGCTTATAGTTTTCCTCTCACATAAAATCTCTTACTTATCCTGTTGATCCAGAGAAAGAGTCTGTTTTAAGTAGGCAGTTCCCTTGGAGCCCATCCCTGGCAGGCAGTGGTGTAGGCAGTCCTGTCTTGTGGGAGGCAGCCTGGCCCAGAAGAAGGGGAAGGCCAGTGGTTAGTGCCTGTAGGGCCGGGGATTTCTTAATGCTTAGCAGCCTAGAGCATCTCTTCACATGCAGGTGTGTTTTGAGTTTTTTGGGGTGTGTTTTTTTTGTGTGTGTGTGGTTCCACCTGTGCGGTCTGAGTTGAGAGGGTTCTGTTATCTATTGGGAGGCCGGCTCTTATGTGAGAAGGTAAAAAAAGTCCTGGTGGGCTGTGGGGGAGACTGGGACGATTCTAGGGATGCTTGGAGTAGATCAGTGGCTTTTCCAAAAGACGTTCTTTTTTCTTTCTCTCTAGTGGACATGGCCCTGAGCCTGCAAAGAAGAGCTGTAGATCAAGTTCCCATGTAGCCACTAACCCTGTCCCCATCGTACTTTGTAGGACTTTACAATAAGAGTCGAGCCTGGCCCAGCCTTTACACAGTAGGAGAGTGTCTTAGGCCGGCTTTCCACTTTCCTTCTTGTGCTTCTCTGGCCTGGTCCCCCACTATCTGTGGGCCAGAGTGCTTACTGAGAAGTAAAGCCTTAGGGTGCTTTGTGGCTCAGTACAGCCCGCCTTCCTTAGTCATAGTTTACCTGAAGCAGTGAGGAAAACATGCCCTCTAGCTCCAAACAAAAGAGTTGGTTTTAAATAGGTCAGAACTGAAGAAAAATTACTTTTACAAGTGGAGCTTTTTCTTGATCTGCATTGAATGTTTCAGGGCTCCATCGGGAAGATGCCAAAGTCAGGTCCCAGTAAATCCCTGTCCCTCAGCGTTGCCTGGCCTCTGCCGAGGGCCTCCCTCCTTGTGGTCTCCACAGCCTTGGGACTGTAGAAAGCCCCTGGATCCTGGCCTCTGAGAGCCATTTCTGGCCCCAGGGAGTCTCAGCAGATTCAGTCCCTGAGGGAGGTCACAAGCCCGTTGTGGGGTTTGTAAACTGGAGGGCTATTTCTGGCCATGGAAGCTGAGAACATGAAGTTCTCATCCCAGTCACGTCCTCCGTGCCTCGGGGCAGCAGAGAAAAGGTTTGCCTGGACAGTGTCTCCCAGGGACAGCCAGGGCTGGGTTGGGAAGTGGGGAGATGATGGCTTCCCTTGTCCCACCACCTTGGTGAGAGTTCAATGGGGAAAAACAGGAGAGATCTGCGGGCCCAAGCCCTCCCATTTTACAGAAGAAGAAGCCATAGCCGTGGTCTCCTAAGCTCCTAGCCTTTCTCTTTGTGGCCTTTTCATCCAATATTAGGAGGCTCCTCACAAGGAAAGTGAGCTGGGGAGTGACTTGCAACAGCAGGGCCCCCTCGTGTTGGTGCCCCCAGGGAGGGCCCAGAGGGGGTGTGACTGGGGAGCCCGAGGTCCTTCCTGCCCTAGGGCTCCTGGGATATGTGAGCGCAGTGCAGCCTTCTGGGGAGGACCTGGGGGCTCTCCTTTGAGAGAGCTTCAGTCCCCCAGCTGAGGGCCTGCTGCATCTAAGTGGGTGACCAGAGAGGAGCAGTCCTGCCACGGTCCACCGTATACACCATCTGGCCTCCTGGGGGCTGGTGAGGGTATAGGGCCCCTGGTGTGGCCTCTTCTGTTTGCCTCAAGTTTACAAAACAGCCCTAAAGCTGTGAGACTCCAGTGTCTGGCATCCAAAGTAGCACCTTGGGCCTCAGGCATTACCTGATACCCCCTCCCTGACTGGGGCCAGGGCAAGCGGGCCGCCCCTACTCATGACGGCCATTGGATGGTGTCAGTGCCCGTCAACAAGTCCGTGACTTCAGTTCCTCATGAGTGTGTCAGGACCCCTGTGTGATGGTTCATGGGTGAAAACCTTTAACCTCCCCCCAGCCTCATGTGGGCCCCCCTTTGGGTGGTGGTTCTTCCCTAGGCTTCTTTGCTTCTCTGCCCCTTTTAATCCTTTCCCACATCCTGCCCATCCTGTGTACACAGATATCATGCCACTAACATGCCTTTGGAAATGGGGGAGCAAAATCTCAGGGATCATTTGTAACGTGCTGCACCGTGGGGATCCCCGGCACCATGGGGGTCTTGTAGACCCCTGTACTTGTTAGCAAGAGAATGAGTCTGGGGGATGGGGTCACTCATCCCACTTAAGCCTCAGCAGCATCTCCCAAAGCATAAAGAACCGAGGTGGACTCCATGCCTTTGGTTTTGGTAATGGAGCCCAGAGGTGGGTGAGCAGAGAGGGCGTCCTGGGCCGGAGCTGCAGCCTGGGGGCACCGGGAGCCCCCGCAGGTGGGGACACGTTTGACATCATCTCTTAAAGGGTCCCAGACCTCCCACGCTGCCATGACGTTTGTTGTGCCTGTTGCAGAGAGCTTTAAGAAGAGCTGGAACTGGCCTAGAAAACATCTGGACTCGGGCTCTCTCCTTGGGTTTTGCATTCTATGCCCGGAGGTCTCAGGGAGGGGCAAAGATGTGCACTTCATAATATTTAAAAAGAACTCCACTGGGTCAGAATTTAACAGCAAGCACTCAAGTCTGGCGGATGTTTGAAAGTCTGGTCTTCCTCTGGCCCTGGGGCACCACAAAGGCCTTAGCCAGGAATAGCTGGGCAGGGGAAGCCCTTTAGGCTCGTGCCACCTGCACTCCAGAGCAAAGAACAGGAGATGGGCCAGCGGGGATTTGCCGGCCTGCCTGTGCACAGGCAGGCTGTCTCAAGGTGAATGTGATGGTTAGCTTTGTCCCATTAGCATTCCTCTCCCTTTGGAACAAACCTAATCTGTGTTCCCCTCTTCCCCACTGGCTCCCCAAAAGATTCAGGTGGATTCTGATGTGATTGTAGGTGACGGACAAGGAGAAAGTGGAACAGCTTCAGGAAGAGCTCCTGCGAACTCAGGTGAGCTGCCCTCTAACCCCCGAGGCCCAGGGGCCTCCTATGGTCCAACTGGAATCCGGGGTGAGGGCCCCAAGGGCCAAGACCTGCCCCCTGTGATGCTGCTGATCTCAAGAAAGCTGGCCTGCAGCTGGGGAAGAAGGGAGCCGAGTCAGCCTGAGGACAGGCTTGGGAGGGAGTCCCTCACAGCAGTGCAGCTTCTTGCTCCCCTCAGCTGTCCTGGCATTTCTGGGGAAAGCCAGCTAGAACGTGCTTATGGTGTCTCCCTTCCGAGGTGTTACTTGATGCTGAAGCGTTGAACTGTTTTTGCACAGCAGCTCTGCCCAGGAAAAGGCCTCCAGCCTGACATCATTCTTTCCCTAGGGGGTCTTCTCATCTTTTAGAATAACTAGCGGCCAGTGGTGGGTGGTCCTGAGGCCTGTGAGCCAAGCTATAGCCAACATTTACTGCGCAAGCGAGGCATCCCAGCTGCTGGCTTGGGAGATCCCTGGCCCCCTCACCCAGGGGGGCTGGCTGGGACCCTCGAGCCACCTCCAGGTTGGCAGAGCTGTTCCTGAGTTCCACCGTCCAAGGGGCCTGGGAGGACTCCCTGGGTGAAGGCCTGTGCCACTGGAAGCACAGGCACGTCGCTCCCCCCATCATCGGGGTTGGTTTCCTAGGACTGAATTTATTTGGACATTTAGTGAACCAGTCAGAGTATTGGCAAGAGGTGCTGGAGAGGAAGGTGGGTTGTTGTGAGAAGTTAATGACCAGAAACAGCTCTGCCTTAGAGTTTATCCGGGCATGTCCCCAGAGGCCCCCGCTGCGCAGTCTGCCTTCCTGCCCAGCCTCTCCAGTTGGGGCTGGCTGCCCCTCTGTCCCCTTGGGACAGGAGCAGAAGGGAGCTTTGTCAGTTGTGGCCAGGCTGCGAGGCTTGTTCTCTTCCAGGCGCTCCTTGGGGCCTGGAATCACTGGAATCCACAGAATCATGTGGATCCCGGGGCCAAAGCACGGGAATGGGAGCGTCTAAAGACGCCACAAAGCCGAGCGTGCTCTGTGCCGAGGAGGAGCAGCTCGCTGCTTCATGGGCGTAGGCCGGGGCTGGGGCCTTGCAAAGGCCCTTTTATTTCATTTGACTTTTTTAACATAAAAACTTTGAGCCTGGAGAGTCGCACGGTGTGCTGAGGTTTTGTGGGCTTGAGTATCCCTTTGTACTTGGGAGAATTTTAGTTATTGGTGGCGGCTGGGGCTGGCGAGTGGCAGGACTCCTTTTCTTGGTTTGATGCTAATTCTCATCTCCCACACTGGGGCCTGCGGTTTTCTTGCAGTTGAAATATCAGAGGATCTTGGAGCGTTTAGAGAAAGAGAACAAAGAACTGAGAAAGCTCGTGTTGCAAAAAGATGACAAAGGCATCCATCACCGGAACCTCAAGGTACTGCCAGCCCCCAACGAGCTACTCCTGGCAGCGCCTCCGCCCCCACCTGCGGCCTGGGGTCTCGCTGGGGGTAGGGGGGTGCTTAAGACAGTAACGTTGTCCATGGGTTTCATTTTTTGGACATCATGGTGATCTCTGGGGGGTGCTGCCTGATTCAGCAGCAGGACTGTATCTGGTGATCACACCAGGACAACAGGGTGTGGTCTAGACGTTCTTTCACCTTACAGTCTTTCTTGTCTTCTCAGGGTCAGGGAAGGGGCCTGAGCCCCGCACCCCACCCTGGGCATAGGAATGGAAGCTGGTGGGTTACTGCTCCTCCAAGGTGGGGACCCCTCTGAGAACAGGAGATGGCCCATGTGGAGCAGCACATGTCAGAGGCTGGCGCCTCATAGCACTTGCTGAGCACTTCTTGGCGTGTTCCCTGTCTGGCCTGCTCATGTCACACTGCCCCCCTTCTCCCCATTTGCAGAGAGCCGGCCTCTCGTCAGGGTGCTTCCCTCCTGTGGTGCATTCATGCTAGGCCTAGGGCTGCAGCGGAGGCTGAGGGGAGCCAGCCGTGAGTTGGGCACGCCTCTCGGCCCCATGCGCTGACTCCGCACCATCTGGTGTGGGGGCAGAGAGGCCCCGGCCTGACGATGCTCCCGCGTCAAGCTCACCCTTGCCCTGGACCCTGGCTGGGTTGTGCGTTGTTTTATGAGATGGAGAGCAGTATGTGGCTCAGTCAATTAGTAATTTAATCCTCAGTGACATTTGTGTTTGTTTTACAGAAATCTCTAATTGACATGTATTCTGAAGTCCTGGACGTTCTTTCTGACTATGATGCCAGTTACAACACCCAAGATCATCTGCCCCGGGTGAGTAAAGGCAGATCTGTGGCTTCGCAGCTGTACATGTACTGGGGCCACTTCAGTCACCCAGATGCTGTAGCAGAGCTCTTGGTGTGATGGCTGAATTAAATACATATATCAGCACTCATTTACTGTTGGAGACCTTTCAAATGAGGCTTATAGATCTGTCGTAGGCCTCTCTCCAGCAAGCCTATTAGTAAGGTGAGTTCCCTAGGTAAACTGTTGGGGTGTCTATCTTGAAACAGCACTGAACAGCCCCGGGAGCCTTGTTTTACACCTGTGGGCTAAATAAATTCTTTGTACAAATGGCTGAAGAATAGCTTGTCCTTTGCAGTCACTGATCTGTGTGCACCTCACTTCTACGGAACACAATTTTGGGGTAATGTAGGCCGTTACCTGTGAAGAAAGAGTGGCCATGTCCCACGTGCCTGCCCTGCAGATGGCCCTGAGGAGCCAGCGTAGATTCCCTAGGCCCCAGGGCCCAGCTCTCTAGGTTCTCATCTTCTGGCCCCACCAGAGGCAGGTCTCACAGCCTGTGTGATTTGATTTCCCAGCTTGGAGCCATCCAGAAGGACTGGGAGGTTGGGTGGGGGTGCTGAGTAGAGGCCTGATTCAGCGGCAGGACTGTATCTGGTGATCACACCAGATGCCCTCCATAGCAGCAAAGAGCAATGCTCTGTAGTGGACAGGCAGACAGGAAAGGCTTTCTATACAGCAGTGCTGGGGCCCGTCCCTCTGGGGATGGGAGAACCTGGGGTCCTGATGGTGCAAACCGCGCCGCCCCCCCTCCAAGCACCTGGAGTCTGAAGAGAAGGTTAAACTACGCTCACTGGCCTCTCTTTGTTTCAGATGAATTGTGGGAAGATTTATTTACAAAAATGACACATGGAAAGAGTTCCCAAAGCTTGCCGAGCTTAGCTTCAGTTATTGGAAAATTCACGTGCATCAGGGCCACTGTGCCCAGGTGATGATAGAGAAGGAGGCTGCTGGCTCTGCCCGTTCCATGTCCCTAGTCCTCAGTGGTGTAAACAGCATTTGGGAACAGATGCTTGTTACTGTGAACAGTCTCCCAGTATTGATGGGCTGGGCCAACACTGACTTGTGACGGATGAGGCAGGTTTTAAAAACATCTCTGATCACAATTAGAAGTACTTTTAGGCTTCCTATTCCCACATTATGTTTAAGGAGTGAGTTAAATCTTAATTGAGTGAATTGAGCCTGATAAAATTAAAATCCATCCTATTAAGAACAAATAGAATTAAAAGAAGAAAGTTGATCTGAGTATTTTAAGATATCCTGTCTGGAGTCCACCAGGATTTCCAGTACCTGTGGGTTGTTACTGCCTTCCAGAGGCAGCTCCAGGTCACCTGACACTTAGGGGGTTGTCCTTGGGAGGGCCTATGGCCAAACCAGCCTTCTGGGGTTGGGGCTGGTCCTCAGGACAGACAAGGCCATGCCTGGGACTGTCCTTGAAACTCTTCCAGCTGTGGAGAGACTGCCTGAGCTCATGCTCCCCCAAGCTAGCCTGAGGACACCCACGGCCACTGCACCACTTCAGCCCATGAGGCAGAGCACACGGCAAAGTCTCCCGCCATCATGGTGCCCCCCCAGTGTGTGCTGACAAGCATACGCGGGCTCTGTTCTTCCAGTCATACTTTATGGCTGGAATGTGAGTATAAACTGCCCGGTATCTCAGAGCAGTCACTGATGTTGGTTATTTTGTGCCAGGTTGTGGTGGTGGGAGACCAGAGTGCAGGGAAGACCAGTGTCTTAGAGATGATTGCCCAGGCTCGGATATTCCCTCGTGGCTCTGGGGAGATGATGACGCGCTCTCCTGTCAAGGTAAGGCAGGAGGGCTCCCCCCTCCTCTAGAGCCTGAGTCTGGCTGGCTGGAGAATGGGAAATGTTTGCTAGAAGTAGAATTGAGAGGGCTTTTAAAAATTTGGCCATTTTTGGCCATTCTCTGTTTGGCAAAGGCTGTCCCCTTGCAGGGATCAGAATCTGTTGGATCTGGTGAAGAGTTCCTTCACCTTGCCCTGGCACACTGATCTCTCTTTAACATTCAGAGCAGCTTCATTCCTGCAAAGCCAGAGACATGAGATTTACAGGGTAAAAGACACAAACCCAAAGCTCCACGCAGAGTAACAGTCAGAAAGCTGGAGACGTTGAGAAGCGTCTGCAGCCCAAGCTGAAGTTTCTCCTGTCTGCCCTCCCGCTTTGCATGTCCTCGCGACCTCTGAGATGAAGCCTTTTCATCTGCCCATTCCACTCCAGGAGCGTCCTCTCCCATCATCCACACTAGATTTCTGGAGCCACGCAGGCCTCCCCGCCTGTCCGCCATGGGTGACGCTCCGTCTCCCGCCTTTGCCCTGCACACACCTGCCCCCTCTGGCCCGTCCCCCCACCTGCTGACTTCTGTTCTCCTTCACACGTCCTATATCTGCTTCTCCATAGACTCATCGTGTCCTCCGGCTCCTTCGGGGCAGGGGCTGAGGCCTTTGTCCTTTGTGTCTGTAGTGCCTGGCACAGAGTCGTGGGTGGGTGGTGCTCAGGGACCGAGCTTGGAAGTCCAGCACATGCGCTTCTTGTGGTCAGTCACACATTCATGGAGCTCTCACAATGTGGCAATCCCCCGTCATCCCGTGGGCGACGCAGACTTAGGCTGTACCCAGTCTCTTCCCCAAATAGTTTGCAGAAGATGCAGATTGAATCAGCTTGGGGAGCTCAGTCCACCTAGAGAATCGCCTTCAGGCACTGAGGGGGCAAGTGGCTGGCCCAAGATCACACAGCTAGCGTGTTTCTGGGCAGGATTTGAACCAAGAGCTTTCTGATCCCCAGTGAGTGACACCCATCAGTGAACATTGTTTAATTACCTACTGGGTGCCAGTCATCGTGCCAAGCACTAGGTCTGCAAAGAAAGGCCGGAGACAATAAGGCCCTGGGAGCTCCTGGTCTGCTGCAGGTGACTGTGCGCCAACAGGCCAGAGGCATCACTGGGCGATCTCAACACTCTTCCTCGTGAAGCCAGGGGAGACCCCCAGCAGGTGCTGGATCATGCCCACGGCTCTACAGGACATGAGTGACTGAGAGCTGTCATTCTGTTCTGATTGCAGGTGACGCTCAGCGAAGGCCCGCACCACGTGGCCCTGTTTAAAGACAGCTCCCGGGAATTTGACCTGACCAAAGAGGAAGACGTAAGTGAGACAAAAAGCTGTGTGTCCACTGACGCATAGCAAGGCTGCTCAGACGTGCTCAGTGACATGCTGGCTCGGATGCTAACGGCGCAAAAAGCGAGCACCGTGCGTCTGGTGGGGCGGCCACGTCTGGGACCACGAGGTGTTCCAGGCAGATGTCTCCTGACCCTGTCACTCTTGTTTGGTTTTTGGTCAAACAGCTTGCAGCCTTAAGACGGGAAATAGAGCTCCGAATGAGAAAAAGCGTGAAGGAAGGGTGTACCGTGAGCCCTGAGGTAAGGGGAAGCCCGGCTGGCCAGCCTGCCAGGGCTCTGGGCTTGGCGTGCTGACAGTCCCAGAGGGGAGCTGTGCTGGGCCCATCCCCTATTCATGCTGTCAGGCCAAAGGGCTATTAAAGGCTCAGTGTGGACCGGGCTGTAACCCTGTACCCAGGGACGATGGGCTGTAATGTTCTTCAGCATGGTCCACGACTAAGTCAAATCACTTAATTCTGGTGTCTTTGTGTAGACGATCTCTCTGAACGTCAAAGGGCCTGGCCTGCAGAGGATGGTCCTGGTGGACTTGCCTGGGGTCATTAATGTGAGTACACTTTAAGCACATAGAAGAATTGTTCTATGTTTCCAGTGTGGAAAAAATGAGTCACCTTTACAATCTCTTCTTCAAGACGGTGACGTCGGGTATGGCTCCTGACACAAAGGAAGTGATCTTCAGTATCAGCAAAGCCTACATGCAGAACCCCAATGCCATCATTCTCTGTATTCAAGGTAAATTGAAAGCCTTGGTGCATCCTTTATGGCTGCTGCGAGGGGCATGGTGTCTGTCCCCTCGCTCCTTCCCCTCGGCCCCTATGCCAGGTTTCCTTCGAGAATATGGAACGTGGCGCGGAGACACAGTCATTTGCATTACCTCCTTTTCCTTGGGGCAGTCTTGGCTCTTATCCTTTGGGCTGTCCAAGAATCCCTGGGTGGTCTTGCCTTAGAGTAGACTCCACGAGAGACTTAAGGAAGGGACCTTGGGACCCCCAGGGTTTTCTTAACTGGCCTGCCACTCATGGTTATACGTAAGCCTAATGTCTTTTGGAAGTAACCAGAAAGATGGTGCTAAAAAGGGCAGCCTCATTCCCCTTTGTTCATACCAGGATAGACCAGTAGACTTGCTAATACGGAAGTTACCAGCTCCCACAGTGAATCTGAGAAAGAGAATGTCCTTCTTGAAAGGAATCTTGGCAGTGACGCCCCCTTGGCAAGCCTGTCTTCAGCATAGAAGCACTGAAGGGCATGCACAGGACGGCCTCCCTTTGTTATGGGAGGAGTGGGCATCACCCAGTCTTATCTGCTCCTGAGAGCAGGATTTTCGCTGCATATTTTAGGCTTTTTCTTTTCATTGACTGACGATGATGATTTTGTCACAAAACTACAGGAAAACTCTGTAAGAGAAAATTGGCTGATGTAACCCAGAGCCATGTGTATAGGGGCTGGGTCTTAATGGAGCTTGTTGAGCTTCTCTCGGCCCTTGTTCCTCGCAGATGGGTCTGTGGATGCCGAACGCAGCATTGTTACGGACCTGGTCAGTCAGATGGACCCTCATGGCAGAAGGACGATATTTGTGTTGACCAAAGTCGACTTGGCAGAGAAGAATGTGACCAGCCCCAGCAGGGTAAGGACTGGCCACAGGCCTCCAGCCTCGGCCGTGCCCTGGGAGCGATGAGAGGGAGAAAGACCGTGGGGTGAAGCGTCTCACCTGTGAGGGAGGCTAAGCAAGGACCCCTGCCATGAGAGCCACTGTGCAGCTTAGCTCGCTCATTGAACGGCTTGGAATGCCGGACTTCCAGGGCTTTGTTCCTTAACTGGAGGATGTGGTCGATGTGGGCGTGCTTTTGTGTCCCCGGGCTCTCATTGTGCAGAGTGGTACACGGCACACGGAGGTCCCAGGTGTAGGGTCCCTCTGGAAGCAGCAGCTGCCCTCCCACCCCCTCGTTCTCCAGCTGCTGCTCTCTTAAAGGACCGGGAGCCCGGCCCCCAGGCCAGGAAGCACAGGTGTGGTCGGGTCTTCCCCTCATCTCCTTAGAGTATCATTGACACAGTGTCTCCTGGGAAACCTCCTACCCTCCTGCCCACAGAGAAGAACCCAGAGCTGTGATGCCCGGGGGCATGGGCCCTCAGAACCCGAGTAGGGAGGTTTCCTGAGTGGTCAGTCACAGTGATGACTCATATTCACTTCATAGCAGCCCAAAGAAGAAAATGGTTTGTGCCACAGAACTTGCCGTGTTTGTAGCAGCAAGCACCATAGCATACCCAGGAGGGAGGGCTGCTGGCACAGGGTCTTAGATCTGCTTTTCTAAAGGAAGGCAACTCAAAAGGGGTTAAGTCTTACTTGAATCAAACATGCGTATCATTCACTTAGTACAGGGGAAAAGTCAGCACCCTGAACTTGAGAGAATACAAACAGAAGTTAAAAGCAGACAAAAAGAAACAGAGAAAATGACACAGTTCACCAGACCAACAGATAGGGCTTCCAGCCGTCTGACCTTTACATACGTACAGTGTCAGTTACCAGAGGGAGAAGCACCAGCGTCTGGGTTTTCAAAGCCAGGGGCTCAGAGGCTGCCTGGAGCCTCATCTGGCCACGTCACACGACTCTTCCCAAAGTGAGCCCCGAAGCAGAACCTCACCTTGGGGTATATTTAGCCTTCTCCAGGGTCAGAGGACATCACAGGCCTCCTGAACCCCTGCCCGATCACAAAGTAACAACATGTGGGCCTTCATGAAAAATGAGCCTCTGCTCAGCAAGCTTCTCTTGTTGGGCTCCAAGTCAGGCCCGTCAGGGCCAGGGAAGAGGTTCAGATTCCCTTCCTGTTACAGGGGGAGGGGCCCAGCGACCAAATCCAGGCTTCCTCTGGCTCTGCGTCATGTGTCCCGGCTCACCAGGCCTGGCACCAAGACAGAGGCTGCTGCTCCCATTTCACAGCTGCTGCATCGAGGCTGAGCAGACCATAGATGGTGTATTTAGAGCCACAAAGGCTTAGGCAAGCACCAGTCTGGGCCTTCTGCGTTACATGTACAGGGTGGCAGTGCCCCTCTATGGGCCTAAGGCTCCTCAGGCCACATTCATTCCCCTGCAGTCACTCATTCGGTCAGAAAGCATTCATTAAGCCCTTGCTGTGTTCACAACCTAAGTGGCCGTGGCGGGTTAGAACAGTGCCCGAGTTTTTTGGCTCCTCCTCCGATGCCCTTTCCATGGACCCCAGAGTGATCCATAAAATTGTCTTGTGTCTCTTATTTTTACATCTGCATCATTTCCCAAACCTAACAAAGGAATAAGGAAGAGGTAGAAGTAAAACTAACCAAATGCCCTCCCAATTCCACGTCATGAGCAGCTCCGCGTCCACAGTGCCGTTTCTGTAACGCACCTCTGTGCCTCGTTGTGGCCGCCAGGAGAAAACGAGAGGTTTTTGACTTGGGTGCCATCAGAAGGGTCAACTGAGGCCAGAGTCTCTTGGGGGTGCTAGCCTAGGACCATAGAATTTTAGCCCTGCCGGGCAGCGATCACAACCAGAGGAGCTGAGTAAATGTTTAGGCGTCCAGCTCACGGCAGGCACCGATAGAACCAGACAGACATGCACCCCCAGGCCCTGCTGCTGAGGGGGGCCCCCTCCCTGCGGGGGCCTGACCTTCCCACCCTCTGCTGCAGACGGTCAGCTCTCTGAACCTGTCTTTGCCGTGTGTTTGTTTCAATAGATTCAGCAGATCATTGAAGGAAAACTTTTCCCGATGAAAGCTTTGGGTTACTTTGCTGTTGTCACTGGAAAAGGTAGGCGTTGGTGCACCGGTCGGGCTTGCATCTGGTTTTGGCTGCTCATTAAATGCTGTGCCGCTGCCCTCTCCCTCCAGGAAACAGCTCTGAGAGCATTGAGGCCATCAGGGACTACGAAGAGGACTTCTTCCAGAACTCGAAGCTCCTCAAGTAGGTGCCCAGCTCGGACTTTGGCAGTGTCACTTGGCTCAAGTGAATTGTCGCACGCGTGAGAGTGTCGCTCTGAGCCCTTAGTTTTCCCGGTGTTTCTTTAATGTCTAGTTTTGACGCTGATTTTCTAGTTTTTCAGAGTAGAGATGTGTTAGGGGAGTGAATTGCTCAGCTGACCTTTGAAAGATGATAGGTGAGAACGTTGATGGCATGATGTCATTGTTTCTGGCACTGAGTCTGTGAGACTGAGTGTGGCCGGGCCGGCCTGAGGGAAGGAGCCCTTTGCCCTCTGTTTATGCAGTAGCCGGAGCTCGTCTGTTAGCAGAGAAGCACAGGGGATGCAGCCAGGAGATGGAGAGGAAGCCCCCAGGCGGGCGGCTGGGCCTCCTTTCCCACAGTGGTTAGGGGCTCCTAGGACATCTGTGCTCTGTCACTATTACTGCTGGTGGTGTGTGCTTGAGCTCAAAGAGCTAGTCCTTTGAAAATCGGGCAGGCGTGCCGTCTGTGTGCGCCTCCGAGTCACCGACCACCCGAGTGGCTACTGTCTGCCTTCTGGGCCCTGGTGCCCAGGGACAGTGCAGGACCCTCCTGGGCTAAGGCTTCACCAAGCCTGGGCCATGCGGCGTCCTCAGACTGCAATCGAGCCCTGAGCGCTGCTGTCCCAGGACGAAACAGGCATCCGCGCTGTTCCCTCTTGAGAGATGGGGATCGTGTCCTCTATGGCACCCTCCCACAGTCTCCCCTCCCCTCAGGAGGAGGGAGTGTGGCATAGTGTGGGGAGGGTCTGTGGGTTAGGGAAGATTTGAATTCAGATCCATCCATGCCCCTTTCTATCTCTGAGTCCACGGCCAGTGCCCACCTCCTCACCTGGCCTACGTTTCTTCATCTGTAGCAATGCCCTCAACATTTGCTGCTATATGTGTCTGTCCCTTTGTGGACACCTTCAGAGCCCTGGGCTGACTATCCTATTAGTTCTGCCAGCCCAGTCTCTCACCACCCCCCTCGTCAGGCCCCATCCCTTCTCTCCTAGACTATTGCACCAGATTCTGCTTGGCCTCCTTGCCTCTAGCGTCTCCCTATCCAGTCTTGTAACCCATTCACCTTCCTGCTCAGAGAACTCCAGTGACTGTGGCCCTTAGGGTAACATGTAACCCCAAACTGCCTCACCCCTTCCTGCGCTTGATGGGCCTGCTGGTCCTTGCCCGTGACACTCCCATCATCCCCCTCTGCCCAGAGCCCTTCTGATCCTCTCTCCCCACTCACGTCCTTATTGTCTTTGCCAAAGACTGAGTAGAGGCGTGTGTTTGTTAGATGGATGAATGCCGCCTAGCTGGGTGCACCCAGTCTGGCACCTGACATGCAGAAGGGGCCAACCAAATGCGCATCCATCAGTCATTTGGCTCGTTGGTTCACTGTGCTGGTGTGTCGGAATGGAGCTGTGCCGGCCAGGGAGTTTACAGATTTCTGAATCCTCTGCATTATAATTCTGCCTGTGTTGTCATTATTTGATAGAGTGGATAGCTTGGTGAATGGGTGTCTGCGTGTGTGTCTGCATGTGTATGTGCACATGTGTGCACGTGCATGTGGAGACAGCCAGGTAGAGACTGAGGGTTGTTGCCACAGCTCCCAGCCTCTGTCCTGGCTTCCCTTGAGCCTTAGCTGAAAACACTTTGGGATTTGCCTGACTTGAGGAGGCTCTTTTCCATTTCCTTTATGTTTTGTGATTTTCCTACAGGACGAGTATGTTGAAGGCCCATCAAGTGACGACCAGAAACCTCAGCCTCGCAGTATCTGACTGCTTTTGGAAGATGGTACGTGAGTCTGTGGAGCAGCAGGCCGACTCCTTCAAAGGTGAGCTGGCTCTCAGAATGAGGTGCAAGCGCAATCCCAAGCATGCTCCTTCCTTTAATAGGGTGTGTGTGTGTGTGTGTGTGTGTGTGTGTGTGAGAGTGTGAATGTGTGTGTGTCTGAGAGTGTGTGTCTGTGGAACTGTGTTTGAGTGTGTCAGAAAGTGTGTGTGTCTGAGTGTGTGAGTGTATGTGTCTGTGAGTGTGTGAGACTGTGTGTGTGTGTGTGTGAGAACCTTCAGCAAATATAAACAAAAAAGAGCTAGGAATAGTGGTTCTGCATCCTTTTGTCCCAGGGCTCAGCAGAAAGGGGCTGGGGGAGACCTTGTCTCATTTTCTTCTAATCAGATTTAGGTTAATTCTTTGTGAACCTTCATCACTCCTTGGCTGATAGGGAGAAGAAAGGAAAAGATGGCTGTGCTTGTGCAGTCCTTGGTGCAAGGAGGCAGCTCCAGCCTTGGAGCCATGGCCAGCCTGTAGCTCTGAAAGGGCTTCCACATGGTTAAAAGTGCGTCCGGGTCATGTGGTAGATTGAACATAAGCACAGATGATGGCAGGTAGCAGGAAGCAGTAGGAGACCTTCATGCCCTCTGCCTGCTCCCCACAAAAACCCAGAAATGCATCAGACTGAGGCCTGATCAGGAAATCTAAGAAGAAACCGTAGTGAGTCTGTTTTTCAGTCTAGGTTGGCAAAACTGGGTTGGCCTGTGGACACTGCGAACAGTGTCTGGCCTACATAAGGAGAGGCTGTATTCCAGAGCAGGAAGTGGTCTCTGAGTCAGCCCAAAAGGACCCAGCAGAGTGCTGGGGGTAGGAGTAGGAAGCAGCTGGCAGCTCTGTCTGTCATTCACAACACATTTCTAGAGCATAAATTGAGGGCCGGCTGAGGAGGCGACCAGCCCCTAGAGGTGGTAGGCCCTAGGTTACGGACTGAGCAAGGGGTGAGGTCAGAGGCAAGCAAAAGCCGTGCGCCTCCACCCCCAATAGCAGAGCAGAGGCTCCAGTCCAGTCTCTAGGCCAGTCTAGAGTCTGCAGCAGAGGAATGAGAGCCGGAATCCTAGACAGTCTTAAGGAGCATGCAGTTCTGTCCCTCTGAACCATTG
This sequence comes from Pseudocheirus occidentalis, assembly GCA_028646575.1. Classification (NCBI taxonomy): domain Eukaryota; kingdom Metazoa; phylum Chordata; class Mammalia; order Diprotodontia; family Pseudocheiridae; genus Pseudocheirus; species Pseudocheirus occidentalis. Next base: position 205,198,562 of record CM053600.1, read on the forward strand.
GAGCCTCCCAATTAGCTGAGAGGATCTGGGGCAGGCCCACAGGAATGTTGCTTGGACTCCACTTGCTTGGGAGCTTGAAGAGTGGCGATGAGGAGAGCAGCTGTCAGACTTTGTCCTGAATCAAACCGTTCTCGAAGCCCTGTAAGCTTGCAGGTCCCCAGCCTGAGCTGTCTCCGGGACCCTGGCATAGCACAGCACTCACCATCTCATGAAAACAGCAGAGGGACCATGGCAGAACTTCCTTCCAGAAGTGCACAGAAGTCAGCCCCGATATAAGGCACAGAGTCAGAAAGCAGAAGGGAAGAGGGTGGAAATGAGAATCCCACTTTTAGAAGCTGTTTTTGTGCAGGCGCACATGACACAAACCCAGAAGAGAATGACTCAAAGCAGCTACAAGGAGGGCCCAGACAGAATCCTAGGAAGAGACAAAGCAAGAGTTTGGGAGGAAAAAAGGAAGAGTTTACAATGTTTTTATAGGTGAAGTGGGAGCACAAGAGGGAAAGATAGGAAAAAAAGATAAGAGTTACGGAAGAAAAAATTAGAGAATTAGCAGCTTGGCACAAGAGACACAAATCCTTACCTACACAACGAACTTTCTAAAAGTCAGAATGTACCAGAATGAGACCTTGGGACCACAAGAAAGATTTTTTTCAAGTCAAAAGACATGGAAAATAGAAGATGTTTTATAGAAAATAGAAGAACATATGAGGTACGTCTTACCCCAAAACAACTCGGCTGGAAAACAGATCAAGGAGAGATAATTTAAGAATCATTAGACATCTGAATGCCATGACAAAAACAAACAAAAAAAATGCCTTAGGCATCGTATTTTAAGAAATCATAAAAGAAAATTACCCAAATCTAAAAGGGCCAAATAGACATAGAATCTATTGGTTGCCTCCTGAAAGAAGCCCCCAGATGAAAACTCCCAGAAACACCCAAAATTCAGCATTTCCAAGCCAAAGAAAAATTGCTGCAAGAAGCCAGAAAGAAAGAATTTAACTCTTTGCACTCCGCTGTCCCCTCTCAGGGGACATCGGAATTCTAGCATATCACTCGGATGTCCCCTCTCAAGCACTAAAACAGTTGCATACAGAAAGAATAATACTACGCTTCTTGCGTGGAAAGATAAAAGAATTATTACCATGCTCACCAGTTATTAAAACACAAACCTGCAATCTACCCAGAGAACGTTATGTGGTGGACACATCGTAACAGTCAGTAAGCCTGAAATGGTGTCAGAATATAAGGCAAATATGGGTGGTGTGGATCGTGCGGATCAATACGCTTCGACGTATTGTTTCCTCCGTAAATTGGGACAAAGAAAACGGGACTGCATTGTGTGTTCTAACAGGAAAACACCTGGTGGCAGGCGTCAAACCACTTATTACTGTCAAACGTGCACTAACCAGCCTGCAATGCATATTGGGGAGTGCTTCAAAACTTATCATGCTGTACAAACAATTATAAACAATAAAATATTGGGTTTTTTTGCAAATATACATTCCTCGATGTCACCCAATTCATATAAGTCCAATATCATAATAATACGTTACTTGGTTCCAAAATTATACTAAATAATACGAGGGTCTGTAAATGCATGTTTTCGCTGCAAGGTAGCGTCGAGTAGCTGGTAGCCAATGTCCAGAATGGTTCGGAGTGCAAAGGGTTAAGTATCGTGGAACCACAGTCAGGATCACATGTGACCAGGCAGCTTCCATGATAAAGGTGCAGAGAGCTTGGAATGTGATGTTCTTTTTAGAAAAGATATGGGTTTGCAGAAATAATCTGCCCGCCAAAGTGAGCGTAATTCTACGGAGGATGAAGTGAGTCTTTAGTGAAGCGATTTCCAAGCATTCCCAATGGAAAGATCAGAGCTGCCCAGGAGTTCTGAAGGGCCAAGACAGGAGACATGAGAAGCATGAAAGGTGAACAGTCTTGAAGGACCAACAAGGAAAAACATTGGCATTCTAATCTGCACGTCCCCCTGGCATCCTGTCCTCGGGGTTCACAAAGGCAGCCTAGTCAGACAATGGGAATGGTTCTCTTAGGTCAGGGTGATCTTAAAAGAAGAATGAGAAGGAAGGGGAAGGGGCGGGAGGGGCAGGTGACACTCAGCCTCCCTCTCATCTGAACCAGCCAAAGCAGGAGGTCCTGTGGATGATCCGGAGGGTAGGGCATATTCGGAGTCAAGAGGGCCTGGGCAGCTCACTCCCCCACATGGTGCCCTGGCCCGAGAGGGCCCTGACGAAGTCACAGGTCGGTCCAGCCCGGTAGTCTGTTGGTTTGCTTTAATGATGTTAGATTTAAAAGTTGTAGAACAGAGGACACCAACATTCTAGATCTGATTCTCACCAACGGGGAAAGCTGATGGAGTGGAAACGATGGGAATCTTGTGGCAGAATCTTGTGGCAGAGTGCCTGTGACTGGAGAGCCGGAAGGGGGAAGAAGCTCTCTGGGGATCTGTCCTGTGGGTGGGGAGATGCCAGGTGTGAGATGCTGGAAGTACGAGGGCGATGAGCCTGGGAGGGAGGGGCTGCATCCCAGGAGCACCCTCAGAGGTGCGCTCCCGAGGAGAAAGGGCAGTTAGCAGATAGCGAGCGTGAACAGAAAGGGGCACGCCCACTCCTGAGCTAAGAAAGACCAGGGAGGTAACAAACCAGTGCTTGGGCAGGAACCAGAGTGTGGAGGCCAAGCTTGTGAGAGGGCAGAGAAGGCTCACAAGGAAATGCTGGCTGAGAGACAGCCAGAGATCAGAGGGAGCGTTGGACCAGGCAGAGGTGAAGCCATCCAGCCACTGGGGGTCTCTCAGGATGGGGGCACGAAAGGCACATGTGGTCTCCCAAGGGCAGCGGATAGATTCTGGGACGCAGAGGCTTTGGGCTCCCATCGGAGTCCCAACGCATGTTACTAAAGGACACTTGGTGAACAGTAAGAAATGTATTGGGCCAGACTGGCCCCAGTTCCCTTTTTGTAGATGAGGAAATGCCGAGAGTTCTCATTTACTTGACCTTTAGCCGAGCCTTTGACAAAGGCCGGTGTTGGTCTTGTGGGGGCGGAGCAGAGACACAGGCAGGATGGCAGTGGAGTGGGGGAATTGGCACTAGGCCCAGGGATGGGTCTGGAGGGCTCTGTGTGTGGCCCGCGCTGCTTAGCACTTGTCTGTCAGTGACTCAGACACGGGCCCAGATGACTCGTTCATCACTCAGGTTTACAGGGGACACAGCCAGGAGAAGGAGCTAACATATGGAAGGACAGTCAGGATCCCGGAGGGTCCAGGCTGTGGCTGAATTTAGTAGGATAAGATTAAGGAGGCAAACACATATAATCTTGGGCTTGGGCTCAAGAGGTTAGCTTCACAAGAACGGGGAGGGGAGACATACAGAGACAGCATAGTGCCTGGGAGGGTTGAGGGCCTTGGGGGGCTGCACACACTGCCCCCAGCCCCTCAACAGTTTATAGTCTTGGCGTTGCCAGGGACTTGGCAGTTGCCCTCAGCCGCACCACAAGTGATTGTCGGTGGTTGCACCTGAGCTATAGTCCTGTCCCAGGGGCCACAGCTCACAGTGGGCAGGAGGACACTGGTCTGGCTGGGCTCACGGCCCGACTGCTTCCTGTCTCTGCTCTTCACTGACCAGCTCAGCAGTCTGCAGACACCATTTCTCCCACTTTGAAAATGAGACAACTTAGGGAACACTTGTGAAAGGGTGTGCTCCCTTACTGTCTCTGCTTCCTCTGGCCCCCTTTTGGTTAGAGGCAGAGTCAAGCAGGTGCGCCATGTCCCTGGTTGGGTGTGACTGCTGCGGACTGGTCCCCTCTGTCGCCTCCTTTCTCATGGATCACCAGGAAGACTAGTGCTGGCACTTTCCTAGGCTGTCCCTGCCAGCCTCATTTTGCTGGAGGTTCAGCTCCCTGACACTGTTTAGAGGACCTAGCCCTTCCTGGATACATCACTGGGAGACAGCAGTGTGGGAAGGCTTCTGAGAAAACTTCTTCAGTCCTAGTCTGGAAGCCTCGATCTCCAAGACAGAATGAGGCACTCGGGCACTGTCTCTTCACGAGTACAGGGATGATGGAAGCCACATTTCAGATGGGTTCTCCTGGGGGAGGTGCTGGCTAGGGGCCCAGTGACAGGTGGAGTTTCTGGGTCTCACGGCTGCAGGATCTCGTTGGGGGGGAGGTCAGGGGTCGTCAACCGGCCCACAGTCTCCCAGGTCCTCTCCCTTCAGCTCTGTCTTGCCCACCCTTCACAGAGCTTTGGTTAGGCGGTGGTTGATGGATGTTTTTCCTTCCTCAGCAACACGTTTTAACCTTGAAACCGAGTGGAAGAATAACTTTCCCCGTCTGCGAGAACTTGACCGGGTAATGCTTTCTAACTTTATGTCTTCAACTTATACCCTTACGTGATTTGTGACAAAACCTGCAGTTGCATTAATGGATGTATAACCAGGTTTTTTCACGGTTAAGTTACATCTGCCGTGAGAAAGGTGACGTTTTAAAGTGTCAGTTTGCCCTCTCGCCCCCAAAAGCCAACGAAGGAGGCCTGACTTCTGAGTCACGGCTTTTCTGCACCAAATTGTTGAGCCTGGCTATTCCCTGGTAGAATATGCTTTGTGCAGGAGGAAATTAAAATCGTAAACTAGGCTCAGCCGCTGACTGAAGACTGTCTACAAAGGCCCACCCATTGGAGGCTCCCCAGCCTTGGGTATCTGCTTTGGGAGCTGGGGGCGAGGTCACGGAGGCACAGGATGGAGGCCCTTCCTCAAAGCTTGATTTGGCTCCTTTGTGTTCCAGGATGACAGTGGCCATACGGAGAGGCTTGCCTATGGGCACGCTGCTCTGGGGGGTCCCCTAGCCCTGGCCCCACCAGGCTCTCTTGCAGTCTGTCCACCTGACAGAGGCTCTCCTCTGGGATTTTTATGAATACAAGGGGGGGTGCTGTGTTTCCCTGGCTGCTCCCTGGGTAGCCTTGCCTGGGCTGGAGGGCTTTCCCACCCCTTTTCCAGGCCTGTTTCTTGGGCATCATTTATGCCCTGGCTTGGTGGTGAGTCATTGCTGGGTGGTGGCATACGCACACTCCCCTGGGCCTCTAGCCAAGGTGAATGGAGTTATTTTCAAGCTCTCTCTCCCTTGTGTCTTTATTGCCCAGAATGAGCTCTTTGAGAAAGCCAAGAACGAAATACTGGATGAAGTCATCAGCCTGAGCCAGGTGACGCCAAAACACTGGTAAGTCATTGCCTCACCTGCGATTCGTCTTGTCCTTGGAGAGGCTTCCCCCTGGGGTCAGACACAGCCAGCCCAGAATGTCAACATGAGCCTCGGCTCTCGTCCCCGAGCCTCCTGGCTGCTCCTGACCTTCCTCGTCTCACCAACGACTCAGCTTCTTGGCCTCGAGCCCTCCTCAGTTCTGCGCTCTCCCCGCCACTCGTCTCTGCTCACTAGCCAAGTCTCTTTGGGTTCATCTTCCCCATGTTCCTCATGGCATCATCCCCCCACCGCCACCCCCTAGACAGCCGTCCCTTGAATTCAGGCCCTCGCTCCCTCTTGCTGATTCCTGTAATAGACCCTGCTTATCTCCCTTCTGGGGTCTCTTCCCCTCTGGAGTCCTCCTCCCCTGGTGCCAGACTAATCTCCCTAAAGCACAGGAAGCTCCCAGGCTGCCATTGCCACTCCTGGGATGGAATACAGACCCAGTGTTGGCACATAGTAGGTTCTCTGTAAATGCTCCCCACTCCCCTGCCCCACACGGCCTTCTGAGCCCCCCGTGTTGTGGAGCTCGCCCATCTTCCTCAGTGGGCTTTGCTCGTCTCCTCCTTTTCTCAGTTGAACTGACTTTCTTGCTGTCTTCCAGACACGCTTCCACACCGGCCAGCTCATGCCCTCCCCCCTCGCCCTGTAAGACCTCTAGGACCAGCCACTGCCCATGGCGTCCGGCCTCCCTCCAGCTGGCAGTGCTGCCTCTGAGGCTATTCCCCCTCCTTTTAAATGGCACATTTGGTTGACACCTTTTGGTTGTGATGCCAGTCACATGTGACCCCACTGAAACCCAAGAAGGAGCTTTCCCTGGTAACAAGGGGACCCAGGTGCTGTGCAGAGCATCTGTGGCATCCCACGCCATCGTCCTCCATGGCTTCAGGCAGCCAAAAGACACAGTCTTGTGCATTAAGTAAAAAGTATCTTTTACATGGCAAAGTAGGAACTTCTTTTGAAAGGAAATGGATTTTTTTTTTGGACAGAATAAGGTCTTCAGGTTTTGTAAGGGGTGAAATCTACTCTATAAACCCTGAAATAGCTTCTTGATAGTGCAGTGGACACATGGAAATAAAAAGCAGCCCCTTTGGTAATTCCTTTAGAGCCCAGCTCTCCTGATAGCCATTTGTGGCCTAGCTTTTGTTCACCTTGTTAAAGGTGGGGTGAGACCTGCCCTGGGAGACCTCTGCAATCCTGACCCCCTTGTGGTCCAGCTCTCACTGGCACCTCTCTAGCTGCAATCCCAGTGAAAGCAGGCAAAGGTGGACACCTTCTGAGGGAACCTATGCCCCTTGGGGACAGCCTCCCTGTGTTGTGGGACCCTGGATCTAGAGCCAGTTAATACAGCCCCTCTCATTTTGCAGAGGAGTGAATGGTGGCCTAGATTACGCACGGAGCATCAGGTGAGTTGGGGGCCGTGTGTCTTGGCGCTGGACCCCTCCCTTCCACTCCTTTCTCCTGAGTCTGCCACTAGAGCCCAGCAGAACAAGTCTCCACAGGATTGCGGAAGGCATTCTGAGACCGTGGTCAGATCCCAGCCAGCCTGGAAGCTGCTGCTCCTGCATCGAAGCCCTCTTGGGCCAGACAGATTCACATGCTCTCTCTGTTGCCTTTGGAGGCAGGGGCAGCCATACTTTCTGGAATCTCCTTCCATTCTGTTGCACTGTCTCTCCCTGAGCCATTGTAGGACTCGGTCACCATCGGGGCCTCACTTTCCTGGGTTTCTTCCATGGACATTTGCCCTGCTTGTCTCCCTGAAGGCTGTTCATCTGCATTTATTCCCATCAGCTCTCACCTGATCAGGGACTTCTCCCCCTAGGGTTCAGAAGTCCAGGATAGGGGCACAGAGGCTGGCTGCGTCAGTCAGGATGTGGCCTGGCAGCTAGGCCCTGCTAGGCCTTGTGCAGAGCCTCCAGCCCTGTGTCAAGCACTGTCCTAAGACCCGGGGATTCAGAGAAAGCCACAGTCCCTGCCCATGAGGACCTCCTTCAGGTGGGCATCCGGGAGGTCCCTGCCCCCCCGACCCCTCATTATCTTGGTGACGCGGCCCATAGAGCGCCAGGCCTGGGGTCGGCGAGACCAGAATTCTGGGCCTCGGGCGAGTCACTTACCCTCTGCCTGCCTCAACTCGCTCAACTCGTACAATGGACTTGAAAACCCCACTCTCCCAGAACTGTCATTGGAAGGGCTTATTTCTGTGTTTCCAGACCTGAATCTTGACGTTTCCCATCGCCCCTAAGGTCATTTCCCTGTGGCACTGGGGGCTATGACAGTGCACTGGCCCTTTCTTGGCATCCTTTGAACTTTGTGCAGAGCAGTTCTCTCTCTTCTTCCCAAGAGCTTCTTTCTCCTTTGGCCCCGCTCTCCCCAGTTGTCGAATCAGAGTTAGAGAGAGAGAGTAGACAGCGAGCCACAGAGTGTCGGGGATCCCCTTCAGGGGCCATTTCCAGCATCTCCCTGCAGGGTTGGGCCGGCTGCAGACCCCCGACCCGCCTCGGCTGGGAGGGTGCATCCTCTTCCCCTTTGCCTCTTAGCGTGCCCATCTTTCTAGTAAAGACCTTGGTGTGGTGCCAAGCCCCTGGAAGCTGCTAACCGTAGAGATGCTGGGGTGGTGGCAGAGCAGCACAGCGTCAGCCTCCGTTGGACCTTGTGACCCCTGCAGAGCTTGTGCTGACTGTATGTCATCGGTAGCTAAAGAGCCGCTCTGGGCTGGGGCGGAGGGCAGGACTGAGTTGCCAGACAGACAGCTTATCTCATGGATCTGTCAGGCAGGTGTTTTCTGGGGGCCGTCTGCAGGCCCTGGGTCACTCCTCCTTCTGCATGGGTCATGTCTTCTCTGGGCCAGACCTGGTGTGCCCCAGGATGATATACCCAACAGCTCGATGAGGAGGCTGAGCCTCAATGCAGCCCAGGCCCCTCGTACCCGAGCAAGTGCCCCTGATGCAGAGCGGCCCGGAGCTCCTTGCCTGTGACAGCGTCCTCACAGTGTTTCTTATTTCAGGGAGGAGATCCTGCAGCAGATGCTGTGGGAGAGAGTGTCGACCCACGTGATCGAGAACATCTACCTTCCTGCTGCCCAGACCATGAACTCGGGGACTTTCAACACCACAGTGGACATCAGGCTAAAGCAGTGGACTGACAAGCAGCTGCCCACCAAAGCAGTCGAGGTTAGGGCATCCCTAATTCAGGGGTTGGTGGGGTGGAGAGCTCTCCCCCTCCTTACCATGGTCTTTCCAGGTTTCCCCAGACATGCCACGTTTCTGTTCTCTGGGACTTGTTACCCCTGTGAACAGTGCCCTCTATGGTGGAGCTCCCAGGGTTCAACGCCTCCCCCCATTTAACCGGCTCTTGGAAGGAGAGAATTGTTTCTCCTTCTTGAGCACTTAATTTTCTGCAAAACCAGAATGCAGACTGTATGTAAATGTCTCTCCTGGGTGGACATAGGGGACACAGGCTGAGGCCCTTGCTTCACCCTGCTGCCACAAGGTGTTTACCCCAGAATGACAGGGGCTGGGAGAGATGCACAGCGGGCGGGGCGCCAGGGAGGCCTTGCTGAGCGCTCTGGTCAGCCCTGTGGAGGGGGCTCCTGGTCCCACAGTGGATCCTTCCCAGCTCCCGTAGGGGCAGTGCAGGTTCACGTCTCCTCTGCCCTTTGCCCCCTCTTGTGCCTCTCCGCATGTTTCTCCAGAGATCTTTGCCAGACATTAGCTCTGGCCTGGAAGGAGCCGCCCACACCCTGGTCCTTTGGATTCTCTCTTTGGCCCACCCATAACATTTAACACTCAGAGAGGGGCGGCTAGGTGGTGCAGTGAATAGAGCACTGGCCCTGGAGTCAGGAGGACCTGAGTTCAAATCCGGCCTCAGACACTTAACACAAAAAACTAGCCGTGTGACCTTGGGCAAGTCACTTAACCCCAACTGCCCTCCAAAAAGCAAAAATAAAAAAAAATAAAAAATAAAAAATAAACACCCAGAGATTTGGTTGGCCCCAGGACCATTTTCTCTGCCTCTCTCGGTCCCATGTCCTGTGAGAGGTCATCAGAAAAGTGGGGGATCTGCTTTTGGGCCCCGCCCCTGCCCCAAGCGGCTCTGGTTCCCTTGTTGAGGGAAGGCGGGGGAGGGTGGGATCAGTTCCTGTTTGTCCCTCCTCCTCCTCCTCCCACATCCTTCTGATCCAGAGGGCTGGAAGCTTTCTGTGATGGAGCCTTAAAGTGGGAGGGAGGACTCATCCTCAGGTCACCTGTGGGGTTCGAATGCATGTTTTTTCATTGTCTAAATCTGCTAAAGAGCAGGCTTGTATCATTTGAAACATCAAGGTGGCTCCTTTTTTGGATGGAGGTTTTGGGTTTGTTTTGTTGAGTAGTCTCTAAACACATTAGTCCCGGACGCCCCCTTCCCAAGGTGCCCCTCAGTCTCTGCCCGTTCTCTGGCAGACGAGGGGCTTGTCCCGTGTCTGGGCACCTCTGGCTCCAGTGCTCTTTTCTCCATGGCAGGTGGCCTGGGAGACCCTGCAGGAGGAGTTCTCTCGCTTCATGACGGAGCCCAGGGGGAAGGAGCACGATGACATTTTTGACAAGCTCAAGCAGGCGGTCAAGGAGGAGAGCATCAAGCGTCACAAGTGGAACGACTTTGCCGAGGACAGCCTGGTAGGTGTCCAGCTTCTCCTGGAGCCAGCCTTGAGCCCGGCCTGACCACTGCCCACCTGGAGCCCCAGAATCCTGAGAAGACCATCTTAGGTCATGACCATGAAGGAAGCAGGAGAGAGAGGGCCGGGACAGGTGGACACAGAGAGGTGGGGGAGGCCCCTGGGGGCAGCGCTGTGCATGGTGGTTAGAAACACTTGGCTTGTGTGACTCTGGGGAAATCCTTTCAGTTGCACCGTGTATGGCTTGAATTTGAGGGCATTCCAGTGCTCGTGGCCTTCTTCTGGACACTGCTTCTTGTCCAGAACTGAATCCTAAAGTGAAGTCTGGTGAGGGAGCGTAGCATGGGACCGTTACCTTCCCATTCCTCTTGGCTACCGCCTCACACACTGCTGACTCAAGGGAGCTTGCAGTCCACTAAGACCCTCAGACCTTTTTCAGAACAACCATCTTCTCTGTTTGTACCCATGAGTAAGATTTTACATTTAAAGTGCTTTGTATAGGGCAGATACCTTACTGGGGCTGATCACATCCTCAGGAGTCGATGGTTCCACTTAGCTCCGTTGTCAGGGTTCTGATCCTGTCCGCTAACCTGACATGGATCAGCTTGGTCTCCTGTGGTCTGTGCCCTTGGCTGCACCCCATTCCATAGGGACCTTCAAGGGTTTCTCTGCTTTTGTTCTGTTGTTTGGCCATAATTTGTGTGGCCTTGGTTCCACAGAGAGCACAGCTGCTCTCACCGTGTTTGCACACAGAGGGCATCATTTCCAATTACTCTTCAGGATAGATGGACAGATTCACAGCTCCACCAACAATGCATGCGTGTGCCTAGCTCATTTCGGCTGTGCAACTTTCCTCCTCCTCCTCATTTCCATCCTTCCCTGACTCATGAGTGGGAACTGGAGTGGAACCTTCCGGGCTCTGAGCCTTTCTTGTGGGCTTGTGGAGAGCTCGGCTTTCTTCCTTGGAAGCTGCCCAGTTCTGTCCTTGGGCCACTTACTTTTGGGAAATGGTTCTTAGTCTCAGACACTCAAGATGGTTGCTTAGGTGTCTTGGTTACGAGACCTTTATCAGAGAAACTTCCCCTCTGCATTTCCCTGTAAAAGGTTTGTATTTGTAAAAACGTCTGCATTTTACAGGCTTCGAGTCCCCCATTTCCTCTTGTGCAGCCCTTTGTATCGGTACCTCGGCCTTGAGCTTTCCCTGTCTCTAGACATTGAAAAGGATTTCTCCCTTGGTCCTACACTTTGCTACTGTCGCTTCTCTTGTTTCAGTCCTTCGTCAATTGGAGTGAGGAGATTGGGGGCATCAGAGTAGAATGGAGTGAGCCCTGCTGACTCCCTGGGACTCAGTTCTGGAGCTAAGCCTTTCTGTTCCATTATGGGTCTAGTCCAGTGTCTGCCTCCGGAGATAGCTTCATTCACTTATGGAGATTGGGAGGAATACTATTGCATTGTTTGAACTGAGCCCTGCATGGCTGAGAAGCCGGACCCCCTCTGCCCACTGCTTAGAGAACCTAGATCAGGGACCTGGCTTATGAGACCAGAAAGGAGGCCAGATCCGTGCATCGGCGCGGGGAGTCTTTCCACCATTGTCCCTCTCGGTGACCCGTGTGTCTTATCTGAAAACTGGCCACGTTCTGATCATCAGTTACTGTTTTCACATACCCTTGCTTGTCCACAGACCCCTGGGGGATGGGGAGGGGTACATCACTTTTTAACTCTCCCCCCTACCAGCTTTCAAGGTCCCTGATCTTCCCTACAGTTACAATGCAGATTGCCTGAGCCTGTATCCCAGCTAATTTCTTAAATTGATTGGTCTTATTGTTTTTAAATCAATCTGCTCACAAGCACAGCCCTCTGTTCCCTCGGTCATTTCTTCTCTCCCCTGTGCGTCTTGGTGTGCAGTGTGACATGCTGGTCCAGACTCTACTTGGCCACATGCTTCCCACTTTTCCCAACAGTTTTTGGCAGGCCCTGCTCCGGATGTGACTGTGCTGGCTCTCAGTGGTCACTACTTCCCTCTGCAGACCTTTACCAGCCCCTCCTTTCCTGACCATTTCTAGAATTGTCCCTGGCTTTTAGGCCAAGCACCCCGGCGTGGACTGCTGGTCCTCTGGGCACCTGAGCCAGTTCCACGTGGCTCAGGTCTCTCAGATGTCAGCTCCCTGCCAGTGTTCAGTGCATGGGTCATTCTCCTTGGAGGGAAAACAAAAGCGGACTAAAAGTCTTGCCTCTTGGGTTTTTGTCCACCGTCCCCAGCTATCCCCAGACCACCAGCCAGGGGTCCCCGCTCTGCCTGGAGCCTCCTCTCTCTTTCTGCCTTTCCCATCGGCCTCCACTCCTGAGCTTGTCCTGACGCTGTTGTGACAAGTGTCAAACTTGGACAGAAAAAGGACTCTTCTGTGGAGGCGCAGGAGGCGTGAACCCAGGCACGGCATTCTCCCTCTCTTTCATTTCAGCCCATTTTCCATTCCTCTTCTTCTACAGAACATCAGAGCTATTTAAAGTGTTGAAATGCCCCTCTTGTCTTTACCAGTCTCTGTCGGAGAAGCAAAAATTAACACGAGGCCAGAAGCAAGACACAGACACGTCCCATGAGCGTCCACATGTGGAGGCCCCAAAAGGGCTTCCTTCCTTCCTCAGACGCTCTTTCCCATTGTGGAGGAGGCCCCAGACCTCTCCCCTCCTTCCCATTTTTCAGGCACTACTTTGTGGAGGTTTGGGGCTGACTTGACGGGTCTCCTGTTTCTCGACTCCTTGGGTTTTCAGAGAGTTATCCAGCACAATGCCCTGGAGGACCGCTCCATCACCGACAAGCAGCAATGGGACGCCGCCATCTTCTTCATGGAGGAAGCCCTCCGGGGACGGCTCAAGGACAGTGAGTAGAGCCAGGATGCTCGAGTACCCCTGCCCAGCCAGGGCGTGGGCAACACGCAGGGTGATCTGGTGCAGGTCCAGACTGCGTCCTCCTTGGCATTTTCAGGATATGCCCGTCAGCAGGTGTTTATTAAGGGCCTGTTTGCCCCACACCTTCTAATCACTGAGCACACAAAGAAAGGCCTCCCTATGGGCAAGACGATTGTGCAGATGCCACTACCCATCTCAGAAGGGCACGTACATAGGGCACAAGTGGCAGGCGACCTCAGATGGCGTGAGAGACGAGGAAAGGCCTCAGGTGGGGAGATGTGTCATCATGCGAGGAGAGGAGTCCAGTCACTAGGTCTCCAGGTCCATGGAAGGGAGTGAGCTGTCTGAAGGTGTAAATGAGGGAGGGCTCTGAGATCCAGGCCGAGGGTTTCGTGGTCCTGGAGTTTATTGGGTGGGGTGGACATGGTCCAAGCTGTGCATTAGGATGATGAACCTGAATGGGGAGAGCCTCGAGGCAAGGAGGCCAGCGAGGAGGCTGCTGCTCCCATCCAGGTATGAGGAGATGAGGCTGCTCTGGCATGACCTTTGGAGCCAAAGAGGGAAGAGGGCATAGCTGCTGGGCACCTGGAGACCCGTGAGTAGGATGGGAAGCCAGGAAGGATGCCTGGGCAGGGGAAGGAGGGAAGAGTTTGAAGGGAAACAAAGAGGTCCTTTTGGTCAGTTGGTGGTATGAGACTGGAGGTCAGGAGAGAGAGAGAGATTAGGACTGGACAAGTAGATCTGAGGGCCACCTGCCTGGAAATGACCATTGACCCCACGAGGCCTGCGGGGATCACCAATCAAGACAGCACCAAGAGGAGGCTCAGGACAGGGCCCTGGGGGACTACAGTTAGTGGGTGCAATGTTGGGGAGGGTCCAAGAGAAAGGGGCTGAGAAGGGAAGAGGAGAACCAGGGGAGGGGCAGTTGATGAGCAGCACCCTGGGCAGTGTGGGACCAAAGAGGATGCGGATGGAGGAAAAGCCATCGTGCTGAACAGAGGGGAAAGGAGAAAGGCATGTGTTGTGGGCAGCCTCTCCTGGAGTTTGCTGTGAAAGGGGAGAGAGACATGGCCCTGGCAAACCGGGCTGTTTGAGGACAGGAGAGGCCGGGAATATTTGTGGCCGTCCCCAAGCATCCAGGAGAACGGGGGTGGTCAGTGATGGAGGTGGAGGGCAGGGGGCCAGGCTTCTGGAGGAGACAGGAGGGTGCACGTGGAGGGTCAGCCTCGGTAAGGGGGTGGCACACCTTGTGCCGGGTCCTCTGACTGTCGCTCTCCAGTACCTGAGGACAAAATCACATCCAAGGACCACTCAGTGACCGGGAAAGTGCCACAGGCATCTTTTGCACAGTTAATGCTGAATCCATAAGCAGCTCTGCCATTTGTAGGCGGCTGCGTCTGAAGACTTGGGCCTCAGCCTTGTCCTTGAATTTGAGTTTGTGGGGAATTGGAAGATAAGGAGACAAGCAAACGCGTCACGGTCATGCTAGTCAAGTGTGTGAGAGTAATTTAGCTTCACGCTCTCAATTTTCTTCCTAAAATGCCATGTTCTAGCGGAAACTGTCCTTGAAAACATGGTGGGCCCAGATTGGAAAAAGCGGTGGCTGAAGTGGATGGGCCGGACCCAAGACCAGGTGAGGGCCGTCAGTTCTGGCCGCCTTGGGTTGGCTTTGGCCCCAGTGGGGCTGCTCTTCATTCTCACCTTCGTTGCTGTGATAATCATCCCATTCAATAGCTAAAAATAATCATCCGCATTTCTCCAGTCCTTGAAAAAGCCAGAGTGTTCATGCAGTGAGTAGGGTGAGAAGGACAGCTGATCGTATGAAGATTTTTTTTTTAAAGTAAAAACTCCTCCCATTCCTGTATTTTGAGGCTCATTTCTCAGCCAGCCCCAGTTCTTGGGCTATGCATTCTGAAGTACTGAACAATGAAGAAGTTTGGGTGTTGTCTTTTTGGGCTGGGGGGAACTAAAGGCTGAGACAGGACTGGACTTTTTGAACCTTTCAAGAAGGAGACAGCTCAGAGAGATCCAAAGGGGCCTGGAAGGGATTTGGTAGCAGATGGGGCTGGAGATGGCTCTGCCACATCCCAGCTGCGGCTGAAGGCGGCCGTTTCCATTGACCTCATCAGAAATGGTGTGTGGGGGCAGCTAGGTGGCGCAGTGAGTAGAGCACCGGCCCTGGAGTCAGGAGTACCTGAATTCAAATCCAGCCTCACTTAACACAAAAGCTAGCTGTGTGACCTTGGGCAAGTCACTTAACCCCAACTGCCCTCCAAAAACAAAAAACAAAAAAAAAAGAAATGGTGTGTGCCTTCATAAATGGAAAGTGGTCCTCCTTCCTGGGCGCAGTGCATTTGGGGAGGGCAGTGCCCATGCCACGCCGAGCTTGGGGCCTCCTTACCACCTTTGTGTCCCAGACCCCATGGACACTGGTCGGGCAGAGCCCCGGCTCCCTCCTCAGGAGCATGCTTTTAAGTGCAGAGGAAAGAAAAGCATGTTGATGTCAAGTTATCGCACCAGGAAAGCTACAGGCTCACAGACCCCGGGCATCACTTCTGAGTTAGAGACTTTAGGTGGAAATAAAGATGGAGTATTTTTTTCCATCCAAGTTCCCAGTCTCCATGTTGAGGCTCTCTGGTTGAGCCCCAGAAAGGAGGGGTGTGGTCCATCCAGGCCCCGTCAGGCCCGCAGGAGGCAGCGTGCTCATCGGCCAGCAACGGGCCACCTGTGTCCTGGGCCATTTCTATCTGGTGTTGGAGCAGAGGCCAGCGGGCTGCCCACAGGGGTCCCGGGCTGGGCCACACATGCACTTGGAAACCCCAGAGCTGCCTCCCCTCAGTCCTCTTGGCTTTTTGCTTATTTTGCTCAGGGTGTCCCAGTTACTTTGAATCTGGGTCCAGCTACCCTGGAGGTGTTGGGGTGCAAGCAGATCTGCCTGGCCTGGAGGATGGGGATCAAACAGCAGGGCTTTCCTTTTAGTCTGGGCCTTTCTGTCTTCTGTGTAAGCAGTGAGAATTAAAGTCTAATGCCTATTCTTTTGTGTTGCCTTTCTTTAAACATTTGAAGTCTGTTCACAATGAAACAAAAAACGAATTGGAAAAGATGCTGAAATGTAATGAAGAGCACCCGGCTTACCTGGCGAGCGACGAAATCACCACAGTCCGCAAGAACCTGGAGGCCCGAGGCGTTGAAGTGGACCCATCTTTGGTAATGACCCCCCAAGCCTCGAGCCGATCCCCCTGATAGATGGGGCTGCACCCTCAGACACAGAGGCAGGCATTCTGGGGTGGGTGAGCAGTGGAGACGAAGGCTGGGCTGTTCCACGAAGCCAGGCACAGAAGGATTTTCTGCCTGTGTTTCGTCCCGTGCCGGCACGTGGCTCATTCCCTTTCTAGAGAGCAGCGTGGATGGGTCTGTGTTAGACACAGCCCCAGGATGCCTGGCATTCTGGAACGTGGAAAGCCAGTTAATGCGTCACCTGCTTCTGGCCATCACTCCTGCTGCCCAGGCAGGCGCCATCCCAGAAGTAACTAATCACTCATAGTATTGGCATGAGGGAAGCAGGCCCAGGCAGAGAATCCCCTCGCTGCTGTGATCATGTTAGGGCCGCGTGAGCCTGTCATAAAGGTCTCTAGACGTTGCACTCCCACCCTGGTGCCACTTTCATTGACCCAAGTCTCAGTGTACTTATTAGTGTGTCCACCAGAGGGCAGAGGGACCTCACAACCAGAAATGGTGAGAATCGATTACTTCATGAAACTCCCCAGAAGTTGGTGGTGATTTAAGAGAGATATTGACACAACAGGCAGAGAAGGGCTGTGCCGGCTCCTGCTTGTCTCTGCCAGTTACCCAGGGCACCGGGGAGGCATGTGGTTAGTCATTCTTAGTTTAATCGGCCGTTAATTTGGCCATTTTAGCAAAATGGAGGAGGGAAATTGTCTTAAGCCTTAGTTGTGAATAAAGGGTTGTGGTCTCAAAGCCCTGGTGTGTGAGATTTACTTGGTGTTTGTCTGTCTGGGTGGGTGTCCTTTGTCCCTGCCCACCTCAGGCTCCACCATGCCTTCTGCCCATGCCAGGCTTTCCTCACTTCCCTCTGGCACTGCACAGTGTAGAAACCTCCTGACTCACCCATCACCTCCAGCATCTCTTCCGACATTGGCCCTTCACCCTTGTGCCCAAAGGAGGATCTCCTGAGCCCCCGAAGGAGCTAGAGATCAGGACCCCATCAAGGTGCCCCCGAGCGGGGGGAAACCAGGCCTGGGCTCTGAGGCCCCTGGCTCTTCCTGACCTCTCCCCACCCCCCAGCAGGGGGCCTGCCCTCCACTCCTTGCCTAGTCTGGCTCCAGTTCTCTTTTTGCAGCCTTCTCCCCCATGACTTCCCTTCTTTCCTCGCCCCAGTTCCTGCCAGAATTGATGGGCAGCCATTGGCTGCATTGACCTTGCCACACGTTCCTTAGGCACTGCTCTGCACCTGGATAGTATACCCTCCTCTCCCATGGGAGCCCTGCTCGGGTGCCCCCCCAAGAGAGAGCTTCCCCAAAAAGTCCTGGCATGTCCTCTTTGTTTGGACACTCACCCTGGCTTCTTCTGGTGAGAGTGGAGCAGGGGCATCTTGGCACCCCTGAGAGTTAGCACAGCACCACAGATTTCATTAAGAAGCTGAATCAGTATCTGGGTCAGCACCTCATCTTGGCTCAACTTTGCATTCAGGCACTGCCCCATATCTCTGCTGTTGAGCCTGGCCTGGCATAGAGTGGCTGTGGTGGGTGCCCTGGTTTCTGGGCCTATAGAACTTGCCCTCAGATTTGGAAGCTTTGGATGTTCTTTAGTCCACCCAGGCCGCCTGATTCCAGGGGAGCCACGGCTGCCCTCCGGGGCTTACTGACCTTTTTCTTTTCTCAGATTAAGGACACATGGCACCAGGTGTACAGAAGACATTTCTTGAAAACGGCCCTGAGCCACTGCAATCTTTGTCGCCGAGGCTTTTACTACTACCAGAGGCATTTTGTGGACTCCGAGGTCAGTGTTCTAGAATCCCAGGGGCTAAAAGGGGCTCAAAGAGGCTCGCTTGCCTTGCCTGTGCCTTCCCCGGGACAGGGGCCTGGGTTCCTCAGTGTCCTCAGTAAATGGGGGGAGGACCTGCTTTTCTGCACTGTGATGGCACCGGGTGCCCCAGCTCCAGGTTTGGCCTGTGCCACCCATGCCAAGGCCCAGCTCTGGGCATTTCCACCTGATGCCCTCATCTTGTAAAAGAGAAGTTCGGTGAAGTGTTTGAATCCTGCCTTTGCAGAGAACAAGCTTCTCTAGCTCTCCAGGCTCCTCCAAACAACAGAGAATGGATTCTGCAAGCGAATCTCAGTAACCTGGAAGGGGGGGGCGTGGTGGGGCCCTTCTTCTGCGGCTCGGCTCTTGGCCGTGTCCTGGGATGCCCGGCCTCAGCAGGGCAGACCAGGCCACTGCCACTGTCTACACTCAGGCTGCATCTGGCTATGCCCTCAGTGGTCACTCATGTGACTTTGGGCCTTTTCAGCTGGAGTGCAATGACGTAGTCCTGTTCTGGCGCATCCAGCGCATGCTGTCTATCACGGCCAACACTCTGCGGCAGCAGCTCACGAACACTGAAGGTGAGACCCAGCCCCCCTCCCTCTCCAGGCCTTTGGGTGGGGGGCGGCAGCATGAGGGTGCCTGGCTGTTCTCGGCTGAAAGGGCTCAAGAGATGTATTTGAGTCTTTGACCCTGAAGAGGCTCCGTCTGGGAGCCACACCCCACATTTCCCTCTGCTTTGCGCAGTCCGCCGGCTGGAGAAGAACGTCAAAGAGGTGTTGGAGGACTTTGCCGAAGACAACGAAAAGAAGGTGAAGCTGCTCACGGGGAAGAGGGTCCAGCTGGCCGAAGACCTCAGTGAGTAGCCCCCACGGGATGGGGAAGATGGGGGGGGGGAACTGGGGGAAGGCGGGGAGCCCAGAGCTGCCCCCTGCCCTGTGGGCTTGTACCCACCTAAGGTGACCGTGCGCTCTGGGATAAGCTGTGGCACAGGAAGTCAGAGCAGTGTCCTTGGGAAACCGAGGGCAAGGGTGTTTGCCTCATGTCCTGGACACGGGCCCTTCACATGCTGGTTGTCTTCCTCCTCCCACAAAATAGACGCTGCAGCCCCATGTCAGTGTCCGCCGCCCTTGAGCGTCCTGCCAGGGGCATCCCTTCGTCCAGGCAGCCCAGGCCCAGGCACAGGGAGTACAGAAGGGCTCGCGCCCCTCTGCTGGGGGGCATCACAGCAAGGGCCAGAGCATGTGCCAGGCAGGTGGGAGCACTTTTGCTGAATCAGGGAAAATAGTTCATGTGAATGACCCAGTGTTAGGTGGCGGGCAGGAGGCCCTGGGAGAGGATGGTGCAGGTGGGAAGGGAGCCTGTGTTCAGCCTCTGAAGACACAAAGGAGAAGTCAGCCCGCGAGCCTGGCCCTTCCTCCTCCCAGCCTCCACCCAGGGTGTTGGACCTGATTTTACTTCTCTGTCTGATACTAGTTAGTCGGTGCTGGATTTGGAGAATGCTGCAGCTTTTTCATTGGCCTCCACAGCAGGTCTCACTCAGACCTCTCCACCAAAGGCCTTGTGGGGAAAAGGGGCTCTCCCCAAGCTCCAGGGCATGCCCCACCTTTTTTAAGCCAAAAATATCGCTGAGTATTTCACTGAAGTAACTCACTGGGGAAGAAATAACCTTCGAACCTTTGACTTCTGCCTGTCCTTGTGGGGGTCTGGGTGGAGCTGGAAGGGTGAGGGACTGGGTGCTCAGAGGATGTGGGTGTGAAGGTGGCTTTGAGGACTTTCTGTGTGACCCTGGACAAGTCCCCTGCCCTCATATGTCCCATGTGTCCTGTGCCCATCAACCACTTGGGTGCCTACCTCGTCATTCACAATGATACAGAAAGGTTTTGGCAGCTTCAGCTCTGTGGGGGGAGCACAGAGAGACCAAGGAGGCCCTAGGGCTTAGGTGAGGAAGACCCCGGCCTGGGGAGAGTCTCTCCCTGGTGCCCAAGGTGGGCGGGCCTTTGTTTGAGCAGTCTGCCCATCCCAGCATCAGTGCACAAAAGCCCAGCCAAGCTGGAGGCTACAGCTGATGTAGGGAGTCCCTCCCCCAGGCCTAGCCAGGTCAGCAGCCAGCTGCAGAGAGGCCTGTCATTCTAGAAGGAGATGCCATGGCCCTGGTCATTGAGGTGACAATTCAAAGAGTGACTGTGGTCACCGAGGCGGGCACGTGCTTCAGAACCCTCTGGCACATGAGTCTGGGATGTTATGCCTTTTCCCACCGTCTGTCCCTGAGCCTCCTGACTCCCTCGATCCCTGGAGACCATCACCATGTAGTGGGGGCCTTTGAGCCAAGGACAGACACTCGGTTTTCCAGGGAGCCAAGTCCAGCATCTTTTCCTCCCACCCATTTTGGCTCTTTGGTGACAAGGCACATGAAACCCTCTGCTGCTGTAACTTCATTAGATCCCTCTAGGCCCTGGGCATATGAGTACGGGGGTGGGGGGTGGGGGTGGCAGTCGGTCTGCAGAGGAGGCTCTTGGGGCCCGGACTGGCCTCTGGAGCAGGGACAGAACAGGTCCTCTCCAAGGTTTTTGGTGAATTGGGATAAGTTGGTGGCATCCCCAGGACCACGGCACACTCTGCCTTTTTGTTTTAGGACTGCTCTCCTTCCCTGAGGGCACGTGTTATCTCATGAGCCAAAGGAAGAGGGAATTAATTTGTTCTCTCTCAAATGTGGTGGCACTGGGAGCTGAGGGGGGGAAGAAGCTGAGTGAGGGGAGCGGTGCCGGCCCGTTGTGCTATCCAGTATCCTCTCCGAGCTCCCCTCACCTTTCCCTTTCATCCTGCCCCAGCTGTTTTGGAGTCAGCAACAATATCGTTTCAAGAGGGCGGCCGATTAGAACGAGTGGCCGGCCCCTCCCGGGGATGAATTTGCTCTGATGATTTCCTACACGAGGTGGCAACAGCTGGCCCTTGTCCTGGCCCTTTGAAGGATTAGCGGGCGCGGGAGCAGCAGGCCCAGCCTCTCGCCAGTGTTGACGCACTTTGGCCAGCTCATGCCTGAGCATCTCCCAGGCAGCCAGCAATTGTTTGTGGAAATGTAAAGTTTGTTCTCCGGAGCGACACTTGGCAGCGCACAAAGCTGCTAGGACTTGTCCCCGGCCGCCCTCCCTCCATCCTCTGCTCCCATTGTGCCTCATGTGAATGTAAAGAAAGAATGCAGGGTGATGGGGGCTGGGGAGAAAAAAATCATGTAGGACTGACCGGGCTTTTTAAAGGCATGTAACTTAGAAATTTAAGCTGGTCTTAGTTGCTTGGATCTTTTTTTAACTGAGAAAGTCTATGTAAACTTGAGGT
This sequence comes from Pseudocheirus occidentalis, assembly GCA_028646575.1. Taxonomy (NCBI): domain Eukaryota; kingdom Metazoa; phylum Chordata; class Mammalia; order Diprotodontia; family Pseudocheiridae; genus Pseudocheirus; species Pseudocheirus occidentalis. The sequence continues at coordinate 205,219,743 of CM053600.1, forward strand.
TAGCATTTAACTGTTGGGACCCGAAAGTGTTAGACTGTGAATGAAGGCTGATCACTTTTCCCTAAGCTGCAACCAGCCCAGTGACAGTGGTCACCGTTCTGCTTTAATTAACGCTTGGTGTTGATCGAGGTTTGATGTTTTTGAAAATAGCATTTCTTTAGAGATGAGATGAGAAGCAGAGTTTGCTAGAGAAGATGTTTAAGAGACCAGATTAGGAGCAGAAATAGTGGCTCTAATGCCTGAGACGAGAAGAGGACGGAAGCCCCCGGGGGGAGGTTGTCTGGGGCTCAGCGCTCCTGAAATGGAGGGAACTGGCACTTTTTAGGCTGCAAAGCCCTTGTGGCTGAGAATAGAGTTTGACCTGTAGGATAAGCAAGAATCCGAGGAGCATTTTCAGAGCGGAGCTCTACGGTCCAGGTCTCAGCAAACCAGTATCCCTCCCTGGTCTTTACGGCAAGTCCAAGCTTGCCTCTGTCTTTAAAAACCCTTGGAGGGTTAGCAACCCCTCTGGGACAAGAGCTTTTGTGCCTTGTGGGCCCGCTTTGGCAGCCTGGCCTCATCCCATGCTGCTGTGTTTGAAGGGGCTGCTGTCCTTCAGCCAGAGGTTAGTGACATGGAAGACATCATTTCTTTCCCATCCTGGTGTGCAGACCCCTGAAGTCTCTCCAGACTTGTTGTGGGTTTATAGGCCCCAGGATAAGAAGCCCTAATGAAGAAATGTCTATTCTGACCCTTAGCAGGCACTCTGTTCACTGATATTTTGAAAGTCTGAAATGAAAATTTTGCTAGCAGATTTGCTAGCTAGAAGCTTTATAACATTAACAAGTCAAAAGCCATAATTCTCCAAGAAGTGAATGATCATAGGATGGTTGGGAGGCCCGAGCGGACGGACATGATGGCTGCTTCCTCCCACGCCAGATGTGCCTTCTCATCCATGGTCACCCTTGTCATCCACGGCCTCGCCTCCAGGATCGTATTGGACAGCGTTCAGTCTTTGTGCGTCTTCCTCAGTTTTGGGAAGATTGTGCGATGTACACTGTAGAGTGGCCTGAGTCACCAAGAGGATTACCAGCTGGTCTGGTTGATTTTGAAGGAACTGGCAGTTGATTGTCTATACCTTTTTAAATGTTTTTCTCAGACTTGGTGCAGAAAAAGTCATCGACTTAAAGAAGACCAGGAGGGAAGGTGAATAGTTGGCTCTGTAGGCGGGGCAGAGAAGACTGTTGTGGATGCCTCAGCCCTGGAGGATCAGCCCCCAGTCCCTCTGTCTGTGGCAGACGTAGGAAGCTAAGCCGGCCGGGGAGGCTTGGGCCCTCCTCGCTGTCTTGTTTCACCTGAGGCCGTGGCTCTTCTCAGAACCACTTGGTGGCCCCTCTGTCACCTCACTCTTGGCTGCCCGTTGCTGACCGTCCCTTAAATGGCCCCTTCATGAAGCCAATCATCATTCTTGTTTCCTGGCAGCTAGACTTTTGGGCGGCTCCATCCTGGGTCCAGGCTCCAGGGCTAGGCGTACAGAAGTCCTCCCCAAGCCCATCCTCACTTTGCCCACCCTTCCCCTCCAAGAGGGCCTGCAACATGCCAGCGGCCTTCTTTTCTTGCGGCAACTCAGGTACAAGGCTAGTGGGCCACATGGCCGTGCCCCTTGTCGTCCTCCCCTTTGCACAGGGATCAACCCATCTTTCTCCTCCAGTGGGGTTGTGGTGCCCCCTACTCCCCATCTCCCTTGTTCTCCCTCCTTGAAAGGAGCCTCGTCTTCTTGTTGCTGCTCACAGCCAGTGGACACTTCTCCTTTGGCTTGTGGCCCCTCAGAAAGCAGAGTCACATGGTGGGCCGAGGAGAAGCTTGGAGCCGTCACAGGCCAAGTCAGACCGTCACGTTCCTCTTCCTTAATTCTAGGCCACATCCTCATCTGGCCCAGGCCTGTCAGAAGAATGGCCCTGTAGGTCATCTATCCAGACTCTGCCTTGTGGACATCTTCAGCCCTGGGTCCCTCCTGCAACTTTGGCCGTTCCTTTGGGATGCTCACGGCCCCTTCCCGAAGGCTCGACGCTGCCCTCCTTAGTCCCGGGCCGTGCCGTGGCTGACGTCTTGCATAGTTGGAGGACTCGCACCGGGTTCGCTTCCATACAGAGCCTTGTTCAGGATCCACAGACAGAGCCGTCGGGTCCTCCAAGCCCTCTCTTCCGAGGCACACGAGGGGGAATCCTTTCCATGACGTGTTTGGCTTCTGGACAGCACTGAGGGTCAAGGAGTCGCTGTTACCTGCCTGTCTTCCTTCGTCTAGCCTGGTTGGGCCTTTGGTAGCTGTGGCCCCACCCCAGAGTCAGATGAAGGCCATGCTGCTGGTCCCGGCTCTTCTCTTCTCCAGGCTGGCCTCTTCTGGACACTCTCCAGCTTAGCGTTTTGCCCATTTCGTTGGTGTCGCCGGAGAGTGAATGTGGTCATCCAAAGTGTGACGAGGGCATAGGTCAATGGGACGGTCACCCCCTGGTCCCTGGGTGCCTGATTCTTTTTCGGTCCCAGTCATGTTGGCATTTTGGGCTGCGCCTTCCCCCTGCTGAGTCACTGAGCTTGTGACCCAAGATGCTCCCTAGACTCTGAAAGATGTGAGCACTTCCCCCTTCCTTCATTTGTGGCGAGACTTCATGTTGACCTTCTCGCTGGATTTCTTTCCAATTTGCCAAGACCCTTTTGGATTCCATTCCATCATCCAGGGTGTTGAGTATGATGCGTGCTTTTATCCCAAAAGCCCCTGGGCCCCCTCCTGGACCCCTCTAGCCGTTCACCACCACAGTGCCCCCGCAGCTCCCATTCCTGGAGCACCAGCTGTGTACCAGGCACCGCGCTGAGCACTTTACAGTCCTCTCACTGGTCCTCATCAGAATACTGGGAGGGAGGGGCTGCTGTTCTCCCCATTTTGCAGATGAGGAAATGCAGATCAGCCAAGAGGAAGTGACTCCGAGGGCCATACAACTGGTGCATGTCTAAAGCAGGATTTGAATTCAGGTCTCACAGATTCCAGGTCCCACTCTATCCCCCCAGTAAGAGCCTTGGGACCATTCTTTGTGCAAACCCAAACATGGAGGAGGCCCTGTCTTCAGAGAACTGGACATCCTGTGGGGAGCCTGGCAGGTACAGATTTCAGAACCAGGCCCTTTGGTTCACTTGGTTTTGGCAGCTATGTGAAATTGCTAACAGTTTGGAGGGAAAGGGAAAGGATTAGTTGTGTTTCTGCTTTGTGTCATGGGGGAAAAGGTGGGGGGGTGGCGGTGCTAGAATGGATTGTCTGTGAGAAGCAGCCCTCTCAGGGGCATGGACCCTCATGGTAGCCCCCCTGAAAGAGCAGCAGCCTCCTGGCCTCCAGGCTCCCAGATTACAAACCTCTGGGTGGGGGACGGGGCAGGGGGGAGGTTGGTTCTTCCCAGCCTGCACTCTGGAGACATGGAGGCAGTTGTCTTCTAAGACTAAGCCCACCCTAGAAGACACTAGTGAAGCTACATGTGCCCAAAGGGCCCTTTCCTTCCAAGGAGCCCCCTTTGCCAGGGGCATCTTTCTGTCTAAAGTGCCTTCGTTCCTCTTTAGCCCAAAGTCTAAACTGATACTGGAAGTGAGAAGGGGGAAGTACATCAAGCATTGATATTTCCAGGCCTGCATTTACTGTTGGTCCTTCACAAAATAGAATTTTTTTTATTTTAATGCGTCATAGACCGAGCAAAAAAAAATCACCATGAAGTTAGAATTTAGGGGGTGTTTTTTCCTGAATAGAAAAAGCAATCAGCTTGAAATGACAAATTCTTTCAAATAAGGCTGACAATTTAACACAGCCTACTCAGTTTCTAAAAAGAAGAAACTTTGTCTCTGAAATTCAAGAAAAAAAATCAATAAAGCAAAAAATTGATTGCAAAGAGAGCGACACATAGGAGTCAGCTAGCGGTCCTCTGTTCAGAATATACTCGAACGTCTTTAGGAGTTTGTGTGCTTTCAGGGTACAAATTTCAGACTCCTTATGTCAGAATCCTAATGTCCTAAAAACTAGGAATCTGTTGTTTAACTGGCTAATGTACCTCTTTATTTAAAGAATATATATTTAGGCGGTAGTTAGGTGGCACATTGGATAGAGTCCTGGAGTCGGGAGGACCCGAGTTCAAATCCAGCCTCAGACACTTACTAATTGTATGACCTTGGATGAGTCACATGATCCTGATTACTACACACATGTATAGGCACACATACACATACATATACATAATACATACACAAAATGTGTCTTAAATTGCTCTCATTTGATTGTTTTAATGTTCTAATTTCTATGGATCTTTGCACTTTTGTTTAATATTGATAATTAAGTAGCACATCAACAGTAGAACTTGTCAGAAGGAATTCATAGGGGTCTCTTTGCTGGCACTGAGGCAGGACTCTGTTGCTTTGCCCATACTTGGGTCAAGGTCACAGAACTGAATGGTGGTCCTGAGGGGAGGAGGAGTACTAGCCCAGCAGAGCTTGCAGTCACAGGGAGCAGGGACCCTCCTCACAAAGTTCCAAAGCAGAAAACAGGGCTCGTGGTTACTCACTGACCAGAACATAGGCCAGCAGGCGAGGAGTAAACACCTCCCCTTAGATCAGACCATCTTGGAAGAGCTGAAAACTTTAAGACCTCTAGAGGTATCTCTGAAAACTGATGCACAAGACCCCTGAAGCTTGGGAGAGTGCACCCTCCACCCAGGCAGCCGAGCCCCACTTTAGCAAAGAATTAAACATCAAGAAGTGCAGGGCAGCTAGGTGGCACAGTGAATGGAGCACTGGCCCTGGAGTCAGGAGGACCTGAGTTCAAATCCTGTCTCAGACACTTACCACTTAACTAGCTGTGTGACCTTGGCCAAGTTGCTTAACCCCAGTTGCCCAGCCTTCCCCCCCTACCCCCCCCCCGAAAAAGCCAACAAAGAGAAA
>CM053600.1:205225189-205324808 GCA_028646575.1 Pseudocheirus occidentalis
TCTCCTCTCAACTCCAGCTGTGATTACTCCTAAGGAGTTAACTGGAAGTAAGGAGCTAAGCCTTTGAGGTGCCAAGTGCCTTCAGTAGGTGCCAATAGAAAGGGGCATGGAAGATCTTCTGATTTCATTAACATTACATGGGCTGGGAGGCCTGGCATTGGGTCAGAACCATGGCTGCGAATCCCAGCTCAGCACTGGGACCTTTGCTCCCTCTTGAACCAGCAACTGACCATGGTGGGCATGTGTTCCCCCATCATGTGAAGTGAGGGCTCCCTTTGAGCTCCATTCGTGACAGATAATAAAGATTTAATAAAGTTTTACTGTGGGCTCCAAGACAGAAAATGCAAAGTAAACAAGATGTTTATTTCTTTTTGTCTTCCTAGAAAAAGTTAGAGAAATTCAAGAAAAACTAGATGCTTTCATTGAAGCCCTCCACCAGGAGAAATAAACGTGAGTAAAATATGTCTCTGAGACGTTACTCCGCTCGTAGTGGCTGGGGAATGCCCTGAATGGTGCCCTGCCCTCCCGGTGGGCTCCCTTCGGCTTTGTGGGCATAGATGGCTGGTGATGGTCATGGCAAGAGCCTTTGAAATGGGAATCTAAAGTCCCGAATACATTAGGTGGCTTCGGGTAACACAGTGACCAGCAGTTCAATTAAGAACAGTCCTCCTCTGGAGGTGGATTCTCTAAGAACTCACATGTATGTGAATAAAGGGCAAAGAGATTTCATAAAGTGAAAGCTGTGGGTAGAGGTGGGCAGCTCCTGAAATGGGTCATAGAGAGCCTCCCTGAGGCCATACAGCAGAGAAGTGGATATGGCCATGGTAGCGTGTGTGTGCGCGTGCGTGTGTTTGTGTGCATGTGTGTGTGTGCATGGACTTGCCTTAGCAAAGTCCAGTAGACAGATTTGGTGGGCTGCTTCTTTTCCTGTTTTAAAATACAGTTTTTTTGATAGCTTTTGTTTCTAACTCATCTGCACCCCCCCCCCTACACTCCCTCCTCCCAAATGAAAGAAGGAGGCTAGTTCAGCAAAGGAAGCTGACCCCCGGTCGAGGTGGTCAAGGCAGCAGGATGCAGACTGAGCTTGCGTCTGGGTCGTTCTTCCCGGCCTTGGTGGAGACGTTTTCTGCCGGGCTGGGTCTCCCTTCCTGCCTCAGTCACAGCAGCCAAGGCTTTGTTTGGGCTAACAGAACCATCAGATACTTGGGACAGATTTCTGCCAGTGTCCTCAACAACCGTTCTCATGGAAGGCGTAAGAATCATGCTTGATACTGAAATCGGCTGTTGATTGTCTCTGTAGAAGATTTATTAGCAGTAAATCTCCATGCCGTCCCCAGAGCCCTTGGGGAAAGAGTAACCCTGGGATGTGTTTGTTTCTGTTTAAATCCCTTTCTCGACTTTTAAGTCATCATTGCTGTTGGTGTGATTACCTTAGATAGTGATTTCAGTCCCAAGTCCCTGCAGACCAAGAGAGGGAAGCTCAGGGAACGCTGGGAGGAGAAGGAAGGAGCTGCCCTGGGGCTGGTGAAGGAGCCAGGAAGCTCCGTGCTTCCTGAAGGGTTATCATGGGCATCGTGGGCATCGTGATTTCGTCTGCACTCCTGGGAATTCTCAAAAAAGGAAGCACAACATACTCAGAAGTAAAAGCAAGAATTCACTCTAAAACAATTACCAACAACCACTTCTGTCTTGTTCTAATAGTAGTATGCTACTTTTGATCTTCAAAACATGCATGTCTATGTATATCTTCCCTTTAACTTAGATATTATTAGGAAAACACCACTGGACAACATTTGCTGCCGGGCCAGCCACCTTCCCATCTGGAATTGCCACCCTTGCTTTCCCCTCCAGATTTGACCTTTGCAGTAACTGGTTAAATACAAACAAATTAGAGTATTGACCCAAATGTGAGACCACAGAATGGTGTCACACCTCCCCAAGGGTCTCAGCTCAGGGCCTCAGCCTTTGTCTGTCCTTGGTTCCCAGCAGTGCCCCAGGTCTGCCCCTAGGCTCATCCCAGTGAGAACGGGGTGATGGGTGGAGTGGGGTTTTCAGGAAGGGATGTCCAAGGCTGAGTGTCCCCAACAGGCAGTGTCAGCAAGGTTGAATGGGGGCAGTGAGAAATAGGAAGATGGGTGTGTCTGATATGTGTAAAGCACAGATCCTCTGTGTATCTGTACCTGGGGGTGGGTGACATCAGCTGTCACTTCTGTCACTCAGTCTCCTGACCATGGTCTGAGCATCAGGGGGTGTGCTCCGTACTCAGGAGGTGGCACACATTTCACAGCTTGGCTGCAAGTCCCACCTGTTGTTTTTAGATTATGGGCGAAAGCGAATTGTGTGTCTTGTGTGTTTTGATTCTTTACATTTTATGCTGGGGTTGATCAGGGCAGCAGACACAGGCCAGTGCTAGGAGCCAAGGACCCAAATGATGGCCAAGGCCCCCCAAGAGTCTCAACGGTATTGCACAGTCTGGAGCACGACCATAATTTGTGTATTTTAGCAAAGCTGGAGGAGTCAGGCAGTGGTGGCAGTGCTGGACTGGAAGGTAGGCTTCCCATCATCAGGTTTCCTTTGACACCAGGGTCTCACACTCTGCTCAGATGGCGGGCCTTGGGCCAGACCTTTGGCCATGTGGCCTAGAGCAGCGCCTCATGGGCTTTACCTCCTTGCTTTTTTTTTTTTTCTCATAAATCCTGGCTGGTACCAAGGACTTTCTAACTTCAGGTGTTCTTCCTCTCACAGAACAGAATCCCTCCCAGCAATAGCTGCCTCTGACTACAGTAAACAAAGAAAATGCTTCTCAGTCTTGAATCCAGCCTTCCTCCTCAAGAGAGCCCCCCCATGGAAACACACCTTGTCCAGGACACAAGTCATCAGTTCTTGGTGGGGCCTCTTTAGTAACAGCACCCCATGTTTATGTTGTGGAAGTGACAGCTCAGGACACGACGTTGGCCACGGCATCACAGGTTCTTACCTTCTGTTCTGAGTCTTACTCCCTGGGGCGCAGGCTCTTCTCATACAGAGACTGATTTTACCTGATAACCATTTCTTTTCCAGAAAGTGTTGCTGAGTGTTTGAAATAAAGACCTGGAGCAACTCTGTCATTTGTATATAGGATGACCCTCCCCTCCCCCCAGAGTCAGGGTTTGGATCTGCAGTGTTCTGTCTGAGGATTGGCGGGTCGCCCCATGTGGTTCAGACTCGCCATGTGAAATGGAACAGTCTTTGTCAGGAAATCTGAGTTTGAACAAGTCCGATATCCTTGAAGTTTAGGTTTGTAATCACATTGGCAGTGACCATGACAGGAAAAGGTATCTCTGGCCATTCATGGCCACCTTAGAACATAGCTTAGGAGAAGCTGACCCTCGGACTCAGCGCTGGCTGGCCTTCTATCTGGCCAAAGGGGAGAGAGGGAAATGGTCCCGTGCCATCAGCTGGCTGCTGAGTCCCAAGGACCCCTCCAGATACATGTGGGAGTCCTCAACAAGAAAGGGCTTTCTTTCCTTTTAGAAGTGCACAGAAGCCCTTGATTGCCAATACCAGTCTACATCCACACACAGTGATCATTTTAAAGGCAATTAGTGACAGGAACCAGGGGCTGGCCTCCCTCAGTCATGCTTGAGGCATGTCCCACCCAGGGAGGGCTGCTCCTTTTGGATTCACAGGGGCTTTCTCCTCCGGTTTGCTTCTCTCACCATTCAGCTCTGTTTTTTTGGCTTCTAATAAAAACTCCCATCCGACAGTCAGCTTCCTCTAGTCCACCCACAGTTCCTTTTCCTGAAAGCAGTTTTTCAGTACTAGCCTAGGAAATTCTTCCATATTCAAAGTGTTCCTGACCATCTGAGGGAGCATTTCTCAGTACTGGGGTTCCAACAAGAAAGTCTGAAAAGGGACTTCACCTGTTCAGCTCACAGCAGCATGGCACATTTCAAGAGTTTGTTAAAACTTTGGGTTCTGGTAAAGGAACCAGCTCAGATGTGCTTTCTCTTTGTGTTGGTATTGAGGGACTCCCTCTTCCAGACAGTTTCAGCCTTTTCAGAGGTCAGGAGTAGAGAGCGCTCAGATCTTCTTTGAGTCAGGAGGAGAAAATGCATCAACTCCCATCCCCCACCCCGACCCTCTGTCTGGGAGGGGGAGGAAGAACTCCTCACAAGGGTTTGGGGATGGGATGTCCTGGTGGCTACTCAAGAGTGGTGAAGGGTGTTTAGAAGAAAAGGGAAGTGAGGCTAAGCCAAGTACTCCAACTGTCAGCTGAGATGGCATCTGCAGGAGAAAGTGTTCAGAGACCCTGCCCCTCCTTCAGCCTCAGTATCTTACCTGGTGCCCAAGTGAGCACTGACTGCTGACAGGCCCTGGAGCAGGCCAGACCAACCCCTACACGAGTGATGCCGTTCATTTGTGCATGGGGACGCTTCTTTATAGCTCATCCCAGCTAAGCATGATTTCTTTTCTTTTTTGTTTGAAGGGGTGTATGGAAACTTAGGTATTTATTGAATGCAGAAGTAATTGAAGGAAAAAATGAAATTCCATTCCAACCCCTGGAGCCGGGTGTGTTGTGTCTCTGGCCCAAAAAGTAGACATTTCTGACACTTCAGTAAATCCAGGTCTGATTTTGAGGATCCTGAAGCATCCTTATAGCTAAATCTTTCGCTATCTAAAGTGTAAGAATTTCCAAACAAGAAAGATGAATGAAGCTGAATAAGGAGGCCTGAGAACAAAGCCCAGTCTTTGAAAGCACACTTGGGCCCAGTGTTGATTTTTAAAATCAGAATCCTCAGGCTAAACTCAGGAAGAAACGAAAACCTTCCTGTTGCACTGTTGAATAAACTGTGCCTTAGTGAGAGAAGGCAAACAGCCTCTCAGCACTTCATGATGTCCCTCTCAGTGGCACTGCCTCGTTTAAATCAGATTGCCTCCTCCCTCTCTCGCCCAGCCCCCAACTCAAATAGGACAGTGGAATCCGTTCAGATCAACAAGAAATTAGCTGGAGGATGCATGGAGTACTTGTCTTATTAGGAATCCTAGTGAAGTCGAGGCTATAGGACCCTCTTGTTCAGTTATTAGTTTTAAATGTAAGTATGGTAATTTGGGATTTACTTCTCCAGTAAAAGGCTGAGTCTGGTTCTGTCTTCATGCTCTAATCCAGTCTCTGGTGACAGGGAGTCTTTCATTTATATACATGTGGTCTGTATAGTCTAAGCCAATGTCTGCCGCAGAGAGGGACAGTTAGCATGTTCACAAATCTGCCCTCTATATACTTGTATGGACAGAACTGAGATCTTTGAGTGGCCTGTGTTGAGCGCAGCATTTGTGGCCCTGCACAAGGAAAGCATTCAAGCCTCGTTCCAATGCAGCATTGGGGCAAGGATGATGCTATCTTTCAGTGCTGGGTGAGAAATAGCCTGGTCTCATATAACCAGAGCAAGCCTTCGGGGCTTGGATGTTACATGCTTTTCAGTTCAGAGCCAGGGCTGGAGTAGAACCATTATTTTCATGTGGACTCTTGTCTTCAAGGTAAAAATGTGTTTGAATTGTCTCGTATGATAGATGAATAAAGAGAACCCTGATGGAAGAATGCTTTCCATTGGTTCCCTGCAGTAAACTCTTGGTACGTCATGATGCGTGGTGGAGTTAAATTGATTTTGGAAGCCATCTCGTGGTCCGGTGCACGGGAGTGGAGGCCCCTTAAGGGCAGGTGACCTCTGTGTCATTTGGTTCCCCCAGGCGCTGTGAGCAGAATGCCTCCCAGGACTGAGCAGCCAACAGTTGTGTCTTGTTTGTGTCCTCACAAAGAACTGAGACACCCCTATAGGTGCCAGTTGTGACTCTGGCGAGCAGATGCCAGGGAGAGGGAGGGACAGAAGCAAGGAACCCCAGTTGGCTTCTCTGCTGGGCGTTGGCTGTGCGACTGGGCATGTTTTCATGAGGCCTAAACTTCTCCTTGATTAAAAATGAAATCTCTGTCCTCTGAAGTCCTGGACAGCTTCACCAACTCAGAGTGTTTATTAGAAATTTACCAAGTAATAGATCTAGATGCCTTTGTGGAAGTTAGCAGGGCTGAAGGACAGTTGTCACAGGAGAGGCAACCTGGCATGATGAAAACCCAGATTCTGATCCCAGCTCTGAGCCATGCTAGCTGTGTGGCCCAACACACTTTCTGGCTGAGAAGCCACAGAGAAAGGGCTGACCTATGGGGGTCAAGGGGGTTTCCTCAGCAAGGACTTCCCACCAGTCTGGCCCCTCTCCCCACCTGATTGTCCCATAAACCTTGTGGTGTGCATTTAACTGAGTCCTGATGAATGCATTTCAACTTCTTTGGGCTGCTTTCCTCTTCTTGTATAAAAATTCATGAATTAGATTAACAATCTGTGTCATCTGAAAGGCAATGTTCTTTCATCAAACCACATGGCAGACTCACCAAGTGTGTGGTATATTATGTTAATACTGCATATATGTGCATTGTATATTATTAAGTGTGTGCATGTGCACACAGGTAGTGCAGTGTGAAGGCTGAGGCTCCTGGGGGGCGGGGCCGTGTCATGCTCAGCACTGATTAGACTAGTTTACAAGCTCTCCATCTTTGGGGAAGAGTCAACAGCAAAGCTTCAAGAAAAACAAAAATTCTAAACCCTAGGCAATGAGAGAAAAGAAAGATACTCATGATTCTTTCATCGCAGAAAGGGACATCCACAACAGTCTATGAAGGACAGAATTCAGAAGGGTTTTGTTCCCAACCACTGGGGATAGAGGACACATCTCCACATCCACCCTTGGGGCACTTACATAAGACATAGACAGAAATTGATTTCAAAATGGCACCCAAATTAATTTCTAGGAAGACAACACTGACAACTGGGGTAAGGTGAGGGTCAGAACAGTCTTCTTGTACCAATCTCAAGTGAAATCGTAGGCCATTTGGGATAAGAATTCTTAAATATGGCCACTGTTGACTTGGACAACTGAGGTGGGTCACTCAGTATCCCTCTCCATAGAGACCGCTGTAGGATACATTTCATACCTTCAGGAATATGTCTGTGTAGCTTTGAGTTGATGTTCAGATGATGGCCTGGGAATCATTGGTGGTCAGGCCCCCAGACTGACCTCACACTGTAATGTTGATACTATCACAATGTCTGTACATTTTGTTTCTGGCATGAATGTTATGATATTTAATAAAATAAGACATTTGCTATCTCTTGAAGGACAGTCCCATTTTTTTTCCTATTAACATCTTTTGGAGGGTGGAGGAAAGGAATGATTGGGAAGAGAGAGCATTGGTCTCCTTCCCACTCCCCACTACTACCACGGTTGAGACAGTTCATGAGCCATAAAAGTTTGTGAAGTATGCCTTAGGTGAGGAGGGATGGAGGAAGTGGCCAGCTATAGTTCACTCTTACCAGGGTCATCAATCAAAAACACTGTATTAAGAATCTGTTACATGCCGGACACTGCTGTTGGGTGCTAGGCATGCAAATAGGGAATGACGCATATGGATATACTCCCCTGGAGGATGCAGAGTGTTGGACCCTGCTCACTAGTACAGTGTTTCCCCCAGTTTGAAAGACCTAATACCCAGACTGGTGATCTGACTTGTTGAGGATTAGTCTGCTGAGTGGATTAATTAGGGTGGAGAAAAAGTGAAGTTAAATAAATATTTGGACCTATGCAAAGAAGAGAAGAAAAGGGAGCTGTTACTTAGATTAGGTCATATGAGGTTGGCTTTAAGCAGGCATGGCCATGCCTGCTGGGCTGGAGAAGATGCCACACTGGGTATAGCCAGGTGTCTGCTCCCCTACCCCGGGTGTTAACAGCTCATTCAATGAGGGGATCCCAAAGGCAGCAGGTTCCACACACCGAAGTATCCGTCATTTCATGGAAGGAGTGTGCCCCACATGGGTAGATGCCCTGACGACTCCTTATTCCGTGTTAAACCTCCCAGAGAGGATCCACCGAGGGTCCTGTACTGCCGGGCACTGGGTCAACAGTTCACCTCCCTTTCTGTCCCACAAACCCTTGGCACCTTCTGCACCATGATTCCCACACACGTGGTGATGACAAAGCTGGAAAGCTGAGCAACGTCCCTGCTCTCAGTGTCTTCATTTAGCCTTGAACTGTAGGTACATTTATTACCTTGGTCCCTCTCGGAGCTAGGACTGGCCTCTCCCTGTCTGTCCCCACCTTCGGCAAGCCTGCATTTCCCAGATGATTTCTGCACTGCCATGTCGATGCGTGAGGTCTGACAGACAGACATGCTGATGCCCACTCACACATCTCTCCCAGGACTTCTGAATCACCAGAAATTTTGCTCTTCAGAGATTTTCAGGGCAGCATCCCTGAGGAGATATGCACAATGATGCTAAACCCAGTGCTGGTATGAAGGACAGATCCAGGGGCCGGTGGGAACACCGCAGTTCATTGGTATAGTGGAGAGTGCAGAGCCAGAGTCAGAAAAGAGTTTGCCTCCTGCCTCAGGCACTTAGTAGCTGTGTGATTCTGGGCAAGTCACTTAACCCTGTTTGCCTCAGTTTCCCTGTATGTAAAATGAAGACTCTGGAGAATGGCAAAGCATTCCAGCATCTTTGCCAAGAAAACCCCAAAGGGGGCCACAAAGAGTCACAACTGAAATAACTGAACAACCATAGGAGTGCACCCTTTCATTTTCCAGATTGAGGCAGAGAGGTTTGGTGATTGCCCAGGATTACACAGTAAGAGTCTGAGGAGGGATTTGAACCCAGATCTTCCTGATCTCAGGTTCAGCACCCAATCCACTCTACCAAACCCTTTTTGAGCTTTGACATGTAAAATGGGGGGTCATTATAGCAGGGTCTGCCCTGGGCCCCTTTCTCTCCATTTCTGCACCCGATGACCCCCCCAGCTCCCATGGGTCCAATCACCATCACTCTGCAATTACCTCCCAGATCTAAGTAGCCAGCCCTAAACTCTCTCCTGATGGCCAGTCTTACATCAACAGGCACTTGATAATAAACTACAGGGGCCAATATCTGTACTCGGGATTTCAATGGCATAGGGAACTCCCAGACAAGGAACTGCCCTCCTCCTATGAAGGTGAGCACCCCCTCTGCAGCTTATAGTCCTGCAGAGCTGCCTCAGACCACCCCAGAACCACAGTCCTTCCTGGCTTTGAGGGCAGCCGATAACAAATGCATGTTTCTCGGGCTGCCAAATTGCCTGCCGGCCATTGTAAAACTCATTATTCCATAGATACCTCTACAATCCGGACAAACTGACCTTGCTGTTCCTTAGACACCAGGATGGGAAATGTCCCTAGTTTATGCCAGTGCAGGGAAGGCAGAAGGCATTGGAGATGTTTACCTTGAAGAAGAGAAGACAATGGAACTTGATAGCCAGGTCCTGTAGAAGAGACCTGGGGGTAAATCTAGGCATTTCCTCGAGGCAGATGTAGGTTATATAGAAGGAAAACCCTCCTAAGGATGTCTGGAAGTAGCCTCCAAGATCCCCAGCAGCGGATGTGAGGGACGTCCTAGCAGAAGCGTGGTCATGTCTGGACTGGACCAGACCAACACTCTCCCAGCTCTGAGATTCTGTGACTCCAGAAGGTTCCCAAGCACCCCTTCTGGAGAGCAGAGGCAAGTACCTGGGAGCCCCAGGGGTGCCGGATCCGGCCGGCGTCAGCAGCTTTCTCTGCTCCTCCCTCCGAGATCCTCTCTAGTTTTACACTGGAGGGGTCTGCGTGTTCCCCACCACCACCCCCGTCCGTAGATTGGTTTGGTTATTTCTTTATTCACCCTTTTTTTTTATTGGCCCTTTGTTCCCGTCCCCGGTGCGCAGTCCAGCGCCCGGCACCAGGAGGTTTTAATAAATGCCCCTTCACTTGACTTATCTTGATTCCCCACATTGCCCAGCATACGGAACCCCGGGTGAGTGTTTTACTTCCATTAACTTCCAAACTGATACGTTTTCCCTGAATGTCTCTGTGTAATCAGGCGATTAGAGCCCCATGTTCTCTTTCTTCGGGTCCCTAATTGGCACGTTCTCCCCGCCATCTACTGTAGGATTGGCCCCGGCTTTTGATGTGTAGATGCTACACGTTGGCCACAGCCCCGTCCTCAATGGGCCCGTTCTGGTTCATGTGAAAATCCACCCCTTTTGTGTCCCCGGTTGACAGGACGTTACAATACCGTGAGCATTTGCAAAGGGGCGGCTCCGTCTCGGAGCTCGACCACAGGCCGTGGGCTGTTCAGTTTGCGCTGCTCTATTATGTGCCAGACACAAAGAAGGCGGAGGCCGGCCCCGGCCTGTCAAGCCCCGAAGCGGCGCGCCCGGCCGCAAACGTCCTTCAGTGCCCCGCGCGGGGCCGGCCTTCAATGGCTCTGAGGTAGGTAAATAAATGCGGGGCATGGCCCGCGCAGGATTCCTTTCTGACCTCACCCCCGCGCCATTTGTTTGCAGGCTTGTAGGGGGAGAGGAGGACATTCGGCCGCTTTTGTCTCCCATCATTTTCTTGCAGGTTGGGGAGTTAATGGAGCCTTTGTCCCGAGGCAGCGGAGCAGAAAGCTGACTGCGGCCGCTGGCAGCGGAGTCGGGCCACCTCTCCAGTGAGCCACGGCGCAGGAAGTCATGCTCTGGGCCGCGGTGGTGAGCTGTGCTCCAAGTTTCGGGAAACGGAGAAAAAGGGGGTGCCTGCTGCTGCTGGAGCCCCCGCTGGGGCTTGGGTGCTAGAGACCCCCCACGAACCCCCCAGCTGCTGGGTCCACCTCCAGCCTCCATACACCTTCACGTGTACGGATTGTTCTCCCAGGAAGACTGGAAGCTCCTCGAGGGCAGGAACTGTTTTCATCATGAAATGAGAATATCCACAAGGATTAACCAGAGAGTCCAAATGCTTTCTGAGCACCTCTGACCAAGCTTCTGAAAGAGCTCACCGGGTATTTGGCTCTGAGCATGATTCCTTCCTTCATGGGATCACAGACCTAGTTAGAAGGGGCCTTAAAAGCCATGGAACACGATCCCTTCGATTTACAAATGGCTAAGTTGAGGCACACACAAATGGAGGGACTTGCCCAGTAAATGTGTGAGGCAAGATTGAAACCCACATCCCAGCCCAGAAGCCCCTCCACTGCACAGGCCGCCCTGCCCTGACTCCCCCGCCCAAGCCAGCAGGCTCAGATGCCGTTTGTCCATCCTGCTGGTTTGTCATTCAGTGTCTGGTGAGACTGGAGCACATCAAGGCAGAGCCCAAGGTCAGAAGCCATGCCCAGGCTCCTAGAACAAGCACCAGCCTGACCACCTGCCCCCAGCAGATAAGGGAAGGCATCTCCTCTCCACAGGACAGATGGGACAATGTATGAGCACGTGCTCCAAGGGGACCTGGGCCTCTGTCTAGCTCAGGAAAAGTCTGCTCAATTGAAGGCAGTATTAGGAGACTCCATCTTATTAATTTTCCATTAGGCTCTACAAGACTCCACCCCTTTGTGCCCCCCACACACACACCTGCAGCTGTGATTACAGGTTTGGGGGCATCCAGGTTAGGGCAGGAGGATGGCATCCAGCCTGCCAGTCTGACTCTGATGGAGAACAAGCTTAACGCCAGGAGGACGGTGTGTTCCTGTGACAGTGACTGCTCATCATCCTTTAAAAAAAGAAAAAGGAAAATTAGAAGTAACTTTGGGAGTCCCAGTGGCCCATGGCAAGAGTGTCATCGGATGACGTTTCTTCTAGAAAAACAATGCCTTGAAATGAATTGGTAATTTCTGGTTGACCAAGAGGTGATTCCTGGGGGTGTTTCTGAAGAATCCTCCAGATCCCCAGGTCATCCACACCCCTGAGTGGAAAGAGAGAAGAGATATCTCTGGCTCTCAGCTCCTCTGAGCTCTTCTGGTCTGCCCCCAGCCAGAAGGCTGGGCAAAGAAGCCCTGGGGGCTGCCTCACGAGAAGCTGGGAACTCTTAGACATGGCCCCTGAACCTGGGTCCTCCATTCCGAGGCTGGCAGTCTGCCTGCTCTCCCACATGGGCACTTTGGTCATGTTGCGCAGATGTGGGAATCTGCAAGTTTAGAAAGCAAGTTAATATTGTCTGAGTAGAAGATGCACCCCTCAGATAGGGCCATCAGCAAGCCATCCCCAAATGCGATCCTGCAGACTCTGCTCTCCCAGAGGAGAGCATCTTTAGCATGGGACAGTGGGATGGGGGATGGATGGGTGTGGGGGATGGGGATGGATGGGTGTGGGGGTGATAGATGAATAGGGGAATGGGGCATGGATGTGGGGGGATGGGGATGGATGGATAGATGAATCATAAATGACAGTGGTTACCATGTGTCATATTCTATGTGAAGCATTGTAGATTAAAAAAAAAAACAAATAAGCAAAAAGGAAATCCTGGGCCTTCAGGAGCCTGCCTTCTACTGGGCCATAAGCGTCAGAAAGTGGAGGGGGGAGAGCAGTGGCTGGGAAGTGGTGCCAGAATTCCCGGACAGGCAGGATGAAGCGAAAGCTCCTGAGCCGGGGATTGGGGCCCCAGGGGCAGGAGCCTGAGCCCTGGTGGGAGGGGGCCACATGGAGATGGCAGAAGGTAGGGATGGCAGAGGAAGCAGGACATAATGACATCCCTTCCCTTTTCCAGAAGCTTCTGTGGCTCCCTGTCCTCTCTAGGATAAACTACATAAGGTGGGTCGCTCCTTCTGCCCATGTAGGCTATGTGGGTCTGCACAAATTGTGGGTCTGTCTAGAGGCAAGAACAGACAGATCTGGCGGCTCCTCCCCTTCCCTGACTCCAAGGGAGCCTTTCTTTGCCTTGGAACCAACCCTCTGCTTGGCATTTGAAGCCCTTCCCATATCTCAGTCTCTCTGTGTCTCTCTCTCTGTCTCTGTCTCTCTTTCTGTCTCTGTCTCTCTTTCTGTCTCTGTCTCTGTCTCTGTCTCTGTCTCTCTCTCTCTCTCTTTCTCTCTTTCTCTCTCTCTCTCCCTCCCTCCCCACTCACACTGTCTTTCTACAGCATGGATTACTCACCACCTCCTTCCCTGAGATCCAGCCTCCAGCCTCTATGCCTTTGTCCGGGCTCTCTTCCTCCAGCTTTAATGGAATTCTTTCTCCTCTTGGAATACCCAAGACCTAGACCACTGGTCAAGGCCACAAAGATTTCTTAAGTACTGTGTATATGCCAGGCCCTGGAGATAAAATACAAACAGAAAGCGAGAGAGCCCCTGCCCTCAGGGGGTTACATTCCCACAGGGGAGGATAGTACAGCAAAGAGAGCCAGGAACTTGGGCAAAGGGAAGGTGGGTCACAGTGGCTCGGCTTCTAGGCTACAGAAACCTAGCAGTAGCTTCTGCGGGACCAGGTTCAGGAGCAGTGCCGGAGGTTCTACCATGGCTGTTGAAGACAAAGACAATGCCTGCTCTCAAGAAGCTGACGTTCTAAGGGAGAAGACAACATCTAAATAACCAAGTTCATGGAAGATACAAGCAGTAAATCAGAAGCAACCCAAGATAGGAAGGCATGGGCAGCTGGGGTGGGGGCAGAGCAGGATCAGAGAGCCTGGGCTGCAGGGGACCTCTAGTCCTCTGGTACCAAAAACACCTGGCTTTACACAGAGTAAGACTCATCCCTAGAGAGAGGAAGGGAGCCCATTCCATTCCAGAGCCTTCCCTCTGTTGATGATCTGCAATTTCTCCTGTCAGTTCAGGTGGGAGTGATGTGAGCTGGATGTGAGAGGAGAAATGCCAGGGCTGGCAGCAGATTGGCCCCAGAAGGCAGGGGAAGGTGAAGGATCTAGGCTGATGCTTGGGGTATGGGGGGGGAGGGGGCGGGATTGGAAGGGTGACAGTGTCCTCAAAAGGAAGAGGGGAGAATTGGGGAGTAGGGAGAGAAGATTTTATATGTATCTATATATATGTATATACACACACATACATATGTATGTATGTATGTATGTATGTATGTATGTGTGTGTGTGTGTGAATAGTCAAAACTGTTGAAGGAAAGGTTGCCAAAGAGTGAGAAGAGGTCCCAAAGCTTGAGAATAAGGCAAGGGTCAGTGGCTTTGAAGAGGGTGGTTTCATTTGAGTTATGAGATGGAAAGCCAGTTTACCAAGGGCTGAGAAGAGAACAAAGGAACAGGAGAAGAAGCAGCAAGTGTGGATGGCTTTTTTGAGGGGTGATGGTGAGTAGCATTGGGGGATGGTAGAGTTGAGCTGAGTCAAAGGTGTTTTTTAGGGATGGTAGAGACTTGGGTGTGTTCACAGGCAGGACCGAAGGAGTCGGGTAGTTCAAGGAGTTGGAAAATAAGAGGAAATCTGACCAGCGGGTGGGAGGATGTATGAGTGAAGACAGACTGGCTGCAGACGTTGTGGCTTTGGCGGAACTGAAAAGAAGAGAGAATGAAGGATGGATGGACAACTGTTCTTCCCGTGCAGCCCTCAGCTGAGAGCAGGCTTGAGGAGAGCAGAGCAGACTTGAGGAAGGCAGAGCAGGCTTGAGCAGAGCAGAGCAGAGCAGGCTTGAGCAGAGCAGGCTTGAGGAGGGCAGAGCAGGCTTGAGGGGAGCAGAGCAGGCTGCCAGGGGAGGGAGGCAGGAACCGTCCACCCCCGAACCCTTGCCCACCTCGGTGCACAGGACGGCTTCTATCGGCTTCTCCCCCCAGTGCACTCGAGTCACTTTCTCGACCGTACAAGCAGGAGAACTGTTCAAAGAGAAGTGACCCGGGTCTAGTGTTTGGCAAGGCTGGGTCACCTTGGACGGGACCCAGGGGCCAAGAAAACAGAAGAGAGCTGTGCTGGTTTCCTGGGAATCAGAGGGGGGAAGGGGCAGAGAATCCTGCCAGAGCCAGGGAGGGTGATGGCCTGAGATAGAAGGGAGGGGTCAAGGACTGAAGGTTACAGTGAGGAGGTGGAACAGGCTCTGGAGGAGGGATTTCAGAATTTTCCATTATGGAGACACAACTCTTGTGGGTGATGGGGTGATCAAGGTCATGACCATCCCTGCTGTGCCTTTGCTGGGGGGAAGGTAAAGGTAATGGGAGTGGAGGAGGTTGATCGACCGGTTTTTGAGGGTACATTGACTTGGAGTCCAATGATCGAGGTTCAAATCCTGCCACGGGGACTTGGTGTTTCATTTGACCTTTCACAAGTCAATTCACTTTTGTCATCTGTAAAATGAGGGGGTTGGGTGGAGTGGTCCCTGAAGCCCCTTCCACTCTACATCTGTGATACAAGAGTCTGTAGACCCAATTCCTTGGGCATAAAGGCAGGGTGTGGAGTGCAAAGGAAAGCTGAATACTTCTAGAAAAAGAGCAGAGGAAAGGGGGACATGAACCGAAATGGAAGAATCTGTTTGGAAAAGCCCAAAGCCTCAGCGTTAGATGTCCTCTGGAGTCATTGTCAATGGATACTCTGTCAATCAACAAGCATTTCTTCGGAGTTTGCTCTGTACCATGCCAGTCTTTAAGGCATCTGCATTTCCCTTTTGCTGGATGACTACTGGTCGCTAAGTCTGTCCGGAGCAGCAAACCTCTTTAGGGAAGGTGACCAGCGGGGAGTGAGGAAGGCAGGATACTGGGAATGAGCCCCAGGAGATGATCCATGTGTCAGTGAAGAGGTGGGGGAAGGGAAAAGGGAGAAAAGGGGAGGCCAGAGAGCAGTCCCCCTCCCCCAGCTACGAGTGGGGTCCAGATTTATCATGAAAAGGAGGCTTGGTCCCAAAGGATTAGGGGAATATTCATGACTCAAAGTTCAGCGGGTGACACCTGAGGGCTGCCCACTCATCCTTTGGGCAAACAGTTACTCCCTCATGACTGGGAGGCGGCAGGCTGCCATGGGGGCCTCTCCCTGGCCTAGCCTGGCCTTCCTTGCCTTTCCCTCGCAGGAGATTGTCCCTTGGGCTTGCCTTTCTTTCCCCCCCCCCCCAACTTGTTCTGAGCAGAAGCCAGGCTCGAGCCTTTCATTCCCAAAAGGCAGAGGGGCGGGAGGGGTCGGAGGAGCAGGAGTCTTGGTGGCTCCTCCCTGTTGCTTGACAAACAGAATGGTATCTTAGCATTGGAGACCCCCCCTCAACAAGGGGAAGAAAAGGCCTTTCTCCAGCAGGGGGGAGGCTTTGTCCTGCCGGGGCGGGGAGGGGAAGGGACTGGTCCTGAAGTCTCTGGGAGAGAAGCCTCAGGGAGCCTTGTTTCACTGCCAGTCAGGGAATTGGGGAGCTCCCTTGGGCCCTGGGCAGAGGGAAGGGCTGTCTGAGGAGCCATGGCAGCTGGGGGGCCCCTTTGGAGGGACCCCTGTAGCCTTGAAGGCTGACACCAATAGCACCACCATAGACATTCACAGGATCTAGAGAGGTCTCCTGGGCACCTCCACTGGGCCGGTGTCCACACCAAAGACGGACAACATTCTCTTTCTGTCTTTCTGAAGAAGTTAGAGGTAGCTAGATGGTACAGGAGATAGCGCCCTATGCCTGGATTCAAAGCCAGCCCCAGTCACTAGCTGTGACCCTGGGCAAGGCACACCAACACTCTTTACCTCCACATGGGAATAATCCAAGCCCCTCCTCTCAGTCATGGTGAGGGTCCAATGAGACGGTAATCGTAGAGTGCTTAGTACAATGACTGGTCTGTGCCACATAAATGCTGGCAATTATCATTACTAACTATCTGAAATAACAAAGTCCCTCCCTCTTCCCTGTCCCCTTTGCTGGCCTCGGGGCACCACCTGGGACTGGAGCCAGAGGCCCCCAGACCATGTCTGACCAGGGATTTTTTTTAAATTTTGTTTATTTTTAGCTCACATCATTCATTTCCACAAGATTTTGAATTACAAATTTTCTCCCCATCTTCCTCCTACCCACCACCCCAAAAAGAGCGGTCACGCTGTTTGCCCCCTGCCCCAATCTGCTCTCTCCTGTATCTTCCCCATCTGGTAGGGCAAGACTAACCAGGGATTTTTGCTCAGTGGAAGCAGAGAGTGCAGACAAGCCTTTGAAACCCTAATTAAGTTCATTGATCCCTTGTCACTGTAACAAGGCAAGATCACTGGTTCAGAATACCCCGAAGGGGCAGGCAGACCAAGGCATGGTTGTGCAGAAGAAAGCCCCTAGCCCATCATACGTGGAGTCCTGATGTGGCATGGAGGGAAGTCAAGGCAGGCCCCAAACCACGTGGGGAAAGTGTTCTTGTTTCAGAAAGAGGCTGCCTCTTCCATATCTATCATCGATACTTGGTAGCCTTTCCCTGGCTTGAGAGAGTGGCCCCAGTATCTGGAGGGTGGAGTGGGGTCCTGGTGCTTTTTAAGCAAGTTGCTGCTGCTGAGGTCAGTCAGGAGCATTGAAGGTGATGCTACTGCCCCCTTTCCCGTGCCCCACCACCTTTTACACATTTTAACTGAAGGCCAAGGATAGCCCTGGGTCTGTCCCTGCAGATTTGGATGGTCCTCTGTGGGAGTGGGAGTAAGGCAGGCCAGTCAATCCGGTTTCTCTCCTAATTGATGAAGTTAAGTCAACAGAGCGAGGAGGCAACCCTGGCTTGTCCGGGCTCGGCAAATATTGAGCCAAAGTCTTCATGACCGGAAGGCTGTTGACAAGCACGAGATGATGGCTTTGTGCTCTTTGTAGCCGTGAAGTGCGACTTGGCCGAGTCTGGCCTAACACCCTCTGTACACAGAGGGGAGGCTGCGATCTGGAGCCGGGGATGTTTACTCGGCCAATGTAAGCTGAGGGCCGGCTCTCAGAAGCCACGCGCTGCCTTCTGCCACCGTGACTCTCTTGGCCGCTGAAACAAACCCATATCTTCTCTCTTCCTGTCAACATTTTGTTTTGGGGGAAAAAAGTCGATCTGGATGTATTAGTAGTAGGGAGCAAGGCCTGACCTCTAGGGAACTCCCTGGTAAAGAGATTACCCCCACTTATTCAGAAGAGCACCTC
The DNA here is from genome assembly GCA_028646575.1 of Pseudocheirus occidentalis. Lineage (NCBI taxonomy): Eukaryota > Metazoa > Chordata > Mammalia > Diprotodontia > Pseudocheiridae > Pseudocheirus > Pseudocheirus occidentalis. Next base: position 205,243,077 of record CM053600.1, read on the forward strand.
CTCAGTCCTTGTAGTCTGGGAGAGTTGCTGAGAGTATAAAGTATACAAGTGACTTGCCCAGGGTCACACAGGCAGAATGTGTCAGAAGCAGGGCTAGAACCCAAGCTTTTCTGCCCAGTAGGCCCCTGCTGGCCCTCCTATAACAATAGAGATGGTAGCACAGCATTGTTCCAGGTGCCCCTCAGCCCCAGTTTCTGATTCAGCAGGGTCACAGCGGCTTCCACAGCAACCTCAGGAATGAGAAGCTTGTCCCCATGCCTTTCCTTCACCCTCCCCAAGCAGCTCAGGGATGGCAGGATCCATGTTCATAATGCTGAATGACCCTTTAACACTTGCTACCAGAGTCACCCCCAAAATGTCCTGGTGCGGAGTCATGCCACATAAGAAGCCCTGATGATTTGGGGGAGGAGGAGGCCGGCAGAAGCAGGAGGTTGGGCACCCAGTGTGAGATCCACCCATCTTCCTGGGAGCCGAGCACAGCTGCTGTTGGCAGGATGGGGGGCTTCTTGGGTCCCTGACCTGCCCCCAGACCCTTCAGTGGGCTCTGTTTGTCTGCATAGAGCTAAGCTGGTCGCCTGGCTTTTCTGATAAGAGCCAGGGAAGAATCTCTCCAGTCAAGTGGGGTCTCTGGAGTGAGGCTGGAGAGAGGGCTTAAAAATAAATGTGTAACTATTTCAATATAATTGGTTCTACTTCTAATCCTATGTATTTATACATACTCCTATATGTATTTATGCATTTAAAGACTTTATTAAATGTGAACAGAATAAAGTCCAAAGCCTCTGAAGCCATTATCCACGAGGAAGGTTGGGAGGGAAGCCCCCAGCAGGCGGGACAGGGGAGTCTGGCAAATCTTCATCAGAAGTTGGTGCTTGAGGGGACGGAGGCTCTCTGAGAGGGGGGAGTCAGCAAAGAGCCAAGTATGGGGGCAGGGCTAAAGCACAGAGCAGGGGATGAAGCACTGGTCCCTTCCAAGGGAGGAGCGGAAGAAGGCCGTGGTGACTGGGCTATTGACCAAGGGGAGACTGGAAATGATATCTGGAGGGCAGATTGGGAGGGTCCCGGAAACAGTTTGCTGAGGATACTCAGGACGTGGGTTACAGAAATAAGGAGCACAACAAATGGAATGGTTTGTTTATGGTACAACCACAAGAGATCATAGGGATGGAGAGACAGAGAGACCAACTGACAGAGACCTAGAGAGAGACAGAAACAGAGAGAGACAGAGAGCAGTGTGGGAGGTGGCAAAAGAGAGTCTGTCTAGATGAGACAGAGAAATAAAGACGGCACCCCACGCCACCCCAAGAATGCCAGGATGGGGTGGTCAGGTTTAGGCTTAATGTTGATGCCAGAACAAACTTCTTAACAATGAGAACTGTCCCAAATTGGAAGGGTCCACCTCGAGTAGTGGTGAGATCCCCATCCCCAAAGATATGCAAGTAGAGGCCCTCTGATCCTCAGTCAGAGAGGGGATTCTTGGTCAGAATTCCGTTCAGACAGAAGTGTCCAAAGATCTCCTAGCTCAGACATTTAAGGCTTTTACTTTCTGTCTTACTCTAGGTTACTCAGCCGGGAGAAAAGACTCTCAAATTCCAAATGCCTTTTGTGTTTTTGTCTGTGCTCCCCTGAGATGAAAAGAGAGGACATTTGCAGTGTGGGAGTGGTTGCTGTCAGCCAGACCTTCCTTCCCCTGTACCGAGCTCCCAAGCCCTTGAGCCACTCCTTCCTGGAAGACACAGCTGCCAGATGACCCTTAGTGTGTCCACTCTGGAGAAGGACCTGTGACCTCTCTGGTCTTGTTTCCTCCTCTGTAAAATGAGATTGCACCAAGGTCCTTCCTAGTTCTGACCTAAGAATGCAGAGGAGAGTTGGTGGGTTTGGTTTCTGAACTTTTTAGAACTAAACAATGTATTAAGAACCAAAACAAATTACTGGAGATGAGAGACAGACTCCAATACAGAGAGACAGACATGGAGAGAGAGAGAGAAGGTGACTTAGGGGTGGAAGGAAGCTTGGAGCCTAACCCCTTCATTTTACAGATGAGGAGCCTGAGGCCAAGAGAGGATCCAATCCAAGCTCATCCAACATCATATGGATGGGAAGTCATAGATTTGCCTACCAGGGTCCTTCCCCCCCCCCAATTCTGTCTGTCCTGCCCAATCCTCCCAGGTGAGTCTGAGGGAACACGTCTTATTGCCTTCTTGAACAACAGGGGCATTCTCATGTCACAAACCTGTGCTAGAGGAGATCCTTTCTCTGGCACATGCATCTGGGGTGCGCCTGCGACCATCACCATCTTTCCAGCTGGCCAGATGCACCCTTCTCTACTGCTCAAGGCAGAAGCTCCTCCAGAGCAGGAGCTGTCTCTAGAGGTTGCACAGGCCCTGGCACTGTGTCTCACATACCCCTTCCTACTCCCTACAGTGACTCATATGACCTTCAGGTTACATATAACATTTTCTGTTTAGTGCTCAGACCTTCATGACCCACCTACCCCAACATTTCCAGTCTTCTTGCACCTTTCTCCCTGACACACATCGTTCCATCCCCTGGTGCTGGCTGGGCTCTTCCTCCCACAGAACCCTCCAACTCCTGATTCCTGGCATTCTCTGCCTGTGCCCCATTCCGAGGATGGATGCTCTGCCTCCTCACTGCCACCTTCTGGCTTCCCTGGCTTCTTCCGAGTCTGCCTAAAGTCTCGTCTTCTGCAGGAAGCTGTCCATGATCTTTCTTCATTATAGACCCTTCCCTCTCTTCCTTACTTCCTGTGTATCCTGTTGTCTCCCCCCATTAGACTGTGAGTTCCTTGAGGGCAGGGACCGTCTTTGGCCTCCTTTTGTGGCCCCGTGCTTGATACGGTGCCTGGCACTTAGTTTGTCCCTGATGGGTTCTTGTTGATTGACTTCTTGCCACTGTTCTGGGCTCAGGTGTAGACCCTTCCCTGGTGAGGTGTGGGTAAGCTCTCATGTTTTGGTTGTTACTCTCAATGTCAGTCAGCTAGCATTAAGCTCCTACCATATGCCAGGAACTTTGCTAAACTACCCAAAAAAAGTCCCTGTGCTTAAGGAGCTCCCAGTCCAATGGACTAATGACAAGGACAAGGCCTGTGCTGGGTTCTGTCTCTGGCTTGCTCAGGAATGATGTGTGCACATCTGTGCAGATTCTCAGGCTTCCACAGCCCACTACTCAGGCCCATTTGCAAAACCAGATGGATGAAATCAGGTTCTGAATGGGCTTGGAGATCTCAGAGGACATCCCCTTGTTATACTCTGTTAGTTCCCTTACCCTCTTCATCCTATAAATATTGATTTTTTGTACAAGGAAAGGAAGAAACTGGAGCATCTAGAAGATGTGTCCATCAGCCCACCTTGGATCCCAAAGCACAATCTCCAACAAATCCCAGGAAGTTCTTGGGTCCCAGATAGCAAACTGTGAAGAGTCAGGGCCTCCCTGCAGTGTCCTCAATCTGTCCCTTCTACAGAACCCCCAATCTGGGGGGCCCCAGTGAAGGGTCAAGCGCTAGTCTTCCTTTGCTTTATTTCTGAACTGGCATTGCTGTAAGGGAGAGCTCAGTCTAGCAATAAAGACTCCCTCCATTGCATTGACTAGTGGGTTGTTTGGCCCAATAGGCAGACTGAGCCAGGTGGACAGTGTCTGGGAAGCCCGGCACTCTGGGTCACGTTCTCCTTGCTGGTTCTTGCCTTGTCACTATTGTGTGGGCAGGCCTGGGGCTCCTCCTGTGGCCTCCTCCTTCCCCCCCCCCCCTCACTGGCCATTGATCATGTGGACTGAAGACAAAGTGCTCAATGTCAAGCAAGCACTTTGGGGGACGGGGGCCTTATTGTCTGCATGGTTTCTTTGACCACAAAGGCAGCTGCTGTCAGCTCTCCACCCCAGGAACCAAACCAAGGCTGGAGCTTTCAGAGCAGAACAAGGGCTTGACTGTACAGTCAGCTTGGCTGAAACATTCACAGCCAGGACAGCCTCAGCCCTAACTTCCACTGGCAACAAAGACATTCCCCCCACAGTTCGACCTTTCATTTCCCCTGCATCTGGGAACAGAAATGGGGGCAGTGAGGTGGAGATGGCAGTGGGGGGGGCAGGGCTCCAGCTGGCCTGGAAGGAAGGGAGGCTTCCCAGCCCACACCTGGAGTACCTTTCATGAGTGGGGAGCCTCAGACCAAGATGGCATAGCCTTGTTAGGGTAGGGCAGAGAATCACAGGCTCACAGACTTAAGGGACTCTAACTACAGCCTCCCCAGTTTTTCAGATAGTGAAATGTGGTGTAGGTTTAATGATCTCCCCAGAGTGATGCAGGTAGGAAGTATCTGCAGCAGGATTTGATCCCAAGTCCTCCTGATTTCAACACTATGTACGACTCCCTGCTTCCTCTCTCAAGGATACAGGGGCCACAACTGCCCCACCTCAGTACTTGAGGATGATGGGGACTCTGGGCCACCTGAAATTCAGCTCAGAAGGTGAAAAGAGACCAACGGAACTGTCCTCACGGCTCCCAGAAAAAACCTGATGCTGTGGGGGAGACACTCCTTCCTGTAAACAGCACCTGATTCTCTTTTTACCCAGACAAGCCCTTCCAGAAAGTGCACCCCATCCGTCCACTCTCCTCTGGGACAGGGGCTCAAATATTTGCAAAGCAAAGACAGCCATGGGCCAGGGTCAGAGCCAGGGAGGCCAGGCTGGGAATCAGATATTTGCTACTGAGGGCAGATTCTGGGTGCCTGCTGCCTGTCAGTGTCCCCACCTGTAAAATGGGAGTAATCTCACCTGTAATGTCTGTCTCCTTTGCAGGGTTTTCAGGTGGGACATGATTCAGTGGAGTCCTTCAAATGCCGTAGAAACAGCCATCGTTGGGATACTTCCCTACCCTGAGATCCCCAAAGCACCAGCCAACAAATGCCAGTGGGCTCTTGGGTCCAAGGCAGCAAAATGTGAACCGTGATCTGACCAGACACAGACACTCACAGAGACATGCGCACGTGTGCACATGCAATGCACGTACACATACACACGCATAAACACACACACAACACAACATACATATCCATACACGTTTACAGACACACAAATGCAACACAATGCTCTCACCATACACATATGCACATGTGCCCACATATAAATACACACCCACATGCATGCACACGCACATGTACACACACATGAAAACTAAAAATGAATGCGGATCCTCCTGAATAACATCACCTTCTACCTGTCCCTCAGTCTTCCCTTCCCCTTCCCCTTTTCCCTTTCCCTTTATTTTTCCTTTGCTCCCACTTTCTCTCCTCCAGTTCTTTTTCTGTCTCCCCTCTCCTCCCCCTCCTCCAATAACAGGATTAAAATGGAGTCTGTTTTCTAGTGTCTTTATTTGGAAAAGTTCTTAGATCTTGATTCTGAATTTTTAAAGCAGGTGTGATGAAGCTGGAGGGCTTTCTCCTATGTCTGTGTATTTGTCCCTCTCTGTGACCTCAGTAGAAAGAGGCTCCTGTCCTATTGGTAAAAGCCTTGAATGCCTGAGCTCAGTCCCCATCCCTGCCCTGAGAAAGTGCTTTGGGCCACACTGCTCTCTCTGCACGGAGCTGGCCCTGAAGCTTCTCATCTTGGGCTAGAGACAGCCTATTCAAAATCCCACAGCTCTTAGGTAATGATGGAAAACCCCCACTGCTCCCTCCCCAGTGTGAGAGAAAGGCCCTCCCAAGAAGGGCTGGGCGGGTGGAAAGGAAGGAAGGAAGAGAGGAAGGAGGGAGGAAGGAAGGAGCTGCCCCCAGGAGGCAGACCTGCAGAGAGGAGAGAATGGCCCCGGCATGCCACAGTGAAGACGGACACAGGGGCATGGGCAGCTTGGACAAAGACCTGGAAGAAGCTATTGAGATTTAATTGTGCAAACCCACGTGGCTGATTAGGAGGGCCCGGGAAGGGCTGTCTGGGGCTGCTCTAAGACTTGCTAGGATTCTCTGGGAGGTGTTCTTTTGAAAAAGGACAAAACCCCAACCAAACTCTGCTGGGCGAGCACAAAGGGACAGCTCGGTGGTGGAGGCCCCTTCGATGTTCCCAGGAATGGTATTCCCAAATGACCCCCAGTTCATCCTGCCTTACAATGGCCTTCCCGTGGAGGCCCAGTGACAAACTCCACAACGAAGCTGGCTCTGACCCATGCATGGGCCTCTCATGGCTGTCTAGAAGCTTGGGGCTGACCTCTGAGGGAGGAGTCCTTGCCATTCTGTCTTCTACACTCCCCATGCAGAACCGGCCAAATGTTATGGAGCAGCTGAGCTTTCTCCACCATTGTGGCTGCTTGTTTGGACCTGCTGGATTCATCTATAATTCACCATCAGAAGCAGTGAAGCCAAATTCCAACCAGGGCCAGGTCGCCTGTTAAACCCCTGGGCCAAAGGACACCATGGAGGAGGGGCAGGGGAGGGAGGGCAGCCCTCCTGGACCGGCCACATAGCTCAGCCCAGAGAGGTAGAACCCAGCAAAGTCATAAAGGAGGGAAGCTTCACTCTTCCATGCCTGCCCCCTTTCCTCTCCGGGTTCCCTTGACCAGGCACTCAGAGCCCACACACTTCCTTGAGGTTTGCCAGGGCCCCGCCCCAGAACCATTCCTAGCTCCTACCTTCCTCCATCAACCTCAGAGTCTCACATAGATCTGTTGGGGGACCTGCTTACAGAGCAGATGCTGGTGGCCAAGTATAACGGAAGGGGCCCTCCATCCCAAATCTTGTGTTTTCATTTCAGTAGGGGCCCTCAATGTCTGGACAGAAAGGAAGGCGCCAGTGGTGGGGGTTTGGATGTCGCAGCAGGACACGGGGAGAGCTAGTTTGGGAAAGGGCCATGACTGTGAGTACCTGGTATATGGTAAATACTTAATAAATGTGTGTCGATTGACCGATTGATTGTCCAGGGTCACACAGACAGCACGGAGAAGAGCAGGGACTACCCTTCTTGGCTAGAGGTGAGGCTAATCCTGCTCTAAGGACTTTATTCAATGATGTAAAGGACATTAAACCTCAGATCTCTTTGGAGGCAAATGCTACAGGCCCAGAGCAGATGCAGCCCTTGTAAGGACGAGGAAGAGGAGACATCTGGGGGGCAAGGCCCAAGCATGGATCACCCACATCTGTAATACTGTGTGCACTGAGGAAGCAGAGACAGAGAGAGAGAGAAAGGGATGGAGGGAGAGAAACTCAGAGACACGCCAAGAAACAGAACAAATGTTTGTAATACCTGGAACGAGAGGTGTGGAGACAGAGATGAGAAGTGGAACCAGGCAGCCGGAGAGAGGAGGAGCGAGAGAAACAGCTGGGACTCAAATCCACACAGACACCCGACATACAGACACCCCCCCACACACGCTCCTCACCCTGATGTGTACACGCCCCATGCCTGTACACACAGACACACACAGACACCCAACACACAGACACCCCCCCCACACACGCTCCTCACCCTGATGTGTACATGCCCCATGCCTGTACACACAGATACACACAGGCACACACAGGTACACACAGACACCCAACATACAGACACCCCCCCACACAATCCTCACCCTGACGTGTACACGCCCCATGCCTGTACACACAGATACACACAGGCACACGCAGGTACACACAGACACATACATGCACATACAGGCACACACAGACACACACAGACACACTCCTCACCCTGACATGCACATCCCCCACACCTGTACACACAGACACACACACAGACACACACATGTGCACACTTGCACCCAGACACACAGACACAACCCACCCCTCCACGGTGCACATGCATATACTCAGGAGATACTCCCATAGCGTAATGCTGTCACCTTTTTGCCTGCTGTGATCCTTTCATTCAGAACACTTCAGATGACCTAACAGCCCCAGTTTCTGTTCTGCAGAACAGGCGCCCTAACGTTGCTCTGCCCCAGCCCAGCCCAGGGCAGCCCTGTCACACCTAACCCATCCCACATGGGACAGGGGGGTCAGGGTGTCTCCCTCCTGGGACTGGCACAGGTGCTTCTGACCCCTCCTGGAGCTGTCCCCTCTGGGGAGTCCTCCCTCCACTTCTAGCTTGGTTCTAACCCTTCTCCATCTCTAGCCCCCTGCCCCCACCTACAGAAGAGGGGGCCTTGCTGGGAGCCCACCATCTCTGGGTGTTATGTTCCCTCGGGGGCTAGGCCCCGGATCCAGGACGCTCCTGGTACTGAGGATGTGCTGACGGGCGTTAGAGCTGTGGCTCATCTACACTGGCCCAATGCGTCTGCCTTGATGCCACACTTTCTATTGATGGTGCCATATGGCCACAGATAAGGCCTTTCATGGGTCCCGGAATTCAGCTGCATGATGTTTAATTCTGGGACCTTCTAGAAACAAGGGTGTTTTCTTTTGGAGTTAAAAGGGTGGCTTTTTCAGAATGGTGACCATGTGGGGCCCCAGTTTGCTGAGTCGAGGGTTAGGGTTCAGGAGAGAGCATTTCATAATGCTCCCAGCCTGCAGCAGACACCTTCATGTGTGGGACTGACATTGCAGAAGGGTGTGGGATATTTGTCCAGGGCTGGTCTTTGAAGGGGCAGACATGGGAGCCCCAGGTCCAGGGCTCACCTTCCGTAGGGCTTCATTGCTAGGGCCTGAGCTGTTACACCCCTCTGCATGGACTGAAATGATGGCTCAGCAGTAGCCATGGGAGCAGAGATCCTGCCCACCCCCAGCCCCTGTCTTAGGCTGACTCCCACATGCCCTTGGGGTAGGCATCAAGGCAGACCCTCTTAGGGAAGGGACCTAGGAAGACAGAGCTCCCAAGGAATCATAGCCAGCCTTGAGGAAAGTGTTTTGTCTACTGGCAAGAGTGACTTGTAGGGTACTTTTGACCGTGTGTGTGTGTGTGTGTGTGTGTGTGTGTGTGTGTGTGTGTGTGTCTGAGTGTGTCTGAGCTGGGCCTGGCAGGCACTTGGGAAGCAGGGGGCTGAGGTGGTCCCTGACCTTCCCTTTCTCTGGCCGCCTCAGTGCCAGACTTCAAAGTGGGGCTTAAGGGATCGAGAGCTTCTGTGTGGCCTTGATGTAAGTATTACAAGCCGAAGCTAGTCCCCTCAGTTGGGGGCTTTCATTAACTGGGCCTGTTAAGCCTTGCCGAGTTTGCATAACTCAGCCTGGGGGCTGGCCACTGCCTAGGCCTCAGCTCTGACCTCCCAAAGCAGGTTTAATAAACTGGCTCTTTATGGGGCCCATGGGCATTATGGTTCTGTGGCCCTGCTGCTTCCTGGGCCTCTCACTGCCTGTCTCAGCCCCACCCCCCTTGCCTTTTCCTGGGATCCTGCCTCTTTTCATGTAGTATCAAAGGATTTCAAATCGTGAGGACAGTTGGTTCAGAAACAATGGCCAGGGCAGACAAACAACTGGACTGGGCTGGAGAGGCCCAACTGGGCTTCATGCCTCCCTTTGTGGTCTGCAGGCAACAGAGCTTCTCATGAGCCCCAAGGGGCTTTCCTTCTGGGGCCAGTTGCTTTCCTTACTGCGCTTGCTTATGGATTTTTGGTCAAGACATGTGCTGTCATTGATATGAGGAAATCCCATTGGGGAAGACCCTCCACTGATGCAGATGTCAGCCTCTCCTCTGAAGCAGCCACGTCGGGCATCCAGCAGGCACTCACTAGCTGCCTGGAGTGGTGAGGTCAGGAGTGACTCATTCAGACCTATGGGGCAGGGGCAGCGCTTGGACCTGGGTCTTATGGACTCTGAGGGGGCCCTCAGTCTACCATGGCATGCTTGAGACGTGCCCAGGAGCGCTAATCATTGGATGCTTCTGCTGTGGACCTGGTCACAGGGAGAGTCAATCGGAGCCAGCTTCTGCCCCGCCTTCCTCGCTGAAGCTGGTTTACCCAGACATTTATCTGGCGCCTCCCTCTCACCCACCTCCACCTCTAATGCTTTCTCTCAGAACCAATGGATGAAAGAAGGTTCTACATGACACTGATGATGGTTCTACATGTACTTGTACTGATTCCAAATCCTTTCCTCCTTTGGGGGCCTCAGCATCTGGATGGTGCCAGGAACCTAGAAAGGGCAAGGCTCGTCTAGGGGTAAGGGGTACAAGGTTCTGGTACAAGTCTTTCTTGTTTTCTTTGGGGTCTAGAACCCCTTGAGATTTCCCATTGAATCCATTTCTTATTCTGACTTCACTGTTATCTTGAGAATGGGTGTGTGAGTGTGTGTGCTTGTGTCTGTGTGTGTGTGTGCATGGTGCAAGGACAAGACCTTGGGCTTGGCTGCAGTAGAGAAACCTCGGACTACACACCCGCTAGCTGTGTAACCCTGGGCAAGTCCCTCCATCTCTCTGTGCCTCTGTTTCTTTAACTGTAACCAGAGGAAGTTGGACCTTCCAACTTAAACAGTCCTTTAAGTAGCTCTAGGGGCCTAGAACTGTGTTGTTCCGTGCCCTGTGAGCTTGGCACTGCCATGGGACCCCAAGATACTTGTCACAGAAAACAGAGAGAAACAAACCAAAAGTCGGTTGTTACCAAGGAAACCCTGGGGCTGGGGGTGGGGTGGGGTGGGAGGAGTCCCCAAGGATGCTTTCCTCCTTGGTCTCTTCCCATGGTGCCCAGTCTGCCTGTCTCGTGGGACTTGTCACCATGGAAGCAAACCAGCCCTTCCCAGTCTCCATCAGCAGAACAAACTGTATTTCTTTGCTACCTGCTCTTCTCTCAGAGCTGCTGATGGCTCCCTTGGGCTGTCTGGCTTCTGTTGGAATCTGCAGGCTGTGGGAACACAGCTCCAACCCATGGTTCCCACACCCACCCATTGCCAGGAATCAGCTGCTTTCTCTCCCTTCACCCTTTCCCCAAGACTCCTTTCTTTCTGCACCTTCCACGGGGCTCAGGTTTAGTGCCTTCTCCGTCTTCACACTCTATTTCTACCATAGCAAAGTCAGCTTAATTTGATTTCATGAACATTTATCTATAAAGGCAACCAAGAGTGAGGCACTGGGCTGTGTGCTGGGGATTCCAAACAAAGCAGACCATGGGGAGGTCTCTGCCCACCCTCGAGCAGCTTACAAACTAGTAGGGAGTGAGGGTGGGAAGGGGGGCAGGTCTGGTCTGCTGAGAGACTTTTGTCTCTTCTTTTTCCATCGTTTTCTCAGATTTTCTCTCTTTTCTCCACTATGTTTACCTTGAGTGGGGACTCAATGCTCCTGCTCCCTGGTCCCTCCTCCAGGGATATGCAGAGCCCAAGTCTGATGATGTCACTCCCCTACTTCTGCTGAAGAGACTTCTTCTGACCTCCAGAAGAAAGCACAAATTCCCTCTAGAGCACAGCCCTGTCTAGACTAACTTTCCAGCCTGATTTTACATTCTTTCCCCCACCCCACAATTCTGCATTCAAGCCCAAATGGGCCAGACTGCTCCCTCCCACCCCGGATTTCCATCTCCCATCATGATGAGCCCAGGTTCTGGAGTCAAAAGACCTGGACTTAGATCTTACCCTGTGTAATGTTAATGGGATGTAAGATCTTCTCTACCCATTAATAGACCTCAGGTGGAGCCTATTAAGGGAGGCTGGCTTGTAGGAAGGCTTACCCACCTTTTGTTACTTTCTAATTAGTCCCTGAGTGAGGAAGGTTGTGAGACCCTCTGACCCTGAAGACAGGTATTTATATGTACTCTGGGGTTAGCATTTTGCTTTAGGGTTCATTTGTTGGAAGAGTGTTCTTGTGATTTGACTAGAAGAGACTCTGGGCAGCCATTAAGGAACCACCCAGCTTTGAAAAATCCAGATGTTGGTGCTTCTCTCTCTGGAACTATGTATGTATTGCCCTGGTCAGACAGTTGGATCACTCTGTTGTTCTGTTGTTTCTCTGTTGTTTCTCAGACAGTGAGAAGCCTTGTCTGTCAGTCTTTATTTCTCTACCTGTATTTTCTCTATTTTCTTTATTTGGATTTTCTCTGAAGTCCAGAGTGCTCATTTCCCCCCTGAACTAATGAATATAATTTAAAAAGATTATTGATGCCTTGAACAGCTATCTTTCCTAGTAAAGCAGATTAAGAACCTGTGCTAGCAGCAATGTGTTTGCCACTACACCCTGTTATTGCTGTTAGGGAGAGGAAGGAACAGTTACTCCACTGTGATATAGACCTTGAAATACCCAGGTACCTTCCTGAACTGTTTAAGCCTAAACATCTCACCCAGAAGCAGGGATGGTTTTTTCTGCCTGAGTAAGGCAGCCAGGTGAGTATATATTTGGATATCTCTGGGAAGCCACCTTTTTACCTAGTTCTCCCTCTCTCCTCATCTCTCTCCCTCTCTCATTAATCATTTATGTCTGAATGACATAAGCCATTAGAGCTTTATTCTTGGACTCACATCAATCAACTAACCAACAACTAATCAGTAAAGCTCCTACACTGTACCAATCACTGTGCTAGATACTGGAAATATAAAGACAAAAATAAAATAGTCCCTCTCCTCCAAAACTTACCTTCTAACAGGTGAGACAACACAGGTAGATCTATACAGAATAAATCCAAATGATAAAAAAGATTTAAATATTGGATAGTTCGGGAAGGAGGGAGCCAGCAATTGGGGTAACCTATAGGAAGTGACACTGGAGCTTTGAAGGAAAGCAGGGTTCTAAGAGATGACGCTGGATAGGGAGAGCATGCCTGGAAGAGGAGACTGCCAGTGCAAAGACTCAATGATGGGAGATGGAGTGTTGTGTGTGAGGAACAGGAAGAAAACCAGTAGAAAAGCTGGACTGTTGAGGTTGGGAAGGGGAGTGATGTTCGGTGAGACTGGGAAAGTGACCTGAGGCCATGGAGTGAAGGACGCTGTAAGTCAGATAGAGGAGTAGTCATAGTTTATCCTAGAAGAAATAGGGAGCCTTGGGAATTTGATTAAATAGGGGAGTGACATGGGAGATTATTTTCCTTCCAGGGGAGTCCCAACCAGAGAATGATAATGTAAGTCCTAGGAATAGAGATAAAATAGTTTTATGGGATACCTTGAATCCTTTATGTGATTTCTGGATTTTCTATGGAGTAGAATCCAAGAAATGCTACAAATACATTGTTACCTTATATACTTGCACAGGATCTGAGGACCCTTTTACTTACATCTGTGGAGACTTAGAAATGAATAATATTTAAGATTTTGAGATTCCACGTAAAGAACCCCGGATGGGGGTGAAATGTCCCAACAAGAAAACTTTGGGGTCTTTTGGGGGGGCATAGCAAGGGGCAGGGCAACCAGAGAGTTTTTCCCTGGTCATTTTGAGCTGGATCATGGGTTGCATGTTGCATCTTCTCAGAGCTTTGAGGACAAATGCTGCCTCTTTTTATATTTGTGGCTCCAACACCTAGTTCAGCGCCTTCCACATAGTAGGTGTTTCATTCTTTTTTGTCACATTCCATTGAATTGAGTTCTGAGTAAGGACTTGGGCCAAATGTAGTAGTCTACCCCACCCTACCCTCCAGCAACAACAGCAAAAGCCGAAAACAGCCCAAAACAACTCGACCCTTCGGGACTGTAGGCTCTGCCCCCTGCCCACCCCATCCTCCCTCCCCACATATGAGGGTTACGCAGATAAATAAAAATATTCACATGACGGGCTGGCATTCACCACAAACATAACTACAGATCAGCCTCGTGCTTGTAGTTAATGGAGAGCACAAAGGCACCCCGACCACGCGCCGGCTTCACAAGCTTCTCAAAGTGAGAAGACAAGTTGTCGCTTTGGTTCCATTCCTTCTCAGGGATTTTTTCCCCCTGTTTTACTTGTTGTTCCAGTCATTTTCAGTCTCGTCTGACTCTTCATGACCCCCTCTAGGTCAAGATTCCGGACTGGTTGGCCATTTTCTTCTTGTTTTGCAGGTGAGGAAACCGAGGTAAACAGTTAAGTGACTTGCCCAGGGTCACATGGCTAGTAAGTGTCTGGGGTCAGCTTTGGCTAGTCTTCCTGCCTCCAGGCCCAGTGCTATATCCTCTGGGTCATCTAACTGATAATGATTAACCAACACATTGACAAGAATGATTTCATCTGATCCTCACAACAACCCTTTAAAGTAGATAATGTTATTGCTGTTCTACTGATGGGAAATTCTGAGAGAAGTTAAGCTGTTCCAAGGTGCTTAGGGGCGTGTAGCTAATAAATGCCTGAGGTGAGGTTTGAATGCAGGACTTCCTGATTCTGGAGTCAGTGTTGTCACATAGCTGCCTCTGGTGAGTAACCCAAAGATGCAGGATGGAACCTGATTTACCTATAATCCCACCACTGTCAGCAGTGACAGAGGCAGGAGTGGCTGCTAAGCCTTCCCAACCCCTGGCTAGGGTGCTGTCCATTGTACTCACTGCAAAACCGTCCTGGAGACAGTCAGGAGTCTTTCTGCCATGGCTGTTTCAAGCACTGGGTCCTGCATCCTGGTGCAGCTTCACCTCCTCCCTTGGAAGGAAAGGAAACAGTGAAGGGCTTCAGACACATCTCAAATTAGCAGCTATCTGATGGAAGGGGAGCTGGTGAGGAGCCCTCCCTGTCCAGGCCCCAGACCATGTGCTTCATACAATTACAATTCCCCCAAACAATCAGATAATGGCTTTAGTTGACAGGGAGTTGATTTTCACTGATTGAATTTCCTGAAAGAGACAGACTAGAATCCCCTTGGCATTAGGGGGTAATAAACACATTCCCAGTACCCAAACCTTCAGAAATGCTTATCCTGTGAGGGCAGGGACAATGTTCCTTCCATTGTCCCTAAGCCCAGTGACTACAGTTACTAAATGTTTTTTCTGAGAAGTCCCTGAAAGCCAACATCTTCTGACCTGCATTTACAGGCCTGGCAAAAGGCAGCAGATACATAGTCAGGAGGATCAATGACCTTGTCTACATAGGGAGATATTTCCAAAATTAAAATTATTCAGGAGTGATCAATGTGGTCTTATGAGAACAGCACTCTATGGGGGCAGGCAGTGGGGTGGGGATGGAGTCAGGAGACTGAGTGATTTTGGGTAAATGCCTTCCTTCTCTGGACCTCAGTTTACATTTCTGAAAGATGATGAGATTGGATTAAACGGTGTCTAAGCTCCGCCCCCCCCAAATTCTTTCTCTGCTTTATGAAAATCTTGAGGGCTGGTACTAGGAAAAGACAAGTTCTCCTAACCTTACAATGCTTGAGCACAGGGTGTCCTCTGAATCATGAGAGACGTGACCTTGTGTCAAATGAAAAGTAGGAGTGTGATGCAGCACAGAATCACCCTGACCTATAGAAGTAGGGCAGGTCAACAGGACAGTGCTGCATTGAGGAAGGGCTGTGGCAACAGGGTCCTCCTCCGAGGCTTCCAAGCACTGTCTAGCTGACCTCAGTGGGTGTGCTGTAGGAGGAATGCCTGCCTAGGTCTTAGTTGGATCAGACACCTCTGGGGGCCCTGCCAGCTCTGGACTACCAGCTGGGTCAGGTGGAGGACTCCCTTTCCTGAGGACATCAGATGCTTTCCCACTTACCCCTGTACTGTGCGAATATTGTAGAGCCTACATATTCTGGGAACTCATGACCTTTTGATGTGATCGTCCCAGCAAGGCTAAGGTCAGCAAATCTTCTTGCTGAGGGGAATGAAGTGTAATGTTAATAGGGTATGAGATCTCTTCCCCCCCCCCCACTTATTAATAGGTCTTCTGTGGAGCTTGTTAAGGGAAGATTGCTTAGGGGAGGATTGCGATGGGAAGGCTTTCACACTGTTTGATAATTTTTCATTAGGCACTGAGTCACCAGGGTTGTGATGCCTCCTGGCTCTGAGAAGTGTGCAAATACTCTCAGTTGGTATTTTGCTTTGGGGGCTGCTTATGAGAAGGATCTTGTGATTCCCATATATTCAGAGCTCCCTGACTGCTCAGATGGAAAGGCTCTCTCAATCCAGGAATGTATGTAAAGTGTGTAGTTGATTCAGGCACTCAGAGCCCTGTCTGTTGGTCTTTATTTCTCTGTATTGTGCAGAGAATAAGAGCGAGCCGAGACCTGGGTTCAAGATAAATTTAGGAGTGGATTTATTGATCAAGCAGACATCTACCTGGAGTGTACACTCAGATCAGGCAGGGATCTTTGGCATTTACACACTTGATTTTATAGGCCAAAACCACAAAACCACAATCAGGGAAGGGAGCTAGCAGAAGCCACGATGTACAAAAGCAAAGAACAGTCATTGGTTGGATCTATAGTTCAGGGCTAATTTTGGAATATGGTGTGAGAGTACAGGGGTGCAGTCTTCCTGTGACTCGGGTATTCCTCAGAAGAACAGGGGTAGTCAGCTCTTTCCAGAACGGGGTGGCAGATCATGGGGTAAGCGGGAACTGGAAGATCTCAGATCAGGCCAGGGTCATGTTCTGGCCAGAGGGTGTGGGGACCCTGCTTGGTCAGTGGCACGGGACAGGGTGGTATCTGTATTACACCATAACTCTGAGCTGCACTTGGTACACTCATAATGATTCAAGGAAAATATATAGAATAGGGAACTTTGCCCTGAGCAATGCCCAGACATGCCTTAAAGCTGTTCCAAGCTATGACAGAATATAGGACAGAAACAGAGACAAAGACAGAAATATAAAAGGGGCTTAATGGTGGGCCACAAATCACGTGTGTGCAGGGACCTGGATTTGGGTACAACAGCATTTCCTCTGAAGTTCAGGGTGCTGACTGAACCAGTGAATGTAATTATAAAAAGATCGTTGACCCCTTGAACAACTCTCTTTCCTAGTAAAGTAGACCTAAGAACCTGTGGGATGCCAGTGTGTGGTTGCTGTTACATGAAGTAGCAGAACTGGGTCTTCTCAGCCTCCTTCTCCAGATGAGCCCTGGCTTCCTACTCAAGCCTCCAATCTCTGGCACAGAACCAGTGATGTGCAGGATCATGAGCAGCACTCCAGGGCTGGACAGCATCTATACCTCATGCCTACCTCCCCCTATTTTAGGCATTCTCCAAAGACTAGAGGTGCATGGAACTACATGTAGCGGATATCCAGAAAGCCCAAATGGGCCATCCCCCCACTTTGGCTTCTGTTCAGCAGGCCTGCCTGTCCAATCACCTCCACTCTGCCAGACTCTGGCTCTGCGCAGCCAACCGTTCTCTTCCTTGGGCATCAATAAGGACCACAGCAATTTTTCAGAATATGCCAATGGCTGCAATTGAAAAGGCATGAATGGCTCTCCAGAGACTCTCCTCAGCTCTCACAATTGTCTGTGCCTCAAAGCTCTATAGACCAGCACCAAGCCATGGATCATTTTTTCCAAATAACCAGCTAATTACTAAATGAAACAAGCCAGCTTTCAACCTGATTAGCCCAGATTAATGGCCAGCCACATGTTTCACTCTCCTGGACAATTTATCACAGAAAAGGACCGTGTCTTTAATGATTTACCTGCTGAGTGCATTGGGACTAGTTCTCATCCATAGGGCTCCAAGGCAACTTAATTGCCCGTCTGAGCTCATGGCCTGGAAAAGCTGCGGCGACAGCTGCCATTAGTGGAGGCAGATCTTACCCCAGCTCAGCTGGTGACAGGGTCTGGGAGACACCACCTTCAGAAAGGAGAGAGATATTGGTCATGTGCCGTAAGGGCACTGGCCCCTTCAGCTCCTCTGCAACCCAGAGGGCTTGACGCCACCAGGGCTCCTCCTGCGTCTCTTGGATTTTCTCCTTTTATTATGCCCTGATCTGCTCTGCTGGATAGGGAGACAACAGCACCACCTCCACCAGGACCTTTCTGGTCCTTCATAAAAATGAGTTGGTCCCAGTGCCTTGAAGACTCAATTCATGTTGGAAGAGACTTGAGTAGCCATCTAATTCAACATCCTCCCTCTGTGTCACAGCGGAGGAAGCAGAGACCCCGCAAAGTTGAGAAAGTGTAGAGGATCCCAGCGTTAGAAATGGAACGGCCCTTAGAGGCCAGTCTCTCCCCTACTTCTATTTTGCAGATGAAAAAAACTGGCACTCAGAAAGTTAAGTGACTTGTCCAGGGTCACACATCAGAGATAGGATTTGAAGTCAGGTCCAGTGGTGCTCATCCCAGGTCCTTTGCACTGCCTCCCAGCCTACTGCAGTGATTTGGAGTTGAGATTCTGGTGACTTAGACTGCTCACTCAGGATTGCTTTGCCCTGAGCCTTCTCACCCCTTCCCCTTCTCATTTTCCCAGTTACTATGAGCATGGCGACTGAAGCAATACTTGGCATGTGAGAAACACTGAATGAGCCTTTGTTGACAGATGGACCAACAAAGGGGACAGCTCTCCTTGCTTCCTGCCGAGGCTCCTGCTGGAATCGGACTGGGCTGCTCTGTTATTTGTCTGGAGCTGACAGGGCTTGGCTCCCCTCCTACTGGCCACCACCCTTCCCCAGCCCTGGCTCTCTCTGTCATCTGAACCTTTCCCTTTGCTTTAGTCACAGGGTATCAAAAATAGAAAGAACAGGGATCCATTCTCTGTGTTCACTCTAAGTCCTGAAAGGCAGAATGTCAGGCTGCAGAGAGGGCCAGGGGCTGAGGGTCAGGAGGCAGAGAGGGCCAGGGGCTGAGGGTCAGGAGGCAGAGAGGGCCAGGGGCTGAGGGTCAGGAGGCAGAGAGAGCCAGGGGCTGAGAGCCAGGCTGCCAGGGCAGCAACTTCTCCAGGTCTGCCTGTGTGCACGCGGGCTTGAAGTCAGGAAGAGCTGAGCTCCGTCTGTCTCCAGGCACTTAACTGGCTGGTCAGCCGCTCACCTGTGTAAACCTCCACTCCTTCAGCTGTAAACTTGGGGCCTACTGGTCTTGCAGTCCTCTGGCCCTGGCAAGGTCAATCTGTGATCCAGTGCCACAGCCTCCTCCTCAGCCCTCCTCACTGCTGGCACTTGGGCACTGGACCATTTTTTTTCATCTTATTGACAGTTTGTAAGACAAACTTCTGTTCTGAGGGATAGAAGAAAGATGAAGAAAGCAGTCCTTGAAACAATGATGAGCAGCAACATCACACATTTCTGTACAGTTTTAAAATGCCCATCACTTCCCACTATTCTTTCCTTTGGTCCTCACTACATGCCTGTGAGGTGGGTACTAACCTCCATTTTACAGATAAGAAACCTGACACTGCCAAGTCAAGTGACTTGTCCAGGGTCACCCATGTAGGAAGTATCTGAAGCAGAATTTGAATTCAGATCTTCCTGCCTCTTCTAGTCACTCTGGGGATCAGAGAATACCAGGGCTAGGGCCAGGAAGGTCCTCAGGAGGCTTCTAGTAAAAGCCCCTCCTCTTCCAGACAAGGACCATGTCCAAGGATTAGAGGTACAAATGAAAATGTGAGAAGTGAAAAGTGATCTCAGGCCAGAAGGAGGTGGAGGGGGCTTCCAGCTGGCACAGTCTGGGGTGGGGTGGAGGAGGCAGCTTCAAGAGATTCATGGAGGAGGTGGCAGGGGGCTGGCTGGCTGCCAGGAGGTGAACAAAGGGCACTCAGGCATCGAGGAAAGGATGAGTCCCACAGAGACATGTCAGAGATGGAAGGCACTCAGAGGAAACCAGTCTCATTGTCAGAGTAAGAACTGAGGAGCTTAGGAGAACCACAGACCTAGAGATGGAAAGACCTGAGATGTCCTGCAGTCTAGGAGAAAGGAAGATACTTACCCAAGGTTGCACATTAGAGGAGGGGTTGGAAATTTCTCTCTCTCTCTCTCTCTCTCTCTCTCTCTCTCTCTCTCTCTCTCTCTCTCTCTCTCTCACACACACACACACATTTTGCAGGCGATAAAACTAAGCCACAGATGGAAAGTGACTTTCCCAAAGTCACCAGACAGTTAGAGCCCAGTCCTTTACGTCCAGATATAGTGTTCCTTCCCTTGTACCACACTGCCTTAACTGGAGGCTGGAGCACAGCCTGAGCAAAGACTTGGAGTCTGGAATAAGTAGCTCATGCTTGGAAAACAAGGGGGAAACTCCTGTCATCCCTTCCAGTTCAAAGGGAACATGACAGGCATGGGGACGGGGAGTCTTTGGAGGCAGCAGTGGCAAGTCAAGTTGGCTAGGTTGATCTAGTCAGCCTGAGCAGGGTTTTGAATGCCAGGGTGAAATTCCCAGCATCAGACTTTAGAGCTCAAGGGGCCTCCCAAACTGTGTACTTCATTCCTCTAGCTGTCCTTCTGAGGAAGCAGAGGCAGAGCTGGCTCAGTCAGAGTGGCCCATCTGGCTAAAGGCAGAGCAGGCATAGAAGCCCAGCTTTCTTTACCTCATCTCAAGGTCACTAGGTCATTGGCTGCGACTTG
This sequence comes from Pseudocheirus occidentalis, assembly GCA_028646575.1. NCBI lineage: Eukaryota > Metazoa > Chordata > Mammalia > Diprotodontia > Pseudocheiridae > Pseudocheirus > Pseudocheirus occidentalis. The sequence continues at coordinate 205,263,342 of CM053600.1, forward strand.
GTCTAGTTGCTTGTTGTTTGACGTGCCCCCCCCCCCCGCCCTGGCAGTTTGCTTTGAGGAGCCCACCCTGTTTTTATAGCTGGAGATGCATTGGATTCATTCATCTTGTCAACTCCAAATAACTGATGTCCCTTGGGAGTTCTAGGTATCCCAGCCCAGTGGATAGACATATGTTACCACTGGGAGAGCTGGCAGACATTCAATGTCAATTCTTGGGTGTGGACAGCTGGAACTGTCTCAGGCAACAGAGATTTTTCACAAGAGTGTGTTAGCTTTCTAATCTGGAGCATTATATGGGTAAAAAGCACCTTGGAGAGGGATGGCAGGCAGAGAAGCCATGGCCCTTAACCTCAGAGAGCCACCAGTCTGTGGGTTGAGGGGGGTAGCTGTGATGGCTCAGACACAGAGCTAATGGATGGCAGGGCCCAGGTGAGGCATTGGATTCCAACCACTTTGTCCCGGGTGTCCGGTGTCCCACTCTGAGAGGACCTTGGAAGGAATGGAGTGCTCAGAGCTGGATGGGCTTAGCTGTGGTCCCCAGTCATGTGCACAGTGGCTTTCTGGGAGGGTGGAGATTTTCTTGGTGTCTCCCCTGTGCAGCTGCCATATCTCAGATCAGCCCCTCTGATGGATCCTGGGGCCTTTGATCATGGCCTGGGCCAAGCTGGGATTGAACAGGCACAGGTGAAACTCCTGTGGCCAATCCTTGACCTCCAAGGCATCTCTCAGATCCTCATTTCATGATGTCACTGAGTCTTACCTCCCAGCCTCTCCTCCCACATGTGCTTAAGGGACTCCTTAATGGAACTGTGAAAGCTCTTGTGATCCTCTTCCCTCTTTCCCCTGCCTGGGTGTGCTCAGATTAGACTCATTCCCATTCTTCGCCCCCCCCCCAGCCCTGGGGCCACCTTCTGGTGTCTCCTTTCAGTGACCCCCGAAGGGAGTGTCCCTTTTCACCATGAAAGTGAATGCCATAGCCCAGGCTTGTCTGCGGCTTTATGGGTCAGGGCGATAATTCCGGATTGCAGTCTTGAGGGGGAGGGAAAGTAGATTGCCTTTCTTCTTGAAACCTGAGAACAGCCTAGAGAAATGGAAAGGCAGTCTTCCTGTTCTGTGTGGGCCCCTGTGCCTAGGCAAATATGTGCATGGCTGTGCATGTGTATAGAAGCATGCATGTGCATACATGTGCACATATGCCTCTATGTAATATTGAGCCAGGTGTGCGTTGGGTGCAAGCACGTCGGGATGTGCTGGTTTCATGACCAATTTCTAGCCACCTTGAGAAGCAAGCAGGTGGCATCCGTTCTCCCTGGTCCAGTGGGGAGAACCTCGCCCAGAAGACAGGAGTCGGGATCTCATTCTGGCCTGCTGATCTATAGTACGTGAATGTGATGGGCAGTTATTATGCTCTAAGAAATGAGGAAATAGGTAATATCCAAGAGTCACGGAGAGGTTTGTACGACTGATGCAAAAAGAAGGAAACTGAGTCAAGAGAATCAGTTGTGCTATAGTGTGGGTATCTTAAAAAGGGCGAGTTTGAGGACTTCTCTAAAGTGCCGCAGACGAGGTCGCGAAGATCCACAGGCAGTTTGTACGATAACACCAGCGCTGTGAGACAATCTGTGTCGGCAGCTCCGGCTCTCGGAGCGATCCATTGGCCCCCCATAAAGGTGGCCACCGCCTCCTGGCAGATGGGGCAGAACAAGCCCAGCCAAGGCCAGAATCTTGGTTTGATCGGATGGATTTGTTAAAAGGAATTCTTTTTTCTTTTCTTTTCTCTTTTTGAGGTGGGAGGGAGATAGATTTCTGTTCATCAAAAAACAAACCAAAAAACCCAATGAATTAGAATCCAAGAATGGTAGGATGTAGGAGCTGTGAGGAACTTAAGCTAGAAGCCATCGAGTCCAGCCCCTTTATTCCCGAAAATAGGAAACTGAGGCAGAGATGGGAGGAAGTGGCTTGTCTGCCGTCTCAGGGGCAGGAAGAAAGGCAAGCGTGGAGCTGACCCTCCCCTAGCCTGACTCCAGGCTCTCGGCTGGGATTGAGGGGCGCAGGGACATCAGAGCCTGCGGGTCTCGGGGGTCAGGCATGGAAAGGGCCCTTCAGCAGCTCGTCCTGCCTACTCCCTCGGGGCCCGACTGCCTGGCGGGGTGTTGTTGTGCCTGTGACTTGGGCAGCCTGGTCTGGGCCAGCTCCTGCTACCGAGCCAGTCGCTTACACAGCGGGAGAACTTTTTTCTAGAGGAATTGTGAATTTGCAGAGCAGCCTGGTTCTCAAGCCGCCAGAAGCCAGTCAGCTCAAGATTTAAGCCGGATCGATGCCTTCCCCCCCCCACCTCCCGGAGGGAAATCGACCTGCTTTTGAACTCTCTTTCACTGCTAATGAAGCCGAGATGGAGCTGTAGAGGTCGAGGCAACCACTGAGCGACGTTTCTCCATTGAACTTTTCCTCCGTTCGCTCTAGATCTTCGTTAGCCTGACCTTCTGGCTCCGCTCCAGCCCAAGTGAGACACTTAATGACATGGAGCTTAAGGAGAAATGAGCCAGGGCCCTGAGCGGTCAGAAGGGAGATGGAGGCCCTTCTACCCGCTGGGGCTTGGAGAGGTTCGGCCCAGTCTGAGCGCCAAGACCCTGAGAGAGCTCTGCGGCCAAACTCTGACTTGGTCCGGGTCATTCATGTAGTTTGGGCTAAGTTAGGATTCCACCTTCATCCTCTGGCTCCATGTCCAGGGAGAATGCTCCCTCCTAGGCGATTCCTGTGGATGGAGGGAAATGACGAGGTCACGAAGATCCTGGCTCTGCCACTCACTGGTTAACAGGGAGAGCACTGGCCGAGCCCCGACAGACACCCTGCATTGGGAGTCATTGGCCTTGGGATCAGACTCCGGCTCTATTCTGAGCAGGGAGAATCTGTAAGCCTTTCTTGGTTTCTTCATCGTAAAATGAGGGGAGACAGGGCTAAGCAGTCCATTTTATAGATGGGGAAATGGAGTCTCTGGGAGAAGCACCTGCTGGCTAGGTCTCCCAGCTCTTAAGAATCAGTTTGCAACGCATCTTGTGCCCAGCCCGGGCTATACACCAGCAAGCAATTTGCATAGCCTCAGAGGCAGGGACTTGGGACGGAAGTGTCCCCTGCTCCCCCACAGGCTGTGAGGCAGGGAGGACTCCCACCAGGCTGCTCCAGGTCTCTCTCCATTTGTTAGCTCCAGTAACCAAGTCCCGAGGGATTTCCTTAGGAGATATTTTAGTTCTCCTGGCAAAGCTTAAGTGCCAGTTGGGCATCTGGGCAGGATGAGCATGGTGTGCTAGGGACAGCTTAAGTCACTTGGAGATCCAGCTGGAACCTGGCTCCCACTGAACAGTAGAGGCAAGCACTGCAGGGCCCAGGAGAAGACTCTGGTGTCTTACCTCTTCCATCTTAAATTCCAAGAACTTGCCAAAGGTGGTAATGAATGATCAGCCAGCCAGTCAACAAACACTGATTGAACTCTTACTATATGCCACATGCTAAGTGCTGGAGATACAGAGAAAGGTAAAAGACAGGCTCTGCCCTCAAGGAGCTCACAGTCTAATCTATATTCAAGCCATAGACAGAGTAAACTGGAGATAAGACAGAGGGAAGGCATGGGCCTTGCAAGGAAAGGTGATGTCTCCATGGCTCATTCAGGCTTTCCAAGTGCTTTACAGACATTATTTTACTGGGGTCTATAATGTAGGCACAACATTTTTACCCCTGTTTTACAGATGAGGAAACTGAGTATCAGAGAGGTAAAAGATTAGGCAGTCATCACATTACCAGTGAATGTTACAGACAGGTCTTCTTGAGTCTGGTGCTCCCAAATTCAGAACGGTTGGCTTGGGGCCAATCACTTCAGGTGCAGGAGTCCAGGTGGGAAGCGATTGAGGCTAGAGCTTGCTGACAAATGCCTGGGAAAGAAAGAGACTGATGTGATGGTTGAGGATTGACAGGGGCTTGGCCAGTGATTGGACACCTGATGGGCAGAGGGAGATGGTGTGTGAGGAGGGCTGGGGGGAAGCAGCTTGTGAAGAAGCAGAGTTCATTCCAAAACCTTCCTAACAGGGAGAGCCAACCCAAGCGGACAGATTGCCTGTTGAGGGGCTGGGCTCCTCCTCCCTCGGATCCTCAGGCAGAAGCTCCAAGGCCATTTGTATTGCGGGAGCTCTTGGCCTGCTCTGTGTAGGACTGAGGCTCCATGAAACCCGGATTTGGGAGACAAGGCTGTGACATATCTTGTACTCAATGTGTGCCCTCCACACAACCCAGGGATGCTCCTAAAGAAGCTCCTCCAAGCTGTCCTCACCAAATAACCAGATGTGATGGAGCTATTGTCCTCTGGCCACTCCACCCCCTTACTTTTCTGGAGAAGTCCAGGCTACAGCTTTTCCTTTTCCCTTGGTGTACCTGCCATGCTACTGCCTAGGGAAAGCTGTCCAACATTCAGGAGAGATTTCTGATCCCTTTAAAAAGGCCCCTTTCCTGGAAGCACAAACTCATGATTCACCTGGGCTTTACTGACTTCTTTCATGAAGATGTTTTGTGGGGATTAGTTATGAGCTGGAGAAGATGTGCCCGGCATGTGGAATGAACCTCGGGCTTTGTGTCATTTCTTCCCAAAAGCGTGATGCTTTTCAGTCGCAATGTGGGAGTTTGGTCTGGTGGCTCTCTGCTCCAGAGTGCCATGCTGTCTCCTACCACACTGGATATTGAATGTGAAGGACCTTTCCTTCTCTAGATTTTATTCATTCTGAGATAATAGCATCCTCTCCCTCACTCTGCTGCCTAGAGGTGTCTTGTTTTCTGCTGCATTTGAGGAGGCCAGTCATAGGCTGCTGTGGAGGGATGAGGTCAAGATGAGACAAGGTCTGGCTTTGTCCATAAGAAAGGATTTTGAACTTGTGATGGAGCTGGGTGCCCAAGGCTAGGGAGGGGCTCTTGGGCTGTTTCCAGAGTTTATTGGTGCTGTCAGGCAGCCAGAAGCTGGGCTGGCTGCTCATCAATTCCCCAAGTTTGGATTGGCCAAGTTACAGAAGCGCCTTTGGCAGAGCTGAGTGAGCAAGCTGGGAACCTTATGGGAGTGAGGGTAGGAGCCAAGAGCAAGCCTCATCTGTGGATGGTGGAGCCCCTCCAGCCAAGGCTTCAGTCCATCCCCACCAGCTGCCGGCATCATGCCACCAGACTAACCGGGGAGGGGAGGCTACTCCCAGCTCTTAAGGGGCTAGTGGCAATGGATGCCTTGGTGTCTTTAAGCTCTCTGCACTTGCTGAGAAGCCATCTCCAGGGTGAATGGCCAATTCACCTGAAGTTGCATCTTGGAATCCTTTCTGAACAATATCTAGACAATGAGGTAGCTTGCTGCAGTGAAAAAAAGCCCTGGACTGGAAGTTGAGTCGCGTCGCTGGCTAACTTTGGTCAAGCCACTTATTTTAGGAGTCTTGGTTTTTTGAGCTGTAGGATGACTAGATGCTTCCCAAGACTCTTCCAAAGCTCTTATTCTACAAAAGCATGAAAACAGTTATTTGTGACGATGATGAAATGCCAGTCTCTCCGCTGCATGAAACTTCCCCAGACTCTTGTCATATGATGTGGCTTGGAGGTAGGAGACCTTACTCAATCTTCTCCCTGGGTCTAAGATCTATCATGCCCCCAAAAGTGGCCATTTCAGGGAAAAAATTGCAAAATATCAACACTTGAAAAAAATTTTCTCAGAGAAAAAAGTATTAAAATCTTCCTGAAACTTCTATAATAAAGGCAAAAGAGCTGAGAGATGGTTTGGTGGGACTGGGTAATGGCAGAAGGTCCTGGAAACTTGTTGATGGGAATGTGGTTCATGTGAGTCTGTCCTTAGCACAATGCCACGGAGCTCAGGCTTCAGAGAGGGTGTGCAAAGGGACTTGTTCTTTATTGTAAACATTTAAAGAGGAGCCTGGGCTTAAGTGATATCACAGAAGTCAGCATTCCCTCCCACCTTCTTTGCCTTGTTGGGCATGTTCAGTCTTGTCCCTGTCTCTCACATCTTCCTCTATAGACGTAGAGCAAAAGCCAGGACTATAGACAGGAACAAAGCCTTCCGTCCTGTTCCTCTTCCTGATGCTAGTGCCCTCAAACTGTCCTCAGTAACCGTGTTTCTGGTGCACGTGTAGATTATTCTTACGAACATTTTGTGTAGACTGAAGGTGGATGCATCCAGAGATGCTGACTGTCTTCTCTTGGCTACCTTTTTGGGGTGAAAATACCCAAGATCTTTCCCACCCCGTTGGCTTTTTCCCCTCCTTCTAGCACCTTATGAGTCAGCCCCTCTCTGAGGGGTCTCTGCTGGGCTTGCTCCATCTGATCCATCTCTCTTTGGTTTGTCATTTCACTCTTAAACAACACAAGGACAGGGACATTAGAGTCCGAACGTGTGGCCCTTCTGGTAAATAGAACACGTTACCAGGATCTGCAGATCTTTCCCAACATTTGTCTCTTGTGCTCCTTCTATAGACCATGTTCCTCCTAGAAACATATGTTACTGTTGAGCAGCTGGTTGGAGATGCAAATATTATACTGTTTCCTTTTTGTTTACTGCAACAACAACAACAACAACAAAGACTCCATAGAACAAAAGAACATAATAGATGGCATTTACATAGCTCGAGGCAGGGGGGTGCCGGTGGAGGGGACGCTGGCCCGGGAGTCGGGAAGACCCGAGTTCAAATCCAGCCGCAGACACTGGCTAGTTTTTTTGTGATCCTGGACAAATCACCTAGCTGTTGTCTACCTCAGTTTCCTCAGCTGTAAAAGGGAGACAGTAACAGCACCAACCTCTCAGAGATGTTCTGGAGATAAACTGTAAAGTGCCCAGGGCAGTGCTAGAGGCTTGGTAAGAACTATGCTGATGTCAGCTCTTGCTATGACACAGCATATTCTGATGTGCAGAATCACCGCTGCACTGGGAAGTCGAGGGGTCATTGTTGGCCCTGTTCACAGATAAGGAAACTTCAACTGAAGATCCCGAGACTTGCCCAGAATCATACGGTGTCTGAGGCTAAACTCTGTGGGCTTCCTTGGTCTTCCTGACTCTAAGCCCAGGACTTCTACTGAGGCACCTGGTTGCCTAGATACTTTTCTTTTTCTTTTTCTCTTTTTTTGGAGGGGGGGAGGGAGGCAGGGCAATGAAGGTTAAGTGACTTGCCCAACGTCACATGGCTAGTAAGTGTTAAGGGTCCGAGGCTGCATTTGAATTCAGGTCCTCCTGACTCCAGGGCCAGTACTCTTCACTGTGCCACCTAGCCACCCCTCCTAGATCCTTTTCAAGGCCTTCCAACAAGGTGTCTCCCACCCATCCATCAAATCTGTGTAGCTTGAAAGCTCTAAAAACAGAGGTATCTGTGTCTGGCCAACCACCCTGATGATCACCAGAGCAGTGTAGACAGTGCCCACCCCCTTGCACCCCAGAGAAAATGAACTCAGACTCAAGATCATTTCCATTTTAGTCAAACTGACCATCCTCCCAGCCTGCTTCCCATTGACTTTTCTGGTTTTAGATCATGTCTCTGCCTTTTCATGTCTTCTTCATTATGGTCAAACTGGCCAACTGGGATGAGTCAAAGCAGGCCAGGGAGCCTGGCTGGCCATCAGGGTGGGAAAGAGCTCCCAAGCTGGGAGAGGGTGGTGGTCAATGTAGACAGAGGAGCCTCCTTCAGGTCCCGTGGAGTCTGAGGAGGACGGTGAAGGTCAGAGGCCTTTGTAGAGACTGGTGGGCAGTGGGTATAACTCAGGAGCTCAGCTCACTCCTGTGGATTGCCCCCTTTCCCACCTTAGCTGTGTTGTAAGATGTCCAGGCTTCCCAAAGGCCAGACTTGTGGTCACCTCCACTCTTTCTGGACTTCCTCTTCCCCCCCCACGCCAGCCTCTCAGTTTCTGGCCTAGCTCACCCAAATATGATGTGGCATATGAACTCAGTATCTTCAGAAGTAAAATATATTCCCCTTCATAAGATCAAAGCCAACTTGCTATCCTCATTATGGGATTGCAAGCCACAGTCTGTAGTAATGCCTCCTGCAATGATGTGCCTGGACCGCGAGGGCCACCCTCCAGGATTGGGAAACAGAGCTTCCATCAGTTGTTTGGGTGACCCACCCATCCACTGTGGCCCCCTCCCCCTGGCTGCCCTCTGGGGCTGAAGGACACTGGGGCAGACTGAAAGACAGCCAGCTCGGCTCCTCAGGGCCCCAGACCCACAAAGTTCCCTTGTGTCAACCAAGATGGCACCATTCAAGTCAGCATATAAAGGAACAGGAGGTCAGCCGTGAATGGCCCTTGTAACTTTCCTGGTGGCCTCCCAATTCTGTGCCCTCTGGGGCCTCCTTTGTGAAAGTCTGCTGCTTGAAAAAAATGCCCAGGGCCCCAGTGGTTCTACCTACTATCTATAACTGGGACCTCCTGGCCGTGCTCCAGACTTGGGAGCACAAGCACATTCTCTTCCTTGGCTCGGCTCTGGGCCAGGGGCTCTGAATGCCCCACAGACACGGGCTGGGCAAGTCATGGGATGTGAATTTGATTTTGTGAAAGTAACACCCATGATTCATAGGGAAAGTCTGGGTGACTCTTTTTTAAACTTCATGGTTTGGAGTCTCTTTGGGAAGCCCTTCTTGTACAAATACACCCAGGAACGCTTACAGATGAAAAGCATTCCAAAACTTGTCATTAAGAGTCTATGGGGTAACTGACTATCACTGTTCTAGAAAAAATGAGGCCCGAGGACATGACAAACACAATCTGTGCCTGGCAGACAGAGTTGTGTGGGTCCAAGGGGACAGGCCCTGCTTGTATGTGAAGAGGGCAGATGAAGATGAGGGGGCTGATGTGTGTGTGGATGTGGATGTGGATGTGGATGTGAGAGGGGGAGTTTGGCTGAGGCGGAGCAGGCTGTAGGACCAGATGCAGAGCTTCAGGCTGAAGGACTAAGGGAAAAGAAAGGAGCAAGTTGTGAACCATAAAGCTGTAGCTGCACCATGGTGGAAGGCAAGCTCTGGAACCCCAGGAGACCTGAGTTTGAATCCCACATATGACGCTTACTAACTATGACCCTGGGCAAGTCACTGAATCTCTCTGAGCCTGACCACAAAACGAAGGTTAGCATAGGACCTCTCTCATGGGGATTTTGTAAGGATCCCAGGAGATTATGTCTGGGAAATGCTGTTTCTGTAAGAGCTGACTTTTCCAATGGGCCCCGCCTATCATAGAATGTCAGAGCTCAAAGAAAGCTGAGAGCAAATCCAACCCCATTCTCTCATTTTATAGAGAAGGACAATGAAGCCTGGAGAGAAGGGCCTTGTCTGTCCAAGCTCAGTGGCAGAGTTTTCTTCAAGAGAGGGAGACTGTGTAGACCTCACCCCTCAGCTCTCGATGAGCCAATGCATAGCAGCTCACAAATATGAGATGAGGAAGGAGAGATTAGAAAGCAGTTGTAAAAAAAAAAAAAAAGATCAGGGCATCTCAGTGAACTGCAAGCTCTGCAGGAGTCAGTGGTACAATATGGTAGCCAAAGAAGCCATGGCCACCTTGGGTAGAGTGGCAGAGCCTTCAGCAGTAAGGACTTGGTGCTTCCTCTGGTCCCTCTTGTCTCTCTGGTCCCTCTGATCCCCCCAGTCTTTCTGGTCCCTCTGTCTTCTGCCCATCACACCTCATTTAGAGCAGTGTGTTCTATCTGGGGCACCATGGTTTAAAGAAAGGGACAGCTGGGAGGGTGAAAAGCCTGAAGTCCTTGTTGTAGGAGGCTCACTGGGAAGAAATAGAGCAGCTGGGAAAAGACGACTTCTCTTTCTAGGTGTCTAAAGGGCAGATTTGGAGGAGAGATTAGCCGTTTCTGCTTAGCCTCCAAGGGCAGAACCTGGAGCACTGAGGAGGGACTTGACAAAGGCCAGTTGAGGCTGAAGGTCAGGAGCCAAACCAAAGGGAATGTGGTATTCAGAGGGGTCCAGTTGTGGGGGCTGGGGTCACCATCACTAGGGGTCTTGAGGCAGAGGAGGCTGGAAGGCCAGCCATAGGGCGGTAGGGCTGATCAGAGGTTGGATTACCTCTGAGGTCACTCCCACATCTCAGATTGAGCTGAACCTCAGTGTCCTTCAATCTCACTCATCTGAATGTAGCCAGTTCAAAGGGTCATGGGTCTAGTGCAGCCTTCTCTTTCTACAGTGGAGGAAGCGGTTGGCATTTGACTGAAGGGAAAAATGGAGGAAGGCTGGAAGCTTTCAGATTCCAAATGCAGGGCTCTTTGCACTGTCAACTACTTGTGCAGTGGAGTGAATTGATCTTGATATTTCCTTCTATCACAGATGCTGGAGAGGAGCTGCTGGCTCTCAGCAGCCAGTGGTCAGCTTTTCTCTGCCTCCTCTCCAACCCACAAAAAGGATATTTTCCTCTGGGAAAGTCTAGGCTTTAAAAGTGTGTTTTCTCTTTGTTGCGTGTTTCCTGTTCCCTTTTTAATGATTCCCCTTTCCCAAAGGATTCCCCTCCAAAGCATCCAAGGAAGCCAATCTAGAGGTAAAGCCTGGGAGCAGCCAGGGGCCAGAGCAGCCAGGGCCCCAGCACTTGTGGGCATCAAAGGTTCCATTTATTTTCTCCCTTCCACCCTCTCCAAGGCTGGACACTTGAGTCAGGCCCTTATTAGCTCTTGGGACTGGAGAGTCCACAAGCATGGGAAGGGCAGGAATTCTGTTGATCCAAGGCAGTGGCCCCACAATGGCTTGGCAGGTCACACTCTGCCCTTTGAGGCTGAAGGAGTCTTGTCCATAAGCTTCTATGGCATTGTCCTGGGAATCAGAAGGATCCTTCTGAGTGAGGGTAGTGTCCTGAGGAAAAGAGAAAAAGGAAATCCCCCCTGCCCCAGAATCCATGCAGCCTCTATCCCATCCTGCATCCATCCCCAGGCTGCCATCCCTTCTCAGGCACTCGTTGCCATAGAGATGTTGTCTGATCCATCTCTATTGAGGCACCCCCCCCCCCCGGGGCCCTGAATGGACGCTGAGGAGGGTAAATGTATTCAGTGACATTGAGCGGATGATTCTATTCTGTGGGATCTCTGCCCCATTTGTTTCCGGCCTTGTCTGAGGGTTGGGCTGCAGTGTTGGGCTTTGGGGGCACGTGCCCCCCTCACAGGCTTGGAGTTAATGGAGGCCTTGTTTGGACCCACTGGGGCAGAAAGTGTTCTGCTGGGGAGGACAAAGGCTGGGCAGGCCACCTCCGTGGCTGCTTTGGGAGGGCCCTCTCTTCAGGGCTCTCAAAGGAAATGGGAGATAACGGGGAGCAGAGAGGAATATCCCCTCCGGCAGGCTCTGTCCAGCCCAGCCACCTCCCCTTGCTTCTCGGACACATCTGGACTCCCCAGTAAGCTCTGGCTGCTGAGGTAGCACTTTTGCTAGTCAAGGATTTAATTAGACTGGCTCTTTTCTTGCCCAGTGAAGAAGAGCATCTCTGGCCCCTCATAGCAGTTGGCAGGGTAGGGGACACAGAAGGCCCCTGGGGGGCTAGTATCCAGAGGAGGAGAACAATATTCAACACAAACTTTCCCTTGCCAGATTGCTTATATAGGAAGCAATGTTGGAGCCCAGAGCTTCTGACCCTTACTCTTTATGTGGCCTTGGGCAGGTCCCACCATGCCTGTTTCCTTCTCTATACAAGGAATTCGCCTATATGGTTTCTGGGGTCCCTTCCAACTTGAGATCTAGGATATTATAAGAATGGTCCAGATGTCACAAAATCTCAATTTAGGGAGGAACCTTAGAGGCTTCATACCTGGGCAGGAAGGCCACCTAACCCCATGCAGCAACCCTGATAGGGGCTCTGTCCATGTCTTTAGAGTCCCCCAGTGGACAGCTCCCATCTCCTTAAGAGGCTGGGAGGACAGTGAGGAGAAATCAGCCGAGGAATTCATGAACAAGTAAGGATTTATCTCCCCTGAGGCCCCCAGAACTGCCTCCCCACCTCCTGGGACCAACAGCCCTTCAAATACTGGAGAAATAGCTTCCAGTCCCTCCCTTCACCATGTCCAAGCCTGCCCTTGATCCTCCTGAGGCACTTCTGGTCCATGAGCCCATGGAAAGAAGCACCTACAATGTGTTCTGCCCTCAAGATTACCCCATTCCTCAGCTGAGTCTTGGGAAGATGCAGCCTGGGGGCTACAGCTCCTGAAGACCGGTCCAGTGGCTCCACATTAACCTATAGAGACATGTCTACCCCACTAAGGACCATGGGACCTCTGTGGGGGATGGGAAGCCAAAACCTTCCCTATTGCTGGCTCTCTCATTACAGCAGAAGCTCCATGAGACTGGAACCACCCACCTTCCACTTGGGTCCCCAGCACTCAGCCCAAGGCTTTGTGCTCAGTAAGTGCTTAATAAATGCTTCCTTCATTTCATCCTGTGCAAACAATATCTGCAGAATAAATTCAAGATAATTGACGGCAGGAGGACATTAGCAACTAGGGGGACCAGGAAAAAAAAAGGCTACTGATGTTTTTCTGTTTTTCCCCATAGTTTTCTCCAGTATCCCCTCCCCTCCCCGTCCCATATAACAAGTCCCATTTTGAGACAAAAAATTAAAAAAGAGGAAAAAACAGCAGAGCTGATCAATACAATGAAAAAGTTTGAAAACAGAAGCCACACCCTGGGAATCAACAGGAGGGGGATAGGGAGGTGGGGCTGGAAGGTGTCCTCCCCCCATAGGAGAGGAATGAGGGGCTGGAGGATGTCCTCCCCACAAAGGAGAGGAATGGGGGCATGGGGGTTTGTCCTCTCTCTGCCCTGCACAGAAAAGGAGGGGAGGGGGGTGGTCCTTTCCCACTTCTCTCAAGTCCTGCTTGTTCTTTCTCATTGTGTAACTTTCTCTTTTGATATGGGTGTGGGCATGAGTGTGGGGATGGGGGAGGGGGAGGTTCTGTCCTTTTGTTGCCGTGGTCATTGGCTACAATGTTTTCAGGGCTCTTCTGACTTCACTCTGCATCTGTTCATGCAGAGATAATGGAGATAACCAGCTTTTCATGCTTCTCTATACTCATCACACAGATCATTCATTATAGAACAGGAATATTCCGTTACACCCACATATTGTCATTTGTTTAGCCATTCCCTAATCAATGGGCATCTACTTGGTTTCCAATTCTTTGCTATCACAAAAAGTGCTGCTATAAATATTTTGTTGTGTATGGGGGCTGAATAATGCAGTCAGTGGCCCAAAAGGTATGGACATTTTAGTCACTTTATGTGCATAACTCAAATTGCTTCCAAAATGGTTGTACCAATTCACAACTCTGCCAATAATGTAGCATTGTGCTTATTCACAGGACGTGCCTTTTGTAGAAGGTGGGATTTTAGTCGGACCTGAAAGAAGCTAGAACCTGGAGATTGAGAGAGGAGAATTCCAGGCCTGAAGATCAGTCAGTGAAAATGCACATTCCAAAGATGTGGCGTCCTGCACATTGGTGTGCTGGTAACATTGAACAGACCCTCGGTGAAAACCAATCATGGGGCAGTTTGAACTTCAGTCTGTATTATTAAATATGTCCTTGATTTCTTAAATTGAGGCGATCAACAAAACAGCAAATCAAGCCCTGATCTGTAGCATTTATCTATTTCCAAGGCGTAAACTGAACATTTAACAATCAGCTTTTGAAAGTCACTTGAACTGGTTCTAGCACATCTTTGGTGTTGTGCACGGACAGCCAGGAGATCAGTGTTGCTGAGTTGTAGAGAGTGTGAGGAGGATAGTGAGCTGTGAGAAGACTGGATAGGTAGCAGGAGCTAGGTTATGAAGATCTTAAACCAATTAACCAATTAGCAAGTATTTATGAAACACTAAACCTTTCATTCTGAGAATATTAGCTGGAGGGGAGTATGGGAAAGCTAGTCAGTGTGTGCGTGCGCGTGTGCGTGTGTGTGTGTGCGTGTGCGTGTGTGTGCGCGCATAGGTGTGCAGGTATGTATATGTTGGAGGACCAGTGAGGAGACATAGAACGCCTCCGTTGGAGGTGGGAGTGGGAAGAATAAATGCAGTAAAACTGGAAAGATGCTAAGGAGCCTTTATCGCTGGTACTGAACTCAAATAGAAATGGCCACTGAACTACTAGCCCATATGTAAGGATTCCTGAGGCAGCTTATTGACTTAGGAATCTACATATTAGCATTATCTGTGTTCTATTATATTTTTATTTGTTGTATTAAATGCTTCCCAATGACATTTTAATTTGGTTGAGGTTGTATTCAGGAGTCTGTCTGGCATCGCATTAAACATCTGTGAAGCACCTACTGTGTGCCAGACACTATTAAGCACTAAGCATACAAAGAAAAATAAAAGACAGCTCCTCCTCTCAAGGAGCTCACAGTCTGATTGGGGAGATAATGTGGAAATGACTGTACAAACCAGTCATAAAGAGGCCGTATTGGAGATGAGCTCACACAGACACGATGCTTGAATTAAGGGGGTGGGCAGGAAAGACTCCCTGAGGAACTGAGGATCTTATATTGGAGCCTGGAGTTTGATGAGCGGACATGACCAGATAGTGCTTTAGGAATCTCATTTTGTCCTCTGAATGGAAGATAAATGAAATTAACATTAATGAATTGATCAATGTCGATTGATTGACTCATTGAATCGAAGAGAGGCTCGTGATCAATTAGGAAGCCATTAGAATAGCTTAGGCAAGAGGGGAAGAGAGTCTGAATGAGAGCGTTGTCAAATACCTGGTTAGTGGGGGGAAGGGGACAAATGGCTGAGATGCTATGAGGTTAGAAATACTAAGATTTGGCAGTTGATCAGATGTGTGGATTGAGCGCAAATGAAAAGTCCTGGATGACACTCTGATCAAGAGCCTGAGTGACTGGGGGGGGGGATGGGGGTGCCCTGAACAGTAAAGAGGAGGGGCTCCTGGGGGGAGCCCCTGAGTGCCATCCCCACCCTTCTGATCTCTGTCCCTGGTGCAGGAATATACAATTTCACACACACCCCCTCCCAAGAGCAATGGAGTTTTGACAGGGAGTGGACACCCACTGCACATGTCTGTATCTGTCTTTTTCCCAGTCCCTTGTGTTTGGAGCATGGACAGATTGCAGCCCCATAAGTACTGCTTGTGTTTATCAGGGTGTGGCCAAGACAGTGGGAGGGTAAAGGAGAAAGTGGAAATCTTCCCAGCATCTCTCCGTTGGCTGCTTTTTGGATCTGATCCCCATTGGGTTTGTTCAGATGTGCTCTGGGCTGCAGATGTTTGTGGTTCTGTTAAATCCCTCCACGTGGGGAACATATCAGCCCAGCATGAATGAGTCCTACATTTTATTTCTGTAGATCAAGGCTGGGGCTCTGGGCTATAGTCATCCTTGGTCTGCCTCTGATTGCCCTGACCCAGGTGAGGGGACACTGGAGAGGTCTCCCACTAATACTGCAGTCCATTTGGCTCCAATATGGCTCATCAAGGGAGGTCTGAAAGCACTGGGGCAGGTCTGACAGCCTCAACTCAGAGGCGTGCTTTGGCTCTACTCCTAGACATCTGTGAACCTGGCTCAGGGACTTCCATTGTGTTGGGCTGAAGGACTGTTAAGAAAAGTTCTCTGCCTCCACATGAAGCTAATGTTCCCAGAAGGGAGCTCTCCATGGCTTGGGGCTTTCCCCCAGACCCCTCCGACCTCATTTGGTACAAGGGCTGCTCACCTAATGGCAGAGCCCACTCTGAGGAGCTTAGGAGAGCTCTGGCACAGAGGAAGTGCCCCAGCAATGCTTGACTGATGTTGATTGAAGAGGCTACTCGGGAGATGGAAGGTTGGAAGAGGATCCTAGGGTTCTCTTGGCTTCCAGGTCCCTGCTGGAGGACCAAGGGCTCAGCCCACTCCAAGGTGTGGAGGCACCTGGGATGTGAAATATGGACAAAAGCAAAGGCTGTCCCTCCAGGATTCTGGCCTCCCCTCTTCCTGCTAAGAGTTCACCTCAGAGTAGGTTTAATTAAGATTTCACAAGGGAGCACACCCAGACAGGCACCCAGAGGATATGTTCCCTCAGCTCCCTATGTCACAGGCAGATAAACATAGGAAAGTGCTGGTGCCAGTCAGGAGACCTGGGCATGTTCTCACCTCACATGACTCATGCTGCCTCTCTTTGCCTCAACCTCCTCTATAATATAGGGGTCCTCATACTCCACTTCCTACTTTGACAAGTATACTTTGGAAACAGTGAATGGCCATGTAAATACATTAGTAGTGATGGGGCAGCATGGAAAGAATCCTGGGGTCCTCCTATCCACTGCCTATGCTATTACCAAACTCTCGGTGGGGTAAGGAAAGGCCTTGCTGGAATGGGAGCTGTTCTCATGACTGTATTGAACAGGAGAGAGAGAAGTCATTTGAATAATTAAAACTATGAAACAACAGTTTATTTAACAGGACCTCTAGAACATCGATGCTTTGACACCTCCCTCTGCTCATGGTCCCCCTATGAGTAACAGATAGAATTATACATTAAATCTGGAAGGGACATAAGGTGCCATCTACATCTACCATAGCCCTTCATTTTATGACAGAAAACTGAGCCCCAGGTCAGTGCAGCCACTTGGCCAAGGTCACTCATCTAATCTCAGCTGAAGTGGAATTCGAACCCAAGTCTTTTGGCCCCACATCCAGACTGCTGCTCTGTCCACACAGCCATCAGCAGAGGGACCTTTCTGGGTCTGCATCTAACGATGGTGAATCAAGGCACCTCCAGCTGCCCCAGTGTTGGAGGCCCCCCTCCCGCTCCCCCGAGGACTGAAAGCTATTAGGGAAGCAAGGAGAATTCTTTTAATTAACACTCCCTGTGGGCCTCAGCAAGGGAGGAGGGAAGAACCAAACTCACAGCCTTGGACATGATTAGATACAACAGGAAAAATGCAAACCATCTGTCTATGCTTACGGTCTCCAGACTATGGCTAAAATGCACAAGGAGGCGCGTGGATGGCGCTGTCCTTTGGGCTTGGGTTTCAAAATTAATTCAGACCAATTGGGAGGATGTGATTGGTAAGGTGATGCTCAGCTTTGGGGAGGGAGAGTAGTTCTTTGGGGTGGTGCCCTCTAACATCAGGCTTAGGTGATGCCAACCAGCCTACCTGGAAGAAGCAGATGCCAATGGGAGAGGAAGGATTAGCCTCTGGCCATTTTAATGAAATGGAATCCCTTTCCTTCTCTCTTCTCCTTTCTCTTCTTCTTCTCCTCCTCTTCCTCTTCCTCCCCTCCTCTTCCTCCCCCTTCCCCTTCTTCCTCCTGTCACTGTTACTATCATTCTGTTGTATTGATGGCTTCCTTATAGGGAATTCCCAATGAGGAAACTCCATCTTTGTCTCACAACCATGTGTGTCAGAGGTTTTTCTGACTCTAAGGTGGATCCTTTCTCTATTAGGCGTTCTGCATGTTATGGTGGATAGGGCACTGGAATTGAAGGTAACCTAGTTCAAATCCTGCCCCAGATATTTATTAGCAGTGTGACCTTGGACAAGTCACTTAACTTGCCTCCATTTCCTCAATGAAGAGATTGGGTTTGATGACCTCTGAGGTTCCCTGCAGCTCCTGATCTATGGCTCTTAAATGATAGTGCAAATGTTATTATCCTCAAGAGAAGGCAATGATGCAGGTCTTCAGCCCCGGGGAGTGGCACCAGAATAGCCTCGAAGGAGAGTTTCTCCTTTGCATTACACCGAGGTCATGTCCTTCCTAGCAAAGGCAAGGGGTGGAGGTAGAGAATTCTCTTTCCATCCATCTGTTTTCTCAGACACACACACACACACACGAATGATGATGGCTGTTGTAGCCCACATAAGCTTGGAGGATTCTTATTCCACTATAATGTCAGTCTCAGGTCCTAGAGCAAGGCTACATCTCTTAAAGAAAGTCATGATGAATTGTCTAATGCCATCCTCATGAGCTCCCACTGGTACACTTTCTCCCAAAATGATGAGTTCAGAACTATAGATCAGCCAGCCTTCAGTAGATTTTAGTAAGTAAGTATTTACTAAGGTTGGACAGTCAGAGATGGTGTGGAGGAGTGAATAGTAGTCTGGACTGCCAGATGAGATGATGGCTTCCATGCCCACCTGCCCCATGACTCCAGGTTTGCCACTGCACTACTCCTGTCTGTGTTCAACCTTGCGGCTCCAGAAGGTGGACCCAACTTCTCCTTTCAGTAAACTTCCCAGACAAATCCATCCTCCAGCAGTTATTGTGTTCCCATCATGTCCCCCTACAAGAATAGGTGGATTCCCACGGTCTGGGGAACTGGGTTCCTGTTTCCAGGATGTATTTTCTTTCTGGGGGACAGGGTGGGGGAGATTTTCTGTATTTTAGAGAAAGTAGACAGAATAGGAACAATCCAGCACTGCTTTTCCTGCTAATTAACAACTGATAATCTTTCCTTTTATGATTCCTGACCCCAGCAGCATAATTTATGAGCACTTTCCTATCTGGCACACACAGAGGCACTAAATGAGGCATGTAATGTATTCATTTAGGGCCTGCTCAGCATAACTGGGCCTCCTCATCCTGCACCATTTCCTCCTCAGATGGATGGTGGTGTTCTCTCTGTTAAACCATCCCATGTCGTGATTCACGGCCCCCTCACAGCTCAGGAATTGAGGGAAGACAAATGACTTCACGTGAGCTCCAGGTGACAAGGGACGCCTTCATCTTCACGAGAGCACCAGCTCCGGTAAAGAAGGGTTCATTTCCCAGGAGACCTGAGCACCCACATCCCAACATTCCCCTTCAGTGAATTGTGAGCTGAGATGCCCTGAACCCTCGGCATGGCCTGAGCCCAGGTGAGTCCCATGTAAGGCACTGAATTCTGGTGAAAAACAGCATGAAGTCTCCATCCCAAGTTGCAGGAGCTGGGTTCAATCCCCACAACCTGTGTGAATCCCCTGTTCTCTGTGGCCCAGGATCAAAGAATCTCCATGCTGGGAGGGATGTGGGTGGCCCAGTTCTCTCTATCTGGACAAGAGCTTCTTCCACAACTTTGACAAGTGCACATTCAGCCTCTTATTGGAGCACACTGTTGAGGGGGAACTCCCTGCTTCCTGAGGGGGAGCTCCCTACCTCCTGAGGTGGCCTCTTCCATACTGGGACAGCTCCCATTCATTGTTATGAAGTTTTTCCTTTTGCTAGGCAGAAATCTATCTCTCTGTAACCTGATTCATTGCTCCTGGTCCTGACCTTTGAGATCTAACAGAAATGTCCAGTCTTTCTTTGATGTGACTGTCCTTCAGATGCTGAAAGTTGTCCTGTCCCCCTATTGTCTTTTCTCTAGGTTAACCAACCCCAGATCCTTTAACTGGTTCTCTTCTACATCAGCTCATGGCCCTTCACTCTCCTGGATGCCTTTATGAACACTCCTGCGCTTAACAACACCATGCCTAAAACGTGGCACGATTCTCCAAATAAAGTCTGAGTAGGACAGAGGATGGTGGGACAAAAGCCTCTTTTTTCCTGAAAGCTAAGCATCTCTTAATGCAGCCTATGGCCGTGTGAGCTTCTTAGCTGCTGACTCACTTTAAGTCTGCAGTCCACTCAGATACCCAGATCTTTTTCTTCACCAATTCTACATTTATGAATTTGATTTTTAAAAGCCAAGTAAGACTTCACATTCAAATGAATTAAATTTCATCTTATTTGATGAAATGTCCTTATTGCTTGTGCCACTCTATCAAAGCATCTGTTTCCTCCTCTGAGAAATAAGGAGCATTCTCCATACATTCTCCCTTGGGAGGTTTAGCTCCCCTGGCTTCTATGTGGCTGATTCCTACACGTATATGTCAATCCCCAGTCTCTATCTTGAGCTCTGGGGCCTCAACATCAGCTGGCTTTTGGCTGTTTATAAGTGGATGTCTTGAGATGTCAGAGACATCTGCAAGTCAATGTGTCCGGAGCAGAATTCTTTCTATTTTGCCCAAACCCAGCCTACCTCCAGACTTTCCCAGTTCCAGTGAAAGCAGCGGTTCTTCTCTGTCATGGAAGCTGCCATCCAGGAGACAGCCAGATGGGGTAATGGACAGATTGATGCACTTGGAGCCAGGAAATCCTGAATTCAAACACTACCTTATATACTTATTAACAAGTCATGTTCTGTCCCTCCACTTCCCCATCTGTAAAAATGAGGGTGGTGAGTGGGGTGGCCCTTCAAAGTCTGGTCTCATTGCTAATCAACCACCATGCATTTCAGAAGCCCCTGCTCTGTCCCAGGTGCTATTCGAGGGACAGTGTGATAGAATTCCTCCTTTAATGGAACGACCCTTGAATGGAGGAGACATAAGCGCCTTTTATAAGGGCACGTGTCACAATATAAACAAAGCCACTAGGAGGCCATTTTATTTGGGCAGGTGCTAGCAGCTGGGGTGGGGGCGGGGGTGATCAAGAAGGCCTTTGCTCTACTTCAAAGGAAGCTAGGGATCCTAAAAGATGGAGGTGAGGTGGGAGGGCATATCAGGCATGGGGAACAACCCATACAAAGACAGCGAGATGGAAGATGAAAGACTGTGAGGAACAGGAAGAAGGCCATTTGGACTGTACCAGAGAGGGTGTGAAGGGCAGTGACATCTGCTTGGGTGTGACCAGCAGAGGGACAGTAATTACCCTGGCCCCGTGGCCACTGCCTGGAAGCTGTGTGTTACCTTTTACCCTTCCCCCAGGGGAAGGGCTGTGGCATCTAGTTTCTCTGCCATTGGCCTAGCCCCGTTGGTGGCATACCTCCCATTTCAGGAGCTCTCTGAACTCTGGTTCGTTAACCACTTACCAGTCAGTTTAACTTTTATGCAGCAAGGCATAGCAAGAGTGAACATCAGCATTCCTAGACAGCATAGTCCCACAGAGTCCCAAATCCTGGGCTCAAATCCTGATACTCTGGCTTCCCAGAGGGACTGACAGGAACATCCCAGCCTGGGATCTTGGCTCCAATGTCCTCATGGGTCCAGGGACTCCATCCCCTTTGTCCAGGTCAGAGACCAAGCTCTTTCTGGAGACTGTGAGGCCTGAAGGAGAGGGGGGAGGCGGCCCTTCTTCTCACCCAGCTTAGCTCATGGTGTTGGCTACGTGTGACCGTGGCAAACTTTATACTGTTTGATGTTGCAGTCACAATGCTAGGACTCTAATATGGGGCCACTTAGGCCAAGTGCTCCTAGGGCTCATGAAGGCACGTTGACTGAGACCAACAAGTCGGTACTTTTCTAGAGCTCTGATTTATGTGAACAATATCATATCACACCATGGGTGAGAAGGATCTACAGCCCCCTGGCGACTGTCTGAAGGTGAGTGAGTCTGTCCCAGTCTGGTGGCTATAAAGACCCAGCCCCAAGAGAAACTCTCCCCACCCTTGTTATAGGAGAGCTCAGGAAATCGTCCTCCAGAAGCAGGCTGTTCATGTATTCCCCCTCGCCCCCATCCAGGGTTCCTCTGCCTTGGGTGATCTGGAGATGTGCAACAAAACCCCATTACTACAAATTGGATCCATGTTGTGAACTCTGTACAAGCCAAGTAGAGGAGTTTCTGCTTGGTCCTGGGGCTAACAGAGAGCCAGCGGAGTAGCATGGCACAGCCAGTGTTTGAAGAAAACTACTTTGACATTTGTGTGGGTGATGATTTAAAGAAGGGGAAAGCCTTGAATCAGCGAGACCAGTTAGGAGGCTCATAGTGCAGTGCAGGCAAGGGGTTAGAGCAGCGGTTGAGTGGAGAGAAGGGGCTGGACCCGAGAGGTGCTGGGGTAGTTTGGAGACCTGGTAAGTGACTAGCTATGTGCAGAGACTGAGTCAGAATAAAGCCAAGGTTGTGAGCCCGGGTGACTGAGGATGTGATATCCTGGACAGAAAAGCAGAAATTAGGAAGGTAGGTAGGTTAGAGGAAGAGCAAAGAAGGAGCTCAGTTTGGGGCATGCTGAGCCTGACATGGCTACAAGACTCCCAGCTGTGCATGCCCAATAGACCAGGGCTGAATGGATAGATCTGGGAGGTCGTCTGCATAGAGATAATGATGGAATCAATGGGAACTGACAGAAAGCCCAGCATGGATCTCACCACACCCTGCCCACTCCCATGGTCCCAAGTCCCCCCACATCAGCTCAGCCAAACTCTGAGAAGAAGCTGCCATCATTTCCTTGCCCCTGAGCTCGGAAAGTCCTGCAGTGTCAGTCAGCAAATATGCCTTTTTTTTTAGTGCTGATGAGAACCAGGCACTGTGAAAAGAACTTTGGTTACAAAGAAAAGCAAAAGACAGGCCTTCCTCTCAGGGAGCTCACAGGCTCCTGGGGAGACAATATGCAGAGCTGTTCCAAGCTCTAGGGAGGGTACATTTGAGGTGACCCACAGAGGACAAGCATATCACCAATTACCCAGTGGCCATTTAGACTCACTGTCCTGACCTTTCCCTTTCCTGTCTCCCAGAAGGAGACATGGCTCCACTCTAACTCTTACCCCATCCAACATCTCTGCTCTACAGTGTCAGAAGCTGTTTCATTTTCTCATCAGAAAGGGGACAGTAGTATTGAGCTTACACTTGGAGGTTTAGCTCCTTCACAACAACTACTGGTTAGACAAAGAACTATTACAAATAACGAGGAGTGAGTGAGCCCAGTGATCCAAGCAAATAGAAATCCCAGCACTTACATAGGTGACAATACACCAAAGAATCTAAAAGACTGAGCGAGCTCATTAGTGGGCCATCAGATGGGATTTCAGCTAAGACCTGGAGCCCGGTGCTGCCCTAAATTCTCTCTCCAAAGTCTTTAGGGGCACAGTTGAGGGGCATGTTGAGAAGCCAGTTTCCCCTCCATGCCTGAGTCTTTCCCTCTCTGATGCCTGGAGTAGCCTCTGTCTACCTGTCTCCCCAAAGTTCTGGCCCTACTCTGTCCGTTTACCTTAAACACTTAGCATTCTGTCCAGCACCCATCACCTACATGTGCAGCCTCATGCAAAGTGCCCTAGGCTTGATGGGAAACCCAGTTCTACTCTCCTTCCCACACTGCACCGTGTAACCCAAATGGCCTCCCACATGACACCTTGCCCTTCTCTCAGGCTATCTATCACCCTATGCCTGGAGGCCACCTCTTGGTGGTCTAGTGGAAAGAGTCTGAATTCACCCCTTGCTTCAGCCTTGTACCTCCTGGATTCTATTGGGCAAGCCCCGTCCCTCCTCGCCCACTCAGTTTTCTCATCTGTAAAAAAAAAATGATTGAACATGGGGAACTCTAAGGTTGCCTTCCAGGATGAACATTCTGTAAGCATCATCATTATCAATTGGGTTGACTGGCATTAAGTCATAGATTTAGTGTTTGAGGTGTCCCCCAGAGGTCCTCGGTTTTAGAGTAGAGCCCAGAGAGCTTGTCCTTTGTTAAAGGTTATGCAGGTGGTGATATGATTTGAACTCAATGCCTGTGATTCCTGGTTTGGGAATTCTACCTCAGCAAGTGTTGACATCAGCTAGTCGGGATGGGGTCAGCACTGCCAGGCTGTCTGCAGTTTGGATGAGCAGTGGGTAGTTCTGGACAGACTCTTAGCACTCCCCAGACCCTCCCACAAAAGATATGCCAGTCCTGGGCTATGATGAGAGAGGAAAGATCCTTCTCTCGCCTCCCCTCAGGAGATCCCCAACAAAGGGTCTCCCAGCATCTGCCTGAAGAGTCCTGGGGCAGGGAACCCCTAGCTCCCAAAGCTGCCAAGGGACTCTGGCCTCTGCACAGAAGTTAGATCAGTCTCTCCCACACCTCACTCTTTGTCCTGATCCCTGAGGCTGTACAGAACAAGTCTATGCCCTCTTCTACAAGCCAGCCCTTCAAACCCTTGGAGGTTGTTGTCACATCCTCCCTGGGCCTTCCCTTCAGCATTCGAAATACTCAACTGCCTCCAAATGCACCTTCCATAGCCTGGTTGCCCATCTTCTCTTCATGGTGGCTGAGGAAGGAATGCATAGTCCCAAAAGGCCAATGTTCCCCCCCCCAACCTCCCACCCCTCCTCCCTTGTGCTCCCCACAGGCAGAGCTGACCCTAGAAAATGCCTCCTTTCAGTAGCCTCTGCATGGACAGATGAGGCCCTCTGGCTATCTCTCTTTGCCAGCATTTTCAATAACCCAAAAGAATGTTAGAACAAAGCTACCAGAAGTTGCCATTTTTAGCTCTGGCCACAAACAGGAAAGTTTGGAAGAGAGGGGCCAGCCAGATGCCAAACCTCAAACTCGTCCTCCACACAAGGGTCCCAGCTATTGTGCTCACTATGGATGTGAAGCTTTTCCTGGTTTCCCACCCAGCCTTCATCCCCAGCTGCTACCTTCTTCCCCAGACTGACCTTGTTTCCCACCTCTGAGCCTTTGTACTGGCTGACTCCCATGCCCGGAATGTTCTTCTTCCTCACCTCCATCTACCAGTCTTGACCTCCACACCCTCTGCCTGTCTTGTCCTTCAGATGGCAGTCCTGGTGCCCCCTTCTCCTGCAGAAACCTCCCCCCTGCCCCAGCCCTGCCAGGGCCTGGCCTCACTTGCTACTCTGTGTTGCTTTCGTGTTCATTGTAAATATACTTTACCTCTGTACCTGTTGTCCCCTTGGATAGACTGTAACTTCTCTGAGATTACTAAACACTAAAAGAATTGTTTCTTTTAGTGGGCTAGAGCTTAGTATAGAGCCTAAGGCATTCTAGGTGATTGATGGCATCTGCTTCTTGCATATCCCCCGTGTTGCCCATGAGCCAACCTTGAGTTGGGGAGAGATTATTTTGATTTGTTTTTGCACCCCTAACAATTATGAAGATAATTAACATGTGGCGCAGTAAATAGTACACAGTAGGCACTTGATACTTGCTTTCTGATTGGTTGCCAGGCACTGTTGTTGGGTGTTAGGGATACAAACACAAGACGAAACTGTCTCTGCCTCCATAAGCTTACAGTCTACTGAGAAAACTTGGTAGTATGTGTGTGTGTGTGGGGGGGGGAGGATAATACAGACTTGTTGTTGGATTCATGACCAAGCCAATTCACCTCCTGTTATGTCAACGGTCCTCTTTGAAAGCCAAGGATGGACGACAAAGCCTTTAAAAGGGTCATTGTGAATACTAGCTAATGATTATATTTGTTAAATATCTAACTTGTCTCAAGGTCTGAGGACAAATTTATATATACATACATATACACACATATATGCCCACACACACATATATGTATATGTATGTATGTATGTATGTATTTGGAGGAGGGGAAAGCAGGGCAATTGGAGTTAAGTGACTTGTCCAAGGTCATACAGCTAGTAAGTGTTAAGTGTCTGAGGGAAGATTTGAACTCAGGTCCTCCTGACTCCAGGGCTGGTGCTCTATTCACTGCCACCTAGACACCCTCCAAAAATATATTTTTAAAGACCATTCCTGCCTTCAAGGAGTTTATTATCTAGGGGCTAGAAGGAATATGTGGCCATGGATAAGTAAGACATAAGGCAGTTTGTCATAGGACAAAGGGCAGATCCAGAATGCTCCAGGAATGTTGGAAGGAAGACGCCCAAAGCTGGCTCCAATCCCTCCCCTGCTGGAAGACATCTTCAATCATGTACAGAGCTGCAGGCAAGAGTTTTAAACCTGGGGTAGAGTTCTGGAACAGTCTTAATAATAACAGCATTTTCATAAACTGTTTTAAGAAGAGTTCATCAAACAGACTAAGAGAACGTTGGAGCTGGAAGGGGCCATAGCAGTCATGTGATTCAGCCTCCTCATGTCCCAGAAAAGGAAGCTGAGGCTCCAGCAGGGCACCACTCATCCAAAGTTCAAAGTATCCAGTCATCGGGGATGTAAACCCAATACTTCCAGCTTTAAAAAGAAAACTTTTCGCATTGCCCCTGAAAGCCAGGTCTGCCTGAAGCTTGGCAGAAGGGTGATCTCATTGGGACAGAAGCGAATGGGTGAAGCAATTGGGCATTAGAGGGTCTCACTTGGCAGAGCTGCCTAGAGATTCAGGAAAGGAGCCCTGTGACCTTGGCCCAGGCTAGGGGTGTGTGTGGAGGGGATCTTAGACCTCGTCTAGCCCAGCACTTCATTTTGCAGATAGGGAAGCTGAATCTCATGGGGGACAACTACCTAGCTATTCAGTAGAATAGTCAGGATGCTCACCTTAGCTTTTCCTGGCCCCATGCCTTTCCACAAAACCATGCTTTTCAGGCCAGAGAAGACCACTTCAGAGGCTTTTTCACTCTCTAAATGGATAAACCCATGAACTTGGTGAAATAGAGTTCAGAAGACCTGAGTTCACTGAGCTCCTCTGAACCTCAGTCTCCTCATCTGTAAATGGCAGTGATAGCACTTGTAGTACCCCCCTCATAGGGGTGCTGCCAGGCTCTCATGAGATGGGGGATACATTGCCAAATGCGCTGCCTTTAGCGCCAATTGTGACGTCCACATGCCAACACTGAGAAGTTCTGCTGTGTCCTTCCCTCCCTCCATGTCTATGCAAGCACAGGGATCCCTTCCCCAGTCTCCTCCATTTGAATACACTTGGGGGTGCTCACCTGGGCCCCCAAACCCAGGCATCCCCTTCGCTGTTTGAGACTTTTCTGTCTCCTATCTTCCCAGGACCCCAACCATGTTCTTCATCATTCCCCTTCTCCAGATCAAACCAAGTTCTACGGCCAGGAGAGGGCGCCCTTGGCTCTCAGAAGGATGGGAGCCCATGGGAAGATGCCAGGCAGGCAGAGATGGTCCTTCCTCCCCCAGCAGCCACACTTTGTAGACCGCCGAAGACGAGAAATTGAGGCATCCCATTTTGACCCCATTTTGAAGACAGGAGGACCTGGGGGAGGAAAGGGTGCTAGGCTTTCTGGGTATGGATGGAGCAAGGATCTATCCTTCCTGCAACCCAGGAGCAGCTGCATCAACTTGTTCCCCAGAGTCAGAGGGCGGGGGGATGGGGGGTGCCCACAGCTGTCTGTTTGCCAGTCCTCCCTGGGACAGGGGCTGGGGCACCCCAGTGGAAAGTTGAGATGGGCTCATTTTTCTGGGGACTAGACAGGGACACCTACACAAAATAGATTTCCAACCTCCAGCAATCCCGGCTGAGATGAGTTGCCCACAGAGGGGCCTGAGTCAGTATTGGGAGAGGGGGTGCCCCGACCCTAGCCCTACATGTAGGAGCCCTAAGCTTCAAGCATCTCCTTAGCAACCCTCACCAGAGCTTCCATTCATAGACTTTGAGGTTGGCAAGGTCTGCCAGGGCAGGAGGAGCTGGACGTCTCCAAAGGGAGGGAAAGGACCTGTTTAGATCACTGAGGAGGGACGCTGAAGGAGAGAATGGGGAGTGCAGCACACTGGAGTGTGGAAGACCTCAAACACGGCATAGGTGTGTGACTTCTGTGCCTCTATTTCCTCATCTGGAAAATGAGGGGATTGACTTTGATGGCCTCCAAGCTTCCTTCCTGTTCTAAATCACATAAAGGAGATCCCAGACAGAGACAACTGGCCCGACCTCCTCATTCATTTCTTTCGTTTCTTTCTCATGACTTTGGAAGAATAAACAGACCCCCAGAAGCTTCCCTGAGTCAGGGGAGGCAGAGAATGTGAAAAATGCCAGAGTACCAGACACAGAGAGGTCCTGAAAATCCTCACTAATTGACCTTTCTGCAAACAGCCCTGGCAGCCTGGAGGAGAGCCTGGGAGATGTGTGTGTGAGTGTGTGTGTGTGTGTGTGTGTGTGTGTGTGTGGTGTGATATATGGTGTGTGTGGTATGTGGTGTAGTGTGTGCATGGTGGTGTGTATGTGTATATGTGTGGTATGTGGTATATGGTGTGTGTGGTGGTGGTGTATATGTGTATGGGGTGTGTGTGTGTGTGTGGTGGAGTGTGGTATGTGTATATGTGATATGTGTGTGGTACGTACATGTGGTGTTATGTGTGTATGTGTATAGTACAGGGTTATATGTGGTGTGTGTGTGTGTGTGTGTGTGTGTGTGCATCTTCTTGAGGCCAGGGGCATGAGGTCTGACTCTAGGTAGACTCCCTCCTCAGGAATGTGAAGGACAGGAGTCTCACCCCGGGTAGCTCATGGCAATTATTCCAAAAGACCAGCTCTCAATAATCCAGCCAGCCAGGCAAAGGAAAGCTGTGCTGTTGAGGATGCCAAAGGTGCAGAAGTCCAAGTCTTAGCTGCAGGGGCCTCTGTTCCTCATTTGAAAATGACAGGTTTACATCAGGAGAGAAGGGAAGACAAAGTGTGGAAATGAAGGGGTCGCACAAACAAATACACATCATTTTTGTTAAAAATAAAAATAAGCAGAACGGCGCTAGCTGATTCTCAGGCCACTCCTGCCTTTCACAGTTGATGATCCTCCTTTTCAGAGTCCCATCTCCCTTCTGGGTGAGAATCTTTTCACAATGTTTCTGAGAAATGATCCTCCAAACTTCACTTGAATAGCTGCAGAGATGATCAGCTCGCTACTTCAAGTGACTAGACTTCATAAATCTGTTCTTTTATTTTCTCTTTTAGGCACTAGAAAAATCTTCCTTATTGTGAGCTGATATCTCCCATCTGGGGAGTAAGCCTGCTTTCTCCTCCCTATCTGACTCCTTTAGGTATCAGAAGGCAGCTAGCCTGCTCTCTGTGTCTCCAATAGACTCATTCTTCTTGACTCCAAAGGACAGAACAAAGAGCAGTGGGGAAGGGAGGAGAGTTTGGGAGAAATAGATGTAGGCTGGACACCAGGCAAAAAGAAAGAGAAAAGAAAACCTTCCCAAGGAGGTGCATTGTCGCCATAATGAGATGGTCTGCCTGGCCAGGAACTACTTTTCTCCTTCCTGAGTGGGGTGGTGTCTCCCCCCCCCACTTAATAGGATTTTATTTTTTCCAATTACGTGTAAAGATAAGTTTTCAACATTCATTTTTGTAAGATTTTGAGTCCCAAATTTTTCTCCCTCTCTGCTTCCCTTTTCTCCTCCCCAAAACAGCAAGCAATCTAATATGGGTTATGTCATATATCACATAAATCATATAAAACATTTCCACATTAGTCGTGTTGTGAAAGAAGAATCAGAAGAAAGAGGAAAACCACGAGAAAGGACAAAAAGAAAAAAACAGTCTGCTTTGCTCCGCGTTCAGATTCCGTAGCTCTTTCTCTGGATGTGGACGGCATTTTTCGTCATGAGCCTTTTGTAGTCGGCTTAGATCCTCGCATTGCTGAGAAGAGCCAAGTCTATGGAAGTCACTCGTCGATCGGCGTGGCTGTTACTGTGTACGGCGTGTTCTCTGGGTTCTGCTCTCTTCACTCTGCATCAGTTCACCTAAGTCTTTCCTTAAGCGGCGCTGGATCAGTGTGTGGTAGAGGATTCTTGGTGAGGTCTGTGCTGGCACAGCCAGTCCCCTTCTCTCTCTTGCAGGTGTTTAGGGTTCTATCTCCAGGCTAAAGATGCTGACGCTCTTGAAAGTTCTTCATCCGGCGTCTTTTCCTTACGCAGTCACAGGACACTTTTAGACAGCTCAGTTCAGTTATTTTAGTTATGTTTGACTCTTAGCAACCCCATTTGGAATTTTCTGGGCAGAGATACTGGAATGTTTTACCGTTTCCTTCTCCAGCTCATGGCAAACAGAGTTAAGTGACTTGAAGTGACTTGCCTAGGGTCACACAGCTAGTATGTGTCTGAGGCTGGATGCGAACTCAGCTCTTCCTGACTCCAGACCTGGAGCTCTACGCATTGGCGCCACCTAGCTGACTTAGAGCCAAAGGAACATGATTAGAGCTAGCAGGGACCTTCTAGAGTGACCTAGACCTTCTGGTCTGAGCCTCTCATTCACTTTGCCAAGACCTGGGGGATGAGGGTGGGTCCAAAGAGGTGGGAAGTGGCAACATCTTAGTCCCATGACTCCTATATGGTATAGATCAGGGATGGGTACCTGGGACCCTCCAGGGCACTGTGACCCTCTGGGTCCTTGAGTGCAGCCTCTTGGCCGAATCCAAGTTCTACAGAACAAATCCTTTTATTAAGGGGAGTTGTTTTGCGCAGTTTGGATTCAGTCAAAGGGCCAAACTTGAGAACCTAGAGGGTCACATGTGGCCTTGAACCTACAGGTCTCTCCTACCCCCAGTGTTTAATAAAAATTTGTTGCTTGATAGCCTCCAGGAATGACTATGCCACCGTTTCTAGATTAGGGAGCAGCCTGCTTACCTCCTCTGCAAATAACAGTGATGGTCCTGGGTCCCTGTCTTTCTTCAAGTAGTGTAGACACACTCAGTCATTCAACAGACATTTATTAAGCATCACTCTATGCCAGGCAGTGCCCTAAGCTTCCTTGGACTCCTTTGGGAAAGTGTTGCCTTCTAAATTCTACAAGCTTTATCTTGTTCTTTATCCCTTAATGACTGGGGATCAGAGGCAGGCATCAGTGTCTCTAGCATCCAGGTGGCAGAGGAGATCAGAGCAGGGTTCAGCTTTGGTAGCCTTCGCCTATGGCACGACTGAAAGTCAGCTGTGGATTTTGTTAGCTAGAGAGCTCTGTGCATTTTACAGGTTGGAATGATGGTCCTGGGTCAGGAGAGGGAATGGATATTAAGAAATGCTGCTTGCACAGCCCTAACAGCTAGCTTG
Source organism: Pseudocheirus occidentalis (assembly GCA_028646575.1). NCBI lineage: Eukaryota > Metazoa > Chordata > Mammalia > Diprotodontia > Pseudocheiridae > Pseudocheirus > Pseudocheirus occidentalis. Next base: position 205,293,930 of record CM053600.1, read on the forward strand.
CCTCCACTCTTATATGCCCCACTACTAACAGGAAACATGCCTTGGGCTGAACATGGAGAGCTGCCTGTGTCTTAGGCAGCTGCATGGTGCAGTGGATCGAGTGCTGAGCCTGGACTCAGGAAAGTTCTGCCCTGGTTCAAATCACTTGCTAGTCATGTGACCCTGGGCAAATCACTTAACCCCATTTGCCTCAGTTTCCTCATCGGTACAATGAACTGGAGAAGGCAATGGCAAACCAGCCCAGTATCTCTGCCAAGAAAACCCCAAATGGGGTCATGAAGAGTCAGACAGGACTGAACCACACTGAATATCTCATTAGCCTGTGTACACACGCGTCTACAAGTTATCTCCCCCATTAGGCTGTGAGCTCAGTGAGAGCAGGATTGTCGTATGCCTTTCATTGTCTCCCCGTTGCTTAGCCTTGTTCCTGGCACATAGTATGCACTAATAAATGTTCGTTGACTGACGCTTGGAGTCTCTTCCCAGCCAAGGCTTTCCAGCATTCCCAATGAGAAGACAAAAATCCAGTCACCAGAACCATTGTTCATTTGTCTGCACAATTGTTTCATTCCTTAAGGAAATCGTGGGATCATAGGACGGCGGAAGAGTCACCAGGCCACCAGGGCAGCTGAGGGCTTCCCAGCTCTCCTGGAAGGGAGACAGTTTGCTGGGGGAAGGCAATCTGAACTCTGTGCTGAGCACAGGATTGGGGGCTCCCAGAACACGAAGGCTACATCTGATCTTCCTCAAAGGCTTCCCCAGCACCTGGCATCCTCCTCCCAAAGCAAAGAGAGGCCTGCCTGAGGTTCATTCACAGGAGCTCCTGCCCAAACAGCATCCCAGGATCTTGGGAGCTTTCCCTGCCTGGGGGTGCTGGGAGGGAGGAGCTACCACTGTTCTCAGTTTACAAACAAATAAACAGCTAACAAGTGGCAGAAACAGGATTTGAGCTGAGGTCTTGAGAGTTATATCCTTATTCTTCCCATAATACCGTTGGCACAGGTGTTCTGCTAGCAGAGGCAGAGTGCTGCCAAGTGCTTAGCAATTGGGTTTCCACAAAGTAGGACACACTTTGAAGCTTCATCCATTATGACCATTCTGGCCATCACTTTCTTAAGTCTAGACAATCGACAACACAACAAATCAAGCCTTACTGATCTCTGAGGTGGAAATACAAATGGAAAATTTAACAACTGGCTCCTGGAACCTGGTGCTGCCTGGCTCCAGCACAGCCTGGCTTGGAAGGGACCTGAGAAAGCCTTGTGGAGGCTGATCCACCATCTCACTGACGAAGAGCCAAAGAAGGAGGCCTGAAGAAGGTGCAGAAGCCAGGCCTGCCTTCTCCCAGGCTGTGGTGTATCCATTCATCACTCAGCTTGTCTTCAGATCTCTGAGGGCTCTCAGACGTTAAGTATGGCACACTTAGTGGGGCTGTCATATATGGCTAAAAATAATAATTCGCTAAACTCTGATGGCCAACATGAGTGGTGAGGAGGTGTCACCCTTCCCCAGGGCAGTCTAGGACTCACAGACTTGAGGGGCTTCCCTGGGGAGCTCTTTAGACACTGAGGACAGTCCTGCCCTGTCCTAATGCCTCCACCTCGTGCCCTCCCCATGTGTCCCTGCTTTGAGGCCCGGGAGCTTGGAGGGGAGGGGCAGCCCTAGAGGAGTTTCTGGAGAGGTGACATCTGAGGTGGGAAGGGGAAGGTTGCTCTTCTGGCTGCCTCCCTTCATCATCCTGGGGCATCGTGGGTAAAAATGGACCAGCTGCTCCCAGCTGGGGGCATTTATTAGCCAGGGTGGAAGGAGTGTGAGGAGGTCAATGAGGAAGCATTGCTGGGCAGCAATGAGGGTGGCGTGTTGGCCTCATGTCTCTATTAGACCAGAGGAAATGTCTAGGGGAAAGCCGACAGGAACACCCCTAAATTCTACGGCTCACCATGGGACTCTGGAGTTCGTTTTTTAAGTAAGGAATGTCAGGAGTAGTATCTGCAGCTTTTGCAGGGGGAGTTCTAGGACACCTCCTGGTCAATCAAGCTCAGAATTCTTTTTTTTTTTTTAAGCATTTATCAAGCACCTACTCTGTGCCGGGTCCTATGAAAGGTGCTGGGGACGCAAAGACAGAAAAAAAATACACCTCGATCTCTGAGAAAGACAGTCATCTTCAAAGAGCTTCTGGTGCAGGGGGAGGGACAGCACCCCGCCCATAGGTTGGTGAACAGAGAGAAATGCTGCAGGATGAGGCTAGCTGAGGGCGCCCCGAGGTGAGAAGGGCCAGCAGGCCAGGCAGGGAACCGAGGAACTGGAGGCTGAGGGGACAGAGCCATGGAACCCGATGTGGAAGGAATTAGCCAAAGCCGGCTTATGCTGGCCGGGTTGTAGAGTGCATGGAGGGGAGGGAGGCGCCTGTGATGAACTCCCTCCTCTGCTCCCCTTGAGAATCCCCAGGCTCCTTCACAGCACAACTCGAGCTCGGCTAACATTTTTTATCTACTTGGTACAGATTTATCTATGGTGGACTTTTTGTCTGGTCCCAGAAGACTGGAAGCAGGTGGAGAGCAGGCAACAAGGTTTCTTTTCTGTCTTGGCAGCCCCAGAGCCTAGAACAGTGCTTTGCAGAGGTTCTCCACCACCAGTAAGCAGGGCAGCAGGCAGCCACTTAGCACTTATTAAGGGTCAGGGACATGGCGAGTGTTCAGGAGGATGAGCACCTCTGGGGTCCACCTGCCACCCGGCTCTCTCCTGTGGCTCCAGAAGCTGGAGCATGAGCAGCAGCCACGCCCAGTAGATTGTTCTGGCTAAACCAGGTTGAGGGTAACCAACAGGTCCTAATGCTCTGGGTGAGTTGGGGGGGATGCTACCCTAAGCATGTGAAGACCTCCCCCAGTGGAACGGGTGGAAGAGAACAATTTCTTCCAATGACCTCAAAGGTGGCTAAAGCAGGGGCTGCAGAGAGCTTAGAGCTTGGTCAGACATTGACGATGCCAGGGTCCCCCGCTGTATCCTGGGTCACCCCCAGCCATCCTGACTGTCGTCCTGCCACTGGACCTGAGTGACTCTGAACAATGAAAAAGCAAGGCTGACAGCTTTGTGCGGCTGTGCCTCCCTTAAATCCAATTCAAGCACCAGCCAAGTCATGGAAGAAAAATACAAGCACAAAGACAGATCCCACCCGCAGGGAGTTTTTATTCTAATGGAGGAAGACTAAGGAGCTGCCAGGAGAAAGTGGTGAACTCCAAAGAGTCAGAAACGCAGCTTGGAAGAAAATGACCATTGGGTGGCCTGGACCCTCCAGTAACATAGAAGTGCTAGGAGAAAGCCCCCAGTGGGGGAGGGGCTCAGGAGGGAGGGGAGATGTTCCAGGTGAGGAGGCCTAGGGATTGAAGGAGCAGATTTAGCAAGTGTTCATGAATGGGACTAAAGTCCAAATGTACCTGCCTGATGGCCATCCTCACCTACTTGGGACTAGAAGGATGGCAACAGTCCTGCTTAATGTACATGTTGCAGCACAGTTTATGTTTAGAAACAGTTTTTGGATTAAGTGAAACACTTTTCAGATTTCACTGTTCAGGACTGTGTGTGCATGAGTGTGTGTGAGTGTGTGCGGGTGCAATGATGAGGAGGGTGGAGTCCAATAATTGTCCTTGTTTCCAGATGTTTCCAGATGAACCAGTTGAGATTCGGACCAGGCACACCTAGGTCTCTGCCCTGGGGTCCAAGACTGAAAAGTAAAGTGCCATTTTTACCAAAATCTTCTTAACAACATCTTCCTGTTGGAACAAAAAATGAGAAACAAAGTCGATGTCTATTGATTAAAGAAAAGTCAAAGTGTGGTAAGGAAATGTAATGGTACCTTATTGTGCTGTAAGAAAAAACAGGTAAGAGGAATTCAGAGAAACATGGGAAGAATTTTATGAACTGATGCAGAGGACAGAAAGTGGAACCAAGAAAAAACAACAAATCATGGTGATGATGCAACTGCCAGCAATCCTCAAAGATATCCAACTGCAGCTTTACTGCACCCTTGGGTCCAGAGAACAGATAATGAAAAGCACCCCCTCCTCTTGGGCAGTTAGATAGTGCAATGGTCAGAGCACAGGGTCTAGAGTCAGGAAGGCCTGAATTCAAATCCAGCCTCAGATTTTTGCTAATTGTGTGACCCTGGGCAAGTCACTTAATCTTGTTTGCCTCAGTTTCTCCATCTGTTAAATAAGGAGATGGATATGGCAAACTGCTTTAGTATCTTTGCCAAGAAAACCCTAAATGGGGCCACAAAGAGTGGGACAAGTCTGAAATAATTAAACCACAACTCTTGGTGAGGAAGCTGGAGCACAGGTGGATGGAATGTGGCCCCTGTCATCAATGAACTTAGCTCCCAGCATCCAAGTGGCAGAAGAGGCCAGAGGAGGGTCCATCTTTGGCAGCCTTTGGTGAGGGAGAGTTCTTGGTCCAGGAAAAGGGAGTTTGGGGGGAGCATATCAAGACATGAACAAAAAACTTCTAGAGTTAAAATCTAAAAGCTCAATTTCTGGGAGGAGATATCTCTCTGCCTTTTTTCTGTTGGTTTTCTTAGGTTGGGGTGGAGGGATTGGGAATAATGGCCAGACATCAATGGTGGGGATTCTCTCCTGGTGATTTCAGGTTGGTTGCTATGCAACACAGGCAGCCAGAGACTTGGGAAGGACCTCCGAGGTCATCCCATCCCCTCCACCACACCCCCAGCAGTTTCCAGAGGCTCCCAGTCTGTTTGCACACTCCTGCAGCTGAAGTCTTACAAAGAGAGATGTGGTTTTGTTAGTCCAGCTGACTGTCCTGGAGGAGATCTGAGAAAGTCAAAGGACTCTTTATGGCCCTCCATTCCACTGCTCTCTGGGGAGAGGTTACCAAGAATACTGTGGTGAGAGAAAGGAAAGTCACCATGTTGTAGCCTGGGCTGACCCTGAGAACAAATTGTAGGGTAGTCTTGAGCTTTGACTAGGGTGCTGTCAGCCCCTAGAAGTCTCCTCCCTATCTGCTCAGAGTCCCCCAGGTGAGGACTTTCCCGAAAGTTCCTCCTTAACGTGGCCTTTCCCCAAATTCCAAACTTTCTTCCCTTCCCTGTCCAAACCCACTGGTCCTGCCTCTGAATCCCTCAGTTCCCAACTCTCTTCCAGGGGGTATCCAACTAATCTAATCAACTCCACTCAGTCAATGTGCTCTTGGGCACATAGAGAGAGTAGAGTGGCCTTCTGGAGACAGTGCCTTAGAGTAAACACATGACTTTCAGGGTTAAGAAGCTCAGAGCTGGTGCAGGCTCTCTGAAGACATCTTTTCCAGGAAGTGGGTAGGATGGCTTTTCACCCCCCTCCTAATTGCACCAGATGGTGACCTGCCCATCATCTGGGGGTAGGGGTCAGCCATGAACACTTGTCCTGGACTTTATAAACTCCTTTCTGAAGTTCACCTTGCTCCAACCAAACCTATAGAGTTCTCAGTGATGAGTGCCCATGGATGTCCTACTGGGTGCTGTTGACCTAGCCCTGCCTGGAGGACTGTGCCTGGCACATAGGTACCTACTAAGTATTTATTGATTGGGCAGTGTCCACTCCTATTGGCAAACTTTCTGGTCACCCCAGCTGCCGGAGCCTTCCCCCTCCCCTCTGGTCTGTACAAGTCTTGTCTGTACCTACCTCTTGACTGTTTGCTGCCTTTAGAAGGTCCATGAAGGCAGGGACTGCACTTTTGCTTTTCTTTGAATTCTCATTTCTTGTCATAGCACTCAGCACATAGTAGGCTCTTCTCAACAAATGACTGACTGAGCAACTGATGGAATGACTGGGACAGATGAGATGGAACCCTGGCCGTTCCCAAGGGGATGCCGGTGGCCGGTGGCTCAGTAGAGAGATCGCCAAGCCTGGAGTCGATCCCAAAGTCAGTCCAGCCACACATCCTAGCTATGTGACCTTGCACAAATCACTGAACCTGTTTGCCTCAGTATTTTCATCTGTAAAGTGGGGATAATAATAGCACCAACCCCAAAGGGTACTTGTAGACCAAATGAGATGAGATGATATTAGTAAAGTGCATAGCACGGGGCCTGCACACAATAGGTGCTCAATTAGTATTTATTTCCTTCCCTTCATCCCTTTCCAAGGGAGCCTGGGGAGACAAGCTGGGTTACAGCTCAAGAAGCCTTGGACTAGAAGTGAAAGAACAACATGGGTTTTTTGGGGGGAGGTGTCGTTTGTTTGTTTTGTCCCCCCCTTCCATTAGGGCTGAGGACCAAAGAAATGATGCTCCTCCAAGACTTAAAGTCTCACAGTCCTCAAAGGTAAACCTTCTCTGAGCCTGAATTGATTCCTAGAGCTCATGAAGGAGAGAGAGACAGAGAGAGAGAGAGACAGAGAGAGAGAGAGAGAGAGAGAGAGAGAGAGAGACAGAGAGAGACAGAGAGAGACAGAGAGAGACAGAGAGACAGAGAGAGAGAGACAGAGAGAGACAGAGAGAGAGATAGAGAGACAGAGAGACAGAGACAGAGAGAGACAGAGACAGAGAGAGACAGTGAAAGGGAGAGACAGAGAAGGAGAGGGAGACAGAGACACAGAGACACAGAGACAGGAGAAAGAGACACAGACACAAAGAGAGAGAGACAGACAGAGACAGACAGAGAACTCACAGTGCATGTACAGAATTCCTGAATGAAGCTTGAAAGCCAGGGGGCCATATTTAATCCCCTATTTGTTATTGAGGTTTTGAAACACCCAACTGAAGCTGGGAAAGTCTGCTATTTTAGTCTGTGGGTGGGTTTGGCTCTTAATAGAACAAATATGTAAAGAAAGTCATTAAGTTTCTCTGGGGAGGAGAATGCTTGCAAAGAACATGATTGGGTAACTCTCGGCTGGTCACCTACAGGGCAGCTGGAACAAAGCCCACCTGGCTGCTTAGGGGAACAATCAAGGTTCTCCAAGTTGGCAGGGAGCTCTTAAAGAAGCTGTGAGCAGACTTCCATCCTGAAAGAACTGAGGGTTCCTTGCTGCCCCCTCCTCACATTGAGGTGCTGAAGAGGCAGAGGAGAGATAGCAGGCCCATGCTTGGAGGGAGCCTCAGGGGGGCTGGCTGCTCTTCTTGCCAAGGGCCAGGCAGGTGGGACACCAGGATCTAGGGCTATTGGGGGATGTCCAGACCAGCACAGACACTACCTGACAAAAGCAGCCCAGGGCAGTGGATGTAGCATAGTGCCAGATTAAGAGTCAGAGGAGCCACCTTCAGAGCCTACATCTGCCGCCTCAGTGTCCCTCTCTATTGGAGCAGATGACCTCCGAGGTTCCTTCCAGCTCCCCATCAAACTGGCTGTGAGTGACAGAGGGGCAGGAGCCCTGGACCTACAAAGCCTCAGCCAGCCAAGTGACTATAAACATGGGGAATGTCATCATGGAACTGAGCATTCCCCCCCGCCCCAGGGCTGCAGGAGGAAAGCCCCGCACCGGAAGGGCCGGAGGCATCAGAAGCAGAACCAGGAGGGCTCCTCAGTGTGCTTTCTCGAGTCTCCACTAAGAAGGGGAGATGACTCTGGAGGTTCAGAGGATGCCCCAGAGGGGCTTTTCAAGCCTGTGAACATGGGCCCAGGGATGGGCTTGTCATTGGAAGCCTGGCTAAGCAGGGAGCAAGCAGCTCGCAGTGAGAGGCCTTGCCAGCAATCACAGGAAGCTAGGCCTGGGTTAAGAGGGAGCAATACTCCCAGTAAAAAGGAGTGGCCAGTCCTGATCTCTGCCCTGGTCAGATCCCATGGGAAGGGTTGCATTCAATTCTGGGAACTATGGATAAATTGGAGAGCACCCACAGAGAAGAGCAAGTGAACTGCATGCCATGGGAGCGTGGAGACATTGAGTCTGGAGAAGGGAGGGAGCACACAAGAGCTGTGCCCATGGATTTGTGGAAGAAGGATCAGACTTTTCTGCTTGGCCCCAGAGGGAACAGCTAGGAGTAAAAAGGACAAGTTGCAGAAAGGCAACTTCAGGCTTAATCCAAATGTAATGGGATGTTCCTGGGAGGGGCTCACACTTATCACACAAGGCAGCTGGACACCTCTTCACTCTCTGGCCTAGTTAGATCACTCCAGCCTATTCACAAATGCACAGGTTCAGGTTCCAAGAAAAGACTACCACCAAACAGTCTAACTTTTTCAAGATTACAGAGGTGTTTGGGGGACACATACTATCCCAATCAGTTCCTCAGCTTTTGAGCCCCTATTGGTGTGTTTTCATTTACACAAAACTAGCCACTCACACTAATGACACTTTTAGATATTAAACATAACCATTTCCTGAATGATAAAGTAAAAGGAATTGTATCACAGGTATTCATATATTAAAGCAAATCAGGAATAATAAGAACATTGCAATCCATCCACAAGCCTGGATTTCAGTTTCCCTCTAATGCACCCAATATCTATGGGAGATGGTGGTCTTACAACTACAGAAACTTGCCGCAGAGGCACATAAATAAGAAAAATCTATGTGCTTGGGACAACTCACAGCTCTGGAAATGTAAACTTTGGTGCCTTCTTCCAGTGTCAGGAATTTTCCATAAAAGTTCCTTGATGAATGTAGCTCCTGTGTTGAACACATGCCTTCATTCCTGTGTTGATCCAAGCTGTTCCTGCACCTTATGGGTGCAAGGACTCAGCCAAACTAGTTGACCACAGTTAGATAGATGACTTCTCTGATGACTTGCCTTCAAATTCTTCCTCTGCTCACCTAGGCTCCCTCCTCTTCATTAGCAAGTATAGTATCCACCACTTTTGGCTTCAAACATAGCTGGTGCAGGTCTGAGAGGTGATGGCTTGTGCCACTTGGGAGGCTCCAAGGAGAAGCCAGGTGGCCGTTTGTCAAGGATGTTGGGGGGGTATAGGGTGGACCAGACGGAAGCTCAGGCCTCTTCTAACTCTCAGATTCTGTGATTCTATGATCTGGTGTGAGTTCTACCTTTCAGCCTCGGCCTTTTCACGGGGACAGCAATAGCTCCTCCCTTCCAGGGCTGCTGTGAGAATCAGACGAGAATGTGCTTCAAACACTTTGCAAACCCTAAAGTGCTGCATTCGGGTCAGTCCTTGCTATGGTTGTGTCTGGGGCACCTCATGAAATAAGGTGTTAGGGCAAAGTCCAGGTTCCATCTTCCCTGAAGGATCTTGTGCCCAACAATCTCAATGTTCCCTTCCCGTGCTAACATTCTCTGTTCTTCTGAAAGGAAGCTCAAGGCCACGAGGGAGGCAGAGGCCAGTTTACAACACGGCTGCTCTAGCCCCAGATCTGCGGCTCTTCCCCATGTACCTGACTGCCTCCCTGGCCTTCTTCTCTGCATATGACTGGAGATCTCCGGATGGTCAGACCTGACAATTTCCCCTCAGGGGGCACTGATCACTTGGCTGATGAGGAGGAAACTTGCTCTGGACTCCTCACTGATTTTCCTATAGCACCTGGAGGGGATGCCTCAGAGCCTCTTGGATCATTCAAATAGAGGCAAACTTGGAAGAGGCTCCAAGAGGCAGGGTTTAGCCAAGGGGCACCACTCCCTGCCCTGACATCCATGGCAGGGGACTGAAGGGGTGGGGGTCTCCACTGCCAAGCCCCATCAGAGGTAACTTGGTTGTCCTTCATCCTACAGGGGGCGCCAAGGGCCTATGGGATGCTCCAAGTCTGATCTGGGCTCTGGTCCTGCAGGGTGGAACCAGTCTGCAGCAGCTGGCCCCAGAGCAGGTCTAGGTTAAAAATCCTTGGGCAGCATCCCCTTGGGGGTTCTTAGAGAGGGATAAGGAAATGGAGGCAAAGTTCGCTGGGCTCTGGCCCCCTGACCCCTTCCTTGCTTCCCAAGAGCTCTGCTTTCAGTGAGGGAGCAGGAGAGGGAAGGGAGGCAGCAATGTCCAGCCAGGCTATCCGGTGACCCCAGTAGAGCCCGAGAGCATCCCATCAGGGAGATCACCTGGCTTAGTGTGGTGTCCTGGGTGCATGCCCTGCTGTGGGAAGCAGAGGAGAGAGGAAATGAGGAGAGGGAGGAAAGAGAGAGACTAAGGAAGAGGGAGAGGGAGAGGGAGAAAGAGAGAGAGTAAGGAAGAGGGAGAGAATGGCAAGGCAACGCATGAAAAGACCAGGGAAGAAGAGAGCACAGGACAGGGAAGGCAAGGACAGGAAAGAATGAAAGATGGGGAGAGGAGAAGTAGGGAGAAGGATGAGAACAGAGCAGAGCTACAGGTTAGGGTGAGTGGGAAGAGAAACAGGAGGGGAGGAGAGGGAGGAGAAGAGGGAGGAGAGATGGAGAGAAGAGGTCAGGAGGGAGTGGGACAAGGGAGGAAAGGGAAGGGAGAGGAGAGGCTCACCTTGGAGATGGGAGGGATCTCTCAGTAACCATACAAAGGTCAAAAAGAAATACGGAGTCTTTGCTGATGGGTACCGACTGCTCATTTTCTTTCCAAGGAGAAGGCATCCTTACCCTCGACCATGAGGATCCAGAACCCCTCTCCCAGTGCAAAGCTGGAGGCCACCTACAGGGTGGTGGTCTTCTCTGGGCTAAGCCCTGTGCTCAGATGGGAGAAAGCAGACTCTTTCTGATCCTCCTAATGGCAGCTCCCCTCCAATCTGGGCTACCTAGGACAAGGGTTCACACTTGGCTTAGATGAGATGACGCTCACAAGCCTCCTGTCAGCCAGCTCCTGGTACAGTCTGAAAGAAGGGGCAGCAAGCCCTCTTGTGAAAGGAGTTCAAAGCTCTGGGGTTGAATTTCATCTCTTCTCACTTCTCTTCCCCTTCCCTCCCCTCCATTCCCTTCCTTTCTCTCCCCCTCTCTTCCCATCTTGTGAATGACTGATTCCTTTGATACTTTGATGGATCTGCGGTCTCCTGGATGAGCACATTCCCTCCAATGATGCATGTTGCAACCCACCTGTGCCTGCCCGTCCCGGGTGACTCTTGTCCATGCCTTCGCTTTAATCCCTCACAGGTGGTCTTCCCACGGTTCTGGGGCCGCCTCCTCTAAATCTTAAGGCATTTCGTACAAGAGAGCAGCTGGGCTTCCCGGTGGTTACTCTGAGTTCTTGCTACATGACCCAGACCTAGCTTTCTCTCAACTCATGCTATGATTAATAGCACCAGTTGTGGACACTTTCTCCACAGTCTGGTGTGTCACTAGGCAAGGCGCTGATCAGGTGCAGAATCCCTGGTTTTGTACAGTTTTGCCCTTCCCAAGCATCCCACCATTGCCTGGTACATACATAATAAGTACTCAGTTAGTACCTGCTGAACTGCGGTCTAGATCTTCCAGAATTCCCCCAAGTTGGTTTGTTTGAACTCAGCAGCATCATGATTCTTCCTATAGGACATTCTCTAGCTGGCAGGTGTTTCTTGGGCTTGTTTTCAAACTCTTTTTTTTATATTGGTGTGTGTGTGTGTGTGTGTGTGTGCGTGTGTGTGTGTGTGTATTGGATGGAGCCCACAGGTGGGTGACCTGTTTAAGAATTCTGTGCAAGTAATAACATCCAAGGGGAAAAAATCCTGATAAGCACCCCTTCTGCTCCCCTTCCAACCTTCCTTGGATTTTCTCCACTGCAAAGGCTTGTAGATGGGACAGATGTTTGTTTATTTTAGGACTGATGATCGACTTCATCTCCCCTTCTCTTTCTCCCTGCCCATCTCCCTCACTTCAACAGAGGGACAAAGCTTCTTCCTGGGGATATCGACCTGGTTCTGTGGTTGAGGGGGCAGGGAGGCAAAAGTCTCAGGAAGGGAAATGACAACACTTCCCAGAATTCAGAATGAAGCTTAAAGTTAGTGACACCCTCCAGCTCAGCATCTCATCTGGGCAGCCCTGAATCACAGTGGCCAAGGGTTATGGTGGCAGAAGGCCAGTGGTAAGCAAAGGAGGAGAAGTATAAAGTAGGACTTAGCTGTAGCCATCTGTGGGCCAGGAGATGCCCAAACACACCCCGAGCTCTGAGCATAATTTGCAAGATGAGAAATGTTTTTCTTTCTCTTCTTTTATTTTTTTAAACAAAATTTGTTGAGCTATGCTTCCTTGTTCCTTAGAGTACTTGCAATTTTCCAGAAGAAGCAACAGAGTTTACTTTTTGTGTCTTTTTGGGTCTCCTTGTCATTAGATGAAGGAACCATTGGGGAGGAAGAGTAAAGTCACTGTGACCCTTGAATAGCTCACCCCCTTCCCCCAGGTACTCGAGGCTTCCACCAACTCAGTCATCCCCAATGTGGATTACAGGTTCCTTACATCCTGTACATGCCTCAGTATATAATATGGGTATTGAGGATGGGACAGCCTTTTATTTCCACCAACACAGAAGCTGAATAAGCTACAAAGGTCTCATAAAAGCCCATAGCTATGCACAGAAATATAAAACATTCAGAATCCACCGCACTTATTAGCCACCCCCTAAAGGTAAGCATACATTGTGGAGCTACCTAACAAACATTTCCTGTTTACGTGGCATCTCCAGTGTTCGAGCAGCTCACGGCCAGACCGTGGAGGGAGGGCAAGGTCCCGATCTCTTTGTCTTTAATGGGGTGGCTTTAGTTTTTTTTTTCTCAGCACCAGCATACCATTGCTTGCCTTACTTTCGACTGGGAAGCATGCCAAGTACCTAGCTCAGGAACTAGGGAACTTTTAATATTACTCAGGATATCACAGACTGAAAACTTTGAGTTTGAATTCAGTGGTTGAAGGTGATAGCTACAAATATCTCAGTCTCTTCTGGGTAAGATGTGTAAAGAGTAAAGATATCAAGAAGGCTGCTATAGATGAGTGTTAAGAGGCTCCCTGGCATCCTGAAATCAAAACTGAATGGGAAGGATACATCAAACATAGCTTATATTATCACATATATTATCTTTGGAATTATAAAAAATGGACCATAACAAATTTGGAAAGTAGCCTAGTAAAATCTCTGACATAATTAACAAAGAATAGAGGCAGGGTCAATAATCATAAGACAGCTATAGAAAGATGAACCCTTGCTTGTGTTGTTGCTTTACTGTGGGGGGGGGGGAAGGGGGAAGAGCCTTCAGCACTTTGAACAGCCCTTGGCATATAACATGCACTTAATAAATGTTTGTTGACTTGAATTAACTCCAAAAGGAAGAAGATTGCTAGACATTTCTAAAGCATATGGTAAGCAGATTAAAAACTTGCAGAAATATTTCAGGAACAAGCAGACATCCTTCCAATGAGCGAGTCAAGACTGAGAACAATGGGTACACACCACTGAGTTTGCCCCAAGTAACTGAAAGTGTCTTGCCTCCAGAGGGAGTCTATGAAATGATTACAGTCCAATGGTAGAATTAAAAGGTCCTCCCTAGGCAACATCTGTATGAATTCAACCCACAACATGTGGACAGAGTGCCCCCCAAATGACTGAATTGTGGGGGGTTTGTTTGTGGAAATAGAAGGGTTTATGGTGGCAATTTAGGACCAGAAACCTCAGAAGGATTATCTTTAAGGAGCCTGGACCTCTGGATCAATGGAGGTTAGACCAGGAAGTGGTGGAGACTGTAGGTCATAAAAGTTTTAGCACCTACCAAGAGTACCTAGTAATACTCTAGCTGTTGGCTATAATTATGCATTGGGAAGGAGTTTGCTGTCTTTCATGGGCTTGCTCATGATAAACACAGACATCAGAATATCCTGGAGGACTCAACCAATGAATTCTACCAATTCCTGACAATTATCACAAATTAAACCATTACCCTCCTTCACCTGGACATGACACTGACTCATAAAAACCGAGGAACAATGTTATAGATGTTGCCATTCCAAATGGGAATCATCTCCAAGCTGCATGAAAAAAAAAAAAAAACTTTAAACATCTGGAGACCAGCCAAGGAGATCCAAGTCCCGTGGAAATGGGCTGAGGTCCATGTCAGTCCTGCTGTCTCGTCTGCTTGGTTGTCATAGCCAAGATATTTCCATTGAGCCTATGGGGGATGAGCTGGAGTCTTCTTATTACTGCTGGACCATCAGCTCCTTGAAAGCCAAGACTGTTTTAAGTGACGTCCTTATTGGCTTAAAACAAAGCCTAGCGCCTTGCACACAGGGCTAAAACATGCTACTTGTTTGGGTAATGAATCACAGAAAGTATTTCTCTTGACCATCTTTGGAACAGGTCGTGAAATGGTAAATAATAATACTTTTAAAAAGAGGATAGTGAGTTGTCCACCATCACCATTTCCATTGGAATCACATAGAAAAAGACAAGAATAATGAGATAAGGACAGTAGTGACAATAATGCGTTTTAATAGTTAGGCAGCACAGTGGACAGCGCTGCGTCTGAAGTCAGGAAGAACGGAAATTGAATCCCACCTCAGATGCTGCCTGGCTGTGTGACACTGGACAGGGCACAGCGTCTTTGTTCAGCCTCAGCTTCCTTATTAAAATGGAAGTAAAAGTAACACCTGCCTCCTGAGACAGTTGTGAGGATCAGGTAAGACCAAGTCAGTGAAGTGCTTTGTGAGCCTTAAAATGCTTTATAAGTATTGTCGTTGTCATTGCTGCCGTTTTTACTGTCACCACTACTGCTGCTACTACCACTACTCCTACTCCTACTCCTCCTCCTACTCCTGCTACTACTACTGCTGCTGCTGCTGCTGCTGCTACTATGACTACCACTACTACTACCGCTACTACTACTACTACTACTACTACTACTACTACTACTACTACTGCTGCTGCTGCTGCTACTACTACTACTACTACCACTACTACTACTACTACTGCTACTACTACTACTACTACTATATTACTACTACTACTACTACTACTGCTACTACTACTACTACTACTGCTGCTGCTGCTGCTACTACTACTACTCCCACTACTACTACTATCACTACTACTACTACTACTACTACTACTACTACTACTACTGCTATCACTACTACTACTACTACTGCTGCTGCTGCTGCTGCTACATTTGCATTAAGCTTTAAGTTTTTCGAAGGACCTACCCTATTAGGCAATGCACCTTACAGACGAGGGCGCTGAGCCTCATAGAAGTAAGTTGACTTGCCCAGGGTCTCACAGATGGTCATTGTGGGAGCTGAGATTTCAAACCTAGGTCCTCAGATTCCAAACTCAGCCCTTGTGACTTCTCCAGCCTCTCTGATTTCTGACCTGTGTAGTTATCCAATATGTCCATACTCTGTCCTACATTTCAGACTGTGCTGGAAGAGAACCAGGAAGTGGGCGTGTTCGCACAAAGTCCTCATGTTCTGGCTTTGTCAAGTCAGGAAGTGTTCTCCCCCCCCCCCCAGCCCCATCCCTTGCCACCCCTCCCCGGGGATGACAGGAAGTTGGTCTGTCTGGTAAAGCAGTCAGCCTGGCTCTGTGGGCCCTGTTGGTAGAAAAACATCAGTGGGGTTGTGGAATCTTAGAGATGGGAGGAACCTGGAGACCACCTAATGCAGGCAGTCATTCACAGTAGGAATCCCTCTAAGATTATCCTAATTGTCCAGGCACAAATTGGACATCCTCAGGGATGAGATTATGAGCTCAAGTTTGTACACACAAACACACACACACTCACACACACTCACACAGACACACTCACAGTCATGGTGGGGGTGGGACAGTGAAGCTGCCTTATTGATGGGGAGGGACCAGCAAAAGGGGAGACAGCTTTCAACCAAGGGCAGCACACTTCCTGGTCCCATACTCATCTCCCTCTCACACTGTCTTGGTGCCAGAGATGAGAGACGTCCCCCCAAATCCCGAGGCTTTGAAAGCAGAGCCACCCAGGTGCCCTCAGAGCTGAGCTATGTTATATGACCTGGGCCCTCTGCTTGGACTGACCACAGAGAGGTGAAGATAATGAGAAGCGTCCCATCATGTGCAGATTGGATCTCATCACCGTAACAGCCTGGTCACTGTCCCTGCCTCAAGTGTGTCTCCCATCCAGTTAATTCTCCACTTAGAAGTCAAAGTAATCTTCCTAATGTGCAAGTCTGACCACCTCCCCCTGTCCCCCCTCACTCCAAAGTATTCTTTTAATTTCTGAATCCATATATTGCCCCCTAGCCCAAGTACATCTATTTACTGTACTTGTGACCCAAGCTATTTACAGCATTTTTAAGTCTGGAAGAGCCTAGTACTGTGCAGCATTACTGGGACTGGATCTGTAACTGTGACAGTGTCAACTTGAAAAGTAACTTGTTTGAAGTGGAAAGAGGGATGCAAATATATAGATCTTTATAGCCATCTGTCATCAGGAATTGCTGGAGACCGAGATCACCTAAGGTGTGTCAAGGACTCGTTTCTGGAAGAATGCATCCTGTGTCCCTCTACCTTGTGGCTGTGTGTGGCCCCTTCCCATTGGCTTGCTAGCCAGAATGTACTGAATTTTTCAGACTCCCTGCCTAGGACTGCTCGAGTCCTCTCTGGCAGCATGGGGTGGGAGGGGAGGAGGGGGAAGGTCCTGCTCATCTGAAGCATGGGCACCAAGAACTGAGCTGGGTAAGGTGGAAGGATTCTCTTTCCCTTCAGAGAAAACTTGGGGTTTAATCTATTCTGTTTGTCCTTTACAGTTCTGGGTGCAGGCTGAGAAGTCCCTGGGCCCAAGAGCTCGAACCTTGGTGACAGGATTCCAGGAAGGATGTTGCTTCCAGCCCAGGAGTGGAGTACAGAACCTGGGGAAGTCTTTGGACACTCTCTTTTCCTCTCCAGAGACCCACGTTGTATAAGAGGGGATCATGCCCCCAGGTGTTAGGGAGAGGGTTAGTTCTTGTTCTACCTTTGAAGTAAATTTCCTTTTGTAAAAGCTCATCTGACTGTTAAGTGTTTACATGTATTGGTTTGCTAGGGATTGAGGGACACCACCAGTGGGAGCTAACAGAGACGCCTGAGGGAAGGGTGCAATGTCACCTACCTGGCTTTCAGACAGTGCAGACCTGTTACACCTGTACGTTCATGCCAGTTTGCATACATTTATTTTTTATGTGTGTGTCTGTATCATGTAATATGTCTGCCTCTCTGTAGGCATGAGTTACTGCTGGCTGGTATCTAAAGAATCTAGAAGTCCACCATAGGAGAGAGTGTGTAGTACACTGGGAACTATGGACTGGGGAGAGTCTTGGGTTTGGATGCTACTTCTCACTGTGTGACTAGGACCGACTCCCTTTGCCCTCCCAAGCCGCAGTTTCCTCATCTGTAAAGTGGGAATAAGGACACCACCTGCAATCTTTCTCCTGGGGCTATGGTGAGGGTCAGATAAGATTGTGTCTGTAAAGTGCCCTGTTGGCCTTGACCTCAAGCTCTCCTTCACTGATCACTGGTGTTGGGGTTGGGGTGGGGATCTGGTGTCTTAGTCAATTCTCATTTCTCCTTCTCATCTAAGTCCTCAAGGCTGGCTGTGTCTGTGGAATGGTGGGTAAGGCTCAGCACTGGGGTGAAAGTTGTTAGAGCTGGAGCTGGGCTGCCTCGGCTTCCTTGGCAGGTCTTGGGCCATTGGCCTAGGGCTCGAGAATGCCTTCCAGGCATCACACCCCTTCAGGAGCAGGCTCAATCCCCTTCTGCTCCAGTGGCTGACAATCTCGGGTGATTTCTTCCTTTTATTTAACCACCACAATTATTTGTCCCTTTCTCCCCGCCTTGATTTCCTTCTTCCTGTCCTCAGAAAAATGCCCGGTTTACAATTTTTTAAATTCCAGGATAATATTCCATTGGGTGGCAAAAAAAAAAGCTCCAAGACTCTTGTTAGGCTTTTAAATCAATTCTTTCCAGGAGCCCGAGCTTCCCATGAGCACACTGCTCATTGTCTTTCCTTCGGCAAGGACTCCAGGGCCACTCCTGCATCAATAGCAAATCTTACAATTAGCTGGAAAGGAAAATTGATCTCTCCTACATTGGAAATGCTGTCCACTCCCTGAAATAGAAATGGAAAAGGCAGGATTCTCAGACTCTGAGATTTTAACACAAAAACAAAAGTACTTCTTGGGCCAAGGGATACATTTCAAGCTGGGAAGGAGCTCGGTTGCCGTCTTGTTCCCCCTGCCCCCTTTTCCAGACGTCCATCCTAAGACCTTATCATCTAAGACCATGCAGGTAGTGTGAGCATGGGAGAGGGATTTGAACCCAAAGTCTCGGGCTCCAGAGTCAGGACTCTTCCCATCACACCAATCAGGCTGGGAGCTGACTCCCTCAGCGTCATCCAGGTGGTCAGTAGGAGAGTACAGAGCTGAATCAAAGTCTTCTGAGCAAAGTCCAAGCTCCTGTGTAGACAATGAACCACTTTCACTGAATTTGTCTTACTGACTAGGCATAGAACTCTCATTTTGGCAGGCAGGAGAAGCCTGGGCATGGGGAATCCCTCTATCTGTGGCCAGACCAGCTCCCTGTCAGTGACCCAACTCCAGGGAATGAAGAGAAGTTACGTGCTCAGCATCACACGGGGCAGTTTGGGGAAAACACAAGGTTACGTTTTGCCAGTTACTAAAGCAAGGACTTGCCTGACATTGCTGCTCCGTTATGGATTTGGGGTTTGAGGTTGTGTTAGCAGCACACAGAAAGAGCCCTCGGCACATGCCTCCAGCCCTTTCCAGGCAGCGGCTCTAGTCCAGCCCGGAGTGCTCCGCGGTGGCAGAGCAGAGGGTGCCAGACCTGGCCTGAGACCTGGTGCTGAATCCTGTGTCTGTTCTTGGTAGCCAGGCGGCAATGGAGACACCATTCTGGGAGCCACTAAAAAGAGCCAGGATTACACCTGTGGATCCTGCTTTATTGGATTCATGGTCAGGCTTCCTCCAATGCTGGGCACAGCCTAACCCTGTCAACTGCATGTCGTCAACTCCATGGAAGAAAGGAAATGCGTAACAGGTACTGTGCTAACTCCTTTACAAATGTCTCATCTTGTGATTGCTCATAAACAGCCTGAGGGTCAGTGGTACTGTTGTCCCAGTTTACAGCTGCACAGACTGAGGTAGTCAAAAGTTGCTGAGGGACACACAGCTAGTGAATGTCTGAGGCCATATTTGAACTTGTTTTCCCCGTTCCTGATCTAGGCTCTGTCCACTGCACCACTGAGCTGCCTCTGGGCAGGGGGTCTGGTGAAGCCAACAGCCTCCTTCTTAGAAGAATGTTGTTGAATGCATCCCATAGATGGGATTATACAGAAAACCAAGTATATGGAAATACAGAACAAGTCCATAGCTCCCAGGGAGAACTCTGAGAACGTCAGTCTGTCAGACCTAGCTTGGGCCCCTACTCTGGGCACCTTGGGGGGGGGGTGTCCTGATGAGCAGGAGCCTGCTCCATGTTTGGAGGGCATATTGTGAGAGCTCATAGAAATCTTAAAGGCTGTTTGCTAGCAAGAGGATAGAACACCAGGTTTGGGTTTGGGAAAGAGTGAGTTCAAAATCTGCTTCTAAGGCTTATGAACTGTGAGACCCTGGGCAAGTCACTTCATCTCTGCTGCTTCTGTTATGTAGATTATAATAAAATCTACTTCCCAGAGTTACTGTGAGGGTCAACGTAGATTTTATATATATGTGAAATCAGGTCTATGATTGTGTGTGATATAATTCTATCCAACACGCACACATAGCTCATGCATATTACACATATATCTACATATACAACAGGTCTGTTTGCCAACCTTAAGGTGCCACACCCACATCAGCTGATTGATGATGACGTCTGATCTTAGGGCCCCCACGACTTCCTTCTCCCACTGAGCCTTGTTCACAGGAGATTCCCCGAGATCCCCAACTGATCTTGAGCCATCGCTCCTGGATGGCCCACTAAGACAGGTGAGGGAAAGCCGAGTAACTCCTGTAGCTGAGATGACCCACCGGAGCCCCGTCCAGACTGCCCTGGTGAGCAAGGTCTCAGGATGGAGACTTCTCCCACACCGGGATGCGTGTGGCCCTTCTCTCTCCTTTGATCAGCATCACACGGGGCAGTCTGGGGAAAACACAAGGTTACATTTTGCCAGTTACTAAAGCAAGGACTTGCCTGACATTGCCTGACATTTGACACCCTCCACCAATGACGGATAATGAATCCACACCATTGTATGGCGGGCATCAATGTCCACACTAACACTGCCCTTGTTTGGGAGAATGTGGGAGGTGGAATTCCGATGCACCCGTTGGACCTCCACTGCCATGAGCCAACTGATGTTGGGCAAACAACCGGATTTCCCTGGGCCCGAATTCCCAGGCCTGTACCATGAGGTTGGAGCAGATGGCCTCAGTTCCCTCCTGGTGCCAAAGGCATTCTCCAGCGCTCTCCAGTCCCAAGTGGGAGCTGATTCCCTACCCACCCTCACCAGGGGGAGCAGCCTTTATAGGGAAGTTCCTTGGAGAACAAAACTGGGCCACAGGTGGGGGGGGGTGATAGGTACTGGTCTCAGTGGGAGAACCTGCCCACCTTCAGCTCAGCCCTGGGCTTCTCCACCAGGCACAGACCAAGAGCACCCGCGGGGGTCAAGGCAAGGCTGCCAGTGAATTTCCAGTCAGGCTTCACAGACTCCTGGATCTGCTTGGGAGGTCCACAAAGGTGAGAGCCAATGGGATGGTGTGACCTCTCCCTCATCAGCTGCTTAATAGAGCATGGAAAATAAGGCTGTTGAGGGGCAGGCGCTCAGGTGCCTCAATGAGGCATTCAGCAGCTCGGCCCGTGTGTATACCTATTGGCAGTCAAGGAGAAGCCAGATCCCCGGGCCAGCTAAGCTTGGACCATGGCACTGGGGTCTTGGGTTTCCTCCCTTTGCCTGGAATTCCCTACCCGAGGCCAGCAGTCACCTTTTTCCTCCAAGCCAGTCACTTCACTGCCTTTACCTGACTCGTGCTCTGTCAAAGCATTTCCTGACGTTCCTGGACCGTGGTGCCAGCCAGAAAGGAAACGGCCTTCAGAGCCACAGGAGTGAACCTAGGAGTCGGTCAAGAAGCCTAGTTTAGGGAGTGTCCACAACGGGCCAGGTGGAGGGGACGCATAGAAAGGCAAAAGACAGTCCCTGAGCTCAGAAAGCCTTCAGGGTCAGGTGGTCCAGCCTTCCTATTTGACAGCGAAAGAAACCGAGACCCAGAAAGTAGACTGAGAGGTCAGTCTGCTGGGGGAGCGGCGGAGCCAGAACCCACCTTCCCCGGAGCAACCGGACAACGACAGCACCTGGAATAGAGAGGACTGCGGTTCGAATCGTTCCTCAGACACTGACTAGCTGTGTGACCCTGGGCAAGTCATGTCACCACTGTCTGACTCAGTTTCCTCAATTGTGAAACGGGGATAATATTAGCCCTCACTTCCCAGGGCTGCTGTGAGGATCAGATGAGTGTACAAACATAGGTGGAGTGCTCTGAAAACCTCGGGGTTTTCAGCACTAGTTCTTCACATAACACAAGCACAAATATTTATATATGTATATATGAATGTGCATAGATACATATATATACAGACACATACAGAGACACACGTACACACGCACGCACTCAGCTCCAAGTCTGACGCTCTCTTCTCCAGCCTACGCAGCATTCCTCTAGCCCTTCCGAGAGCTTGTTGTGAGCAGGATGCCCTCACACCTTTCCGCGTGGGGAATGCTTTCCCTCTTTCCCTCCAGCTCTTAGACGCCCTTCAAAGCTCTGCTCCCCCACTACGGGGCACGCCTGAGCTGGCGATCTAAGCGAGGAGAACCACGGAGGAGAAACTCAGCGGCCTCCGCCTGGTCTTCCATTGCCCACTGGCGAAGTTTCTTTTCTTCCCATTCCTCATCTCTGCAAGCCCCGCCCTCTCCATCCCAGAATGTGTGAAGAAAGTTGACACGATGGTTTCCCAATTCAATGTAATTCAACTCAACAAGCATCTATGGAGTGCCTATTGTATACCACGCATGCGATAGGTGCTGGAGATGCAAAGGAAAAGTGTTGCCTGCCCTGTGCGAGCTCACATCCAGGTAGAACATCTCCTTCTTGGAATTGTGGGGTCACTGCTTGAGAGGTGGAAGAAACCTTAGAGACCACAGAGGTCAGTCCCACCATTCCTAGATGTGTCCCTGGATGTCACAGAAAGGTGGATGCCAACAGTGACCATCACCAGAATGGGTCTCAGGTTCCTCTGTCCTCTCCTGAGTCCCTCCTCTGTCTTCTGCTGTCTCCTGTGAGGTTGAGAAGCAGGTCACAGGCTTCTTCAAATGCCTTCAACCACAACAGCCCCATGCAGCCCCATCCAGAGGGGACATAATAGACCACATACAAACGTGTGCCTGTCCATGCCCAGGTGCCTGGACATCTCACAGCCACCCAGTTCTCCATGGGTTGTTCTGCAGGTCAGAGGGCACCAACACCTCCTCTTGCTCCGTTGAAGCTCTGTGCCAACAATTCCACAATCATTACTCAGTAACTCCACCCAGTAGGGCTGCTGATTCATCTGCCCAAGGGTGAGGTTTGTGTAGACAGTGGCACCAAGTCTGGCATCTCAAATGAGGCCTGTCTGGGGCCTCTCACTTGCCAAGAAATCCACATCTCATCCTGAGATAGTGGAGAAGCTCACAGACCCTCCCAGAAGGAGGGAGAATACCACCTCCAAGGGCTTGATCTCAGACATATTCAGGTCACTCACCAGCCAGAACATTGTCTCTGGAATCTCTCAGCAGAGAGGTTAAAGGATTGTGGGCCAGCAGTGGTCAAAAGCTCATGGGTGGCCCCTGGCATTGCAGGTAACTGGCCTCTGAGCCCCCTTGTGAAGCTTTTCTTTAGCTTCTCCAAGCCCCCACTAGTTCCTGAGTACCTCCCAGTCCAACCTGGGGTCGTGGGGTACCTATTCCTGAAGAAACAGCTTCCCCAGGTGAAGAGTCAGTACTCAGCTTTCAGTTTTCCTTGAAGGTTTCATAAGAGACATACATTTGAGGGAATAATATTTATTACAGCTATCAATAGAGATGAGCATTCTAATAATGTTCAAATATGATTACAGAGGGAACTCCAAGCTAGCACTCATGTACAGTATGTTAAAGCAGCAATAACCCTGCCTGCCCTCCCCCCAAGTCCCCCATCATTTCTGTACCCTTTGTGAAACCATAGCTAGAGATAGGATCTCTAGTAGCAAGGTCACCATGCGAAATTTACCTTTCATTTGGGAGTCAGGAAAACTTCTTTTTGCAGATTATCTGAGACAAACAGCATTTTAAGATCCACTGGTTTCCCCTTTCTGACTTCCCTGCTAGGAGCTCTGAGCTGAATCCAGTGCCCCACTGCATTAATCAACCCATCTCAGGTGCCCGGTGACAGCTATGCCTTGGCTCCTTTAAGTGGATTTCTGTCCAGTTCTTCTTTTTAATTATCCTGCTTTGCATTGTGTTTAATTTTGTAGTCCAGCCCAAATCCTTCTTGGAAGGAGGGGAGGGCAAATTCAAAATCAATAAAGGGAACAATGGAGGCAGTGAGAAGGAAGCCCCTTCTGAACAGGGAAGACAGCAGGGGGATTTGAAAGGGGAGGCAATTACTGAACTCCGATTGACTCGGGACATCCCAGCTCCAAGGGAGAAGTTATCTGAGATCTTCAGAAAGTGATGAGCACTTCAGTTTTGTGTGTTACAGGGGAGACAGGAGTCCTTGGGGCTTTCCCATACTCTCCTGCAGAGAGTGTAATTCAGCGTCTTGACAATTATCCTCAGGATTCCTGTCGTTTGGGGCTGGCTTAGCTCAGGCCCTGGAACAATGGGCTGCCGGGAGCTCAGGGTCTAGGATTTCTAACCCCTGCTCTGAGCCGGCAGTCTGGCCTTAGGCGAGGCACCAAACCTTAATTAATGTGGTCTTTTCTCAGCTGCAAAAGGAGGGGACACAGGACACCAGAATGAAAAATGAGGCCCCTTATCCTAGTGATCTGGGCCACACATTGCACTGGGGGTGGGGGTAGGGAGGGCAAGAATGGGAGGGGGAAGAAACAGAGAATCTGAGAGCTAGAAGAGCCCTTGGGCCCACCACCCAGCCCGACCTGTCCGGGGGACAGGAATACGAATGCTAGTCCCGGATTTCCCGTTTCCTCCCTGATCTCAAGCAAGAGCTTCTTAGCTCTGGGTCTCAATCCCCTTCTCTGTAAAGTGAGGGGGCTGGCTTCCAGCTTCAGATCCAAGACCCTGTACTGCCCCCCATCTCACAATCTATGCTCTAATGAAGCCAAGCCACATCTCTAATAATGGCTTTAGACCAGATGACTGTTAAGGATGCTCTTCCTCTTCCAGATCAATACATCTAGGGGGTGGGGGCTCCAAAGCCCTTGTTTTCCCTCTGCCAGATGCAAATTCCCTTGGAAGCCAATGTTGAGGCCCTGGCAGAACTGGGGGATTCCCAACAAAATCAGAAAACAGAGGAGGGAAGGAGAAGAAATAGAAATTATTATCTTGGCCCCTGTGGAGGGGACCAAGATCTGGAGTGGATGGAAGAGGATCCTCTGGTTAATGTCTGAGGAAGATTAGAGATGGAAAAACTAGCTGTAGTCTGGCCTGATCCCTAATCTGGGGAGGAGGAGGGGCTGTGCCCAGAAAGAAGAGGGCTCGGACCACAGGCTCTGCCTACTTGTGTGAGCCCAGCTGCAGGCAGATGTGGCCATCACTTCTCTCCAGCAGCTGCTCTTGTCCGAGAAAGTTCTTTAACTCTCTTTCCTTCCTGGAAAGATGAGATGAAAGGCATGACTGAGAAATCCTGAGAGTCCCTAAAGGTAGCTTATTCCCTAGAACCATGATGTCCTCTATGGCACTACCCTGCAGAAAAGATCTAGGCAATTTCTGCCTTGTATTTTTGTTACTTCTTCCTGAAACTGTGACCTGGGATAATGTCTTCATCCCCTCCCTCCCTCCCTCTGTCCCTCCCTCCTTCCACTTGGTGGCCCTTCATCTCCTTTCACCTCCCTGCCCAAGCACCCAATGTACCCACCTAATGCTGCCAAATCTTAGTGAAAAGGAAAGCTGTCCTATGAATTCATTCACATTGAAGGGCTTGGTAATCTGTGCACTTCTCCCTACCCCCAGGGAAGTGCTCACATTTGAAAAAAGGACCCCAAGGAATGGCAATGCAGAGAAAGGAATCATTCATGTTGAAACTGTAATCACCACCGGCAGCTAGTATTTTTGTGGGGATTCTTCTCTTTCCCTGAGATGCGGGGTGATGCCGAGGAAAGAACACTCCATCTGGCATCAAAAGACCTGCGTTCAAATCTGAACTCTGCTGCTCACTGCCTCGCGTAATTTGTAATATATCACCTCCCTGAGCCTCTATTTTCTCATCTCTAAATTGAGGAGGGGGCCCTAGATAATCTGAAAGGTTCATGGAAGTCTCAAATCTAGGATCCTATAGTCCTGTCTGCATACAAGGCTAGACCTGTCGAGAATGATCAGGAATTGAGAAACAGTGTAGAAGTAGAAGTAGAAGTAGAAGTAGACCCTAGTCTTTGTCCACACCATGATCTCCAATCCCTTTACCCCTTCAGATTTTTTCCCAAGATATCTCCCCTGCACTGGTCACTCTTACCTCTTTTCCCCATCTTGACCTCTCGGCGAGTTAGTTCAACTCTATGCTGTCCTTTTCTCTGGAATCCCTCACTCTCCTATATGACTGATTATACCTAGCCAAGACCTAGCATTGGGTCATTCCCACCATTTGTCTCCTACACAAAGATGGAGAAAATCACCCAATAACTTTGACTGGGTCCAATACGAATTTATGTTAAACAACCCCAAATGGGCCCTCACTGCTGCCAGGCAATTCTGCTATATCAACTCATGCACTCACTATTCAAAGAGGCTCTTCCAAACCTTCTCAACCCTCCTCAAACCTCCCATAGCTCCCCATCCTCCAGCTCTCTCAGGGGAGAACTTTGCCTCATGTTTCACAGGAAAAAAAATTGAGGCCATTCACAATAAACGCCCTCCCCTCCCCTCCCCTCCCCTCCCCTCCCCTCCTCTCCTCTCCTCTCCTCTCCTCTCCTCTTCCCTCTTTCTCTCTTCTCTCTTCTCTCATCTTCTCTCTTCCTCATCTTCTTTCAGTAAGGAGCCTTCTGCTCCTCTCTCCTACTCCCTCACAAGATGAGCTGGCCTTACTCCACCCCGTCTCCTCCCCTGGACTGCTCCCTCTGTCATCCCCTGCTGCATTATTTATTTTCAGTCTTTCCCTGTCTGCTGACTCATTCTCCACTGTGTACAAACATGTCCTCATCTCCTCACCCTGGAAAAAATCCTCACTGGGTCCTTCCATCCCCGCTATCATCTATCTTCCACTGTAGTTAAACTCCTCAAAAAGCCTGTTGACAATCGATCTCTCCACTTTCTGTCCCCTCACTTCTTCTTAACCCTTTACAATCTGGTTTCCAACCTCACCGTTCTGCTGACCCTGCCCTCTCCAAAGTTGCCAAATCCCATGGTCTCTTCTGAGGCCTCCTTCCCCTGGACCTCTCTGCAGGCTTGGCCACTGTTGGCCGCTCTCTCCTCCCTGACGCCCTCTGGTATTGGGGGCATCGTTTCCTCCTCGCTCATTCTCCTCTCTCCTCTCTGCTCTTTCTCAGTCTCTTTTGCTGGATCCCCATCCAAATTGCCCCCTCTAACCACAGGTGCCCTTTTTTAGTACCACACTTGGTGATTTTATCAGCTCCCATGGATTTAAAGATTTCCCTGTGCCAAAAATTCTCAAATCTATCCATCTTCTCCAGCCTCTCTGCTGATCTCCAGTTTCACATCTAGCTGCCTTTTAGACATTTGGATCTGGATGTCCAGTCGACGTCTTGTACTAAACATGTCCAACATGGAACTCATGATCTTTTCCCTGAACACCCCCCCCCCTTTCTATAACTACAGAGGGCAACATCAGGATCCTGTGCCCCCAGCTTGAAACCAAGGTGGCAGCCTTGACTCTCAACCATCTCTCAACCTCCCCATATCTAATCTGCTGCCAAGGCCTATTGAAATGTTGTAAACATCTCCAGAAGATGCCCCCTTCTCTCCTCTGAGATTGCCCCATTGGTGCAGGCCCTCATTCCCTCATACCTGGAGTGTTGCAATTGGTCCAGGGGGTTGGCCTGTCTCTTCCTATTCTAACCCAATCTCCATTCAGCCACCAAAGTCATTTTTCTAAAGAACAGGTTTGACCGTATCACCCCTCCCTGCTCAACCAGAGGTTTCTGGGAGAACATGCTCCCTGGGACTGAGTCTCTCAGTCTTATATGCTTAGATGACTGCTTGTTGGAGAGCCTGCATGACTCCTGTTTCCCCCACACAGTGACATGTATTCTTGTAATCAATAAATCACACGCTCGGTGCATTTTGCATTAGCTGCGCGTCCCTGGTCAGTGGTGATCTATGTGTCTATAGACAAAAGCACCCGAGAAAGCTTGTGTTCCTTGATCATATTTTCATCAAGGATGTCCTCGAGATTCATATTAATGGTTGTAGCTTGGATGTCAGAGACGAGAGAGCGAGCCGATATGGATGAATGTTGCTGAAATCTCCTCGGCCGGTTTTTGTCATCGAGGGTGTGTGTCAGACTAGACAGGCTCAAACCTTACCGGTGACCTTTACTACCTCTATGACCATGGGCCTCGATGAGCTTCAGGTTTCTTGTCTGTAAAATGGGTTCAATATAATCCTTGGGACGTCCCCATACCAGGGTTGTCGATAGGATCCAAGGTGAGGACTATATAGTAAGTCCCTGAGGGTCAAAGTGTCATGGTGACAATGCTGGTGACAATGCCATCTGTGTAATCTCCCTGCCCCCTAGTTCTCCATCCCAGAACAAGACTGGGTTCGTTCTTTCGCCTGACACCTCATGTTATTGACTGGCATGTAATGAGATTTGAGTCTACTGGGACCCCTTCATCTTTTTCATAGGAATTGTGAACTAGACCTGCCTTTCCTATCTGGTGTTTTGTTTTTTTTTTTTTTTGTTTTGCTTTGTTTTTTACCCCATGTGAAGGATTTTTTTTTCTGCTAGCGCTCCCCTTCTCAGTATCTACTCTTGTCAGCAGCCACTTTCCTGACGGTGACACAGACTCCAGCCCCTCCACGATTTGGCAGATGCCAGGATACCCAAACCTCCCACCCATGTTCCCCAAAGAGCCACACTACTAGATATTCAACAAGGAATCACTCTGATTCTTCTTGACAACTTTGACTGAGAGGGTCCCTGCCACCTCCCAAGGCAGGCTCTTCCCCTTTGGACAGATGCGATTGTTAGCAAAGTTATCCTAACCTCAAGCCTAAACTGGGCTCCCTATGACTTGCCCCCATCAGTCCTGGTTCTACCTTGAGGGACCAATAGAAGAAGGATGTTCCCTCCTCCACATGAAAGAGTCCTTCAAATCCTTGGACATACCGGTCACATCCCCATGGAGTCTTCTCTTCTCCAGGCTAAGTATTCCCAGTTCTTTCTCCTGGTGCTAAGATGACCCAGAGTCCAGGCCCTTCCTCCTCCTGGTTACCCTGCCCTGGATCCTCCCCAGCTCATCAATGCTCTTCCTACGGTGGGGTACCATGAGCTCAATATGGTTCTCTGAGGATTTTGGTGGCCAAAATCTCCTCTTTTCTCTTTAGACTCTCCTCCTTAATTGTATTTGGGGAATTTTCCAGCTATCTCCCAAATTCCTTCAGCTTTCTTCTGGTCTCCATCCAATGGTCAATGTCATTTCCATTCTTTTGATAGGTGAACTCATACCACAGGGGCCTGGTAGCCTTGCTTGTGTGCTGTGTGCCTCACCCTGGTGATGGATTCATACATAACTGAGGAGGAGCCCCCCTGCCCCAAGCTGTGGAGGCAAGGTGCCTGCTCAGTGAGAGTGCCAGGCCTGTTGCTCTGTTGCCTAAGATGTGTGCTTCCCAGTTACATTGTCCCAACAGTTCCCTCGAGTATGGTTTTAGGGACATATCCAATAAAACCAAAAGGGATGGGAAAATCTGAAGCTACTTTAAAAAGCAGTCCCACATAAGCCAGGCTTGTGATCACTGACAGATTGTGTGTGTGTATGTGTGTGTGTGTGTGTCTGAGTGTGCACACACAAACACACAATCCACTCTGGAGGTGTGGAGGACACCCACTGGGCTGCCAAGAGTCAAACCCAAATTCAGGTCAGAGGGAATGAATGACATTTGGAGACTGGGGTTCTGGGCTGAATGCAAAGGGACTTCTGAGGAGCTGATGGCTCCCCTTTGCTGGGGGATAACTTGCTGAAATCCTACCGCTCCTTTCAAGACAACGGATGCTGCTTCCAAGAAGTCTTCTTTGACAGCTCCCCCGACATCCCCATAAACCCCAGAAGTGAACGCTCCCTTTGGGGACCTTCTGAGGTGCTTTCTCTCTACCTCAGACTGGGCCTTGGGGAGTTCAAGTCTCCCCCTCACTGGAAGGAGGCTTCCCAAAGGCCTGGGGGCCAGGCCCTCTTAGAATGGACGTGTTGTCCTGCTTCCCGTATTTGTAGCCCTCAGCTGCCCTTCATCCTGGTGCCTGCCCTGGGAGATTACTTCAATTTCTCTTCTTAGATCATTTGTACAAAACGTCCTTTGTACATTGGCCCCTCATTAGACTAGGAGCTCCTAGGAAATGGGGATTGATTTTGGTTCTTGTCCCTTTCTTCGTGTCCCCAGACTTAGCCCAGGGCCTGGAATGACGGAACCGTGGATGCTTTCAGACTTGCTTCTTCTTGTATTGGCCTCTAGAGAGGCCTGAGGGGAGTCTGTGTGCTAGCTGGGCCTGCTAGAGGGCCCTGCACGAGGGTTCACACCTCCAGAAGTGAGAACAAACCACCGGTGTCAATGTTTGCAGCTCCTTAAGCTCTAGGGGAGAGAAAGTGAGCAGACCTCACTGCAGCCTGCCCGGAAGCAGAGGCCTGCTGCCTCTGCAGCCTTGGGCAAGTCCTTCGACCTCTGGAGCTGTAACAAGGCTGAGAGGAGGCTCTTTTCTTGAATGTGTAAAGCTCAGGTATGCCCCAAACATATACAGGCAAGCAGAATTTTCTTTTCTTTTTGTAATTATTTTTTAAATTTTAAACTTAGATACAAAATTTTAAAAAAGAAGAAAATTGCTACGTAGACAGAAGACCATGAGAGAAGATTCAATGCACAACAATGGATTTCTGCGTTGTTCTCCAAGCTCGCTTCCTTGTTGGTTTTCCTTTGTTTCCCACCCCCCCCCCCCATGCACTTTCTACTTTATCTCCCTCCCACCCCAGAAGGCTACAATTAAGGGTGGATTTAGCAGCACAATTTTTCGTTCCTTCCTCAGGCACAAACTATCTGATTATTTATTTCCTTGGCTGTAAAATACTGGAAACAATCACGATTGTATTTAATTAGCAGAGAGGTGTGATGATGGGGAGACAGCCTCAGAGTTTGTGAGGCTTGGGTTCTGGTGCATTTCTGACACTGGAGGCTGGGGGCTGGGAGCCCGGGACACCCGACCACATAAACTCTCTGAGCCCCCAGCGAGCCTCTCCAGTTATAAATGGCAGATGAGGTGCTGCTTCTCGTTGGGGGAGGGAGTTTCTTCCCCAGGAATTCCCTACAAGGAGGACATCTCAGTACTCAGTTGAAAAACAAAGCACCGGGCTCTGTGAAACTCTGACCAAGTGGGGGTGTTTGGTTTGGTTGGTTTTTAACCAGACCCGTGATTCTACCCGGGTAGAGAACTGTCTCCACCAAGGTAGACCAGCACTTGCTCTGCAATTTCAAGTCTTAGTTGTCCAAAGAACTCAGCAGTTTGGTGAATTGTCCATCTCACAATCATCAGAAGCAGCATTTGAGCACAGGTGGTGTTAACTGAAGCTTGCTTTCTCCACTTGGCTCTCTTGTCCTCTAGTCTACTACTACTACTACTACTACTACTACTACTACTACTACTGCTGCTGCTACTACTACTACTATGACTACCACTACCACTACTACTACT
>CM053600.1:205325308-205377808 GCA_028646575.1 Pseudocheirus occidentalis
GAGAGAGAGAGAGAGAGAGAGAGAGAGAGAGAGAGAGAGAGAGAGAGAGAGAGAGAGAGAGAGAGGAAGGGAGAGAGAGAGTGAGTGTGTGTGAGTGTCCCTGCAGAGAAAATGGAACATTCCGAGGAGATGACTGTGTCATACGGCTCAAGGAGCTGGTTGTTGTGGCAGAACTATGGAAAACGTCTATTGGATGCATTTGTGAAGCATCCGCTTTGTCAGGTTCTGCCGTCAAATCTAAGCTCAGGAAAACAAACCGAATCAGTATCTGCCTTTCTGCTTCTAGAGGGTCTAGCATACAAGCAAGCACCCAGACACCCTGGAGATGTCCGTAGGAAGGGACATGGCGAGGCAGAGACACCACTGAGGGATCAGGAAAGGCCTCCTGCATAGAGGGGCACCTGAGCCAGCTCTGCTCAGAAGGAAATGTGGGATTCTGGGAGGGACGGGAGAGGAGGAAGGAGCACATTCCAGGCGTGGGAGACTGACCACCTGTGCAGTGGTGATGAGAGATGGGAGTGAGGAGGTTGTGCCCTCCGAGAACAGCCGACAGGTCAGTTTGGCTGGAACAGAGACAGTTCGAGGAGGAAAAATGAGAAATGAGACAGGAACGTGGGTGGAAGTCAGAAATGACCTGGCCAAATTAGAAATTCTGCTAAACGAGAAGAGGGAAGCCTGGTGCAACGTTCCACAGTCACAGATTTGGGGAGAGCTGATCACCAGGGCTTCAGAAAGATAACTAATAATAATATGGTTAGGTAGGATTCCATGGCCTAAAGTTCTAAAAAGAAAGCCAGTCCAGGAGGAAGCGGAAGATCCCAAGACATGCCAAATGACATGACTCTGCCTGGAGGGAGTGGGCAGGTATTAAAGGAGACTGCTATAGACAGCAGGAAGCCTCAGACCAAAGACAGGCAGGAAGAGGTGCATGGAAACAAAGCCTGTAGTGTTCTGAGAAGAGTAGCTGGCTATGGCAAAGCCCAGGGCTGATCCACATAAGCAATTCGAAGACCGGCTTCAAGGTTTGTTGGCTTGTTGTTGCTGTATTTAACTACATAAGGGAAAGAGGAGACTCCAAGAAATAGAGCCTTTGGTCATGGAAGAGGGGACAGTGAGAGCTGAGAGGGGAGAGAAGGTAGCACTGCCCAGGGCTTGCTTTGCCTCTATTTCTCGTTCCAAAGAGGAGAATCTTCGGATCAGAACAAGCATGGCCAGAAGGGAGTCAAACCCCAGACAAGCTAGGACATAGGAAGAGAGTTTCTAGCTGTCCTGGAAGAGTCCAAGTTGCCAGGCCAGGCACACGGCACAGGGAAGTGCTGAGAGAGGTGGTACCTCTGACTACCAGGTGAGCGCCAGGGATCTTCAAAAAGTTGTTCAGAATGGCAGGATTCGCTGCAGGATTCGAGAAGAGCAAATACCCTCCTGTTTTCAAGAAAAGCGCAGAGAGTGGAGTCTACAAACTATAGAGCAAAGGGCATGACTTCAACTTCTTTGAAAAGTCGGGAATGTCTTATTAAAGGGATGTCATTGCTCATTTAATAAAAGGAACAGTGACCCCAAAACCCAATGTGTCTTCCTCAGAGATTGGTCCTACCAGGCTAACCTCATTTCCTTTTTTGAATATGGCATTAAGAGATCAGAGGATTGTTGCAGATACAGTCTGCCTAGATTTTAATGAATTCTTTGACAAAGTTTCTGACTATTTGTATGGAAAAGATGGAGATCTGCCTATGCCACACATTGTTGGGTTGTTCTAGAATTGGTTGAATGGTCACATACACACCCCTCCCAAAAGAGTCTGGCAAGGGACTCCAAGGACCTGGAGGGGGCTTTGGGTCAGTGGTTGAGATGAAAGCAGAGAGTACGAGCTCCTCACATTTTCAAACAACATCAGGCTGGGAAGGATTGCTAGCTAACACCCTGAGGGTAGAGGCAGAATCCTGAGTCATCAGAATCCTGAGTCCACAGAAGGGAAAGTGAGACAGTGAACAGCCTCAGGATCATGAAAAAGATATCCTCTACAAAATTGGTGGGGACATCTAGGAATGTTGGGTCTGAAGGAGGGAAGGTTGGGTGAATGACACAACAGTTCTCAATAATATAAATGAAGGCTTCTCACACAGAAGAGGGATTAGCCTGGTCCTATTCAAGGAAGGGGAAAAAACACTTAT
The DNA here is from genome assembly GCA_028646575.1 of Pseudocheirus occidentalis. Lineage (NCBI taxonomy): Eukaryota > Metazoa > Chordata > Mammalia > Diprotodontia > Pseudocheiridae > Pseudocheirus > Pseudocheirus occidentalis. The sequence continues at coordinate 205,327,480 of CM053600.1, forward strand.
TGGCCATTAGAAGTGACTCCAAAGGGAATGGTTTGTAGCTTCCCCTTCTTTCCAGCCAAGGCTTGATGACCCTCATGGAGAATGTCCTAGAAGGGACTTGGATTTTGCCTGGAGCTGAACCACAGCAATGCGACTTGTCATAAGCTTCCTTCTAACTCCAAGACTCCGTGAAGCTCTTTCTATGAAATTTCTAATCTCTCCAGACCCCAGTTTCTTCCTCATCAGTCAAACAGGTTGAACTAGGTCAGAACTCAGGCCCCTCCCAGTTCGGAGATCTGTGACTTCATGATTGTCTTTACATTGTGTGTGTTCGTCACAAGAAGGGCTCTTGATGGCTCTGAGTCTCAGGAGCTTCCTTCTAATAATGCATGCATTAGTCCATCGACAAACACGTTAGGCATCTATTCTCTGCCAGATCTGGTGAAAAGCACTGGGGATACAGAGAAAGGGGAAAGGCCAATCCCTGAACTCAAAGTGTTCCCAGTCTAATGAGGAAGACAACATGCAAACACCTAGGCGCAAACTAGCTAGAGCCCGACTAAACTGAGCAAAAGCACTGGCCTTGAGCAGCCCAGTAGAAGGTGGGAAGGAAAGAAGGAAGGGAGGGCAGGAGGGAAGAAGGAAAGGAGTGAGGAAAGGAGGGAGGGAGGGCAGGAGGGAGGAAGGAAAGGAGTGAGGAAAGGAGGGAGGGAGGAAAGGAGGGAGGAAAGAAGGAAGGAGGAAGGAAGCTGAAGAAGCAACTTCACAAGCCAATCTTTAACCCTTAAATTACAGTAGAAATGTGTAATTAGTAGCTAGGCTCATGAGTCCCTGGGCTTCCCTTGGTCTCACACATCCCAGAAGCAGTGGTGGTGGCATCTCCCCCTCTGGGTGCCTCTTTGGTCATTGGAAGGGACCCAGCAAAGAAGAGAAAGGGAGGGCTGGGTTGGGTGTCTGGTCATTGAGAGTCACCATTTTGTTTGGAGATTGCTAGTCTAAGACCTAGGTCTCTCCCACAAAAAGGGAGAAGACAGTACTTGGTGAGGGTCACAGGGAAGTAGATAAGGAAAAAAAATTATTAACTAGATAAGTGGGATGAAGTCTTTCAGTGGTAGTGAGTTCCCCATCTGAGAGGTATTCCAGTAGAGACTGGATAATCACTTGAAAAGAAGCGATGTAAAAGGGGAGTCATATATTGATAGAGGATTGGATAGGTGAAAAGTCTAGGGCACCAATCCACCATTAACAAGAAGAATCGAAGGAAGTGTTTCTACAGAAATGACTTTGCCTTTCCCCTGGACTCCCTAGGATGAACAGCTGGTATTTATGAGAAAGCTACACCAGCAGGGTCTGGAGCCTTGGGAGAGAGGGGGTCGTGCCGTGGGGCAGGATGGGGTGGGGAGGAGGTGCATGGATTATATAACACCGAGGCAGCATCACAGATGAACTTTGTCCAGTATTTTAGCTGTGCTACTTTAAAGGTTGGAAATCACCCATTATTTTATTTGCTTTGTTGTAGTTAGAGGGAGATATACTTTGGAAGTGAGAAAGGCTTCATCATTTCCTTGGTTATTGTTTTCCTGTCATTCAGGACCCAGTGTCTTAACATCATTTAGAGCTGCAAGGAACATTATAGCTCATATGTTCCAACAGTGCTGTTTCCTGGAGGATGGAGCTGAAGCCCAGAGGGGCAGGGATTTTCCTGAGGCCACCCAGGCTCCAAGCTGCAGACCCCAGGGTCTCCATGCAGCCTTCTTTCCTGCTGCTTTGTTCTCTACCTTCCCTCTACCCCACAGAAAGGGGAGCCCAAAGGCTTACCCCTCATTTCCTTCTGGGCTAAGCCCAAGAGAAGGAAGTCATTTGTCTCTGTCATTGTCAGGGGAGAGAATCTCTTTCCTCTGGAAATTTGGGACTCCATAAGTCAGGAATTGTACCCTATTCCACTGAGACAATTTCTCTCACTTCAAAATGAACTTAAGAAAATATTCAAAATCTAGTTCTAGAACCCCATGGATTACACAGGGGAGGGTCGGAGGGGTGACTTGGGGGCCAAGGCCTGGGGCTCCTGGTTCACTGTCCTGAATTCACTCAGGGACCTCTGCCCAGCTTCCTCATGCCTCATGGGTGGTTATTCCTGTCTTGCAAGAGCTGCAGAAAAATGAGAGTGAGAGCTAAGGTAGTCATTTTTCTAAATTAATGAGAGATTCTGACATGGAAAAATCTCCACTAAGACCAAAGCTCCCCTACTCAGTGTTTTCTGTGCATTTGTTCAAGTCAGGTTTCAAGTTATCTATTTATTACAAAGTTATGTTTTCCTCAAAATACTAATAAAATCCTAGTTCTGGGACTCAGCCATTAATGACCCTCTGGTTTTGAGGAGACATGGAAACTATTAGGATTTTATGGAGTTTTCCTACTGATAATACACCCAGATTTCAGTTAACTCCACGAAACTTAATTTTAAAATAATAGAGTACAGTAGAAAATCAGAGCTCAGAGATTTCCCACACGGGCTTCAGTATTCACATCTGGCCCAGGAGCATCCTCTTGGAAGCAAAGGAACTCTCAAAATTTCACAGATCTCTGAAATAGATGGACCCAAAGCCAGCCTGAACTTTGGGGCACCCTTCCTGGCTTCCTGGGGGCATTTTTAGGCTTCCCACACCTTCCCCAAATGGAATGTAGGAGACTAACAATGAAAAATGACCTATTTTAACAGGTGCACACTTGTGTGTAAGTGGGGCTTAGCTGAGCGTGGAATTATTTTAACATGGAAATAAGTTGTGGATGTTTGGAAACGCCACTTACTCGGCCACACAGGAATCAGACACATGGTCCACATTTAGAAATTTTTCAAGACTAGAAACTTATGTGTTTGTTGTCTTTAAAAAAAATCCAGAGGAAGTCACATTACTGTAGGGAAACAAAGCCCAAAGCCTGGGAACTGGGATTGCCGTCTTCAGACTGTGTCCAGGGAAGACTTTTCCCTCAGAGCTCTTGTTTCTGAACCGTTCCTCCTCCAGACTTCCCCTGCTCTGTCCCCAGGCCAACTTTCCCTCTCACAGGATCACAGAATCTCTCCACTCCTATGGCCAGGATCTCAGTTGGGACCTTGCATTGTTCTAGCCTCTGGCTGACTCTCTAGCTTCCTCCAACACAAGACCTTTCCTCTCCACCCACATCACATTGAATTGATTTTGTGTTGGCATTTTAATGAACACGACCTATTCCCCAGTAGAATGTAAGTTTCTGGAGGACAGGGACTGTTTTCTGTCACTGCATCCATGGAGTCTAACACAGCTCCCAGCACAAATTTGTCACTTAAAAATGTGTTGAATAGCGCCAACTGGCACTAGGCTTGACACCAGGATAATGGGAGAAAAGTGTTTGATCTGCATTCGAGGACTTGTAGAGAAATCCCATTTCTGCCCCCTTGCTCCCTTAGGACCCTGGGGCAAGTCATTTAGTCCTCTGGACCTCCCTTTCCTCCCCATAAAGTGATGGGGTCAAGCTGGATGCTGTCAGGGGTCTCTGCTAGTCATCTTTGATTCTGAGGGCCAATGAGGCCTCTGTTCCCTTATCTGTCAAATGAGGCAGGACCACTTCAGGTCACATCCAGGAACCTAAAGACCTTTGCTGTGGCAAAGGAAGGAGCTGGGGGCACAGAGCTCTCGACAGAGGGGCAGGAGTCCTGATGCGGGTTCTTACAGCCCTGCCGTTACTAACCATGGGATCTCTGATAAACCCCCAAATTTCCCTTGCTATGGGTCTCTTCATCTGTAAAAGGGCCAGAAGGCCTCTCTGGCCATTCCCAGGTTGAGGACACATACTGTTGGCAACAAGATCAGAGCATGAGAGACTGGAGTTGGAAGAAAAAGGGACTCCACAAAAATACAGGTAGGCTCCATTGGCTTTTTGTGAGGTGAGTGAACTTGCTCATGCCTTTGCTGAGCTTTCTGATCTTTCTGCTTTTGTCCTGAGTATAAACCTTTACCCCATTCTGATCCATCCCTGGCCCTCTGGCTCACAGATAAGCTCTCATGAAGACTAGACCCTTTGGAGTAAGGCATGCAGGCAACCGACCAGGCCTATGCCCAGAGCATCCTTGGCAGGGCCCAGGTGCTAATACCCACAGGCAGCCTCCACCCCAGTTCACCTACCCATGAGCCCACACATCCAGCCTCTCACACTTCTGGAAGGAAGTTCCTGCCAAGGAGGCCCCCTGCGTCCTTCCCTGGGCCACCCAGCCTCTATAAGCTTGCCTGGGCAAGCCAGCAGCCTCTTGAGGTCCTCCGAGGGTGTCTTGTTTTTGGCAGGGGGCCCCCTCTCCTCTGTCAGGCTGGGTGTGGGTGCCTCTGGGCCCTATGAGGTGAGGGGGAAGCAGGTGGGGGTCAGAGCAAGAGGAAGCTCATTCCCTGATGAAAGCCAATTCAGTCAAAGCAGGAACTGAAGTGGGGGGAGAGGGGGAAGCTGGGGAGGAGAGATCTGTGCCGTCCCTCGAATCCAGGAACTATGCACGTGAGGAGAGGCCTTTTGTTGCCCAGGACCCCAGAAGGCCCTTCTGGAGCCTGCCAGGCCCACACTAACCGTCAGCAGCACAGGATGCTGAGGAGCCCCGAAGGGTGTGATGTGAGAGAGGAGCCAGGAACGCCTGTCTGCCCTGGAGGTTCTGAACCTCATTTCCAGAGATGAAACAGGGTAGTTATTGAGGTCAGCCATTTAACAAGATTGCCCCAACAAGCACCCACCCCACCCCCCACGAGGCACTGACAGGTTTTCATGAGTTCATGGGCTGAGATCCTCTAAGGGGCTCAGAGGTGATGCCTTTGATTTTGCAGATGAGGAAACTGACAATTCAAGTGACTTACCCAAGGTCACACAGGTAAGTAAACAGCAGGGGCCTTATGTGAGCCCACATCTTCCTGGCTCCAAGTTTAAGAATCCATCTAATAAAGGCTCACCCACCTCAAGCAACACTCTGTCTCTCTGTCTCTCTCTCTCTCTCTGTCTCTCTGTCTCTCTCTCTGTGTCTCTGTCTTTCTGTCTCTCTCTCTCTCTGTCTTTCTCTCTCTGTCTCTCCCTCTGTCTCTGTGTCCTTTCCTCCTCCTCCTCCTCCTCCTCCTCCTCCTCCTTCTTCTCTCTGTCTCTGTCTCTCTGTCTCTGTCTCTCTCCCTCTCTCTCTCTGTCCCTCTCCCCCTCTCTCTGTCTCTGTGTCCCTTCCTCCTCCTCCTTCCTCCCTCTCTCTTCCTCCCTCTCTTTTTCTCTTTCTTTCTTTTTCTCTTTCTTTCTTTCTTTCTTTCTTTCTTTCTTTCTTTCTTTCTTTCTTTCTTTCTTTCTTTCTTTCTTTCTTTCTTTCTCTTTCTCTCTCTCCTTCCCTCCCTCCCCCTCTCTTTATCTCTCTCCATTACCACATAATCTACATTTTGAACATTTTGACAGGATTAAGAAGCTATCTCTGAGCCTATTAATAACCACTGGTTTATATTTTCCTTTTGAAGCGTCTCCCTTCCCCTCACCAACTTCCATTTTTTCCAATCAAATCCGCTTTCTTAGTTGGGCACAGAAAGAAGCCTTGGCTGCCAAGAAGAGAAATGTGTTAGTCATCATCATGGAATAACATCTACACTTGGGAGGCTCAGCAGTTATGAGCAAGGGGAGTGTCTCACCCCACCCCTTGGTCCCATGCCCAACACCTTGACACAGAACTGGTGCTCTTGTTTCCTGGAGCATTAAGTTATGCCAGGTCTAGATGCATGATTTTGGCATGTGATGGTGGCCTGTACCTGCCTATAGCCTCTGGAGGGCCCCCAGCAACACCGGGCTTCTCCAGCCACACCTGTCCTCCAGCCTCACCCCTGCCGTGTGCTTCAGGTGGTGAGTGGGGCAGTCTCTGCCACCAAGACCCAGGAAGAAGTGTCCCTGAGAGATTTGCTCCCTCCCTTCCCAAAGCTTTCTCCCATTCTCCCCTCTCTGCCTGGCATTGCCCTGCTGTTCCCTGATAATTCCCATTGTGGCAACAACCCACAAGACCTTTCAAGGAGTTCTCAGGTCCCCATGGATCCAAAACAAACTTGTTCTTGAACCCTGAGGCACTGGCTCACTTTATTCCACCCTAACATCCCTTGTCTTCCCATTGTGTCAACTTGTAATGAATCTTCTCTCTTGTTTCTAGCCCTCTCATCTCTCTGACCCTCACTCAAGGAGTGACCTTTGGAACCCAGCCCAACAGTAACTGAGACAAGGGTCCATCCTCCACCAACGTCTTCCATGCCAGGACGCAAACTCGGTAGGACCAATGCTGCATAGGAACGGCATTAAGTCTGAGTCTTCTCCCCCAAAGGACCAAGGTGGTTTGGGGGAGAATGTACCCTAAGTGTTATGGGGGAAAGATTTGTATTTTTATGCTTACTACGTTTGAGAAATAAATCTCCATTAGGAGATCCATTTTTTTGTTTTTCATTTTTGTTTTTAAGGGAATTTTAGGGAATTTTCTCTCTGGCTCACTGGTTCTACCTCAGAATTCCAGGGAAAATCTGTTAAATACAACTCACAGTATAAGACTCACAGGACAGCGAGGTGAGGTGGTGGATAGAGTGCCAGGACCAGAGATCAAATCTGGCCTCAGACGCTTCCTAGCTGTGTGACCTTGAGCAAGTCACTGAACCACATTTGCCTCAGTTTCCTCGTCTGTAAAATGAGCTGCAAAAGGAAATGGCCAACCACTTTAGGATCTCTGCCAAGAAAATAAAAAAGTGGATTCACCAAGAGTCAGACATGACTAAGTAAATAGCAACATATGACTCATATTTAGAGTGTTCCTATAAGGAATTCACAGTCCCTACTTGAAAGGAGAACCTCCTTTGTACGCCTCTCTCAGTGTACAAAATACATAACAAATATGGGACAGCTACTTATTTCTTCTACCACAAAAGAAATGCCTGAAACCCGTAAGATGCGCAGGCGCCTCTGGACACATCTGTAACATGAACCAGTAACTGTTACTTAGCACACGCTCCCAGGAGGCAAAGACAACAGTGTTCTGGCCTCCCTTTGGCCTGCACTAGATGCGCTCACTACTCAGGAGCCGGCATCTGCTGGCAAGCCCAGGCCCGGCTTGGGGGCTGACCTTCCAGAGCAGAATCCTCCGGCTCTGGTGACAGCTTCCTCTGAGAAGCCAGAGCCACAGCACTCACCGCCAGTCAGCACCTGATTCTGAAGCTACAGAACCTCCAGCCGCTGACCCAGCGTCCACGGGCAGAACTCATAGCCCTTGAAATCACTGTTCAGTCACCTCGGCTCGGGGAGAGGCAGCTGTGGAAGGGAGGGTGGCACCACCCCTGCAGGCCCGACCTGGCCAGAACGGGCCTTTCTGCCCCTTTGCAGGAGGCATTCTCAGAAGCTTCTGCTCAGGGGCCCTGGAGCTCCCTCCTGCCAGGCCTCCTGAATGTCATCTTCTTCTCCTTGGAGCAGGAGCCGCTTTTACTTTTTCTTTGTATCTGAAAGTGCTTGGCAAAGTTCTTGGAAGGCGCGTAATAAATTCCTGTTCATTGATTGAAACTCCAGCTAGCTTGATGGAAGAAAGGGGGGACTATGATAAGCATCCTGGCACTCAGCTCACTCACCACCAGGCAGATAACATGACTCGTCCAAGGTCACTAAGCCAGCAAGTTTCTGAGTCAGGACTGGCGTCTGGGTTTGATGTCCCTGCTGGCCACATCACCCCTGGGCCATCAGTGACCTGTGCTCAGGGACGTGAACTACCCCATCCCTGGGTCTGTGATAGCAGGACTTGGAAGGCTGAAAAGGGTTCTGTTAAGGGTTCTGTTTGCAGAAGAGACCCACACAGGCCGGAGGAGCTGCCTTAGGCATGGAGCCAGTGACCCAGCCCTGGCCAGCTGCTCTCAGTGGGAACGGAATGCAGCTGCTCCTTGGGGGAGATCACGGCTGCAGCCTCAGGAAGCTTTGGTGTCTGGGGCAGCCTGTGAAGCTCGGGCTGCCCTGGGGTTACTGGGGCCCAGACCCTTGAAGGACTGGGCTGGGCCTAGCTGTCCTCAGGACCCCAGGGAGGCTCCTTAGGATCCTCTTCTCTCCACAGACTGGTGATAAGCAGACTGAGAGGCTGTGCTGGCAGAAAGAACACATTCTTCCATTTCCACATGTGGCTGGCTGGCTTTTTCCATTTTCCGGTTTCAAAGTCCCCTGGGAGGCAGAATTAGAGGCTCACAGGGCTCAGAGACCTCAGAGGCCCTCTAGCCCTGAACAGGAACCCTCTGGACAGGGAGGAGAGTGGGGGGGAGCCTACCACCTTCCCAGGTTGCTTGTCCTCTCTGGGAGACGGCCACATTGTTAGGAAGCTGAACTCTGGCTCTCAGCTTCCACTCCAGCCCACTGCTCCTGGAGCAGAGCAGGCTAAGCCTTCTTCCATGTTAGAATTCCCAAAGCAAACATTCACATTACCCCCTCCCATCCCCTCCTCCTCTCTGTCTGTCTTTTCTTCTCCAGGTTAAACACTCCCATTGCCTCCCATGGCCCTTACCATGATGAAGTGTCTTCCAGACACTTAGCAATATCCTAAGCCAAATGTGGCCCCAGAGCCTGACCAAGGTCGTCAGAGTCCTTTTTCCAATATATTAGGTCTCTTAGTCATCAACATTCATTAAATGCCTACTGTGCACCAAGTCCAGAGCCTGAGATGACATCAGCTGGCTCGGCTATCATTATGGTTGCCCCACATGCCCATACCACACTGAGCTTGGAGTCTGCTAAAATCTCTAGCTTGTTTTCAGATAAACTGCCATCTAGCCTCACTGGCCCCATTTTGTACATGCAGAGTTGATTTTTGAACCAAAATTCAAGACTTTCCATTCCTTTACAAGTTTATCTTCCTTGATCCAGTCTAGTGCTCTGAATTGTTGAGATCTTTGTGAATCTTAGTCTGTCCCCCAGTGTGATAGCCATCCCAACCAGCTTGGGGTCACCTGCAGCTGTCTCTGCCTTTATCCAAACTGTTGCTCAGGCAAACAAACATGTTAAAGCACACTTGGTCACTCCACTAGAAACCTTCCAAGATGGCAGCTCTTGAGGCTAAACCATTACACAATTTCTTTCTATCTCCTCTGCTAATCTTGGTGGGATTGTGGATCACTGCTTCCCTTTGGGCCTCAGTTGCTGAGCCCTATCCCCTCTTCCAGCACTCAGCCAATGGTTCTTTGGGGCCACTGGGGAGCTGGTATCTTTGTTTGTTTTAAGTTTTTTAACCCCATGTAATTTCTGCTTGGTTGTGTCTACCTGGGTGCCTCTTGACCTTTGCTTTGTACCTGGAAACATTGCTTGGCTCTGTGCAGAAATATGAATCCCTCTGTTTGGACTCACACTTCCACCTTTGCACCATGGGAGACGGGGCCCACATTGGCCTCTGGTCTGAGCCCTGAAGGAAGACAATGTTTGGAAGACGCAGACGAGTAAAGAGTGGAGTCCAGAATGGTACAAAATGGAGGCAGGAGGTGGATAGACCCCCAGCAGAACAAGGAAGGCTCGGGGCCACCCAGAACCTGCTCTAAGTGTCAGAAGGGAGGGATTCAAGTTCAGATGGGCTTGTCTGGCCTAGCCCTTGACCAACTCTCATCAGGCCCATGTCCTATCCCTTATCCCTTGGCTCTTTCAAATCCTTAGGTTTCCGATTCTGAACAAGGGCTCCCGTCAAGTCAGCTGCTAACTTGCTCTTGGTGTCATAGGAACAAAAGGGCCTTAGTAGAACATGGATGAGATCCTAGCAACCATCTGCTTCCAGAGCAGCAGCATCATGATGTACAGGCCACAGAATGATGGACCAACTATAGGACAGTGGACCAGTCATGGAAGGGCTTTCCTTCCTTAGTTGGAGCACAGACATTCTGTAACCAGTCCTGGACAAAGAGATGGGAAGTTGCCAGGTTATCAAGCTGTGAGTGGAGGCTCATCCAGACAGAACCAGATAAGACTTCCTGCCTGGTTATGTGCGAGGAATTGAGGGTGATGTCAGATGACACGCCCTCCACAGCGGAGGGAGAGTGATGAAGACTTTGTCTCACCTCCAAGGCCTTGCCGTGTGTCCTGCTGCTCCTCTGTGCTGTGTCTAGTCTTTTCTTCTCTCAGGAGAAGAAATACTAGAGATGGCTCCACACTTGGTAGCTTTGAAACACCAAGTAGGCAAAGCCACAGCATTCTGAGCCGAGTCTGTGCTAGGATTTGATGGACACCGGATGGCGAAGAGCAAAGACCCTGAAGACCTGCTTGGCCTGGCACAGACCGAGGACAGCAGAAAGGGAGCTGTGGTGGTACCCCCATTGGCTAAGCCAGGTTTAGAGGTGACCCTGGTGGGGTAAGTGCTGTGCAGAATCATCTTCACACTTGAGCTTCATCTCTCCAGAGATAAAGGTGGTACAGAAGAGAATGCTTTATGCTCCCTCTCCTTACTCTATATTTATAGGAAATATCTCTGTAAAAGTTAATTGATGTTGCTTCATGTTCACTGAAATTGGGGCATTAGTTGCTTGGCAGTAAGAGAGGGAGAACACACCAACTGGGAGCTCAAGCCAATATCATTCAAGAGAGAATGCTAGCCCCTCCATGGAAGCCTCTGGAATCCTCAGGGATGGGAGGTAGAGACCACTTCTCTCTGGGAGAGCAAGTCCAGAGTCACATTATGAATGATCAGAGTTCAAGTTGGCTTTTAAGTTGTGTGATTCATGGCCATGACTGACAGCCTGCTCTGATCAGCAGCTCCTTCTTTCTCTGCATCAGCTCTGACAGGGCTCCTGCAGAATTCATGGGGCCAGGGCCAGGGGCCAGGTGGGATCCTTGAAGGTCTCTCTCAAAACATTCAGGACATGAAATCTAACATATGTGCTCTATGTATGGGAATTGAGGCCTCCCCACTCAGCTCTATCTTTTTTCCTTTTGAAAAGAAATGAATGATGTGTGAATAAGGAAACAGGCTAAAGTTATAAAACCTCCCTGGACTGTGGCCCAAGATGCCGCCAATCTATCCAAACCCAAGAGATGGGGAGCAGATCCTGGTGAAATAATGTAAGAAACATACAGGGCTGAGACAGAGCTGGGGCCAGAGCATTTATCTTCCAGGGGAAGAATGAATGTCTTCTGCTTCCACAGAACGAACCCGCCTGGGAGCCTCCCCACTGCTGAAGAGAGGTGGCTTCATCCTCTGAGGCTCCTGGGACATCGGGGAGGGGCTGAAGCTCAGAACAGGAAGGTTGTAGCACAGGACCAGGCTCACCCCTTTTTGAAATCAGGATTCACCCCTTCCAAAATCTCCCATCTGCTCCTTGGAGTGCATTGTTGATACCCTTCCTTCTTGGCTGTAAACTCCAGGATCCTCTCTTTGTCGTGTCTCTACTGCCTTCAGTACAGGGTAGGTTCTCAAGGAATGAATGAATGTTCACAAGAGAAAATTGAACTAATTCCCCAGATTGTTTTGAGCCCTAGCTGAAAACACCACTTACTATGGAAAGACTATCCAATCGATCCCCTCCCCCCCTCCCCCCCACCCCGAGACCACAGAAAGTCTGAGGAAGGACACACAGCCCCAGATTCACCAGGATGGTGGACAGAGCTCTATGTCAAGGCTCTTCTCCTGTTAGGGTGGTGGCTGGGCACCAGGACAACAGGGTCTTAACCTCTGCCCTTATTACCAAGTCTCGTTCATTCTCCATCATCATCATGACTGAGCTGCAGCTGGGGCTCAGAGACCACTTTACTTACATGATTGGGTTGGATCCTCACAACAGCCCCAGCAGCTGAGTGATATTATCACCCCATTTTACAAATGGGGAAACTGAGGGTCCTCAAAGTGCAGAGTCACACAGGGTTGTACATAGGAGAGGTAAAATTCGCACTCAGGTTAACCCACTACCAATCTAGTAATGACTCATCAAGACTGGTGACAGTGGTGGTGAAATGGGCAGAGCCCTGGACCTGGAGTCACGAAGTCTTGGATTCAAATTTGACCTCAGGCGCAGACTGATTGTGTAGCTCTGGACAAGTCATTTTCCCCATCTGCCTTGGTTTCCTCCTCTGTAAAGTAGGCACCTCCCTCCCAGGGCTGTTGTGAGGACTAAATGAGAGACTTTGTAAAGTGCTTAGCATACAGTAAGCACCATATGAATGCATTATTGTCAGACTACACGGTAGGCAGAGCCATGCTACCTTGGCCGGCAGGCAGCTAACTTCTTATGGCTCCCCTGATGCCCAGCACAATGCTGTAAACTGCAGGCGCTCTACAACTGTCCTGTGTCTCTGTGGGTGAATCGGTAGGATGGACTTTCAGAAAAACAAGCTGTGAACTGATAATACCTATTCTGTTTCTAATGAAAGACATTAATAATTAATACTGTGTACCAATTTGAGGTGACAAGCCTGAGAGCCAGGGGGTGGGGGACCTGAGGGGAACAGCACTCACAAGACCGGGCCTTGAGTCCAGCCCCAGATTCAGACTCTCCCTCCCAGAGTCCTAGGGCTCTCTGGGCCTCAGTTCCCTCCTCTGAGAACAGGGAAGTTTGCAGTGGCCACTATTGCTGACCAAGTGGACAGCCCTCCATCCTCAGGGTTAGAGGCTAGGGGTCTCCCAGAGCTCAGCTCTGATGAGGGCCCAGGAAGGCCCCTGGCACTGCCAAGCAACGGCAAGCAAGAGCTGGGCTTGGAGCCGCCCAAGTTAGCACACAACAGGACAGCGGGCTTTACAGATGGCCAAGGGCCCTGGAACCACAGGGAAATGTTTTGTTCCTTCCATGTAACTCCTCTTGCTTCCTCTTTCTGGTATTTATTAATCTTCTGGTTAACCATTGAACCCAGAATGTGGCCTCCTCTGTTTTCGGATCCCTTTCTCCGAGTTGGTCTCAGGGGACAACTGGCTGAACAAATTTCACTTTTCTCTCTTTACTCTGAAACCAGAGGAAAATGGTAGAAAGGGAAAGGAGGAGAGTCTGTGCTTGGCAGCACCTTCTCCCTGGGCCAACCTAGCTTTTATGCTCAGAGGAGAGCTGGGGGCTGAGGGGAATCCTGCCAAGGACCACTGAACACCCCAACAGAGAGAGAGACAGAAAGACAGAGAGAGGAGAGAGAGAGAGAGAGAAAAAAGAGAAAGACAGAGAGAGAGAGAGAGAGAGAGAGAGAGAGAGAGAGAGAGAGAATGAGAGAGAGAGAGAGAGGGAGGGAAGGAGGGAGGGAGGAAAATGAGAAGCAAAGACTGTAGCAGAGAGACAGAACTCTGGAAATTCTGAGGCTGGTGTTAGCCCGGATTAACTTCTCTTGTCACTTCTTTTTGGTCCCTTGATTGAGGAAGTCAAAGACCAGATGAATTTGCAAAATGAATTTTATCAAACAAGCAAAGAAAATTAGTTATATTATACAAATGTTGTACAAAAATAGGAAAACAATAGACCTTTCCAGTTTATTTCTGTAGTACAAATACAGTCTTAATACCTAAACCAGGGTAAGACAAAAGAGAAAAAGAAAACTACAGACCAATAACTTTAATGAACGTGGGTGCAAATGTTTAAAAATAAATTCAGCAAATAAGCCACAGCAACATATTTAAGAGATCATACACTATCACCAGGTTAGATTTATACCAGGAACATATGTTTTATGATTTAACATAAGGAAAACTATAAACATAATAAGCCATATTCATAACAAATAATTGTAAATTTATATTATTATGTCCATAAATGCTGAAAAATCTTTTAAAAATAAAAAAATTTTGTTTAAAAACAATAACACTAAAAGGCACATAGAAAATAAACTGTTTATTAATATAGTAAATAATATCTATCTAAAACAAGAGCAAAATATATGTAATGAAGGGCAGTTAGAGGCCTTCCCAAGAAGATCATGCATAAAACAAGAATGCCACAATCAAAACTACTATTTAGCATAGCTCTGGAAATGTTAGCTACAGCAATAAGACAAGAAATAGAAATTGAGGGAATAAAGACAGACAAAGAGGGAATAAAATGATCACTTTTTGCAGATAAAAGGTGATCTACTTAGAAAACCCTAATGATCCAACTAAAATGAATTGAAACAATAAAGTCTGCAAAATTGTAGGATATAAAATAAATCCATACAAATCATTATCATTAAACACAAAACTCATCAGGAAGAGATAGAAGAAGAAATTCCACTCAAAATAATTACAGAATATGTAAAATATTTGGGAGGCTACATGTCAAGACACAATCAGAAACTAGATGAATTCTACAAAACACTTTCCATAGAAATAAAGACAGACTTAGATATTTAGGTAAATAATAATTGTTCATGAGTAGGTCAAGAAAATAACTTTTTAAAAAATACTCATTCAGCGGCATGCTAATAAAATTACCAACAAGTTATTTTATGGATCTAGAAAAAAAAATGAAATTCATCCAAAGAAACAAAAGGTCAAGAATTCTAAGGAAAGAAATTTTTAAAATGAGAAAGAGGTCCAATAGTACCAGATTACAAAGAAGAAACCAGTAAAATGATTTGGTGAAAAATATAGATTTCCATCAGTGGGACAAATTAAGTGCCCAACATAACAGAAGTAAGTGAACATAGAAGCGTAGTATTTTATAAATTCAAAGACTCTAATTACTGTGGTTACTGCACTTGGATAAAAATTGCTGGGAAAACTGGACAACAGTCTGGCAGAAACTAGGTATAGACCAACACGTCATACACACACACATATACGTATGTATGTATGTATGTATGTATGTAAATATCTGAGGCTGGATTTGAACTCAGGTCTTCCTGACTCCAAGCTCAGCACTCTACTCCCTAAGCCATCTAGATGCCTCTTTAGTCCCATTACAACTAGTCATATGACCCCAAAAGATTCAAGAAAGAAGAAAAATACCCCTATGTGCAAAAAATATTAGTAGTCTTTTTGTAGTTGCGAAGCAGCAGAAACTAAAGGGCTCAGTTCTTTGGAGATTAGCTGAATTAGTTATAGCAGAGCATCAATGGGATGGAATATCTTTGTGCCATGAAAATGGTGGAATGGAGAGTTTCAGAGGAAATGGGGACAATAGCCATGAATTATACAGATTGAAATGAGCAGAATTAGGACAGCGCTTCACACAAACACCTTTCAAAGACTTGAGAACTCTAATTAGTGCATCACAGCACACAATTCTAGAAGATGAATAATGAAGACCCTTAACCATCCACCTTCTGCCACCTCAAGCTGATGTAATGGGAATCTGAAGCTCTTTCCTGCCCCTACCCCCTTTGCTTAAGTGGCTCCGGGAATGTTCACGTGGAGCCCATGGCGAGAAGCTTGTTTTTTGGGGGGGGAATGGCCACACCTTGTTGCTTTGTAATTGGACAATGGGTCAAGTGGGCTGACCCAGTTGAAGCCTATATATATGCCCTGATGTGAGACTTTGCTTTGGGGCTCATTTTGAGAAGAGCCCCAATGAGATGAGACTCTGGGAAGCCATTGAGCACCCCCTCCCCCGGCTTTGAAAAACCCAGATGTTGGTGCTTCCCTCTCTGGTAACTTGAATAGGTAATGGATGTGATGGTCAGGTGATTTGAAGCCCATCTGCTGATCTGTTTCTTGGTCTGCTTGTAGCTTGTGTTTGTAACTTGTGCTTGTAACTTGGCTTTGTATCCTCTGGAGTTCAGGGTGCTGACTTCTCCCCCTGAACTAGATAAATGATATGTTTGTTTGATTAAAGAAACATTGTTAACCCATTTTGAGTTGCTTTCCTTTAGTAAAGCAGATCTAAGAACCTGTGCTAGCAGCCACCCTAGGTATGCTAGGGTGCTTGCTGATACAGCTGACAGACTTCAGACACAGGATGAAACACCGGACTTTGGACATGGAGAATTCTGGACAATGCAAGAACCCATTCTGACTTGACTATGAATATTTGTTTTTTTTCTTTTTTTAATTGTGCAGTTGGTAAAGAGAAGTAAGAAGACAAGAAAATAAGTGCTTGTTAGTAAAAAAAACTAAAGAAAGATTTATGAGGAAAATCAAAGCTCTGGGATATAAAGAAATGACGTTTCTAACTCTTCGCTCTGCTTTTGAAGGGAAGGACACTTCCTCATCATGGATCTCCAGAATGGGCTGAACTCACACTCCTTTTATAACAGCCCATAAGCTATGGCCAGCCAGCTTTAGGAACCTGATAGAGTTGTCTATGAACCCTTGTCTGATAGGTTTGGCTTGAATTCCATGGCAACCTATGGACCGTGTCCATCTCTGATGCAAAAAACAAGCTAAGCTGTGGTAGAGACAGGAAGACTCTGTTCTAAAGCATTTTGCCTAAACCTGGAGCCCAGGACCCTGCAGAACCAATGAGGTTCCAAGGGAAGGCTAGTTGCCTTCTCATTGTCATTGGGAAAGTTAATGAGCCTTCAACAGCCCAAGCTATAATGGGAAGGATGAGAAGGGGATTGCCAAAATTCCTTAACTTTTCATTGGCTTCTAAAAGCAAATCAACTATCCAAGAGTTAAGGGAAGCTTCTCTTGCTGCCTTGACTGCCTGAGTTCCCCCTGACAGCTGCATCTCATGGCTGGATCACCTAGGACTTTCATATGCTACCTAAATCTCATGGGGTCCTCATAGCTAACTGGAAGAGGAGGAGGAAGACAGGGCAAGTTGTAATCCTGGCTTTACAGGGGAGGAAACTGAGGCTTGGTAACCTGAAAGGGCTTGCTCAGCTAGGAAGTGGTAGAGAGGGTCTTTAACCCCGATGCTATTCTCTAGGGGTGGGGGAGAGGGTGAGGGGTAAGGGGAAGGTGAAATTAAGGAAATTAGTGACAGAAACTTCAAAGATGTCAGTCCTTATTAGATTACAGCCTTGTAGCAATTGTTAAACACTAACCCTTCCTCCACAGTCCCAGGACCTCCTCCATCCTGAAACCATCAGAGTTAATCAGGTAGTGATCCATTTCTCAGTGGGGCAGCACAGAGCAGGGTACACCATGGCATTGCCGGGGAGCATTCCAATTCCAGCACTTTCTTGGAAGCTGTCCACTCAAGCTTTAGCCTTATATAAATTGGGGCCATTGTTTATGAAGATGCAGCAAGTCTTTCTTTACACAAGCCATTTCTGAGAAGGAGTGTATGAGGTGAGTCCTAGATTGTTGAATTACTTTGTAATAGGAAGCCTGAAGATGAAAATGCCCACATCATTGGCAAAACTTCTGTATTGATGGTGGCTAGGCTGAGAGTGGGGAGGATTGTTGGATGGTCTTTACCAGATTCTTAAGGTTTATAAAGTACTTTCTCACAACAGCCTCGTGAGACAAGGAGTACAAATATTATGTCCCCTCCCCATTTAACAGATGGCAAAACTTAGGAGGTCAATATGACCCTTGACATGATCTCTGGCACATTTAGGAGTTATACACACACACACACACACACACACACACACATAAACACATATATAATTGTGAACCCAGTTAACCTCCCTTCTCTTCCCCCCCCCACTCCCCCTACTACAAAATCCATGGCTCACTGGATTGAAAATGGCTGAGTTATTGGAACTTGGAGCTGGGACAGAAACAAGCAGAGAGATGGGAATGGGGATCTACAGATCATTGACTCCAGAGCATACCCACTCTTCAGATGAGCTGGGAGTTGGAATGTGGAACAGGTAGGTTTCATAAATGAATGCACTAGACTCAGAGTCAGGGAGGCCTGAGTTAACTTTTGTGTGCCTGAGTTTCCTTATCTGTAGAATTGAGATCCTACATCACAGGATCATCGAGAAGATTTAATGGGATAATATTTGTAAAGGGCTTTCCAAACCTTAATTGGCATATAAAATGTAAATATTCTCATTCCTGGATCAAAGAGCATGAGGACAATGTTCAGTTCTATATCTGAAACTTCATACCGAGCAGAGGGCGGGGACAAACACTGGGTTCAGGGCAGGGCCTCACAGGGATTCACCCTGGCCGTCTCTTATCTCTAGAGATGAAAGTCTAGCAGAGTAAGTGGACTGGGCTGTTCCCCAGCTTGTGAGCAGGTTCCTGTCCAGCCAATCAGGACAGGGGCTGCCTAAGGATGCAAGAGAGTTTCAAGGGCACTCAAATGTCCAAGAAGGTAAGGGAGGAGACTACTCATACAGAGAAGCCGGGCTTGTAATCTAGGTGAAGATCTTCAGAGTCTGGAGAGGAAATCTGTCTTCTCTTTCTTAGCCAGAGAACCAGAGTGCAACAAGGGGACTGTCAAATGTCTGAGCAGCAAAACCAGGGGGAGCAAGCTCCCTGTGGACCTAAAGCCCAGAATGATGTATTGTCTTAGAACCTAAGGGAGAGGATGGCCTTTGAGGTAGGTATGCTTGGGGCTTCCACACAGAGTTCTAGGTCTGAAGAAGAGGGAACAGCAGTCCCCACCTTAATCCAGCAACTTGAAGCTAACATCAGCCTAGATGCAGCTGGAATAACCAGCCAGATAGCACTGGGCTGTTCGAGACCAGGAATATAACATGTAACAAGGGACGGAATCAGGTAAGTAGGGGCGAGTGAAGGAAACTGGATCACCAAAGGGGTGAAGCCAGAATGGAGACACCTAGTCCCATCCCTTCCTTTTACAGATGAGGAAATTAAGCCAAAGTACAATACCCAAGGTCGCCTGGGGAGCATGCGTCAAAGTGGAGATTCACATTCATGTGTCTGCGACTTGAAACCCAGAGCTCCTGCAAAACTGGACATCCTGAACTCCAGCGACTCTCTGTCACCCCCAGCATCAAAGAGAAATTCTGGTTCTTCAAGCCCTTCATAACCCGGCTCTTCTGACCTTTCGGTCTTCCCATCTTCTTACACCTTTCCTCTTCCTCCTGCCCCCCAAGACACTTCATCTCCCGACACCAGATTTTCTCTGGCTGGCCTCAGTGCCTGGAATTCGCTCCCTCCTCCCAGGCTTCCTTCAGGACTCTGCTAAAACCCCCACTTTCTACAAGAATTTTTTTCCCAATCCCTTCACTGCTAATGCTTTCCTCCAGAGAATGCGTCCTCTAGCTTATTTGCTCATTGTCTGCGTGGTGTCTTTCCCGTTAGATAGTAAGCTCCCTGAGGACAAGGGCCTTTTATCTCCCCAAAGCATAGCACAATGCCGGTCACAGGGTGGGGGCTTAATAAATGTTTCTTGCTCCCTAAAAACAACCCAAAGCTCTTCTTGGTCGGGGCGCTTGTGGGAAGGATATTGCATTTGGGGGCAGAGAACCCGGAGTACATGAGTACCATCGCTTAGCTCCCGGGTCTTCACCTCTCCCTCAGTCGCACGAGGACTTCAGATGAGGTCATCTCTGCCCTCTTTGACGTTCTCTGTAGTTTTGAAGTTTGGATTGTCGGAAGAAATTGTTCTTGAAGGGAATCCCTCCCATCCCATCTCACAGAGCTTAAGCGGCTATGTGCCCACCTCAGATAAACTCACTTCCCTGGAAAGTGAGACAGAAGTGAGTCAACTCTTCCTATGTAGTTCTTTTAAAAGGGTCTCCCCACAAAGAGGAAGGATCTCAATATGTTTCTTGAGAGCCCAGAGAGTCCGATGGAGCAACACAAAACCCGTACTGAGAAAGAGAACTCAGAACCAATACTGGGGGCATTCTAAGAAGGCCTCATTGCGAATGTTCTGGGTTGTGAGCAGAAGCGCACCAAGTGTTGGGCCAGCCACCTGCTGCTTGCTTCGAAGAGCAGCGGCCAGCCTCTCTCCTCCACCCCACAGAGCATCAGAGCTCCACCAGCCAATTTCTCTGCAAGGTGTGCCTGGCTCCGTGGGGGGTCAGGGAGAGAGGCCAGGCTTGGCAGCCGCTTGGGATGACCCGAGGCCTTGGCACAGGGAGAGTGAGCCGGTATTACTTCCCGGATCATTGCTAGCTTCACTGAGCCCCGTGTTCCTCCGAAATGGATTTAGAGAGAGAAGTTCATGCCTGACTTTACCCATTAAAACATCAGCTATGTTTATTTTCTAGGGGGCCTATAAAGATGGAAGACATTTTATAATATAAAACAATGATTAAGACATTGCTGGGAACGTGGGAATGTCTTTTAAAGAAGAATTGATAAAAAATCTCACTGAAAGCTTGGCTAAGATGGATAGAGATGGTCAACTCCAGATAAACTAGTAGCTTGAGCTTAAGCAGCAGCTGAACGTAATGAAGGAGCAAAGAGGGAGGGGCAGGTCAAAGCCAGGAGAACTGGGGGTGGGGGTGGGGAGTCGCAGATTCAGTGCACCTGAGGCTAGGAGACCTTGACACTAATCTGTCAGGCAATAAGCATTTATTAAGCACCTACTGTTTGGTGAGCACTAGACTAAGCCCCAAGGATACCAAGAAAATGGCTAAAGCAGGCAGTCCCCTTGAGAAGCTCATAATCTGGAGGGAGAGAAACTCACAGAAAAAGCAGATAAAAGAGGGAGGGGGAAAGGGAGAGTACTGAGCTCCAGAGGGGTGATGAAGTCCTGAAGAAATGAGGAGTGATGAGGTGAGTACCTGGGTTGCCTCTTGCAATGCTGAAGGATCTGGGAGGGTCTCTCTGATGCCCACCCTCCACTCTCTTTAATCAGAGGGAGGGAGGGAGCAGGGCTTGCTAAGGACCTGTGACTTTCAGAATCAAATCCTTATAGGACGATGAGTTTCCAGAGATTGAGAAGTCTAGGAGAAAATGCTTTTGCCATCCTAGAATCCTCTTCTATTCTTACTGACTTCCTGTGGCTGTAGAAGTCAGGACTGTGTTCTTAGTGCTACCCACCCCCTAGGCTGGTAGTAGAGACTCAGTGATGAGAAAGTCCATTTGGCTGGAGTGCAAATCAGAAACGATTCTGAATTCTGTCTCAATCTAACCTTGTGTTCATAATAAAGAGAGGAAGAAAAAGGCAAAGGGCTGGATTTCTGGGATCAAAGGAGGAAAGAGGAGAGGCCAAGATAAAACTGGGATGCTGGGAGCCCCTCAGAGAACAGAATGGACCATAAAGGTTACAGGTTCTGTAGGGACTGCAGAAAAATCGTCCAAATAATCATTCTGAGTGATAATCAGGGGAAATGTGGGCAGCAGAGTGGGAAGGGAGATAGGGGCAAAGGATCACCTGGGCACCAGGTGTCCAAGGTCAGGGACAGAGGCAGGTTCTTGAATGTGTTGTATCTGTAATGGTTTATAGCTTGATGCAGGAGATAAGGTCAGGCTTCTCCTAGACAAGGCTAGACATAGAGACAGAGGTGGGATGATTCCGATAACCAGGAGCATAGCCCCACCTCCTAAGGGTTCTACTAATTCATGAATCTAACTATATCTGACCTCCTTATGACTGGTGCATTTGAAAATGTCCCAAGATCCCTCTCCTCCAAATAGCCCAGAACATCCAGTTTCTTTGGTCTACTTCAATAAAAAAAAAAAACTAGAACCCCTAACTATCTGGGGGTTGGGTTATTATGGGATCAATGGAGCCAACCTTCTAGGGGAGATTTCAGGATCTGCCTCTCCCTGGCCCATACAAGGACAGAGACCCAGTCAGTAATGAACAAAGAATGCACATTTCTCCTTGGAATCTTTCATGAGCCCCTCAGGAGGCTAGAACATAACCAGACCTTACATTTTTGGATGAGTGTCCCAAGCCAGAAAAAGTGGGACCCACACCAATGATTAACCCAGGGTAAGATGGCACCTTTAGTGATAATATACATAATCCTGATGAATTATCTGCCCCCCCCATATTTTATTTCCACTTCAGGAAAAATGAAACAGAACCTTTTTCTCACAGAGTTTTCTCCTCTTTCCATTCCATCTTGCTAGGTGCCTCTGAATTAAAATTTCTAATTCACAGCTCTGATCATGCCTGAGTCTGTGGATGGCTAGTTACTGAATACTGACCAAATCCATGAGCCCTTTATGACCTTGCTTCCCCAGCCTTATGGGAGCTCCATGTCTCCAGGTTTCGGTGTTGCTCTTGTCTCCCAAATTACTGACTCTGTGACTTTGCTCAGAGAAAGACATTCCCTGTGCTTGCAATGCCCTCCTCTCCCCTTCAGCAAGATACTACCCATCCTTCTAGGTCCAATTTATAATTTGCCTCCCCTATGAAGTCCTCCTTAATCTCCCTTACTCAGTGATGACCTTTGTACTATGCTAGAAAGGAGGTGTCATGTTAGTATAGTGGGAAAAGCAATGATAAATGATATGGGTTCAAATCTTGCCTCATCCACTTACTACCTTTGTGACTTTGGGCAAGTCATTGAACTTCCTTGAGCCTCAGCTTCTTGGTCTATAAAATGGGCTAGGGGTTGAAATAGCTGGCCTCTTTGGTACCTCTCAGCCCCATGAATCTCATGTTTCCATTCTGTTGGATGGGATCAAATTAGGGTTACTGGGGTATTTGCCTCATCTTTCTTGCCAGATTGTCAACACCTTCAAGGCAAGGACATTTTATTCATATTTAGATATGGCTCAGTATATACTAAGGACTAAATCCATATTTATTCAACCTGCATCCTTAAAGGGAGGACCCACACTGATGAAACCAATTATTAATGGAAATATCTACCAACTGTAGTGAAAGAAGAGACTGAAGACTTGAAATCAATGTTTCACAGGAATTGGCAGATGCTGGAAACCCCATCCCTCTGTCTGGCAATGTTGGGTCCTGTTAGTGATGGGTCGTTGCCTGAATGGTATCACCCAGAGTTTTCCTGGGAAAACTAGTGACCTACTTGCCATAAAGTAAGGTCTCCGGGCTCTAGGTTGGATATTAATCATGGTACACAAGTGAGAATCCCAGGGATGGGTTAAGGGATAGTCTACAGCTCATGTTGTAAAACAGAGATGGTTTCTATTAGTCTGTCAATAAGTCAGGCTGTTGTAGGAAGGATCTCAAGTCTGTTCCTAGCTAGTGAGCAAGTCACTTTTCTAGCCAATGAGAGTGGGGGCCCAAGTGAGTGGTAGCAATGGAGCAGAAAAGTTGGGTGAATTTCAAGGATCAAGGCACCCTTTGCTGAGGGTCTATCCATGGAGGTAGAAAAGGACTAAGGGGATAATGTGCCAAACTGTGAGCAAGGAATCGTGAGAGCCACGCAGGAGTCAGGGTGGTATCTGTGGGGCGAGAGCAGAATAGGAAATGTGTTTGCTCAAGGACAGTGGTAAGCCGTGTGCTTTTCCAGCTTGATGTACCAGCCTCATCAAACTCTGACTTAGTCTACAGCAGAGAAGTCACTACAGATGGAGAAGAGAAAGCGGCCCCTCAAATTCAGCCATGGGCATGGGATCTAGGAACAAGGATTCAGAAGCATACTTTGGAGTGGGGGGCACTGCATATAATGTCAGGAATTTTTGATGTGTTGCTTAGTTTTGCTGAACTTGGCCCTGTTCTTATGGTTGTTAATTGATCTCTGGGAGGAGGAGAGGGAGGGATACACAGGGAAATGTAGATGATGAAAAAACAAAACTTACCAACACATTATTAGTAAAATGAAATGTAGCACCCAAAACAGGCCATGCTACCTCAGAGAACAAAAAATGAGACTATTGCCTGGACACTCTCCACTGTTCCTTTGGTGGAGATACGATCTCAGCTGCATCGTACTGTCCTCATTGGGACTGATCACAGCTCATCCTTTGGCTCTCTTGTCTGTTTCCTCCCAGCATGCTTGAGCCCATCCTCTGGTTCTCTGAATGTTTCATGGAACCAAAGCAGGCTCTCCTTTGGTTAGCCCTTGCCCTATGTGGCCAGACTATATCCTTTGCCAGTCCTATACCTCACCTTTCAGATGGCATTTCTTATTCTTCTTCTTCTGTGCAAATCTTTACTAATGCCCTCCACCATTGGCCTTTGGAGTTATCAGAGACCACAATATTCCATTATTTAAGTTACGCAACAACTCCACTTTGCAAAAAAAGAAAAAAAGGAATGGGGGCAGTTAGTTGGCACAGTGAATAGAGCACCAGTCCTGGGGGAGGATCTGAGTTCAAATCTGACCATAGACACTTGACACATTTACCAACCTTGTGACCTTGGGCAACTCAACCCCCAATTTCCTTGCCTTCTCCCCTCAAAAAAGACCCTTTGTTTCAGGGGAAAGTATGGGGTCATTAAAAGAATTATGCAGCTATTACTCTGTTATATTTTGGGTCCAACTCATGTATCTGCAATGTCTACACAATGTAAATGTTCTTTTAAAAATATTTATTTACTTTTAGTTAACAACATTCAGTTCCGAGATCCCCTGAGTTCCAAATTTTCTCCCCCTCCTTTTCCTTCCCCCTCTCCCCATGGAGGCATGCAGTTCAATATAAGTTCTACAAATACCTTCGAATTAAACACTAGTCAAGTTGTAAAGAAGGATTATAATCAATGGAGTGAACAATGAGAAAGAAGAAACAAAACAAAACACAAAAGACAGAGAGCAAGTGGTTTGCTTCAATCTGTTTTCAGACTCTGCAGCTGTTTCTCTGCATGTGGATAGCCTTTCCACCATGAGTCCTTTGGAGTTGTCTTGTAGCCTTGCATTGCTGAGAGGAGCCCAGTCTATCAAAGTTAGTCATCACAGATACAATGTGTCTGTAATTGTCAACAAAGTTACAATGTAAATGTTCTGATGTATAAACTCTTAGTTTTGTTCATCCAGCTACAGATCCTAGAGTGGATTGTAGACATTTCTCATTCACTTCCATTTTCCAGTGACGATAGCTAAAGCAAACTCTATTAATTAAGTAGAGGTAATTTAGGAAGTTCTGCAGTATTCCAGGGTTTGGTGCAATCAGCCCCTGGGTTACCTGCAAACAGGAACACGTGAAAGGCCTCACCAGATGGGAAGTCCAGCTAGACTCCTTGCTGGTCAGCCCTCCTGACAGTGTCGAACAGCTGTGGTAAATGTGCATCTCCCTGCTTTCTGCTTTGATATTAATCCTCAGAGGGTCACTAGACACAATCGTGTCTTCTAGGACAGCCTTCAGAGAAGTTTGTATGATTCCAAGGGTTGGTGGAAACTTTTAGTGAGCTTTTTGTTCAACAGAAACAACTGCCTTTAAAAACAAATCTTGTCAGCAAACAGCTCAGTGGGAGCATGTCTCTGAACCCAGGTTCAATGATTTCATTTGGCCCTGACTGCTAGCAGCTTCTTCGGAGGTCCAGCTGTTGTTACCAAGTCACTTGGAACTCTTGTTCCAATAAAGCAAAACCAGTTTAATTACACAAGGCATGGTCAAATCTAGCAGAAGCAGCCCTGGGCAGCCTAAACTCTAGCTGACCTTCTCCCTTCCCCAAGGTCAAGGTTGCCCCTTGGGAAGCGAAGCAGGAAGGAGAGGAAGCAGATTGTTCAACTGCTTTCCCATAAACTCCTCTCTCCCCCACCTTCTCCCATTAGACCCGAAGTGTAATCTCCTCCCCAACCCAAGGTAGAGAGTGATACCCTGTTCTCCCCCTCCTATGGCCCACTCAGCAATTACACTATGTTCTTGCTGTGTAAAGAGACAGTCACTGACAAGTTCTGACAAGCTAATCATCCTCTCTTAAAGATAGTAAACTACTGCTTATCTTTACATGGTAAACTCCAATCTAGGGCTGCCCTTCCATCTCCAGTGACTTTGTGATGGGGTAAGCCAGGAAGGGGAACATGGCTAGTTTTCATAGGAACATCTTGTTGCTCCATAACACTGTTCCTAAGCATCATTGTTTGTCCTGGCTGTTCCAGTGTTAGAGGTTTCATGCTTAACCTTGTCTCTCTCTGGACGTGCTTTACAGCAATGATGACCCCTGTGGCCCCACACATGGTCTCTTATCTGCCTGTGGCTGGCATTTAAATGGCAAAAGGAGATTTCCCCAAGGGCAGTCATGGCTTCCAACAGGATCAAGTACCCACTGCCCTCCAGTATGAATGCTGCAAAGGAGTGTGGCTATTGTGGTGGGGGGCGAATGTGGACTTTTCTTACCTTCCCACAGCAAGAGTGGATTAAAATGCCCCAAAAGGCTAAGTAGGGGTAAGAAAAGTGGAAAACCCCTCCTTTGCATTTTGTTCAGAAATGTGAACCAGAAATCAGTATGTCAAGGCATTACATGGCTCATTTTTCATGCCAAAACTATTCCTGAATCTCTCCAGTCTGTGCTGAAAGAATCTGAAGCAGGGATGGAGAAAAGCTGTTCTGAATGCTTTCATGTGGCTTCTACTGCTAGAAAAACACGCGCTTTCTCTGTCCAGGATCTGAACAACAGCCTCATTTAGAATCTGGCTTGACTTGCAGACAGGGTGTCAGAGTCTTTTTTTTTTTTAAAGGGAAAGAACAGGCATCATCCCAGGAGAAATAGACCCGTTTAATTGAAAGGTTGGCAGGGGATGCGGGGGAGAAGAAAGCTCTTGAAGGCTTCTCTCTTCAATTAATTCTTTTTTTCTTTTCCTCTGCTGCACGATCCTGTGACCTGAGAGCTGGAAGCACTTTAGTCCTGGATCAGACCTGTGGTTTCCAGGAGGCAGCAGAGGAGGGGGCTCTGTCTCCCTGGAGCACAGAACTTGAACACACACATTGACACTTGGCTTTTTTTTCTTCTCTTTTTCCAGAGGGGAAAGACCAAGGAGAACATTTTGAGTCTAGGATTCAGGTCAAGTTCCCTTTGGTAAAACAATCAAACCAAGTCAAGACGCAATGGCTAAGATCCTACTGTGTTCCAGGCATGGTGTTAAGTGGGGTTACAAGGAAAGGGGGAAGCCATTTATTAATGCCAAACACTGTGGCAAGTACTGGGGATCAAACGAAAGCCAAAATCCAGCTCTCACCCCCAACGAGCCCATCTTCTAGAGGGACAGGGCAGGTGACATAGAAACCACTTTCAGACAGGATAAGCCAGAGGCTATCTCAGAGGGAAGGTTGCTGCATGAAGGGCATCTATTCTTCAGGAGGAGGGGAGAAAGGAGTGTGTTACAGACACAAGGGGCAAGAACCGAGCTACTTTAGAGCTACTCTATACTGCCTGCTGCCTGTCTGTGCCAGAGCATGGAGGCAGGAGATGGGAGGTCATGGCTGAGGACCGTGCTACTTAGCCTGAACATGGATGATGTTCCTTAATACTTGGATGGAGCCACAGTCTTGTAGGTGAGGCATCTCAGAGCTCAGCCTTGCCTTTGCACCTTGGAAGATTTGGCGCCGAATTCTCCACCAAGGCTATACTGAGAGTAATAGAAGTATCAGGATTTGAACCCAAATCTCCCCCTCCACCACTTACTAGTGCTATGTCTGGGGCAAGTTCCTTGAACCTTGCTAAGCCTGTTTCCTTCTCTATGGATTCCGACAATACCTTGTGTGTCCCCTCCCTCTGCTTCCTCACTGCTTTTTCTTATAGTTCTCTCTGTAGATAGACAGCTCCTGGAGGGCAGGGAACAGCTTGTGTGTCTGTTCCCTTGTATGCCACAGAACCCCGGAGAGAGGAGGTGCCAGATCAATACTCATTGGCTGAGTGAGCCTCCCAGCAGGCTCTCCTGGCCTCTGTAGGAGAGACAGAACAAAGGAAGGGAAAACTGAAGCTGGGTCCTCTGTGACCTGACATCAGGTGGACAATAGTCTACTGCCCAGGGTGCTCAGTCACCATTGTGAGTGTGTATTTTGTGGGTGGGGGGGGTAGAGGTGGCTAAGGGGGAGCTTTAGCACCTCCAATACCATTTCTCTTGGAACCACATGAAAGAGACCTGCCCTTTGCCAGTCCAATGGTCTT
The DNA here is from genome assembly GCA_028646575.1 of Pseudocheirus occidentalis. Classification (NCBI taxonomy): domain Eukaryota; kingdom Metazoa; phylum Chordata; class Mammalia; order Diprotodontia; family Pseudocheiridae; genus Pseudocheirus; species Pseudocheirus occidentalis. Next base: position 205,355,154 of record CM053600.1, read on the forward strand.
GGGCTGAAATTCTTGGCCATTTGAGGAGGAAATGCCAGTGGGGGCCCAGAGGAGAACCAGAGTGAGTCAAGGTGGGTGGCTGTCTCATGGAGGGAGGGATGCTGAGACAAGACAGCCTTGTTTGCTATTGAGCACAGTGGTTAATTCAGGAGGTGTCCTGGAGCAAGGCATGGAAAGGCTCTCCTTCTCCTCTCCCCCTGCCCCAGCTGAGGCTCTCCTGGGCCTGCCACCTGGGAGAGGAGCCTGTGGGGTGTCCTCTTGCCCCCATCATCTGACTGTGATTGGTTGAGGTTCCAGGGTATGGGCCTGACAGATCTGATTAATTTTCTTCACCTAATTCAACAACCCTAATTAGGTGCTTACTGTGGCAAGGGACTGAGGATTCTGAGATCCAAACCCAGTAACTCTTCCCATAATAAGATATAGTAGAGCCTTTGAGGCAGATGGAAAGTGGCTCTGGGCTTGTAGGCAGGGGCTTCTACAGCTCCCAAAGGCAGCACCAAGGGCCAGGACGTGGATCCCTGACCTGGAAGCCAAAAGAACTGGTGTCTGGGCCTGAGGATGCCATGCATCGTCAGTCTGGGTGACACTGGGCTAATCCTCTTCTCTCTCAGGGCTACCAATTGTCCATCTGCCAATAAGATGCTTCTTTCAGGCTTCTATGCTCTGCAGGCCTCAGGAAGACTTTGGCCATGCACTTCAGGGAAAGGTGTGTGCTTAGCCCTCCCAGCCTCAGTTTACCAGGGACAGCAACACCTCTGAGCCACATGAATTTATGCTTCCAGAACCCTCAGTCTGGCTGCCCTCTGCAGTCACTTCTGCCTCTCCAAGGGGCAGAGATGACACTGACAGACTCCCAGAATCTCTGAGCAAAGGGACCTTAGAGGCATCTGGGAATCTCTAGGAATCAGCAGAAATCCCCACAGCAGCAGCTCCTGCTCCCTGCCTAGGGGCCCCTGGGTGGTTCTCTCCTTTGTAAAGGGAGGAGGCAGGTCTCTAGGCTCTTGGGGTCCCTCTTGGGCTGAGATGGAGGATCCCTGGAAGTCCCTTATCTAGCCCTGCCTGAAGACCATCCCCTTGAAGATCTATGCCCATTCCCCTCTCCTTCTTCAGGCTGAGGCTTACCTGCCAACACCCCAGAGAAGTGCTCAGAGGAGGCCAGCAGTATAGTGGACAGAGTGCTGGCCTCAGGAAGACTTTGGCCATGCACTTCAGGGAAAGGTGTGTGCTTAGCCCTCCCAGCCTCAGTTTACCATCTACTTCTCATCTGTAAAATGGGGATAATAGCACTCAACTCCAGGCTTGTTGGAAGGCTTGAATGACACAAGCCTGTCAAGTGATACCATAGGAATGTCTGCCATTATTATCAGCTGTCTTCATTATTAATAGCTCTCTTCTCTCTGGCACAGCTCCTTTTCATGGAAGCCTAGGCACAAGACATTGCGCTGGTTTTCACATTGCGGCAATAATCACTCAGGGAGAGCAGAGAGGCAGAAATCAGGATCATGGTCCCATGGAGGCCACCACGTGGCCTTGGACTGTCTAATCCCATCTAAAGTGGCTGGGGATGAGAAGATGAACCATTCCTTTTCTGGAGAAACCAACTTAGACATCCCTATCCCACGGCTGTGCCACTGGTGATGGTGCCTCCCCGTGGGCAGAAGAGGTCTCTTTTTGAAGCTGAATAGGGTGACCTGGAGAAGCTGGGGGCTAGGAGACTTAATTTCTGCTTTTAGCCAAGATGGGCTGGATCTAGGGGAGTCATGGGACAGAGAATCAGGAAGATATTAGCCCTCAGGGCATGGCAAAGGCAGCCCTGGAATGGCTGGCCATCCTCCCCCATCTAACCCCCTCCGGATTTACTGCTCCTTCATTATTCCTCTGCATGACATGATTCCACATTGTTACTGCCATGTGTGAGAACAAGCCAAATCGGCTCACAAGAAAGGATGCACCCCAGCCTGGACCAATCCCTTCACTCTAGGGAGGAGTGCCCAGCCTTCCTCAAACGGGTACACAGTTGTGCTGTGTCACAGCACCTTGTACTGGGGCTGCCCGGCTGGCATTGGGAGTGGCAAACTGCCCAAGTCACTACTGGGCTGGGCTGCCAGGTAGGTCCTTGGGCCCAGGACAAGGCCTTTGTGCTGTTTGGGGGCCTCTGATCCACAAAGGGAGTCATATAGCTCCTCCCACAGGGGAATGCCCGTGTAACCACACACGTAAGGGAGAAAGAGCCAGATCAGAAAAACGTGTGTGCAACCTCTTTCTTTTCTAACAAATGAAAGGTGTGGATTCAGAGGTGATAACTTTGATCACAGATACTGTCTCCTGGCCTGTAATTTCAGACTCTGCAGGCTTCAGAAGCCAGGATTCATTCATTCATTCAATAAAATGTCCTAATTATCTGCTGAGGGCAAAAGCAGTGTCTGCTTGTAATCTCATTCATTAGACTTCGAGCTGCTTGAGAGCAGGGACTGTCCTTTGCCTCTGTTTATCCCCAACCCTTAGCACACTGCCTGGTTACATCATAGTAGGTGCTTACTAAATGTTTATGGATTGACTGATTCTTAGGCTAGGGGTGGGCTTGGCTAAGAGGTGAAAGCACAGGTGGAATGTAGAGACAGGCCACAGACGTTATGGAATGGAAAGACTGCTGGCCTTGGAACCAGAGCCTCCAAATTCAAACCCTAAAGTCTCTGGACCCTGGTTTTCTCACCTATCAAGTGAGGTGAACAAGTGTCTCTGAGGTTCCCTCCAGCTTGATACCAATGCTCTGACACAGCAAACAGCTGTGAAATATTAGCGTTTCAGGCCAGCGGAGCTAAGAGACCCAAGTACAAGCTGAAGAAACACCAGGGAAATTGGAGGGGGTGGGAGCCATTAGCCTGGAAAGGCTTGGCTTCCTGGAGTAGAACTTGGACTCTGTCCATTTCTCAGAGGGGAGGGAGACTGGTATAGCACATGCTCTCAGCTGCTGATCTCAGGTCCTTGGGAGTCAGGTCCCTCAGCTCTTCTACTCTAGTCCCGCTAGGAGTAACTCGAAGGGGTTTTCTAGCATCACAGCTCCTAATCCCCTATCCCCTACCCCCAGATTATCAGGTGAGCATTATTTAATCAGTCAGCCTTAAGGAACTTGTAGAGGGTTTACAGTTTTTTTTTCTTTGAACTTTGATAACTCAGGAGGAAAGAATGAGGTTAATGACTTTGCCCAGCTCGGCTTCACTTAAATCCAATTCACTCACAAGTCAAGACATCACCTATAATGTCTTTGGTCCTCTTGGAAAATTAAAGACAAACAATATCAACAAGTTTTAAAAAAGGGTATTTACCAAGGAGTCTAATACAGAGAGCTGGTACAAAGTCTCTTCTCTAAGACTGGGATGTACTCACTCTCCTGCAGGTACACACGAGTCCAGAAGGAAATGGGCTTGGGTGGCCAAAGGCAGATGCACAGCTTTTCTCCCCATAATGGGGGGCTTGAGAAGCTCCCCTTGGGTCTGGCTTTTATCTAGGTCTTATCAAGGCTCATTATGGAGCTGTGAATCTTCCTACAGACTGTCCTGGGTACCATTCCAGCCTCTATTACCCATTATTCCAAGGACAGTGATAGGATGTTTTATATCCACAAAGTCCTTCCTTAGTCAGTGGGGAAGGACTCAAGACCAAATCACAGCACTCTTCTTCTCTTCCCTCCTGCACCTCCTTCTCAGGGGCTTTAGCCCCAACTCTCTCTCACTATTCACTAGAATCCACCCCCAAGATTTCCCACTGGGCTGCTATTTTATAGAAGAGCTGTGTCTCAGCCAACACAAACACTTTCTGAGCAAGTCACTCTGGTTCATCTAATGGTGGATCAAAACCAATCATGGCCTTTTCACCAAATGTCACTTACTTTAGGAGGAGTTGAGAAATCTCATTTACTTACCTTTCCCTATTCTCACACTGGGATTGGTGGAGAATCAATAGTCAATGAATATCAGCTAAGCTCTTACTGAGTGCCAGACATTATGCTAAGTGCTGAGGATACAAAGAGAGTTATAAGACAGTCCTCGCCCTCAAGGAGCTTATAATATAATGAATGGAGACAATACAGAAAAAGAATCTGATAGACCAAGGGGAAAGCCAGGAAGAAGAAGTAACCAGGTATGAGGAGATCCTATACCTGGGCTGGGAAATTATCTGAGGAAGTGTGTTTGTGTTTCAGAACTGATTTCATCTTGCAGAATGATGAGACTCTGAAGCTCATGAGAACTGGATGAGCCAGGTAGGAAATAAGAGGAGGAGAAAGGACTGGTCAGGTAAGGAACACAAGTGTGGAGGTGACAAAACCAAACAGCTTTGAGTAGAGTCAGTAAGCAAATAACTGGCTGGAGCAGGGGACCTCTGCTGAGCAATGGTAGGAAAGATGGGATGGGGAGTGTGGTCTCAGCTCATAACTGGTGATGAAGGGTCTCGTGGTTGGGAAAGAGGGGCAGACTGGTATGATGCACAGCAGAACACTTTTCTAGGTTCCTAGGCAGACCTGGGCAGAAGCTGATCTCCTTGACCTCAGAAGGTTGAACTAGGAGTAATGTATGGGATTTAGGTTCAATTTAAAGAATGATCTCCTGAAATTAGGGTTTATCAGAAGTTGACTGAATGCTCCATTAGCTCACAGGTCCCTTTGACTAGAGATGGCTATGCGTGCGGCCAAAGAAGATATGGAGAAAGGGAATCTAGTTCAGATTTGGATTGGACTAGAAATGGAGACCTATGAGCTCCTTACTTTCTGAGCCTCTGGCTGTTTTCCTGAGTCTTTTATTGTGCCCACACCCAGGAGATATGCCAGACTCTGCCTAGATTTCTTCTATATTAAAATTTCCACTAAATATGGTTGGCTTCCCCTTCTTTCTTCGTTAGCTCCTCAGTGGACAGGGCCAATTTCAAGATGGCCATGGCCGCCTTCATTCCCTTTCTCCAGCTTTAGAAGGATGAGCTCATCCTCCAGGAAGGCCAGTGTAACTGCTTTTTCTGCTCTTGTCTAAGAGAGCCCAAGTCGGGGTCTGGATGGTTCAAGTTCCCCATCACTGTTGGAATTGTTCTCCATGTCAGATCCATCATCTGTTTCCTCCATCAAGCAATCAGTGAGCATTTATTAAGCATGCATTGTGTATGGAGCACTTTGCTTCCCACTGGAGCAACACAGAAAAGGAGGAAAAGGTCCTGCCATTCTAAGTGATCCCCGCCTCCCTTTGTCTCTGAATTCTGTCAATACTTCCATGATGATGTTGCCTCGCTTGCTCCGTCTGCTGATCTTCCCCCAGATGCTCTCCTCCATCCTTCCCCCTCTGAGTACTTCCTGAATTCCCTTACACCAGCGCTGAAAGCTTTCTCAGCACACAACATCACACCCTTTCTTGATTGATGGATAACTTAAAAAATAAATAAACTAATCCTCGCCTTCTAGAGACTCCATATTTCAGTCAGGAGTCCCAAACCAAGCTCCAGTGGTAACTGACCTCCTTGAATTTAGACAGCTTAGTTCATCTTACCTGTGACTCATTCTTTGTTTTGGATAGATTAGGGATTCTTTACCATTTTTATGTCCTAGATTCCTCTGGTAGTCTGATGGAGTCTGTGAATTCCTCAGAATCATGTTTGAAAACATTTGAAGGAAAAGCTGAATTCCAGTTAGACATTGGTGAAAATAAAGATGGTTGCTTTCCCCCTTCCAAGTTCAGAGGCTTCCTGAAACCTATCAATAGATTCCTTGTCCATGGACTACAGATTAAGAACCCTTGATGTAAATGGCTAGGCTGATGGAGTTCAGGACTGGCTCTGGACATGGTAAGGAGCTAATCACAAAAGATCACTACATAGGAGATACAATGTACTGAGACAAGAGCTCCATCATTACTGCAATTTAAGTTATGATCTAGAAATCCCAAGTCTGTTTGCAGACACTTTCTGCTTTACCAGGTGTAGACCTTCAAATCAGCTTTTCTCTTCACAAAATTCTTGCCCCCAGTTGACAGCAATGATAAAAACCCTTCTGTGTCCTTGGCATCCTCCATTCCTTGTCCAAGAAGTAATTTATCATCCCTAGCAAAGTCCTCAAGGTCTGCATAATACTGTTGTTAATCTCCGCTGACTCTCCAGAGGAAGGATCTAGTCATCAGACTTCATGACTCTTGTGAAGACAGCAGTGTTCTCTGTTGTTAATGACAAATTAAGAAGTATAAGTCCCAGTTCTTCTCAGCAAAGAGCTCATTCCTTCTTCCTCTGCCTCTCATTAGATGAGTTCTTACTTCGTGGCACCTGGAGGGTCCGCAACACCAGTTCTTGAGAGACAGACAGCTCCTCTCTCCTCTATGGGAAGACCTTTATAGATTTTAGTTGGAAGAGTGAAGGGTTCTTCTTCCTTTTCTCCTCTGTGTCATGTTATTCCAACAGCCAAACATTTTGACATATGCCAGAATTCACTTTTACCTCTTCAAATAGTTTTTTCTCTTTTCCTTTTGCCATGAGGTCATTTATTTCAAGGGGAAAAACCTGTGTTGTGCCTAATAATCTAGAGAATGGAGAGGGATTCTTCTATGCCTTTTGCCTTGTCTTCTGGGAGAAGCACCAACATGACCTTTCTCTCTATATAGATAATGACCTGATCTTGGCAGAATGACACCACTTCACATTTTATGAAAATCATTGCCAAAGTACCCTCGCCTTTGGTACTTAATTGAAGTGAGATCTCTAGTCCTCACTGGTTCTCCATGGTACCTCTTGGGGCCAGTTGTCCAGGCAAGCTGCCTAAACTGCTCTAAATTGCTTGGGTTTCCTGAGACGTCCTGAGTGTATTGTGATGTCTTTCCCCTCCCCCATTCTCTTTTGAGAAGGGCAGCTCATCCAAAGCTCTGGGGTTGTCAATAAGCAGGTTCCTGTCTAAAAGGCAATGCCAACAGTCAATATCTCTGAGGAGTTTTCCAGATGAATGTAATTACTAACCACTTCTCACCTGTTCCTTTCCCTTCCAAAACTCCTCCTGTCCTCAGTCTCTGACTCTCCCCCACCCCTTCTCTCTTTATGCTCCAGAAATGGCAACACACTGTAATTAACTCCATTCCTATTTATGAATGGGATATGAGTGTAAAGGCAGGAGACTTATAAGTGGGCTATTGTATAAAAAACATTTAACGTCTCTCTGTGAGAATTAGAATCAAAGTGAGGAGCACTTTTAGCCTGGATGTCGGGACTGAGAGAAGCCTGTCTCCAGGAATCTGTGGCAGCTAGCCCAATCCCAGGCTCCTTTATGCTTTAGAAACCACATGGTTGAGAAATTATTGGGATTGCAGCACCTTTACATGGGGCAAAATAGGAGAAATATAGAACTTCCTATGTTTGGCTTTTAAAGCCCTTCACAACCCGGCCCCAACCTCCCTTCCAGCCTCATTATACATGGTTCCTCTTTATGCCCAAGCCCAGCCCAGCACAAGGCCAGCCAGCATTCTTCCTGTCCCCCATGCATGAGCCTTCAGCTTGTGTTTCAGTGTCTTTGCAAAAGTTTTCTGCCATGTCTCCAATGTCTCCCTTCTCACCTTTGCTTGGTAGAGTCCCATATTTCCTTTAAGTCTCCATCAACTTTTAACCAATCTCATCCTCAGCTGCTAGTATCCTCCAAAGCAGAGATGAACATTTCTGTTGTAATATATACACATGCATGTATGTATGTATATATGCATGTATGTATGTGTGCATGTATGTTTGTCTTTATAGCTCCATGCCATCTCCCTCCCTGGAATGTAGGCTCTTTGAAGGCAGGCACCATGTCCTTTTTGTCCTTCTGTCTTCCCCATCTGGTGGAGCCAGTGGCATGTGGAGTTATTTAATGAATGCTTTTTGGTTGTTAATTTAAAATGTGTTAACATCATTAAGATTCTTTGAAACATATAGTAATTGTAGTAGATGACATTCAAAGTCTTCTGGCTATTTTATGCCTCCGGTAAAGCAGAAGACAGGAGGCTGTGTGTATGCTCACCAAAGTGACTGCTGAGTATGTAGACAGTCTCCACAGTCCAATCTGAGCTAACTCAAAATTCCTTCTGGATGATGAGACCATCAGATGCTCTGTCCAATTGATCCTCCTAAAGCGCGTGTCTGATCATGGCGCCTCCAGGAGCAAGGGGAAGTGTCGGTGCTAACCTGGCTCTACATTCCTTTCTGGTTGTCTTCCACTTTCCATCCCACTCCAGACTTTGTGATTCAGGGACACCAGTATCCTTATGGTTCTTGAAACAGGACCCTGCACCTCCTGATGCCAGGCACTTTTGCTGCCTGTCTTTCATGCCCAGAATGCTCTTCCTCATCTCACTTCCTTGACTTTCTTCCAATTCCAGCTCCAATCCCCTCATTTACAAGAAGACTTTGACAATCCCCCTTAATTCTGTGCCTTCCTTCTGTTGATTGTCTCCAATTTATCATGTCTGTACCTTGCTTGTGCATAGTTGTCTGAATGGTGCCTCCCTATTAGACTGGGAACTCTTGGAGGGCAGAGTCTGTCTTTTACCTTTCTTTGTAGCCGTGGTGCTCAGCACAAATGTCTGGCACATAGTAGGTGCTTAATAAATATTTTTGACCCATTGTTTACAGTTAACATTGTGCTGATTACATCAAGCTATAGACATTTCAGATTCCCCAATGAGATTCCTGAATGCTTATCATCTTTGGGGGTAAACTTTTCATTTCACAATGGAATTCTCTAGAACTGGGAGTGAGAAGCAAAGCATGTGTCACCTCCTCCTCCCAGCCTGAGGTGCTGGGGGGCATGAGAGAAGGGACACTCAGTGCTGGAGAGTATGACCTCTCAGAGAGAGCTGGGAATGATGGAAGAAAAGACTGAGGATAAGGGCAGGTTGCTAACAATGGAAGAGGCGGTCCAGATGAAAATAGAGAGTGGAGCTAAGGAGAGACTAGAAGAAGAGCAGAGATGAGGTACCTGGGGGGGAGGGAGTGCAGAATTCAGAAACAGGGAGTGGGTGCCAAAGACTTTGGTCTCGACAGGGAGCAGGAGCAGGAGCTTGGAGCTTGCCTGCTGCGTGGGACACACAGGACGTCAGAGTTCATGCATCCATATCTAAGGAACAATGAAGGATCTGAGACCTAAGTGGGTCAGAGGGGAACCCACATGAGGGAAATCGAGAACTCCAGAGGAATGGAAGAGTCTTATTTTAAAGCACTTTATCTCCTCTTCCACCAGGGTCCTTTACCAGCATGTCCCTAGGTACACCCTGGAGTCAGAAGACTAGCTAGAAGTCATATACAGAGATTATGTACAGCCTTGAGTGGCTTTGGGCAAGTGTTTTCCCAATCAGGACTCAGTTGTCTTACCTGTAAAACAAAAATTTGGATCATTTCCAAGGTTTCTCCCAGCTCTAGAGGCTTGCAATGTTAATGGGAGTTAAGATCTTCCCCCTATTAATAGCTCTCAGTGGAGCACATTAGGAAGCTTGCTTAGGGGAGGCTTGCTGCAGGAAGGCTTTCACATCTTCTACTAATTTCTGGTTAGGCCCTGAGTTACAAGGGCTGGGATGCCTTCTTGCTCTGAGGAGTGTGTAAATACTCTCAGTTGGTATTTTGTTTTGGGGGCTCACTCTTGAGAAGGATCTTGAAATTCTCTGGTCAAGAGTCTGAGTGGCAGTATGTTCAGAGCTTCTGGACTGCTTAGATGTAAAGGCTCTCTCCATCCAGGAATGTATGTAAAGTGTACAGCAATACTATTTTGATGCAGGCAGAGCCCTGTCTGTTGGTCTTTATTTCTCTGCCTGTATTTTCTCTGTTTGTATTTTCTGTGAAGGTCAAAGTACTGACTTTTCCCCTGAACTGGTGAATACAATTAAAAAGATTGTTGACCTCTTGAACAGCTATTTTTCCTAGTAAAGCAGATCTAAGAACCTGTGCCAGCAGTCATCCAGAGTATGCCAATGTGGTTGCTGCTACATGCCTATGGTCCTATGAGGTGACCAAGGATCCCCAAAGGCTAAGTGAGCAAGTGCTCATCAGTCCTCCTGATCTGAGTGTGGTCCAGACAACCAGACTGACTGAGATGGGAGATCTAGTCACCTGAAGAATGGGCATCTCATAATGGAGCTTCTTCTTTCCCTTTATAGGCTCATGTGGAGTAAGTGCTGAGGGGTGTGTGTGTGTGTGTGTGTGTGTGTGTGTGTGTGTGTGTGTGTGTTTTCAAATCAAGAAATGAAGCAGGGAACATCTAAACTTCTTACCCTGCCTCAGTCAGAGAGTGGAAGCAAAGACTGGGTCAGCCAGGAGCTATGACCCAGAGGGCTCCAAGAGTGACTCTCACCAACATCCATTTGACTGGTGCTGGCCCTGGTGGAAAAGTCTGTAGCACCAAAGACTTAACTCAAAAGATATCAAAGGGCTTAGAGAGAACATGGAGACAGGAGGATCAGTGACCACATCAGACAAAGCTAAAGACAAAATAAGGAAACAAGAAGGGATGTGGGGCAAGAGACAAACCTGGGGTAGCCAGGTAAGTTCTCAGTAAGGCTGCCTCTGGGGATGCTTGACTCTTTCTTATTGGGAAACTTCAAGTAATGGCTAGATATCATTGTCATTTCATGGAGGTATGACAGAAAGGGTCTTTGTTTGGATATGGAGGGTCCTGTATGGCCTCTAAGATTCCAAGCCGGTTTGAAAAATCTGAATTCCATGATGCTGGATCCATGGAACCTAAGAGGCTGATGGAAAATGCAGGAGGTCAGATCAGAGTTGAGAGCAACTGGGCATCTGGTGAGGACAGATCCAGAACAAAGGGTCTGTGCACAGAGTAACACTCTGAACACAGTGAGGATAAATGCATCCCTCATCCTCCTTGTGACTCCGGGACAGTTTCAACCAAAGATAGCTCTGGGTCCCCACTATCCAAGTGGCAGGAGCCAATGAAGATGGCCAACAGGGATGGGACTTTATGAGTCCAGGCACATGAAGGTGGGTTAAAGGAGCGTCTGCCTTGCTGCCCCACCTACTCTAGCCCTGCTGTCAGTCCAGGAATGAAGAGCCCCCAAAAGTCTCCTCCTCAACATCCCCAGGCAACATGATGTACCCAACATTAGAGTTAGCTCTGGGACAGAGCTCACTTTGTCAAGACTGAGTACCTCAACTATGACTCACTCTTCTATGCACCATCAGCCTGGTATGAGGACTCAACTAAGCCTGGTCTTGACCATTAGGAGGCCTTGAGATTGAATGTCTGTCCTGCTGTACATCTCAATAGCTTTGCCTTTTCTCCCCACCCCTATTGGACCACTAACCCCCACTGGATAGTGATTTGTTGGGGAAGTAGATGGGTTTCTTTTCTGGGTGTGGGTGGGACTATACAACTGCTGATTTTCCTCTCAATTTTAAGATGCTTCTTTCTCTAAAATGCCTCTTCACAAATATCAGGAGCCAACAAGGCTCTGCAGCCTACAAGGTTGAGTACATGTATCTTTAGGGCTGGATGAATTTACTTTTTTGTGTGTGTGTCCATTGGAGCATTTTATTTGTATGTATGTTTTACATCCTTAGAAAAAGAATCCCAGGATTTTTCCTCCTGTGTGTTTTTGTCTTGCTTCCTCATGGTCCATGATGCCAGCTGAAGTTGTTAGCACAATAAACCCAAACTGATGGGATTGCAGCAGATTATTCTGCCACTTTTCCAGATCTTTCAATTGAACATCAAATCTAGGGCTGATTACACCACACTTGTTTAATCGGCCTGTGAGATTCACAACAATTTTTCCTGCTCTGTGATCATCAATGATCTCAAATTCACCAATATAACCATGCTTCATCATCACAGTTAAGAACCGGACAATTACTTTGGAGCATGGTCTAATGAGAACCTGGCGTTTTCCTCGCTTTTCAGCATTGTTGATGCTTTTGAGAGCATCTGCCAGGACATTCATGTGCACCATGGTGGCAGCGCTGCAAGATGGCGGAAAGAGCTGGATGAATTTACTTTTGAGGATGAGAATTTTAGGTGAGAAACCTCCCTTGGCTTCAGTTGCACGGTTCCTTCCTGCTTCTTCTTGTACCTGACAGAGCACACCTTCTCAGTTTCTCTGAATCATCATGGGTCTTGTGGGCATCTCTCAGGCTTTACCCTGAGCTTTCTTGTCTTCTCAGTGTTATCTCCCCCTAGATACAATCCTAGGTCTACCTTGACTCAAAGTTGAGGACATATGAAAGAAAAGCCAGCACTCGCTCAGATTCTTCTCTCCTTTTTCCTCAGTTCCCTTATTGGACCTCTTCTCTGCCCTTTCACCTCCTACTTTCTACCATATTGGTCAGTATCTTCCATAAGAATAGATAGACTCTTTGAAGAATGAAGGAAGGAAAAAAGGTGTAAAGTGATTGCTGTGTGCTAAACATTGACTGGGGATTCACAAAGAAAAAAGGGAGACAGTCCGTGCTCTCAAAGAATTCATTCTGTGACTGGACAAGGCGTCACACAAAGTTGGTGTCAAAGGGACTAGAAAGAAAGTTGTGAGGCTTCAGCACTGGGGTGGGTGGCAAAGCCCAGAGTTTAGGTTACATGGGCAGGTCACACGGCAGCTCCAGAGATCTGTAGGGTGTAAAAGGGGGGAGCAGATGGTAAAGCCCAGTGCTCTTCCATCTTACCAGAAGAGATAAGGCTGGTGTCTCATCTCAGCTGCATGAGTCACCAGGTATTCTGACGGAGTTCTGGGATGGCCTCAGGACAGGGGAGCCCTAAGGCTTCCCCAGCTTACTTCCCAGCCCAGCTAAAGTCCCACCTTCTGCCTTTCCTGGCCCACTTCATGCCAGTTACTGCCTTCCCTTGGAGCTTATCTCTGCCTCTTTATCTTGCCATTTGGGTTGTCTCCTCAGACTCCCTAAGAGCTGGAAATGTGGGTTTGGGGGGTGTCTTTGTTGTTCTAGGTTTTCGGTTTGGGTTTTGCCTTTCTTCAGATACCTACTGTTTAGCACGGTGCTTGGCACAAAGACAGATCTGGGTGCTTCTTGATTTGATTTGATGATGCTATACCAGGTTCTTCTCATGGTACTTATTCAGGGTTTGATGAATTTTAATGTTTGTGGAATTTTGGTAGACAGGTTGCTCCTGCCCTGACATCCTCCAGTGGACCTTCAGACCTTGCTCAGTCCATATCAGCATTTGTCTTTGTGCCATTCATTGTGCTGGGCCCTGAGGGGGGCAGTACAAAAGCAAAAAAGCCTCTCCCCTTGTGGAAGTGAAATTCAAACACGACTCTATTCCTAAGTTATCTCAACTTTCAGAAATCTAAGTTAACCATCAAATCTCACTTTCTGTTTTAACATCCCCATTCATTTCTAAATATACCCCTCCCAACCCAATAAACTGTCTCCTGCATGAGAGAGAGAGAGAGGAAAAGAGAGACAGAACAAAGAGCAGTTTCATAAAACTAGGCAATACATTAGCTGAGTTGGACAGTACACCCAGTATTCTACACCCATAGTCCCCCACCTCTGAAAAGTGCCATAAACTTCTTAAATCTTGGCAAGTACAGATGTTGAAGTTTCAACTTTGATCCATTAGGCTGAAAGCTTCTCACTTGACTATGACTCCATATGTGAAGGAAAACTGGACATGTGATACTACTGAGGCATCAGGGATGGTTAGGGGAAGGGATGGGAGAATTCAGATCTGGGCATAAGAAGATCTGCTAATACCTTCATTCTTATTTGCCCAAAGACACTAAGAATGGTGCCTCATCTCCCCCAGCCTGGAACATGGGCTGGGTCAGCTTCTTGGGTCTCACCACCAGCTCCATCTCTGAGAGAGCCTGGAGTGAATAGACCATCTTTTCTCATTTTAGAGAGGATGATGATGGGGGGCATTTCAGCTCCCATGAGGAAATACTTCCGTAGGGCAAGGCTGACCAGAGTGGGGAATGACCCCAACAGAGAGACAAAGTTATTGTTCCAGAAGTCATCCTGATACTCCTAGAGGCTGCCTGCCTCAGAAGGACACTCGCTAGTCAGCTGCTGGAGAGCAGCTCTAAAGATCTCATTGTTCTTTTCCATCACAAATCTTCTGACTGAACAACAGGCTCAATTTGGGCAGGGGTGGGGGGAGGGTACTTGTTATTCTTAAAAAGGATGAGTCAGGAGGAGCTGGTCTCCCGCATGGGAAGAATGGGAGCTACTATTTTTACTATACCAATGAAATCATTTACTAACAAAAATGGTCAAACACTGATCCCAGTGGGTAATTAATGTTTACTGAGCACCACCAAATGATGAGAGTGAGTGCACATTAACCATGAGCCAGCTCCCAGAGCCTCGGGCCAGGCCCTTTGGCTTAGAAGATGTCCTCTAAGGTCCAGAGGTTCCACAAGAGTGGGGCGATTCGGGCTTCATTTCAGGCACCATCATTTAGAGGGGGTGCTGACAGTGTTTCTGGGGCTGCAGGGACATCTTAGCACCTGTCTATCAAAGCTGTAAAGAAAGCACTTCAGAGTGGTCGAAGCTAGCTTTGTTTTTGAGAGGCAGCATGGGCAGTGAATAGAGTATTGGCTGTGGAATCCTGAAGGTCTGGGTTTGAGCCCCTTGACCCTCTCTAGCTGGCCAATCAGACTGAACCTCTCCAAAGGGCCTTCAGTCTCCAAGGCTCAGCTTCCTCATCTGTAAAATCAGACTAATTATTTCTGTAGTTCCTGCCTCCTGACAGTTGTGATGCTCCTAAGATTGCACATGTAAAACATTTTGCTAACTTTATGGCATTATATAATGATAGTTATTAAGACTAATTTGTTAGAGCAGGAAGCTGCAGGATGGCCTGTCTCCCCAGCAGCCAGTCTCTCAGTGAGCTCCTCTTTGGCTGGCCTCCCTCAGCCCCTTCCAAGTGGTACATTTTCTGCCAATTGTCCTGGGTGCAAAATTTACTAGTTACAGCCCTCCCAAGGCCCTTCTAACTCTAATTCCATGGTCCTTTAAACCTGTGCCAGGCTCAGCCAGGGGCCTAGGAAGGTCAGACGGGTCCTTGGAGCTCAATGGGAATCAACCATTCTATTGAAAGTGTCAGGGAATGAAGGAATGAAGGCCCCCTGGTACCACGGGGCCCTTAGACTGGGGTTTGTCCAGCCAAGCAGGCAAGAAAGAACACAAAAGATTGATGCAGACATTACCAGTCGTGGATAGGCTTCCTTGAAGGATAGGAAAGAAAAACCATGCTGATCCATGAGAAGAAATAAAAAGCAGTATTCCTTATATATCTGATCACTTGAAAATATCTTTAAAAAACATGGCACCATCTGGGGAATGTTCCACTGAAGGAACTTTTTAAAGAAATGGTTCTGAGTCCCACATGCCTGTCAGGACACAGTTAATCATTTCTAGAATCATTGTTGGAGACAAGAATGGAAAAGAAATTATGGAGCATTCATTTACAATGCAAACAGCTTTGTCTTTGCTTCAGAATACTTTACCCTAATGGAATCTCGAAGTCTCTTTGCTTGGGCCCTTTGCAATGAAACATTGGTGTTTGCTGAGAAACCTGCACCAACAGTGGATTCCCTCCTTGGAAGGGAATCTAGTCTCTTTTGAGGCAGAAAAGTGGGTGGGCATTGGCCTGACTGCCTCCATAACAAGGCTGGTGAAGCTAAGAGCTTGGTGAAC
This sequence comes from Pseudocheirus occidentalis, assembly GCA_028646575.1. Taxonomy (NCBI): domain Eukaryota; kingdom Metazoa; phylum Chordata; class Mammalia; order Diprotodontia; family Pseudocheiridae; genus Pseudocheirus; species Pseudocheirus occidentalis. The sequence goes on from CM053600.1 coordinate 205,370,805, forward strand.
CTGAGGAAGGTGCGCTTTGGTCAGCGTTATCTATTGGAACTAATCAGATGTGTTTGCAGTTTCTTCTGATTTCTCAGCTGTGCTCCTGATAGTGCTGTATGAATGACCTCTGGATGAGTGAGGTATTTCTGGATAAGTCAGACATTCCTGTGTACCTCTTCCTTGCAATGAGTCCTGGCTGCTTATGAAACAAAGGTATATGCTCCCAGAAGCCTCTCTCCAGGAGCCTCTGCCTTTTTGCTTGGTGTTTGCTGATTTCTGACCATTTTTTGTATCGGCAATATATGCTTTTTCTGAAGAGTCTTTGGAAGTGGTCATGTTTGAGTTAAAGGATTTTAGAAACAGCCAAGCCACCAGTCTACCCAGAAACACTGGTTGCCAAGGCTGTGTCTTAAACATCCCCAGCAGCTGGTCTATTCATTCAAGTCAAGGAAGAAAAGCTGCGTTCAAATGTTTGGCGCTTGCAGACCCAGCTGGAGGGCTTGAGCTAGTCTCATAGCTGCTGTGGGACCACTGGGCTTGAGAAGGTTCCTTTGTCTACCATCAACTATCAAGAGTAGAAGCCCACGGATCCACAAGAAAAAGCACTGGGTTCATAGTTGGATGATCTGGATCCCAAACCCAGCTCAACTACTGAGCTGCCTCAGTTTCTTTCTGTGGCAAATTAGGACTTTGGAGTAATTGGCCCCTTCCAACTCCAAGCCTCTGATCTCAAAATAGGGAAAGAACACTCACTCTAGAGTCCAAGGACCTAGGTTCAAATACCACCTCTGATGCAGTCTACCTTGGTGACTGGATTTCACTTAACCAACTTGGCCTTCAGTTTCCTCAACTCTGAAATGTGGGGCTGAATGCTGCACAAATGCCATTTGTGGTCACTTCCAGCTCTAGATCTATGATTCCGTTGCTAGCTAAAAAACCAAGCCTATCAAGTTTTGTCAAAAATATAAATGGCATTAATTAAAAAAAAATAAAGGAAGGAGGTTTTGCAGTGCCAGATCTTGAACTGTGTTATAAAGTAGTGATTGTCAAAACCATGTGATACTGGCTAAAGAAAAGAATGGTGGATTGGTGGAATAGAGTAAATATACAATACACACTAGTAAAAACCTTGTGTTTGATAAATGAAAAGATTTAAGCTTTGGGGATAAGAACTCACTTTTTGGTAAAAATTCTTGAGAAAACTAGAAAGCAGCCTGGTAGAAATTAGGTACAAACCAACATGCTATACCATTTACCAAGATAAGGTCAAAATGAATATGTGACCTAGACATAAATAGGAGATATCATAAGTAAATTAGAAAGAAATGGAACATTACCTACTGGATTTCTGAGTAAGAAAATAATTTATAAACAAATAAAAGATAGAAAGCCCTGTGAGATGTAAAATGAATGATTTTAATTATATTAAATGAAAATCATATTATATTAAAGTTTATTATATTTCTATTATATAATGTATTATAATATAAAATTATATTAAATTTAAAAAGGGTTTGTGCAAATAAAACTCTGGGAGCCCTGGATTGAACGGCCAATTCTGCCACTAGCATGTGACTCCACACTAGCATGTGACTGGGCAGTCTTCTCATTTCTTTTCCCAAACAACATAGTCAAGATTTTAGGGGAAGCAGTAAATTGGGGAAAATTTTTATAGACAGTTTATCAGATAAAGGTCTCATATCTCAAATATATAGAGAACTTTTGCCAAATTTATAAGACTATAAGTCATTCCCCAATTGATAGATGGTCAAAGGATAGTAACAGTTAGTTTTTGAAGGAAGAAACCAACGCTATATATAATCATATAAAAATGCTCTAAATCATTATTGATTAGAAAAATGCAAATTAAAACCATTTTGAAATACCATTTCACAGCTATCAGGTTGACTAAAATGGTAAAAGGGGAAAACAACAAATGTTGGAAGGGATGTGGAAAAATTGGAATACTAATGCACGGTTAGAACTGTGAACTGATCCAGTCATTTTGGAGAGCAATCTGGAATTATGCACAAACAGTTATAAAACTGTGTGTTCCCTTTGTCCACTATTGGGTCTGCTTCCCAAGGTGATTAGGGAAAAAGGAGAAGAACCTATATCTTCTAAAATATGTATAGTAGCTCCCTTTGTGGTGACAAAGAACTGGAAATTGAGGGAGTTCCCATCAATTGGTGAGCGGCTGAATTAGTGGTGGTATATGATAGTGATTGAATACTATTGTGCTGTAAGATATGATGAGCAGATGGATTTTTACAAAAACATGGAAAGACTTTCATGAAATCATGCAGAGTGAAGTAAGTAGAACCAAGAGAATAGTGTATACAGTAACAGCAACATTGTAGCAATGATCAGCTGTGAATGACTTATGTGAACTGCTGCTGAATGAAGTGAGCAGAACCAAGAGAATAGTGTATACAGTAACAGCATATTGTTCAAAGAGCAACCGTGAATCTCTATGCTATTCTGAGTAATAGGATCATTCAAATCAACTACAAAGGACTTATGAAGGAAAATGAACTCCACCTGCAGAGGAAGAAGTGATCCATGGAAGTGTGTGTTGTGTGGTTCCATGAAGATGTCTGCGGCAAATGGGAGCCTTCTCTAGGGCAGGGTTGGGAAGAAGGGAGGGAAATAGCTTGGAACTCAAACGTAATCCCCCCCAAGTTAAATTGAATTAAAATGTTCTTCCCTCTTTCCTCATCCTCCCCTGAGGTACGTCCCTTCCCAGTGCCTGTCTATTAACATTCCCTATAATGTACTCAGCTACTTCTTCACCCAAATGTTTCTAGATGGACTGGAGACAGAAATGTAAATGAAGGCAAAGAGATAAATTTCTGCTGACACATTGGACATTTTCCTAACTGGGGTTCAGAATAATTGTGAATGGATTTCTAACTTTCTGTTTAATACAAGCTTTCCAAAAGAGCAGAGGAGAGAACCATGAAGCCCTGAGGGACCATCCCCCTGCCTTGAGCTCAGAAACGAGTTCATTTCTCCCTTCAGCACAGCACAGCACAGCACAGCACAGCACAGCACAGCACAGCACAGCAGGTGTTGCCTCCCATTCATGACTCAGCTCAGATTCTGCCTCCTTATCAGTTCCCCAATTTGTTAAGTCTCTTCTTGTAATAATCCCATGACACTTGTGTTTCCTGGTCGATGAGCATGCTGCCTCCTTCCAGGAGGATGTAAGCCCTTGAGGGCAGGCACTATTTTATCTCTGTCTCACTGTCTTCATCCTCTAGTGCAGAATTGGTCACATGGAATGTACTTCATAAATGACTATCAGACTGAATGGTACAAAGAATTACAATTCAGTAATTGTCTAAGGCAGCAGCAGCTAAATCTTTGACAACACCTTGTGGCACTCCCCTCTTCTTTAGTGCAGACCTGATTCTGTGCGTATGTATGACCGATATGACCAGTATGACAGTGGAACATACACAAGTAACAACACATACAAAATAACCCACGGTTGCATGTTTCTGGGTTCTGTCTTCCAGGGATGATAGTAACAAGCTGGAGCAAACCCAGAGGGAAGGAATAAGGATACGGAAGCTCCTGGAGGTCACAACCACAATGATTATTTGAAGATCCAAGGATGGTTAGCCAGGAGGAGGGAAGACTTGAGGAGACCTAGTAGCTCTCCTCAAATACTAAAAGGGCTATCACATGAGAAAGGGATTAGCCTTGTCCCATTTGGCACCAGAGGGCTGACCCAGGACCACTGGCTTGACTGCAGAGAGCAGCTGAAGGCTGGACATAATGAGTTTTCTTAACCATCAGGGATGCCTCTGGAAGTATTGGTTTCTTTCTCATGAGAGGTCGTCAGGCAAAGACTGGTTGGATATTTCTTAGAGATGCTATAGCAAGGTTTATTTGTCTAGTCTCTGGGTCCCTTCTTACTCTAAGATTCTGAATTCTGAGATGGCAAAATCTGAAATAATCGAGGAAACAGAAGTTTGGACTTCCAGGCATATTAATTTATTAAGCAATGCATGCCAATTGCAAAAACAAATCAGGACCAGTTCTTCTCAGCATGGCACTGGACCCTGAATATGGGGGAGACAGATTTTTATGCATTGAAAGAAAACAGCAGGATATAACCCATGATACAATCTTGGGTCATCTGATTTCTAATTAGAGAAAATACTAAGGTTCTCCATTTGAGAGAAGAGTAAACAGGTGGAATACCTTGAAACCAGAAAAAAGAGGTGTTCTGCCCCCCCAAGACTGGAGACCCACGTGGTTTCTGAGCAGATAAAGGAAGCATATTGCCCCTTTGGCAGCTTCCTGGCCACTGGCCTCCATGGCTCACAACAACAGTTGAAGGAAACCTTGCATGGGAATGTAACATAGGGGTTTGAGCAAAGGGTCCCAACATGCCAGGTAGGGCAAGAGCCCACAACAGGTCAGACCCATGGTCTAATTCCTCTAAGGGAAGGAGGGAGATTCAGTGAGAGTGAACATAGTAACTCACTGCACTTTGAGGTTCCCAAAGCTCACCCCCATGAAGTACTGAGGCGGAGCGAGGAGAAGGGCACTGATATCCCTGCTTTCAAGATGAAGAAACAGAAGGTCAGGAAGAGGAAGTGAATTCTTTTGTTCAGTGAGTGTCTGAGGTGGGAAAGGCCCTGGAGCTCTGGGAGCCCTGGATTTAAAGGCCAATTCTGCCACTAGTGCACAACCCTGGACAGGTTCCTGGACAGTCTTCTCCTCTCTTTTCCCAAATAACATCATGGGACTGGGTGGTGTATGCATTCCCTCTAGGGTCTTCCATTCTGAGATGCTGGTTTGACTTAAATGTGGCTGTGAGTATGGAAACAATCATTGGCCTCAAAGACTCCTCCTGCATCCCACAGGACAGCTCTCATTCCTCACTCATGCCCAGTGAGATCTCAGGCCTGCCCTGCCAGCCTTCTTTTCTGTCTGCACTCTCAACCACTTACCCCCCTTCACATGTGCCTTCTCCTCTGGAATCCCTTCCCTCCCCTCCCTCCTTTTGCTGACCCTTGCTCAGTGCTGTCCCAAACTCTTCTTGATTCCTGGACCAGAGGTACTGCCCACTTGGGGGTGGTCACTCAGGGCAGTTAGTCAGTTCTAAGGACTTCTACCAGTTAAGGAAGCTCTTAATCCTCTCTCCCTATTTAAAACATCCTGTGGTTTTCACATGTTTCTTTCCCATTTGATTGTAGAGGCTTCTGGTGGTCAGGAGATGCCCCTTGGGTCTCTTGGGTGTTTCTAGAACCTAGTGCAGGGCTGTGCTGCCACCAGTCACTCTCTCAGTGGATTCTTTATTTTCTTCTAAGGTATTCTTTGTTCTTCTCTGGGCCTGATAAAACTGAGCGTCTGTCACATAAAGTCCATGGGGTTGTTTTTCTAAGTTGGTCAGGACGCTTACCCTACTGGGTGACAGAAGCTGGGTCCCAAACCCAACCTAAGAAGATGATGGTTCATCTGGAGAAATGTAAAGTCTTTTTTTTTACCCAGGTTCAAAAAGTCAGCTTCCCAGACCCAAGATGTTAGAAAAAGATCATTGGTCTATAAGCCAGCTCTGAAGTGCAGCCAAGCATGGCTGCGTGGAGAAGTGCACCCTGCAGGAGTGAGGGGGATGCAGTCTGGTTGTAGATGGACCAGGAGTTGTGTGCACAGCTTCTGAGTCCTCAATTTTAGGAAGGACCGCTGATAGGATGGAGCGTCTGGACAGAAGTCAGCAGGATGGCGAAGGACACAGAGCTCAGCCCATGAGAGGCCTTCTAGGCAGCACAATGGCTAGAACACTTGACTTGGCATCAGGAAGACCTGAGTTTAAATCCTGTCTTAGACACTTTGTAGATGTGTGGCCCTGGACAAGTCACTGAATCTGTTTGCCTCAGAACATCAGAGAAGGGGCTGTGATTTATAAGCAAAGCAGAATTGCAGGGGCTCAAAAGAAACCCAAGATGCATCAAATTTAACAAATCCACCCATAGACCATTTGTGGCCAACCTGTGGTGGATCCGTCTGAAATGGTATTACTCTGAACAGCCACAGTCAGACACATTGAAACTGGACTCTAGCAGAGTGACATCATTGTGAGCATCTTCAAAAAAGGAGGGCAGCAACCAACCAAGTGGATCAACGAAAGGAAGGGGAGGATGTTTAGTTTGGAGGAGAGACAATGCACGGGAAGCATGATGAGGCCTCCAACGAGTGCAGATGTTGGAGTGTGAGCAGGTGAGTGGAGAGGGAGGGACGAGCTCAGGCATCCAAATTGTCTGAGAAAAGGCCATCAGTGAAGCCTCAGGTTGCCTCTACTCAGCAAGGGGCGTTGTCAGGGGTGCCAGGCACCGCAGGACAGGGCTGCGGGGTGCCAGACATGCCCCAAGGTGTCTGGGTTCCCTAAGAACCTGGAACAGTCGAGCTTTTTGCCATTATCCCATTGGCATCATTAAGAGAGCTGACAGCCAGACTCCAGAATTCCTTTGTCTTTCAAAACAGCTTTGTCTTGTGGCAGGCAGTCGTTCTGAGAGCCCTGAAGAGGAAGGCCCTGGTAAGACCTAAGCTTGACATTCGTGTTTTCTTGGATGAAAACAATGGGAAGAGATACTGGGGCCATGGGAAGAAGGCAGGAGGGGACCACTGGGGTCATCAAGCCTAATTTCCTTGACTTACTGTTGAGTAAACTGAGGTGCAGGGAGAGGATAGGACTTGTTCAGTATCTCACAGGGCTTGAAGACAACATTTCTGAGCACTAGAGACTGACTCTGGTGGTGGGATTCCCGTGCCACCCCAACGGACTTTTGGCATCTCCGCGGCCCATTCCATGTCCTATTGGGTTTGTAGCAAAGAGGTTCTAATCAGCCTAGATTTGTTTTGTAAAGTATGGATTCAGTCAAAAGGCTGCATTAAGGATTTAGGAGGCCACGTGTGGCCTTGAGGCCTCAGTTTGCCCAGTCCTAGAGACTCTGAAAGGGGCAGAGCTCCATAAGCTAACCCAGAGACATCCAGGTCTTAACCTGGCC
>CM053600.1:205380308-205409491 GCA_028646575.1 Pseudocheirus occidentalis
AAATAAAGGAATTGGACTTGGTGGACACTGAAGTCCTGAAAAATCCCATGGTCCTCTCATTTGATTAAATGTGCTTCTCCATCATTCTTGAAAAACGTGGTTCAGTCTGATAGAGAGCAAGAGAGCCAAGGGAAAACTGCATCATAGAAGGCGTTGGAGACTGTCCAAGAGCAGAGGGTGGACAATAGTGTCTAAAGCAATAGAGACCAAGGAGGAGGGCCAAGCAAAGGCCTTTGGATTTTGCAGTCTTGGTAACCCAGGTCAGAGAAGTTTCAGGGGAGTGGTGGGTTTGGAATCCAGATAGCAAAGGGTTAAGAAGTAAGTGGGAAGTTGGGAAAAGAAGGCCATTTTGGGCTTCAGACCAATGCACTCACATATCTCTTCCCAACTCAGTCTGATGTCTATTCATTATTTCTTTCCTCTGCTTCATTCATGGGGAAAGGAAAATCTTGCTTCTCCAAGACCCAGATCCTCCCCTCAGGCTTAGGTCAGAACTTCCTTCCCCCCCACCCCCCAGGTGGCCTCTGAACTTCAGGATTGTGTTGCCACCCCCAGATTCCATCTAAAACATTCTCTTGAAACAGTCTCCCCTCTGAGGTGAGTGGCCCTGTTTCACCTCCCCCAGGGGTTCCTTGTTTAATCATTTCCTCTTGTTCCAAAAACTTCCTCTTTCCTCTTTTTGTAAATTTAGAGAAGCAGAGACTTATGTAGATTCCGAACCCACAATTTCTCCAAACTCCAGGCTCCTTCATCACTCTACTCTTTCAGGGTCACTCTCCTAAGGTTTTGATTCTCTGATACAATTTCCCTCCAGTCTTCTTCAGGAAAGGGTCCCCCATCACAGGCACATAGCCCTGTGCCGACTCTCTGGTCTCATCTCAGTCAGCAGAACCTAGATGAGTTGGCCCTCGAATGACTTATAGGTGCTTTTTCTCCTCTAAACTGATTTGGATTTGGGACTGTTGAATCTGTTTCGTAGTGTGTGTAAAAGGTGAACGATATTACCACATAATTAGAGGGTCTGCACTCAAAAGTAAGGACTATGAGTCCCAGTACTAAGCTGGGAACGGTGGGATGGGTGCTCTCTTTCTCTCTCCCCCATTTGATTCTTTCATAATGATAAAGTATATTCCCCCAAAGCAATGCCTGCGGATGGGGGAGAGGGGAGGTAAGAATATTGGGAGACTAAGATGCTAAGCAGATAAACTAAGAGGAACGGTGGTGGCCAGTGGGGCGAGGTTTCCCCTCCCCCTCCCCCAGAGATGCCGACGCCTGGCCACAGTGTGTCCTCTCCTGGGGTGTGTTTCAGAGCTGGGGGTGCAGGAGGAATGGGGAAAGTGGTGAAGAGGAGTAATTTGAGCACCCCCTTCCAGTAGGGGGTAAGAATGGGCCATGGCAGAATGGGGTGGAGGGTGGGGTAGGGCTTCGGGAAGCATGATGATAAGAAAGGCGAGCAGGACAGGCCAACAAGGAAGCCTGGGCTCCACTCCCACCTCTGTTGCTAGTCATTCAACTGCCGGGTCTGTTTCCTCATCTGTGAAATGGGGAACAAAATGACTGTTGTTTCTATGTCACAGAGTATCTCCAAGTCTCAAATGAGACGATATACACAGAGCTCATTAAAATGCCAATAATTATTTGGTTGTGAGGGCTCTCTCACCTTTCTTTCTCTCTATTTCTATCTCTCTCTGTCTCTGTCCCTCTGTCTTTGTCTGTGTCTGTCTGTCTGTCTGTCTCTCTCTCACACACACACACACACACTCTCTCTCTCTCTCTCACACACACACACACACACACACACACACACACTCTCTCTCTCTCTCTCTCTGTCTCTCTGTCTCTCTCTCTCCCCCTCTCTCCCCCTCTCTCTCCCCCTCTCTCTCCCCCTCTCTCTCCCCCTCTCTCTCCCTCTCTCTCCCCCTCCTCGGATTTCCCCAAGGGAATGTAGGCTGCTTGAAGGTGGAGCCTGCTCTCTGGGCTGACAGCTCCTCACATGTAGGGCGTACTTAATGTAGACTTGGATTGGGTTGGATGGGCTGCTGCTGGACATCTCCAATCACCTTCGAAACTCAGGATTGTCCTTTCCAGGCTTGCTCCTATTAGCCTCGCAGACAGCAGCGCTCTGGGGCACCCCTGCTGGGGTCAGGCTTCCTTGGCACTACATTTGATCTCTCCCACTTAATTATTAGAGTCATTGGAACTTGAATAGTATTTTCAAAATATTCTCCACCAGACAGTGAAAGAAATGAAAACAAAGTCCAAACCAAGCTACCATTGCCTGTGGTAGAGGCTTCCTGGGCTTCATCCTCTGGAATCCTGAAACCTTCCATGGGAGCGGTCAGCTGGTCAGCCGCTGGCTCCTGGGAAGGGCCCCGCCCCCTCCCCCTTAGTAACAGCCTCTCCTTCTTGAAGTTACTTTGTATGCCATTTGTGTTCACTTGTCCATATACTACCGGTTCCTTTGCGTACAGTAAGCTCCTTGAGGTCAGGCATTACTGCTTTTTGGTCCCCAGTGCTGAGAGTGGTGCCGGCTACATCCTAGATACTTAATACATAAATGCGTGCTTAATTGAATTGGGTAAATGCAGGCTGAATTAAAGCTACTGCTAAGTAATTCTCCGTCTTCACCCGCTTGCCTCTGCCCAAGCTGGACTGCCTGGGCTTCCGTCCCTAGTCTGTCTCCTGTCCCCAGCCTTAATCAAGTTATCATATCCAGCCGGCGTCTCCTGGACCCCGTCACGATTGAATAAGAAAAAATTTGCAGACAAATTTTTCGCAGCAGGACGTTGGTGCCCTCCCGTGTAGCCAGATGAAAAGCACCTGTAACCTCTGCCCAGCCCCCCCACCTGCCCCGCTGAGAAGCCACTGCATGCTAGCGCCCCACTGGGCAGGAGCCTCCATCTTCAGCTCAAGCCTGCCCTTGCAGAAAGAAGGCAAAGCTTCCCTCCAGCCACAGAGGACCAAAGGTTACCTTTCTTGGGCTCCTCTGGGTTTGGGTTGTTGAAGTATTTCATTATTATCTCGGGGAAAATATTCTCCCTAGAACATTTAACTAAGTAGCATGAAAGCAATGTTGGTTCTTGCTGGGTTCCCAGGGCTCCCCTGGACCCACCGTCCTGCCAGGCCAGCCTTCACAGGGCTGCTGTCTCACCCATATGTGCCCAGTCACTTTCATTCCTTTATCAGTCACCATGTGCAAGAAACAGAGGATGTTTTTGTTCCATCAGAGAGGAGGCTCTGGAATTGTTTTGTTTTGTTTTTTTCTTTTTTTATGGGGAGAGGGATTGAGGGGAGAAAAGGAGCTGAATGGATGAAGATATGGGCCTGGCTTAATGCCGTAAATCTGATTAATTTACCTTGTGACAATCCAACAAAAACACCCTGGGTCAGAGTCCTCGGTGCAGACTGACCTTTCACCTGTGGCAATGGCAGCGGCCATAATGAGGTCTCCTGCTGGTCAGAGGAGTGACCCTTCCTTTCACAGCTACCTGCTGCTTCCGACAATGAGATTGGATACAGCTTTCAACATGATGGAGAACACCTTCTAACCAAAGGGATTTTCTTTTTTCCCCCCTGGCCAGCAGAAAAATTGTCCAGACAAGCACCTCTGTCTTCGAAGCAGTGAATGTACCAAATAATCCTATGAAACTGGGGATGCAGGGGTGGTATGGTGTGCGAGGGAGTGTAGTGTTGAAGATGTGCCTCCCTCTGCAACATGGTGTCAGTTCTCTGGTCTCTATCATCACATCGGAGTCATGTGTAAGTGCCCAAGGTAGGGATGCTCTCATCTGACTCTGGAATTAACACAAACCCTGGGAGGCAAGCCATTCCCAAGGGGCTGGGACCCCTTCCCTTGGCAGCCCCCAGATGTCTGCTTAGGCCCAGCACCACCTGGGAGAAGAGACTAGGTAGGAGATCCAGCCTTAATGGGGGTTTGGTGGGCTCCAGGGACCTTGCTGCCGATAAGCTCTTGGAAATACGGAGCTTTCTCAACATTGCCCCATCTCAGATCCAGGATCCCATGCAGATTCAGAATTTCCTCAGGCTATTAATAGACTCCCTGAATGTACACTGGAAACCTCTGGCAGAAGGATAGGCAGTGCTGAGCAGGCATGAGGGCATCACTGCCCAAGCAGCAGAATTAACCTTCAGCATCTATGCACGTCTTTGTTGTCCAATTCACATTTATTATTCCTCGTATCTCTCCTTTCTCAATACATCAGCATCTTGGGTACTGTTTGTTGAGCTGGCAACATGTGTGGCAGAAAGACAAAGGATGACCACAAACAGCTGGTAATCAGGAAAGGTACTCTTGGGGCAGCCACTTCCAGGGAGGCCCCAGAGGCTCATGGGAGTCTTGATCTCTGCCCAAAGTCAATGCTCTGCCCAATGCTGAGATTGTGCCTACATAGGAAACTGACTTCTAACTCCCCTTGCAAGGGGAAGAGGGAGAGACAATAGTGTAATGTGTGTGTATGTGTGAGAGAGACAGACAGAGACAGAGATAAAGAGACAGAGACACACACAGAGAGGGAGAGAGATGCTCCCTCTTTTCCTCTAGACTTTTCTGTCCTGGTCATGGGTGTTGTGCCCAGCCTCAGATCTCCTTCTTGGGGTCAGTGTGGCTGAATGTTGACTTAATCTTAGACAGGGTGCTATGAAAATGTAGCTTCATAGATTTCAGGAAAAACAAAACAACACAACACAAAACAAAACTCAAAGACAGGGACGAGAGCTCTGATAGAGCTGTCCTCTAAGAGAAATGGGTCATGGAGCTGGGTGCCCCAAGGCTGCTGAGCAGAAGTTGGATGACCATCTGTTGGGTATGTTATAGAAAGGATTCCTTGGGATTCAGAGGCCCCTGAGGTCCCTTCAGACTCGTGGAGACTGTGATTCTCTAAAGCACCTCAGAGGTACTGGAGCCCCCACCAGCATATTCCCTCATTGTTAGGTGCCACTAACTGACTTTCCAGGTCAATTTAACCACTTACAATTAAGAAACATTCCCAAAGGGATAACTTATTTAAAAGATATGACAAGAACAAAAGGCTAAGTCCATGGAGTCTCACTTCTGGCTCAGTTGCTATATAACACTGCCCCCCCACATTCACGGTGGACCTTTCAGAACCTGCATTTACCCAATTCAATTAAGTACGCATTTATGTATTAAGCATCTAGGATGTAGCTGGCACCACTCTCAGGGCTGGGGACCAAAAAGCAGTTATAGGCTACTGCTGGCCTAGTTCCCAAAGGCCACTCCTTGTTCCTCAGGGCATTGATGAAACACTGGCTGGAAAGTTAAATTCTAGAATCCCAGAACTTTCTCTTGACCCTTCAGAAAGGTCAATATTGGAGGATCTTTTACCTTCCCTAAAACAGAAAAGAAGCAACAGAGACATCAAGTGAGCAAGGCCTATCCCAAGACCACATGGCCTCAGAAGGAGGAAGGTCCCAAGACCTCTCCCTTTTCAGCATTTTTTTTCTCAACAGATGCCTTGAGTGAAGGTACCACCCTAGGGTGCAGCTGAATAAAATGAAGTGAAGAAAACAGGGGCTTACTCAGGGCTTTGTGAAGAGCTGCTCAGTTCTGGCTGGCTGGCCGGCCAGCTGACAAAGGCTGGCTCCAAGCACGTGGTAAACGTTGGAATGAGTTACAGAATGTCCACCCATGGTACAAAGTCTCCACATCACTTCCTGTGCATGTATCCCCAAACAGGATCCTCAGCTTCTCCACCTGGGCAGACGTGCCCTCAGCTGCTCTGCCCACCTGCCCAATCTCTGCTGTACTTTTGTCCTCACTTGCCACCCCTTTGTGATTCAGTGGAAGGAATGGCAGAAAGTGGGGGTGAGGGATGTTGAGTGTCATGGGAAGAAGACAGAAGAAAGGACTTGGCTTCTTGGGTTCTCCCTAAGACCCCCCCTCCATCCAGGAGTCCCCCTTTCAGGACTATGTTGGATTGCCTAGGAATGCCCTTTCCCCATAATTGTGGCCATGCCTCATAGACTACAACATGTGCTTTCAGTCCATCAGAAACTCACCCTCCTCAGTCACCAAAGCCTGCCTAGGGCATGGCCATCCCAGCATGGCTGCTGAAGGACCAAGTGCTGGATGCTGGCTGGTGACTGTGGTGCTTCTCAATCAGACTGTCATCTGGAGGAAACAGCCCTCCCAATGTGCCTCATGTGGTGGGGCTCTTTATGACTGACCCTGCTTTGGCCATGAACACAAGAAATCCACTGTCCCAGTCTGTCTCCCGAGCTGGTGAAAATTAACATCTTGGCTTCATCTGAAGCCTAAAGTGCTCTGTCCTATAGATTCCTTAGGGTGCCCCATGGAAGCTGCAACCTCTTGGAGGAGGAGGCCATGCACTTCCATATTAATGGATTCTGGTGGTGCTATGTTGGCATCAAGACCCTGGCAAAGTTCGGCTGCCATTGCCCTTAAGGGAGGCAAAGTAAGATAAATGAGAGATTAGAAAATTCGATTCCATTAAATCCTTGGAAAAAAGGGAATCTCTTCTTTCCTCCCTCCTTCCCTTCCTCTCCCTCCCTTCCTCTATTTCTCCCTCCCTCTCTTCCTTCTTTCCTTCCTTTCTTCCTTTCTTCCTTCCTTCCTTCCTTCCTTCCTTCTTTGCTTTCCTGTGTTGTGTGGTTACAGGATTTCCCAAAGTATCAAAATCACAAATGACCCAAAGGCCCATGGAGAGGTACGTGGTAGGTGTGTGTAGACTACAGGCTGTCACCACTGATGGCTTGCATGGGAGAAGGGTATAAAGTACATTAGTAAGGGCATAGATGACAAGAAAAAGAAGCATGTAGGTCAGGGTGGGCAGATAGATGCTCCGTGGAGGATTCCTCAGGGGGATGTGAACAATCAGTACAGAGGATGAAGAGATGGAGAGAACTGGAGCTCTGGTGGAAAGAGGAGCTAAGCGGATGAGGCGATGCTTGAGGCAAGACTTTGGTGGGAGAATCAACATTTCACATTTCTGAAGTGGCAGGAGCCTCACCTGAGGAGCTCTCATGGGCTCCCCCTGGATTAGTGTGGGAGAGCCAGAGGGGACCTCAGGTGTAACCTCATTTCACAGAGGGGAAGGCTGAGGTTCTGGGAGGACAAGGACTTGCCCCCAGTTACACAGAGGCTATTGAAATGGGGTGAGGCAGGATGGGAGCCCAGCTTCCCCACCCACTGTCCTAGGTCCTTCCCAGCCCCACCCCCCTCCCCCACTCATCCCCAAGCCTTCCTGCTCCATCCTCACAGAATCTGCATGGAGCAAACTCACCTTTGTCTTTTAAGTTCGTATTGATGTATTCTATTTTTACAATATAAAAACATAGAGGTTATCAGCCCTGTGACACATGACTGCTAATTATAGGCAGATTATATCTTGAGATATGTCAGAATTTTCATCTGTTAAAACCATCTGAATACACTCCACACGGTGGGAACAGACGGCATTGTTGTTCCTGCAGGCCCACTTTAGAAGCTTCTCCATAGCTACACATTTGTGAGAACACACTTTTAATTTTTATATCATTTTCACCACTGTAAACTTTCAGTTGTTGGAGAGAAGATGAAAGAATTCAGGAATTGGAACAGGATAAAACAGACACCTCACAAGTCAGGGTCTAATCCACTCGGATTTTGTTTTGTTTCTCACACATCTGATTTATTAATTTCTTTATTAACTTTGTCTTATAGAAGGATTTATTTAATCAGCAGGTTAATTATGAATGTGGTATTGAAATGCACTAAATTCTACTAAACTGAACTAGGACCACTTATCACAGTGGAGAAATCTCGCTGATGCCCTTGCCCCACTGCTTCCTTGCCCTGGTGGCAGATTGGCCAAACTGCTTTTTCCCCTCCCAAATTTAGCTTCAAAGTTTCACTTTCACTGACCTTCTCTAATCCTGGCTTAATAGATGTGAAGATTGCTCGGTGCTGTAGATCTCTCAGGCAGACTCAGCTGCAGCTTGGGAGGCTCTGCTCCTCCAGACGCCCTGGGGCCTGGCTGCAGTTTCAGTTTGAGGCTGGGCTGGCCTCGGCCCCTGGCCTGCCATGATGAGCCCCTCCTGCCGAGCTGCCTTCAGCGAGAGATGTGTTTTCTGTATTTTTGTGAGTTTGAGAGCCCTAAAATTTGTTTAGATTCATATTTTATGGGTATTTAGGGTGGCTATGTGGGAGCTGCGGAACTCTGCTGCTTCTGTGCCGCCATCTTTTAAACCCTTTAAGGTTTCTTTTGAGCTCTAAATATGGGATCCTGACCCTTGGGCACATGATAGCCTCATGACCATGGGCAGATCACCTAATCCATATGGGTTCTAGGCAACTCTCTCAGTACAAGTCACAGGACAGGGACCGATAGAGGGATTCTCCTCAGCTGGGAGCTCCCTGTGCCAATCAGATCCCAGGTTCAATCCTTTCCCCATCTCCTCCCTTGACTCAGCCTTGCCCGATCTTCCTCAGATTGTGTCCCAGGGACTTATTTAAGAACTCCAGTGCTAGAATTTCCAGGAGGAAGAGCCAAGGAGGAGGTAGTAGTCAGCAGTGCCCAGCACATAGCACCATCTAGCACATAGTAGGCTCTTACACTCATTCATTCATTCATTCATTCATTCACTGTATCCTGCAGAGAGTGAAAAGGTAAGGACTGAGGAAAGGCCATGGGATTTCACTTCATAATTAAGCAATTGGAGGCAGACTTGGAGAAAGCTCTTTCAGATGAGTAGTGATGTTGAAAAGGGGTTAAGAGGTGAGTGTGAAGAATGGGATCAGGGTGGAAGCAAGCACATACACTTTTTCTAGGAGGCTGGAGGGAGTTAGAAGAGGAGGTGCTACAGTCCAGGGAGGATCTCAAGGATGGGAGAGATGGTAGTATGATGGTAGAAAGCAGGGAGGGAGCCATCGAGGATTAGACTGGAGGCAGAGGAAAGACGAGGAAATGGGGAGGACAGGGCTAAGGGTGGCCCTTGGTGAAATGCTAAAGGGACCTCGGAAGAAGCTGAGCTTCAGTGAATCTTCCCAGGACTGCCCCACGGTCAGCCAGCTCCCACATTCTGGCCCATGGTTTGATTCTCCAGGTGCATGGAGATGTTTCTCAGTTCCTTCCAGGATCTCTACATATGCTGCAGGGATTCTTTTTTTTTAATATTTATTTTTATGTTTTCAATATTCACTCCCTCCCACTTAATATTATTTTCATTTTTTCCAGTTACATGGAAAGATGGTTTTCTTTTTTTTTTTGGAGGGCAGTTGGGGTTAAGTGACTTGCCCAAGGTCACACAGCTAGTTTTTTGTGTGTTGCAGGGATTCTTTAGGGGCGGCTGGACCTAAAAGTTGAAACCCTTTCCAAGAAGCAACCTCAATAGCATCCTGGCTCCTCTATTGAAGAAGACCTGGGTTTGATCCCATCCCAGACATACACTAACAGTGTGACTGTAGATAAGTCCCCCGTCTTCCTCCTTTTCCTCAGATGTAAAATGAGTGTGACAATCCAGTTTCCTTTTCAGGACAGCTGAACTGGTGGAATGGGGTCATCTTTCTAAAGCATTCTACACAAATAGATAGATGCTGCTCTCATTCCCACATTGAGCAATCCTCTCTGAATTCAGACTGGGTGAAGGCACTAGCTGTCCTCGGGCATCTGAACCAGGACCACTTGAGAAGTGACTGAGGCAGGTCCAGGCTTGACATCAAGGCAAACAAGATCATTACAGCTGTCTAAACAGGGGGTGAGCTGTCTTTAGAGGGAGCGGAGGCTTTCACCTCTAAAGAAGGTCTTTAAGCAGGGAGATTTCTTGGGCAGCTTCTACAGATGATGAAAGTCCAGGAAGAGGTTGGACCAGATAATCTGTGAGGGCCCTTCTAATTCTGGAAGTCTATGATCAATGGAAGCCTAGGTGATTTTGGACAGGTCACACTGCTCCTCTCCAAGTGTCCATTTCTTTTTCTGTAAAAGGAAGATGTTTATGTAACTGCAGGTTTAAAGGTGAAAGGGAACTCTGAGGTCATCTCCTATAAAACTCTCATCTTCCAGGTGAGGGAACTGAGGCCCCTGACTTGCCCCCTTTCCAGCAGGCAGTTAAGAGGTGGATCAGAACAGAAACCCACTGCCTCAGACTGGCCATCAGGCCTTTTCCCACTCTATCATGCTGAATCAGACTCCCTCTAAGGCCCTTTATTTGTAATCCACAACCTTTCTAATGTCTTAAGAACTCTGTGGAACAGGGAGAATACATCCTATTGTCCCCATGACCCAGATAAGAATGCTGCTGCAAACTGCACAGTCACAGAGGGTTTCTTTCATGGGGCACCAAGTCTCTACCCCTACCCTACCCTCCTCTCCTCCTCCCAGCCAACTTCATGCTGAACCTGAGAGGGGAGCTGGATCCACACTGAATTAAACCCTTAGGAAGGACTTCTGCCATCTCCAGGGCTTTTTCTAGGCAAATGGGATCAATGACAGCAGCAACCACCTCATGGGGCCCATTGCCATGCCTCTCGGGAGGTCTCTACATACAGCCAGCAACACGTTGATCACTGCAATCTTCTGATAGCTTTCTTGTGGTGTGCTCAGCTTATCACCAAACCTCCTCATGGAAACAGATATAGCAGAGCCTGCTGATTCATCAGTGAGAAGGTTTCAACTTTGGAGCTGTTTAGCAAGCTAGCCAGAGAGTCCTCCATGGCATGTTCTCTCATGATCTTGGGAGTAGGAGCCAACAAGGGCAGTGGCTTCTGTTCTCTTCCCTCCCTCCCCTCTCCTCCCCTTCCCTCCATCCCATTCCCTCCCCTCCCCTTCTCTTCCTTTCCTTCCCCTTATCTTCCCTTCCCTTCCCTTCCCTTCATGACCTGAGTGTCCAGAGTTCCTCTTCCAAAATGATGGATCCTGAGAAAAAACTAAGCCCTCACAATTCTGTTTTAATGTCTCATTTAGAGAAAAGTCCATATTTGAAGATGAGGGAATACTCTCTTTTTGTCCTTTTATTGGCCTGCTTCCTCTTTTCTATTTAAATCCCCTCGGTGTGGTTTTGCTTAATTGGGGCTCCTACCACACTTTGCTTCTCCAGAGCCATGAAGTAGCACTGGATGCCCCCTCCATCTTCTTCTGGAAGATCTTACAGACAAGTTTCCCTTCTCAATCGTTGGTGTTCTTGGCTGCTATAATTCTTGTCACTCTGGCCTCCTGGCTATTCTTTGCAGAAGACCTTTGCGTTGGCTGTCCCTCTAGAGTACCCTGCTTCCTCCCAGCTTCCTTCAAGCCTTGGCTGAAATCCCACCTGCTACAGGAAGCCTTTCCCAATCCTTTCTGTTCTAGTGTCTTCACTGTTGGTTCACTCCAGTCTATGCTATATAGAACTTAGTGCAGTGTTATTGGCACAATCCCCTTCATTAGACTGTGAGCTTCTTGTGGGCAGGGACTGTGTTTACCTTTCTTTGCATCCCCAACACTTTGAAAACAGTGCCTGGAACCTAGAAGGTGCTTAAGAAATGCTTTGATTTGACTGGCAAAGAGTTGAAGCATTTCCTGGCTGGGGCTGTTTCTAGGATCTTTTGGTCACCTTGTGGCCTTGATTGATTCACATCAATTAAACTTCTTGATAAACTGTAATAGTCAAGAGGGAGCCTTTTATCCAATTTTTCCCCTTTATTTCAATAGGTCAAGTTGGCCTTGCCCTCATCCAGCACCTTCATCTTATTTCCATTCATGAGAATACCATGGCCAGCTTCCTGGTGCTGAGCACAGTGAGAGTGGGTTGGCCCCCACACTTGAGCAGGTGAGAACTGGACAACACAAATGTGAGGCATGTTTGTGATCAGGACAGAAGGTTGGGGGGAGAGAGAGGAACAACCCAGACCATCCTATGGGCTCCATCAGCATCCATGCTGCTACTACAAAAGAAAGACCCCGAAAGCTTGGTTGGCTGGATCCCTGTGGAGGAGGGTCAGAGGGTGGAGCTCAGTTGTGATCAGGACCAGTGGAGGGAGTATCTGCATTGAGGAGAGGAAAAGTCTATCAAACTCTCCAAGTGAACCTTTTCTTTGGGAGCAGGCAGTCCTGAAGGTCCCTTAGACCACCGCGGGGCATACTGTAACTGCCCCACAGATGGTTGCTTATTGATGGGGGTTTATCAGCTCAGACCCCCCCTACATCTCCAGCACTGTGTGCCCAGTTATGGCCTGGCTCTGAGTGGGTCAGTTCCCACAGCATGGTAGGAGAACCCTGGAGCCAGAGTTAAGAGAAGCAGAATTCAAATTCCAAGCAGGCTATTTATTAGATAGGTGACTGTGAACAAGCCATTTTCCCTCACTTTGCCTCCATTTCTTCCTCTGTGAAGGAGGCTGAGTGACATGACCTCAGTAGTACAACCCACCTCCAGATCTATGGGTCCCCTGACCCCTTGTCCCACCTTCACCACACATCCTTGTGTCCCCCACACAATCACTTCTGTTAACTCCTCTTCTCTCCACAGCCAAATCCCTATAACTTTGTGCTGCCAGGAGACAGTGGAGAGGGCAGCAAAGGAATGTAGGCACAGGAGGACCCACTGAGACAAGATCCCAGGTATGTGACTCCTCCCTAACCCCCATGCCACCCTCAGTACCCCTGGTTTCAGTGGTGCCCCTTGAGCCCAGTCCTGTTAGCTGTCATCATATGGCCCTCTGAAGTTTGCAAAGTGCTTCATATATGGGAGATCATTTGAGCCTCATGACAACTCTCTAAGAAGGGGGATTGGGGGAGGGATAGGACGAAGGGGGTAGACACGAGATTCCATCCACATCAGAAACTCCTAGGGTTTCTGCTCCTTCCACAAAGGCAGAGCAGCAATCTATCTTATTAGAATCTTGGAGAGTTGGGTGAGTCACTGCCCATGGCCACATGGCTGGGGGTGGGGGGCGGCAGAAGAAGAGCTTGGTCTCAGAGCTTCCAAACTGAGCCCTCAGCCATCACTGCATCATGCTGCTTCCCCTTCAAACAATCCATCAATCACCAAGTGTTTATCAGGCACGGTGCCATCACTGGGGGCCAAAAACAAAAAATGAAACCAGTGATGCCAACTTCCAAAGAGCATTCTATCCAAGAGACAAGGACATTTAAAAACATTCTCACTATTGTGTTATAAGAAATGAGGAGCAGATGGACTTCATAATAACCTGGAGAGACTTACATAAACTGATGCTGAGTGAGGGGAGCAGAACCAGGACATCATTGTATACAATCACAGATACAACGTATGTGTGATGACTGACTTTGGTAGACTGGGCTCCTCTCAGCAATGCAGGGCTATGAGACACCCCCAAAAGATTCATGATGGAAAAGGCTCTCCACATCCAGAGAAAGAACTATGGAGTCTGAATGCAGGCTGAAGCAAACGACTTGCTCTCCCTCTTTTTTGCTTTGTTTTTTTTTTTCTTCTTTCTCATTCAATCCATTGGTTTCTTTACAACTTGACTAATGTTTAATGTTAAGGTATCTGTAGAACCTATATTGGATTGCATGCAGCCATGGTGGGCAGGGAGGAGGAGAGGGAGGGGAAGAAAATTTGGAATTCTAGGGATTGTGGAACTGAATGTCATAAACTAAAAGTAAATTAAAAATAAATTTATTTAAAACTAATAAACAAACAAACATTCTCTACCATAAACATAATACCAGCTAGCATTTATGTAGTACGGTGGTGGAGGGGGCAGGGATTGAGCCAGAAATCAGTTATAATCATGAACCAAGCTTGGCAGCTCTCCAGGAGCACATCGGACCCTACAAAACTCAAGGCTAGTAAATCCTGCATTTGGGCCTCTGGAGGCAGCTAGCTTAGTCTCGATGACAGAATAGAATGGATCGAGTCAGAGTCACCCTCCTATTGCTGCCTGCTTACCTCTGTCTCTGTGCCGTGCATATTTTATGGTGTCCTGGGCATGGTACTGCTTGGGGAATCAGGACAGAGGTAAGTCCAAGTTGAGGCTGATAGTGACTTCGTTAGAGTCCCCTAGACCAGGACAATCTCACATTGTAATGTGTTTTTCATTTTTAAAGAAACTATTTTTTAAGTATTTGGTCTTTTCAGAGTACAGCTCCTTCTCTTTCACTCAGAAGAATTAATTACTCAGGAAAATACCTGGAAGATGAAAGAGTATAATTCACTATTTAAGTATCAGCCTTTATGCCCTTTGACCAATGGCTTTCAGATCTGATCCAGAAAATAAATGGTCAATAAAGGTGTTTTGAGAGAAACATCTGTTGCTGTTCTTGGAGGCTGGGACTGGACTGAGAACTGGCACACCCAATCTTCAGAGGATTTGCATGACAGAGATTGATGGGGGTCGCCAGGTTAGCCAGAAGTAAAGTCCCAAATCTTATCTTTCAAATGCAGTGTCTAATTGATTTTCTCTGGACCATTACACACAACAGAGTGTGGTGAAGCCAGCAAGGGCAGCCATGGGAAAACGTTATCCTTTTAAAACACTTTCAGAAGAAGTCTTTGGGATGCTCTGAAATGGAGAAAGAGTCCGGAGGTGGAGTGTCTACATCAGGTATCCAAAATGGAAGACATTGATTTCTGAAGACAGAGGGAGACACCAAGCAGACTTCTGTCTGGTCTGGAGCCAGCCAAAAGAGAGCATTGGAGAGCAGGGCTCTGCCTGGCTGCCTGTCATGGGGTTTCTCCACACAAACAAGATGGCCCACTGGGTGGGGCATTGACAGCAAGGGTGGTGCATTGCAAAGGGGAAGGATGTCTCTAATCTGAAATATCTCAAAGTTGGAAGGGTTAGGGGGACATTTCTAATATGAGAACATGAGCCCAGCAAAGGGCATGGGCTCTGGACTCTCTTCTTCTCCATTAGAGCCTAGATGTTTGAGGGAAGGGGCAGAGTTATTGAGATGAAGAGCACCAGCAGCTCCCTGGGCAAGCAGTGAGACACCTCTAAGCCTTCCCCAAAGTCTTCTGAGCTCATCTCAGTAGTATTTCAGTTTTGTGCCAGTTTTGTGCTAGGGATAAAAAGGCAAAAGCAAACAGCCACTGCCCTCAAGAAACTTGTGTTCTCTAGGGAAATAGCAACATTTGAACCAATCAATATGTTCCCACATTCACGAAGACAGAGATGTACATTGGAAAGGAGGGGACACCGGATCATCTGGGCCTTAATAATAAAAATAATATCTGGCTTCTACATATGCTTTAAGATTTGCAAAGTGCATGAAAATGTTGTCTCATCTCATCCTCATGGCCGCCCTAAAAGGGGAGTGCTATTATGTTCCTCATCTTACTGATGAGGAAGCTGAGACCAGACAAGGTTAAGGGCCTTGCCCAGGGTCAACAGCTTGGAAGTATCTGAGGCTGGATTTGAACTCAGGACTTTTGGACTCCCAAGGGCAGCATTCTGGGCCACCTAGGAAATCTCATCATTCACAGATAAAAATTCACAGGTAAGAGCATTTCTACACTTGGACACAGATCCTTCTTTATAAAATAAAAATCCAGGTGGGTGGGGAAGCATGCAGGGGACACCATCCTCTTCATGACTTCCTTTCCCATAGTCTATGGCCCAGCCAAACTGGCTTTGATCTCCCACCTCTGGGCTTTTGCACTGGCTGTCCCCCATGGCTGCCTTCTGCCTCTAAGAATCGGCATCTCTGCCCTGTCCATCACCAAACATTCTACCTTTGGACCGGGTGCCTCCCGGTTTTCTTTTGTGTATCAGCTTCCCCCTTAGACTTCAAGGTCCTTGAAGACAGGGACTGTCTTTTTCTTATTTGTGTCCCTGGCTCTTAGCACAGTGTCTGGCACATAATAGGAGTTAATCAATGTGTATTGAATTGAATTAAACTGACTCTTCTCCAGGAGGCCTTTCCTGATCCTCCTGCCTGCTATTACCTTCCTCCCCACACCCTCTCTTGCCTTCCAGGGTTTCACGTATTTCTATCAAGCAATCAGTAAGTACTGACAGTGAGACTACTCTGTGCCAGGCATGGGGTAGAAATACACCAAACAAAGCAATCCCCCTCAGCCAGGAAGTTTGTCTCTTGCTAGAGAGACAGCCAGGACCCCCAAATGTCCAGGATGAGCCCCAAACAGCACAAGACAGTGATGTGTGAGGTAGGAGCTCCTGGTTAGACTGGCAGCTGCTTGAGTTCAGGGAGCACAGTTTTGCCTATCCTTGTATCTCCAGCCCTTGGCCCAATGCCCAGTCATAGTGGGTCTTTAGTGAATGTTTGCTGACTTGAATTTGGAAGGGAGGGCAGAAGCAGGTAAAGGGATCAGTAAAGGCTTCAGGGGGTTCTTGAAGGCAGAGAAGATGAACATGGTAATGACAATGGTGGTAGTGGTAATGGTGGTGATGGTGATAATGGAGAGTACTGATGCAGTTCTTTAAGGTTTACAAAATGCTTTATAAATATTACCTCATCAAACCCTCAGAACATCCCTGGAAGATTGGCACTATTATTGTCCCAATTTAATAGATAAAGAAACAAAACCTGAGATGTCAAATACTTCACCCAAAATCCCTTAGGGAGACTTGGGCTCTTTCTGCCTCCGATCCCCCTGCTCTATTCACTGAGCCCCTCACTTCCCCCAAGAAGCAAAGGGGAAGAGGAAAGGCATTGAAAGCATAGGGTGTGGCCAGGGAGAAGTCTGACAGGTGAGAGATGGAGTGTTGTGTGAAAGAAACAGGGAGAAAGTTGTTGTGACTGAATGTCAGAGTTTAAGAGGCGGAGGCATGTCCACCAAGGTTGGAAACAGGCTGGGACCAGGTTGAGAAGGACTTGAAAAACTAGATCGAGGAGTTTCTAGTTTATTCTGGAAGGAATAAAGAGTCACTGGATTTTATTGATGTTGTCAGTACAGAAAACAATGACTGGCAGCAGAATGTGGGGTTGTGTGGACTGGGGAGAGACAAGGCAGAGAGACCAATGAAGAGTCTCCTTTCATCATCTAGGCAAGGTGTGATGGGAGCCTTACCTAAGGTGGTGGTTGGAGCCATAGAGAGAAGGGGTCAGATTGGAGAGATGGTATGGAGGAGGAAACAGCCATAGTGGAGAACCGATGATTATGTGGTGTGAGGGAAAGAAAGGAGTCTAGAATAATGCCCAGGTTATCACTTAGGTGACTAGGAGGATGATGGTGTCCTCAAAAGTGATAGGGGATTTGGGAAGAGGGCTGGGTTTGGGAGCAACAATAGGGAGTTCTGGTTGTGAAATGTTGAATTTATGATGTCTCTAGGCAAATGACCAAGGTGCAATTGGCGGTAAAGGATTAAAGGTCATGGAAGTTACTGGTCCTTGATGTGTTAGAACTGGGAACCATCAGTATAGAATTGATGACTCAAACCCATGGGAACTGAAGCTGTGACAAAGAGAGAGCTTAGAAAGAGGAAAGGAAGAGGTCTGGGAGAGAGCCTTGGAGAACTCCACATCCGCCATTACTGGGCATGACATGGTTGATGAACCAGGCAAAGGAGAGGGAGGAGGAATCATCAGGCAGGTAGGGGGAGCCAGGGAAGAGGCAGGAAATGAGGGAGCAGGGAGTACATGGAGGAGATACTCGTCCACAGGGTCAAAGACAGCAGAAAGAGGGGAAAGTATGAGGACACAAATAAGACTGTGATGTTTAACAATTAAGAGATCCTCAGGAACTTGGCAGTTTGAGTCGAGTGAGGTCCAAAGCCAGGATGCTTGAGTGGGTGCTGTCCTTTCTGATCCAGTAAAGCCCCTTGAGGGACATTGTATTTTCTGTATTTGTATTTCCAGCTCCTCTAACCTTGCCTGGCCAAAAAGCATTTAATAAGCACTTGTTGGTTTGTCGATTCGCATGTCAGTCACCAAGTTGGCTAGGAATTTCATGTTTATTAATCAAATTTCTGCTTGTGCTTGAGGTGTAATGCAGAGAGTAATTATTATCACATACCTTTGGATGGTCAACATTGTTTTAGCTTGCAAACTGCCCATTGGAGTTATGATGCGCTCAGTCTCAACTTCCAGAGAGACTGAGAATCTTGGTTCGTGGCTACACTGCTCCCTAATGGCTTTGTGAACATCAGTTTGGCCTCTTTCTGGGCCCTCCACCCTTCTTTGGTCTCCTCTGAGCACAGTCTAAATTCGCTTGCTGTCTGCATTAGGTCCTACATGCATTCAGAGCTGGAGATCAGATTTCCTTGGGCCCATTCAGGGATGGCTGCCTGGAGACGATAAGGAGCCAGGGCCATTAGACGCTGGCCTCCAGCCTCCTTTCCCCCTCCCAGCCCTGAGCTCTCCTGGTTGGTCCAGGACTTAGGTCCCCATATTGTGCAAAGAGGCCAAAGAATGGGTCCTTTGCACTCAGGCTAATCCTTCTCTTTTCAAAACAAGTAAGTCAAGCTTTAGGAGGAAAAAATTATATCATTTGAGTTAATTGGTTTTGGACTCTCCAGAGCCCCAGCTGTCTTGAAGGGATTTGTTTGTCCTTCCAGAGCCAATTAGAGACATTCAGCTGATGAAACATGCTTTCTAGGACTTTGTCTGAAGCCATTCTTCTGATCTCAGCCTCTACCCACCTCAAAAAAGTGCATTTTAATCAAGTCTCTCCAAAGGCATCCTGGAAACATGACTGGTGGGAATCAGGTACCTCTTAGGGTAACAGTAATGATGCTGCCCTCTACAAAGACCTGCCCTGCATGCATGAGTGTACCACATGTATGTGCTCACATGGGTGGGGGCACTAATGTACATGAATCTGTGTGCATGAGCATGCATCGTATGAACATCTGAGCACTGGGTGCCCATATGCACGTGAATGTGTGTGTGTGAATCCAAAACTGTCAAGCCTACCAGACAGGAAGGCGTCTTCCTCAGTCACTCAGATACTATCAAATAGTCCGAAGCTTATCAGATCATTTGGACACACACCCGTGTAGTTCTGGTCTCGAGGCAGGGTCTGGTCAGGGTAGGGACTTGAAAAAGTCTGTGCCCCGTGCTAACTCTTTGTATAGCTTCATACACATGAACACAGCGACTCAGTTCCCCTCACTGTGAAACCATCATGGTGGCATGTTTGTAAGCCATGATGCTTTGAGATCCTTGCTCTCTAGCCCTGGGGCCCCCACCGTGACCTGCCTGCATCCTGGGCTTTTGTGCAGTCTCACCCCCAAATCGAGACTCAATACGTTTGTGAAAGAATGTCACTTTGTGATCCTTAGGCAGGGCTTTCCCTGGAACCAACGCCCACATTAAAGCAGTAAGATTCTTCTGGCGAGACTCTATGGCCACAAAGCCTGGGCTTGACTAGAGGCCAGGCACTGGAAGGAACAGAAGAAGCCATCTAAGCCAGTCAGGTCGTTTTCAAGGTCGTGGAGGTGAAGTGACTTGCCCTGGTCACACAGGCGGGTCTGGAGTTCATGTCTTTCTGACTCCAAATTCACTGGTTTGTTTTGGGCTTTGTTCAGCCATTAAATGATTCTAAATGCTACTATCCCAAAAGAAATGTGTGGTTCCTTGAAAGGCAAAAAGGGTGACATATAGTGGGCATGCACAGGTCACACCAGGAATAACGAGGGCTAAAGCTGTGAGTATAGAGTCATTCCGCAGATGGCCAGGACAAAGGGGCTTCTGGGCACTTAGGAGGGGGGACCAGCCACCAGCTGACAGCCTAAAGGCTTCATCAATATCTGTGCAGCATCAAGGGAATGGGACAACGGTGCCCAGGATGAAAGGCAGGCCCTTGTGCATGAGGCGGCGACCAGGCAAGAGGCTGGTTCTCCAGAATCCAACACCATGTTTTAGCTGCAGCCTCACCCTGAGACTTCCCTCAGAACCTGGAGCCTCCTCACCCAGGCATATCCATCTGTCCCTGATGCCTTCTCCCCCTGCCTTGTCCAAAGTGACCGAAATGTTGCAGATACAGTCCTAGCCACCACATTTGGAAGGATATTGCTAAGTCAGAGAGCACACAGAGCGGGGTAACCAGGATGTTAAAGGGCCTTAAAAGTGGGCCTTATCAGCATAAGCTGGAGAACCCAGGAGTGTTATCCCGGAGACCTGAAGACTTAGGAGGCACAAGATAATTGTCTTCTAGGATGTGATGCCTTTAAGGCTGTTACTCGAACAGATAAAAAGGATGGGGGTTGCAGCCTGGCAGACTGTGAGGAAGCTGGCGTCCTACTTTAGGCAGGAGTGCTGAAGGCCTCCACAAACAAGGCCCAGGTGGAGAGGGTGGAGAGGGGAAGAGAGAGGGAAGGTGGGATGGGAGGGGCAGAAAGATCAAACTGGGGGACGACAAGGAGGGAGCGCAGGTTTGGTTCAATATATGAATGAGGGAATGGTACAGTGGTGGTGCTCATGACGGAAATGTGGAGGCACGGAACGCAGCCCCCCTTTCCTGTGTGCAGAGGTGTTTGGGGAGCCTGGTTCTTTCTTCTCATGTATTGTCCACCCTCTGCGGCTCTCTATCGTTTGAAACGTTGAGAAGCACACCATACATTCCAGTATCCACATCCCTGATGGAAATCTGGAGCAGATGAGGCCGAAGACAGAGCTCTGTCATATACCATGAAAGACCTCTGACCATTGATAACCACCAGTGGGGGTCAGGCCACCTTCTCAGTCCTGGTCACCAGATATCACGTTGGAAAGAATGTCAGATGCCTTCCTGAAGTCCAGACGACTTCATATTGGACATTCTTCATCCTACCAGGCTGCATTATGCACTTGAAGAATATTTAATCAAGTTTGCTGAATTGAATTGAATTTTACAGATTGGATAAACTGAGACCTAGAAAGTGCCCTGACTCTCTCACAGTCACAAATCACTAGCTTACTGGCAGAACGGGGAGAGCACCCAGATCTCCTCTCTTAACACAGCACTTTTTCATCCCCCGATGCCTGCCTCAGCCTTGTGGTAGCCTCCCACCCCATCTCTACCCTGTCCCTAGACTCAGACTCTGCATCTACACAGCCCAGGAGCCTGCCTTCCACCCTCTCAACCAAGCCCTGCTCTTTGGAAGCATCTGTGACTCACTGACATGTTTATGGCCAGGAATCCTGAAAACAGCCTGTTGCCTCTACACCTGGCTGCCCTGGGCTCTTCAGCAGTGACTTCAGACATTCTGTTCCCTTTAATTGCTCCAGAGAAAATCTGTCCAGGAAGGCCATCTCCAAACCCCCTTGTTCCCTGACAAGAGACAGCAATGCCTCTGCTGGGAATAATCTGGAGATCTTCGAGGAGGGGCCTCTTCGGGGTCCTAATCTGTACTTGGGGCCTCCTGGCCAGCCAGGCAGGGGAGATGTGTGGGCTTTCTAATTAGATTGAGGCAGGTGCACTTGCCTATGTGGTAATCAGCCTGATGTCAGCCTCCAAGCCTGGAAAAACAATGTTCCCAGTGGGGGCCACAGCTGAAGCCAGAGCTGGGGGCAGGGGTTGGTGCTGTTTATTTATTTGTAAGGACAAACATGAAGGCTAAAGTCTAAGACAGGCTTGTTTGCCTCTCCCACCCCACCCTCTGGAATGTGAAGCCCTGCAAACCAAGTGATTGCTGCCTGCTCTGGGGGGAGCTAGAACAGACACATCTCCCAAACATGAAGCTGAGACCCCAACCCAACAGCTCCCACTCTGAGTGTGTGGGCAGCCAGGAGCACCACCCCTCCCTCAAGGAGAGGCTCAAGAGCTTTTGAGATGCTGAGGCTGAGACTCAGTTTACCCAGCTTGAGGAGACAGTGCTTCATAACCAGCCTGGAGTGGGGGCAGCTTCCTAGACTCTTACTACCTGTGGGTGTCTGGGTCCTCACTCTCTCTCTCAGAGAGTATAAATCAGAGTAAAATCAGAGTAATAATAAGGCTTCCCTCAATGGCCTGTGGTGAGACTCCAGGGAAAACATGCAGGTATATACTTTTCAAACCTGAAAATGCAGCAGAAATGGGAGCTAGTAGTGCCAGAGAAGTGCCCTGGCCTGAGGCTCTGGAGAGGTAGTGAGAGCAGAGCTCTGTTCCCAAGCCTTGACCCACCCAGGGAGCTGCAGAAAGTCACTGAGAGCCCAGGAGCCAGACTTAGCGCTAGAGGGGCCCTTGGAAGAATTGACGGCAGAGAATAGCCTGACTCTAGCATCAGGGACCTGGGTTCAAATCTGGCAACTACATTTTGTGTGGATTCCTGCAAGTCACCACATCTCTGGGCCTCAGTTTCTCTCCCTGTAACATTAGAAGGTCCTAGAAAATGCCTCTAGCTTTACCTCAGGAGAGTCTTCACCTGGAGCCTGTGCATTCTTCTGAAAAATATTGGAATCAGTGCATTTTAACATGATCAGATTTCTTTATGTTTGGAGGCGTTTTATCTCATGCTTCCTTAAATAGAACATTCTTCAGAGAATAGGTCCCTACCCTTCACCAGACTGATTGTCCAAGGGGTCCAGGAGACCACTGAAGGGAAAACATGAGAGACAAGCTGTCGTGATCCAGCCATCTTCCACCCCCTTACTTCTGAGATGTAGATATGAAGCCCCACCTTTTACTCTCCATGAAGGGATAGGGATCCGTCTCATGGATGGATGCCCCTGATACCAGGGCATCTCTCTTGCCTATCTGTGTCTGGTGTGTATGTGTGTGCCCAGAAGTTAGGGCAGGAGGTGGCAATCAGTCTGGCCAATCCTGTGAATTGAGCCCTTTTCAGAATCATGTCTTTAAATGCGTAGGATGAAATGAATAGGATTACAAAGGAGATGAATCACATGAATGAATGTGCAGTTATCAAAATCTTCCATAAAACCCCTTCCATAAATCCCAGGTTCCGAACCCAGATGGAGTAAGAGCTCCATCATCCCCATGGCTCAGTTGCACAGCGAATGGCAGATCAATGCCAGGTGACGATGCTTGGAGCAGACTGTTCTGGGCTACACAGAGCACAGGGTCTTCAGGTTAAGTGACCGTGGAAAGGACTGGTCCTTGGTGACTTGCTAATACCAATATTCAGTTTCCCATTTTGTTTGAGCAGTCAGCCAAGTTCTAACACCAGCAGAGTAGAGGGGTTTAGGAGGTAGAGTCTAGAGAAGCAAAGACAAGATGATTCTTCTGAACCAGTTGGACACTGCTAAAGATGAATGATCAAGAAATGGAAAAGTCCTAATGATCCTAGCATAGGTGAAGCCAAAGACCCAGGATAACCCTGGAGCCTCAGAAAACCTTTGTCCAGAGAAAGCTGAAAAAGGGAAAATTCATACCTGAGGTCTAGGAAAACCTGAGCAGTGCAGAATGTCCCCAGGGGCCAGCCTTTGCACACAGGTGCAGGCTCCTTGGAGGGCTTCACGTCGAGGCTGGAAGGCTTGTCAGGGTTGGCATAGAGAGGCATCCTCTTTGGTTCTTGGTAGATCCAAATAAACACTAAGGTTCCTTCTGACGCTGAAATCTATGATGTTTTAGAAAGGCAAATTTTAGCTTTATAGAAGGGAACATTTCCTAACAAATGGGGTCATTCAAAGTGTAGTGGGCAGACAGGGGGTGGAGCCAAGATGGCTGCGTAGAAGCAGCAAAGTTCTGCAGCTCCCACACAGCCACCCTAAATACCCATAAAATACAACTCTAAACAAAGTGTAATGGGCTGTCCTGGCAAGTAAGGATTTTCTCATTAGAATTTTTCAAGCAGATACTTTCTGGCCACTTGATGGGGTTGCTGGTAGAGGAAAGTCCTATCTAGGTGGGAACTATGCCATAGGCCCCTTTGAATACAGCAAGCTTTGAAGGTCTGTGATTCTGATGAAGTACCTGGATGACCACGGGAGACCCAATTAAGAGGGAGACTGCATGAAGATAAGGCCACACAAATGTCCAAGTCCACATCACCAGCTCACAACGGTGGATGGGGCAGTTGGCCCCATGGTGTCCCCAGCAAAGAGCCAGATGGGAAAAGTCTGCCAGGGAATAGGGATCTCCTAAAACTCCCCTAATCCATAAAATCTTCCCAGGCTGCAGGTGTTTGTTCTAAAAGGGCAATCTCCTTTGACAGTCAGACCTTGACCATTAGGAGCTCAAGGTGGCATGTGACAGCTCTGTGCATAAGAAGATGCCACTGAGCTTCTGCTACATGAGCCCTAAGTAAGAGGTAGAGGTTCATTTGTGATGCCCAAAATACATATTGTGCTGCTGATGTACTATTAACAAGGACCAGAGCAGTGGCTAGCCTGGTGCTTTCAGTCCTCCTCTTTGGAGGGTAATGACAGACTCTCCAACGTTACATGGGGAGAAATTATTGCCTTGGCCACTCCTGAAGATGACAGGAGGAAGTCAGAGGGAGGGGATGAAGGATGAATTGCAATACACCTGAGGAAATACATGGAAGGCTTCCTGTCAGGGAGCTCCCCCAAACCAGCTTGTGACTCAAAAGTTATAGCATGAGAGGGATCAGAATGGAGGTAGTTGAAGCATCATAACCCTCTCTGCAAAGTAGCATGAGAGTGCCTGTCCCATTATAATTGGACTCCCCCATCCCTGGGGGGCTTTGCCTCTAAACTCCCCGGGCTACCTTGGAACCTGCTACCCTCCTCCAACCCTCATGAAGGGCTCTCAGACGAAAGCAGCGGAAGCAGCTATTTATTTTTCATGGCTCTTGCTACACGCTTTTGATTGAATTCACATTTTCCAGGTACTTCCCTTCCATGATGACAAACTTTGCAGCCAAAGCTTAATGACAAGGCGGAAAAACTTTCCCACTATTCATAATAGAACAATATACCAAGAGACATGATGTCATATGGTTTTAAACAGGTGCTGGGTTTGGAAAGAATTTCTAAAAAAGGATTTAAAGGGGTTCCATAAATGGTTAATAAAATTTATATGTGTGATTTATTATCTAAAAATATACAGCATACATGAAGTCCATTTGAAAGCTATGTGAGGATTAGGCTGCCATTGGATCCAAACATTTCACCTAGAAATAAATAAAATGATCTCAGTCATTCCACTTTCAAAGAAACAGACCCTGTTTGTTCGTCGCTCTTCTGTGTTTACACATTGGAACAAACGAAACATTTGATTTGTCGGAAGGAAAAATTAAAATTATTGATTTGTTAAGTGGGGAGAATGGCAAAATGGCTAGAGTGCCTTGGCATGACCTGTCTTCAAATCCTCC
The DNA here is from genome assembly GCA_028646575.1 of Pseudocheirus occidentalis. Lineage (NCBI taxonomy): Eukaryota > Metazoa > Chordata > Mammalia > Diprotodontia > Pseudocheiridae > Pseudocheirus > Pseudocheirus occidentalis. The sequence goes on from CM053600.1 coordinate 205,405,399, forward strand.
CTCTTCTCTTTGCTGGCTGTGCCACCATGGGCAGCTCACACAGTGTTGGTCAAGGATCAATGATTTCCCATGAGTGGGAAACCCTTCCACCAAGGCAGATCACCACTCAAGGATGACTTCGACTCTTACCGAGAGTCAACTAAGGATCAGAGGTTGAGTGATTGCTCCCCTCCCCAGGATGGGGTGAGGGGGGAGTACCAACTGCAAGGGAAGTTAGTAAAGGTTGCCCATAGGAGGTGGCTTCTGAGCTCAGAGTTGAGGGAAACTAGGGATGGTGAGGAGAAACATTTAGGCAAGAATTTCAGCAAACTTTGGATAACACCTTTGAAGAATCCTTTTATAATTATCAAAAAATACAATGCCAAAGTTAAAAGCTTTGAATAGTAACTTATGGTTCCCCCCCCCCTAAAAAAGATGCTCCCTCTTTGCAGAGAGGGATGGGAGCTATGGGTCTGGAACAGCACCTGCACCATCAAACTGGATCTGAAGAAGTGGTTAGTTCTATTGAACTGTATTTGTTTTCTCTTTGATTGGATGTGTGTGTGTGTGTGTGTGTGTGTGTGTGTGTGAAGTACTCACTATGTGCCAAGCAGTCTTCTAAGTGCTGGAGAGAGAAATAGAAAGGGGAACTGATGTCTGCTATGAATGAGCTTGCTTTCTTGTTGGAGGAGCAAACAGGTAGCAGAGGGTCGGGCTGCAGGGCAGATGGAAATACCGAGCTGTCCTTCCTGTGTGTCATCAGGTCAGAACACAGGGGACAGTGGGCAGGGGCACCTATTGGCACAAGTGGTGGACATTGTTTCTTGGTAGGACTGGAGTTGGTGTCTCCCTGCTCACCTGAGTGATAGGAATGGCCTTGTTTACTTAGTTGTGGGTGCCGTGGAGGAAGAGGAATGTTGGTCTCCACCTTTTCTGGGAATGGGGAAGAGGGTCCAAGGCTGAGAGTAGAACTGGGACGGACTCTGTGTTCCCTCTGGCAAGACTGGGACAGGAGATGGGCTGGAGGGTAGGAGGAGGAAGGGATTAGTGGCTAGAAAGCTGCCCCTTATTCTTCCCTTTCTACCTTTTGTTGGGAGGGGGTGGTGTTGATGCTTGGGGGAGGCAGAGGGATAGATTTCAAAATGAAGACAATGTGCAAACAAGATAGAATGAAAATTTTATAAAGAACAGCACCTTAAAACATTAAAAGTGGTGAACCGCTACAGGCTACAGACTTTCCCATTTAGTGTCTGTCAGCTCTGGGAGATGTTTTCTAGATACGTGTTCACTGATTAAGTGATTGAAATAAGACCATTGTTCTCAGGTCTGGCTACCTTCAGTTTCATGGTCAAAAGTACAATTCAATCTGACTGAGCAAGTACTTACTGAATGCTTACTGTATATTTGGCCTGGGGGTGCCAAGGCAAATTGAAAAACAGTCTTGGAATTCAAAGTGTCACATTCTCCTAAAGGTAAGAAAAAGCCCACAGATAAGTCAGTGTTCTCAGAAAAAGGTAAAAGGGATAGTAAAAAGTGGGGGAGGGGTGTCGGGAAAAGCTTCCTCCCTGCAGGGGGTGCCTCCTGGGCCGATCCTGGAAGGAAGGATTCTAAATGGCCAAGATGAGGAGGCACAGCCTGAGCAAAGGAGTGAAGGTGAGAGAAGGAATGACCTGTTGCTGTCCAGATCCCTGAGCGTATGAAAGGGAATAATGTGGGCTTAGTCTAGACAGTTGAGCTGGAGGTGGTCAGACAAAGGGATGGTGGAGTTGGCGTCCTTTGGAGACAGTCCTGGAATCCAGGGCGAGACTGCCGTGACTTGAGTTCTCTGGGTAAGCTTGGTTCCTTCCCTTATTCCTTGTTTAGCACTACGCTGGCGTTCCAAATTCCGCCAGTTCAGAGAAGAGAAGGCCCTCGGTGCCAAAGAGCACAATGACCCAAATGGGGTGACACGGGACCGACGACCCCGAGAATTCAGAAGCAGGGATTGAGCGGCACCCTACTGGGCGCACTGGGCTAGACTCCCCAGGCGCAAGAGTTGGAGGTGGACGGAGGGGATTCGAAACCGGGAAGACTTGCGTGAACAGATGCAGCGTGGAGGGAGCAGCGAGGCAAAACAGTGTAAACAATGACCACATTCTAAAGCAAAGTGCTTTGTGAACCCTTGCAAACTCGGAGGCGGGTGCGGGCTGCCAGCTTCAGCTCCGGGAGGCTGCCGATGAATCACGCCTTCCACAGCCAGGAGACGGTAAGTGATAGACGAGAGGGGGCCGACTGAGGCGCGCCTCAGCACAGACGCCCAATGGATGCGCTTGTTTTGCTTGGCTAACTTCTTTGTTAATCTGAGTGTCTTCTGTGGGGGAGGGAGAGAGGAGCTGGTTATAGAAAAAAGAAGAAGAAAGAAGCATCAGTGAAACGGAAAAGAAAGGGAAACTGAGTAAGGGAGCCGGGATGCCGGGGCACGGCAGGTTCTATCATGTTAAAGTTATTATAGGATAGGGGAGGGGGACTCCTGGGAGGGAAATCCCCTCTACAACTGAACATTGGCCCCTTCACTGCGGCTTAGAGAGCAGCCCGAGCACCGAGAGGCGATCAGCCCAGCGTCCCCCAGCCGAGATGGGGCAGAGGCAGAGCCTAAATCTGGGCATCCTGACTCTAAGGCTAGCTCTACCCAGTAGCCCACACTACCGCTTACATTTCATCAGTGCTTTGAAAAACAACAAGTAAGCATCATAGAAGTTAGCTTTCCTAGAGAAGCCTCTTGTTTGTTAGGCATATGAAAATGCCCACAATTGCTTAACTCGAAAATATTTATTTTATATTATGCTAATATTAAATTTATTAATATTATAAAAATAGAATTCAAATTTTTTAAAAACTGCAATCTTTTCTGTGCCATAGAAAAGCAAGAGGTCTGAGGGATGACTGGACAGTCCCAGTAACATCTACGCAAATGTGAAATAATACAATGGAAAGTGTGGTTGGTTTTCAAAGAGATCAGAGCTATCTATAGTCATATGAAAAGAAATGCTGTAAATCACTATTGATTAGAGAAAGGCAAATTAAAACAACTGAGGTACCACCACACACCCATCAGGATTAACTAATATGACAGAAAAGGAAAATAACAAATGTTCTAGAAGATATGGAAAATTGGAACACTAATGCATTGTTGGTGGAGTTGTGAACTGATCCAACCATTCTGGAAAGCAGTTTGGAACTATGACCCAGCACTCCTACTTCTAGGTCTGTATCTCAAAAAAAAAAAAATTTTTTTTTGGAGGGGGAAGGGCAGGGCAATTGGGATTAAGTAACTTGCCCAAGGTCACATGGCTAGTATGTATGAAGTGTCTGAGGGCAGATTTGAGCTTAGATCCTCCTGGCTCCAGGGCTGGTGCTCTATTCCCTGCACCACTTAGCCGCCCCACACAGAGAAGGGCCTATTTGTACATAAAATGCTCATAGCGGCTCTTTTCATGGTAGCTAAGAATTAGAAGTTGAGGCGATGCCCATCAGTTGGGGAATGATTGAAGAAGTTGTGGTATATGGCTGTGAAGGGATATTATTGCCCTATAAGAAATGACAAGCAGGATGATTCCAGAAAAACCTAGGAAGACTTTCATGAACCCATATCAAGAGAAGTGAGTAGGGGCAGCTAGATGGCGAAGTGAATAGAGTACCAGCCCTGGAGTCAGGAGGACCTGAGTTCAAATCCGGCCTCAGACACATAACACAAAAACTAGCCCTGTGACCTTGGGCAAGTCACAACCCCAACTGCCCTCCAAAAAGCAAAAAAATAAAAATAATAAAAAAAGAGACGTGAGTAGAACCAGGAGAACATTGTACACAGTAACAGCAACAGTGTATGATGATCAACTGTGGGTAACTTAGCTCTTCTCAGCAATGCAATGATCCAAGACAATTCCAAAGGACTCAGGATAAAAAATGCTTGTCCACCTCCAGAGAAAGAACTGATGGAATCTGAATACACACTAAAGCACACTATTTTTTCACTTTCTTTCTTTCTTTCTTTCTTTCTTTCTTTCTTTCTTTCTTTCTTTCTTTCTTTCTTTCTTTCTTTCTTTCTTTCTTTCTTTCTTTCTTTCTTTCTTTCTTT
>CM053600.1:205409991-205425436 GCA_028646575.1 Pseudocheirus occidentalis
TTCCCCTCCCTCCCTTCCTCCCTTCTGGTGCTACCTTATTGGGGGGAAGGGAAGGAAATAATAAACAGCAACAACATATGACCTTTATGTGACTAAGGCCTTTCTACAAATATTCTTTCCTTTGATCCTCATAACCTGGGAGGAAAGTGCCGTTATTACCCCCATTTTGCAGCTGAGGAAACTGAGGCAAACAGGGTAAGTGACTTGCCCAGGGTCACATAGTCCGGTGTCTGAGGCTGGATTTGAGCTGCTCCTGGTGTAGTGCTCCATCCTCACAGTCGACCCATTGGTCAGTCAGTCAACAAGCATTCCTTAAGTGCCCACTGTGTGCTGGGCCCTGTGCTGAGCACGGGATGCGAAAAGGAGGAAATCGTGGCTGCTCTCAAGGTGCTGAAGTCCCCCCTGTGAAGGGCTTTAAAGCTAAATGATGGAGTTTCTGTTTGGTCTTAAAGGCAATAGGGGCCCCTGGAGTTTGGGGAGGAGTGGAGAGGTGTCTGTGTCTAAGGAAAAGTCAATGCCATCAAGCTGTGGATGGTAGCCTGGAGTGGAGCGAGACCCAAGGCAGTGAGAGCAAGGCAGGGGCAGCAGCTGGAGGAGGTCCTTAACTCAGGGATTGTTTTCTCTATCTCCACTTGTCTTCCAGTCTAGACTTTAGGTAGGTCTAAACCCAAGAGGCTTCTACTTCCTCTTCCTCCCCCATGTCCTTCTTCTTCCTCCTACTCTTCCCCTCTTCTTGTCCCCTTCCTCTTTCCTGTCCTCCAGCATCACTACAAACAGGAGGTCAGGTCTCCTGTGAAAGTCTCTGGGTCGGTACCACATCTCACCAGCCAGACTGGGTAAGATGACAAAACAGCAAAATGATAAATGCTGGAGAGGATGTGGAAAAATCGGAACACTGATGCATTGTTGATGGAGCTGCAAACTGATCCAACCATTCTGGAGAGGAATCTGGAACTATGCCCAAAGGGCTAAATAAGTGCATACCCTTTGGCCCAGCAATACCTCTTCTAGGGTTATATCCCAAAGAGGCCAGAGAAGTGGGAAGAGGACCCGTATGTACAAAAATATTTATAACAGCTCTTTTGGTGGTGGCATCAATTGGGGAATGTTTGAACAAGTTGTGGTACATGAATGTAATGGAATACTACTGTGCTGTAAGAAATGAGGAGCAGACAGACTTCATAATAACCTGGAGGGACTCAAATAAACTGATGTTGAGCGAGAAGAGCAGAACCAGGAGAAATTTGCACACAATTACAGACACAACTTACATGTGACGACCAACTTCCATAGTTGTCATAGGACAACTCCCATAGACTCATGATTGAAGGAGATCTCCACACCCATAGAAGGAGATGCGGAGTCTGAGGGCAGATTGAAACAAACTCCTTGTTCTGTTTCCTTTTCTTGTTTTGTTTTGTTTCCTCTTTCCCACTGATCAGTTACAATCCTTCTTTACAACCTGACTAATGATTAATGGGAAGAGCTTTGTAGATCCTGTATCCGAGTGCATGCCGCCGTGATGGGGGGGGGTGGAGAGGGGGGGGAGAAAATCTGAAAGTCAAGGGACTGTGGAACCGAATGTTGTAAACTAAAAGTAAATAAACCAAAATAAAAAATAAACACAAATAAATATTTCAGACTTCAAAAAAAAAAAAGTATCCGGGTGGGCTGGACATCCTCTTCTAGGAATTTTTCGAGGATGAAAATCACCTAAATGTGAACACTGCCACCCCACTCCCATCCCCACCAGCCATGTCCCAGCCTATTGTGTAGTCACTAAGAGAAAGGCTTTGACTTAAGCTAGACCCAACTCAGCACTCACAGTCTCACATTTCCAGGGGAGTTTAATGTTTAATTCCTAGTGACCTGCTAGGTCATAGGACCACCATCCACCTATAACTAGAAACATCTCCATTTGGGTCAAAACCAGTTAAAAGGCATAAGGGTCAGGGAGGACTATATTGGCAGGAAAGACAGTCTGGCCATCTGTGTAGTTGTACCAGTAGGGAAGAAGGCTCTGGTCTTTGTCCCAAGGGGTCCCAAGAGAAGTGGTCCATGGGGTCATTAGGTTGGCAGCTCTGCCACAGAGAGATGCACAGAAACAGTGGTCCCTGGGGAGGGGCTGCCCCCTCTCCAAATGCCAGCCTCCTGGTACAGAACCCTCTTCCCCCAGCTGGTGACCAGTCCAGGTCAGAGTGACCTTAATTACTAGGCATGCCAAGGGTTGTTACAGCCCAGGACCTCATCACCTCACAATGACTGGCACATTGTCAGCTCCCAGCAAACAGCTTCCTCTTGAGTGAAGGAATGAACCACAACCATTTCATGAAGTCTTCTTAGGGCTGAGGCTGCTGGAACATCTGACAGTAAGTATGGCTTTAGGGAGAGAAGAACATATTGATCCACTTAAGAGCTTGTTGATATCTTTTCTAAAGGTCGGAGGGGAGAGAAGGGCTAAGGACAAAGCTGTTCTGGGTGGATCATGGCTTCAATTCTACTTATAGAGAACACACCCTCCTCCTTGGGCCTGGAGAGAGCTGAGACATCAGCCTCTGACTGAGGGACTTCCCCCAAGGCTCCTCCTGTCCTGAGTCCTCAGTGTCATCATCTGGAAAACAGTGAGGTTCAGCTAAAAGCCTCTAAGATTCCTTCTAGCTGTCAAATGAAAGCCTGAATGAGAAATAAACAAGAAGAAAGGAAGTAAACTGGGGAAGAAATAAAGAAGGAAGTGTTGAAATATGGGAGTGCTTCCACTGGCTCCACGTGTCTTCATCTATGCTCAGGCACAGGTAACAAATAGATATTAAATGTGCATGTACTTTTGTATTTTGGAAGCACTTGCATTCCTGGATCTGACAGAGGATCACCGAGAATATTTACCTCCCGACTGAAGCTGTCTGATTCAGGGAGGCTATCGAGAAGAGGCAAGGAGGCTCCATTTTTCATCCCGAGATGAGCTAGCCCAAACAATTCGCCCACTGTATCATGAACAAAAAGTCTATTCTTTGACTTGAATTGGCATATGCAAATCTGCTATTTGTGACCACACTCTATGAAAAAATGTCTATGACTCTTTCCCTCCTCTCCATTTCCCTCTCTTCCCTTCTCTCTGTTCCTTTCCCATCCGTCTGCTCCCTTCTCTTCCCTCTGCCCACTTCCCTTCCTTCTGTTCCCTTCCCATCCCCTAGTCTTTCCTTCTCCCTTCTCTTCCCTTCCTTTCCCTTCCTCTCTCTTCCCTTGATTTACCTTCAAGATGTCTTCCCCTTCTCCTTCCTTCCTCTCCCCTCATCTTCCTTTTCTAATATCTACACATGATCTAAGGATTGAGCTCCATTTGCCAGGATCCATTCCACTCTCTCCTCTTTTTGAAAATAGTTGCTGCCCTTGGCAAATCAGCCAGGATGCATATTCAGGCCCTTTTATAATAGAGAAAATAAGAGGCTTTTCTTCACCAGTTTGAAGAATGTAAGGCCAATGAAAGGCCAATGACAGCCTTGATGCCAAATTAACACAAAGTGGATTTAAAAAATAATTGGAGAGTAACTTTCCATCTTCCCTGCATTTGGTTTTGAGGGAAGGAAAATAGCCTTCATTTCTTCCCTCCTTATTTTCTTATGACAGAGTCACTCTCTCCATCATCATCACCATTAGGTACCACATGTTACAAATGGCTAGAGGGAAAGGGGGTGACAGGGAGCCACAGTTTGCCAGGCATTGAGTATGTGCCACAGCAAATGGTGCCCATGAGATGGCGGCTGCTGCTGGAGTGGTCCCATTAGGGAAAGCATGCTGAGTACTGCTAAGGACAGAAAGGAGATTATCCAGTTGGACAACCAACCGCCCCCAGAACCTGCACCCAGGGAGCATGGCTGCCCGCTCCCAGCCCTAGCCCTAGCAGAGAAAGAAGGCTCCTTTGTTCTCTTTAGCATGCAGAAGAAAAGGCTGAGATGGAACATGAAGGCTGACTTGCATCCAAAGGCTGTCCTGTAGAAGGATTGGCCTGGTTCTGTTTGGTCCCAAAGGGCAGAACCAGAAATAATGGGTAGATACTGCAGAGAGATATTGAGAAGAACCTCCTAATGGTGAGAGCTGCCCACAAATGGAAGAAGCTGCATGGACAAGTAGTGGGCTTCCTCTCAGTGGAGTCATTGAAGCTTAGACCTGCATGATCCTTGGTGAGGAGGTTAATAGGGGTTTCCTTGAAAGTCATGTTGGACTCCATGGTCTCAGAGACCCTGGGGGTCTATGATTCTATTTCCTGTTCAACTCCAAACCTGAGCAGCTGAAGATGGAGTCACAGAAAGACTGCAGCTGGAAGTTTAGTCTCTAAATCCAGAAACCCATCGTTTGCTTGCCATATTTCTCCTTGGTAGTGCTGCATGTTTGTGTGCGACTATTCGTGTGTGCGCGCGCGCGCGCAGGCATGCATATGTATCAGTGTGTGTGTATCATTTATTGTGTGTCTTTTCCCAAAGCAAACTCTGGACCACTACTATTCAAAGGAAGGCAACTCCCTGCGGATGCATCCCCTAGGGGTGAAACTAAGCTGCTAGCCAAATTCACTTCAAGGAGAAGGAAGCCCCTGGGCACAGTCTCTAAGAACTGGCCTGAGGGACAGCTCCTTGCAGAGGCTCCCAACTCTCTTATGGAATTCAGGCAAAGCCAAGAGGAGCCTCTTAGAGTCACACTGAGTTTGGATTCCATTCAATCAATCAGCAAACCAGCAAACGATTACTAAGATCCTGCTGTGAACCAGGAGCTTGGCTGCACACTAGAGACACAAAGACAAAATATAAACAGCCTCTGCCCTCCACAAGCTTACATTCTAACCACAGAGCCAGCAGATCATAGATAGATAGAAGATGGATGGAGAGTGAGAGACAAACACTAAATGATAGATAATTTCCTTTAAGTCTGGACTAAAATCTCAACTTCCATTGGAAACCTTTCCCAAACCCTCTTGAGTGTGAAGCCTTCCCTTCATTAAATAGTTCCTGTTTCTCCTTTGTGTAATATCTTGAATACATTTGTTTGCTTGTTGTCTCCATGTTAGATCATGAGCTCCATAAGGACTGTCTTTTCTCTCCTTATTTATCCACAGAGCTTAGCACAGGGCCTGGTGCATGAGAGGTCCTCAATAAATGCTTCTTGACTGAGAGACAGACACAGATAAATGGATAGACAGATATATTAGGTGGATAAATGGATAGGTAGGTAGGTAGGTAGGTAGGAGATAGATAGATAGATAGATAGATAGATAGATAGATAGATAGATAGATAGATAGATAGATAGATAGACAGATAGATGGATGGATGGATGGATGGATGGATGGATGGATGGGCAGACAGAAGGATAGACACATAGATGATAGATATAGATAGAAAGACAAATTAGCTATGTTTGAAAGATGCACATATAGACACAGACATCATATTTACAAAATAGATACAAGCTCATGTTTGGAGGAATTTGGATTGACAAGCAGCTTCGGATCAGGAAACACTTGATGTAGTTGGTGCCAAGAGTCGAAGTGTGAAGAAAACTAGGAATTCCATGCTTTCCAGGCATGGGGGACAGTCATTAAGAAGACCCAGAGATGGGGGATGGACTTCAGTGTGAGGAAGAGGAAGGTCTGTTTGGCTGGAGCCCCAAATGTGTGAAAGGCAGTCGTGAATACTAAGGGAAGGAAGTTAGGTGGGCCCAGGGTGTGAAGGGCTAGGATGTCTCTAGCTGGTCCCAAAGGCCAGAAGGAGCCCATGGAGAATGGAGCTCATGAATCCCTGGAGCTCCCTGGCAGCACAAGAAGTATAGGATCTTTCCCAGGCTGGGCCTTCAGAGCCCCCCACACTTCCTTTGTTGACATTCTCTCTGCCTGCCACTCAGAATCCTAGGGCTCTGGACATGCATTTCTCCCTTCTTCTGTATACTCCCCAGCTCAATAAATGTTAATCTCAGTCATTACTGTGGTCACATAAGCCCCTTGCAGAGTCCCACAGTCCTTCCCAGTCTGGTGCCGGCATTAGAAATGATGGCGGGAAAATCCAAACATTTACAAATAGTCTCAAATTTTTTTGTCCAAACTGCACCACACAAATGGGAATGAGTCAAGGGAGACTTAGGTTCCTGGGGCAATGCTCCTTAGTCACAAATGACAATCTGATGCTTTTATTTTCATCCCCATCTTGAGCTGCAGTCTCCCTCTTAGTGCTAAGGGGAGAGACAGACAGGAAGACAGACTGATGGACAGATGGGTGGAAAGACATAGAGAGGCAGAGGGAGAGAGAAAGAGAGACAGACAGACAGACAGAGATAAGGGGGAGAGAGACAGAAAAGAAAAAAGATAGAGATATAAAGGCAGACATATAGAGACAGAGACAGAGAGGGACAGACAGAGAGAGGGGAAAAAAGAGGGAGAGAGTCAGAGGCTCTTTTTCCTTGGTCAGCTCCCATGCTACTCAGATTCTTCTATTCTTCAGCTCTGTGCCTTCATACTGATGGGCATGAGTGCCATTTGCCTTACCTCCACTCTAAGGAACTTTCATTCAGAAACACAACTCGATCTAAGCTAGCTGGAAATGTTGAGAGTAAAAAGGCAGCCTGGGGTGGGTCTGTGTTCTACCTACTTAGCCCACACTGGAGGAAGAAGAAGAGGAGGGGGAGGAGAGGGAAATCGGGGAGGAGGAGGGGGGAGAAGGAGGGCAGCCAAGAAACACAGATGGGATGGTTTACAGTCTGCTTCCAAACTGCTGGGTACTTTTCAACTTTGTGTATCCGGTCAAGGGCCTGAACCAGGCCAGGGTGGAGCCTCCCCAGGGAGCTCCCAGATATTCTGATCTGAATTAAACTTTTGATTGTTCCAAGAATTTGTTACTTCCCAGATAGTCTGGTTTGGATTAAAACTTCTGCTTGGTCCAAAGTTTATCTGAAAGATGCTGCTCAGTGAAGCCGATGGCCTCATGGTGACCACAAACCCAGTCACCATTGTGGGGATGAAAGGAAAGCCCCCCAAGAATGCAAGCCTAAACAAAAGGCCTTCAGATTTTGACCTTTTTGTTGATGAATTAATTGTAGCATGTGCTCTGAAGTGACCAGCCCAACCCCCAAACTCCCAGCAGTGGGAGCTCTCAGAGCTGAGTTCTCACACCCTGTCAGGAATCTAGCAGCAGCTATGAGGGGTTGGGGGCTGTCTTTCTAGTGTTATAGCCCACAAGTCCCCACCACTGTGTTTTTCTCCATGATAATTTAGTCAATCCCAATCATGTTTAAGAAAGGAGTGTTTACTAAAAGAGGTCAGTAAACATGGATGATTCGACACCCCCCCCCCAAAAGTCTGACACTGTTCACAAATGCATGTAGGGGAAGGTGGGCTCAGGCTTAGAAAGGACGAGGGACAAAGAGGGAACTCTCGGCTCTCGGTGGCTGGAAGGGTTTGTTTCCTTCCCTTCACAGGATACTCACCTGGGAGGGAGGGGCTATTATTATCTTCATTTTAGATGAGGAAACTGAGATAAACAAAAGTTAAATGACTTGCCCAGGGTCTCACAGCTTGTAACTGTCTAAAGCCAAATTTGAACTTGGATCTTCCTGACTCCAGGTCCAATATTCTACCCACTAAAGCTAATGGAATTCAAGTGTATTGAGAAAGGGGAGAATGCCAGTGGCAGTTCAAGAGCTTTCATCAGAAACCACCAGTGGTCGTTGACCTCTGAGGACCCCCAACCACCATGCAGGTGTGATTGTAGACAGTGAGCTTCACAGAGACAGCAGTTTGTACAGTTTGAGTACTGTGTACATATAAGCTGTGGTTCTTATTCCTTCTTCTCTTTTTGGATAGGATTTAGATAGAAATTGCCTGGGACAAGTCACTGTCCTGTCATTGTTCTTTCATATGAAGTGCTTTGCAGACTGTTGCACAAGTGATTAAACCACTGTTTCCTGGAGTTGAACAGATTGTGATGTCAGCACACCCAGCATCCTTGACACAACTTCAGATAATAGCAGTGGGATCTGGTAGCGACCAGATAATGGGGAGGCTGTCAGCCCCAGCTTGTTTCCCCCGATGCTGAAGTCCTCAGCTTGACTTCTCTACAGTGAAAGCTTTTCATTAGAGATGGAGAGCACTGTGGACGGCACCATCTCTGGAAAGACCTTGTGTTTCCATTTTGTGAATCTGGGTTATTTCCTGGTGAGAGTGGGCAGCAGCTCAGTCAGGCAAGATGGGTCCATCACAGGACAGTCTGGTGGCTGGACTTCCCAGGATGCTTTGAAGTTATTGTTACTATTGTTCTAAGATGATGGATGTTGTCTGTCAGGGAATGTGTGAAGTTGAGGACCACCCAAAGGCCATGGAAAAGGGTGGCTGCAGCACCTGAGAAACAAAGGATTGCACCTGGAAAGCACCGTAGAGATCAGTTAGTCAATCAACAAGCCTTTATTAAATCCTCATTAGGTGCCAGACTCAGTCCCAAGGGCTGGGATGCCAGGCCTTTGCAATTGTCTGTCAGTAAAGAATGTGTAACCAAAAGAAAAAAAAGAGCTGGTCTCATAGGGAGGCTGAGGAATAATCCATTGACATCCTGAGGCTCCAGAATGGTAATGTCAGAAGAAACTGAGGAAAGAGGGGGGGGAGGAGACGACCATCTGAAGTGAACACCGAGAACAATGAAGACAAGAATCCTGTGGAACGAGCTTAAGGATGGGCTACTGCCTGTGGGAGTGGATGGATGGTGTATAGGACCTTTGTCGTTCTGGAGTGTGAGCAGCCGTCACAGTGTTGACTATTGAGGTTTAAGGGGGACAGCTGAGGTGCCGGAGAGCTGAGGTGCCGCCTTCCAGGAACCATCGTCTCCAAAGTCTCTCTCCCGGTTCCACGTCTCCCTTCCTCCCGCTACCCCGCCTCTGCCCAGGAGCCTTCTGTGCCCAAGGGGCCGGTGCGCACCCTCCCCCCTAGGCACCCAGGGAGTGCTCCTGTTCCCACTCACGAGTGCGCGAGCAGAAGGCGCAGGAATCTCTAGCCCAGGGTCCATCTGGTCCGAGGAGCGTGGGTTGAAAGACAGCGCCCTTTGTATGTGCTCCCCAGCGCCAGAGCATCGCATGAACTCTCCCGACTGGCAATAAACGGATTTTACATATGTAGGAAGCAGGATGTGTGAAGGCCCGGAGTCTGATCTAGTTTCAGAGATCAAACAGAGAGCAGCATTGTACCGGGGTGTGGAGCTGATGTCACTGTCTAGGAGGCTGGATCCAATCGCCCTGGTTACACAGCTGGACCGGAAGAAGGCGAGTCTGCAGCGGCTCTCATTAAGTTTTACAACCAACTGAACTGTTCTGCCTTTTGGGGGGTGAGGCTGGGGGGGGGGGGCGGCGCGGAGGGGAGGGCGGAGGCTGGTGGGGGGCGTGATGGGTGCAGGAAAATAAGGGGGAAAAAGGAACAGGAAGGGAGGGAAGACTGTGTATGGAGCAGGAGGGACAGCCGAGTTCCAGTCAGCCTGCCATTCAGGTCCCTGCACAGCTCTGAGGGCAGAGTGTTGGCGTGGCTCACTCGAGAAAGCAAACTTCTGCTTATTCTGCTGATCCAGGACAGGCTCTTTGGGGCGGGCAGGGGCACTGGGCTGCCACTGGTTTGGGGCTGGGGGCCAGAAATTGAAGAGGAAAACCAGAGTAAAGCAAGTGGGCCGTGTCAGGGGTTCCCCGGGCTCAACTGAGGTCATGTTTCCGGTATAATCTTCACTTGTTGCGGCTTTATAACTTGGCTGTAAAAACTTATTCCAGGTTGGGTTTTGGCGTGCCTGAGCTCAAAGAGGAGAGACGTGGGTGAATTGGGCTCAGCTGTTTTCACTTCTTTGCAGAAAGACGCAGACCTGACAAGTCAAAGCTAAGGTCACAAAATGAGCGAGCTCAGCTTTGACTGCAGAGCAATGTGGAGACCATTATAAAAAATTGAAAAAGAGCCTTGCTGTTCACAGGCTTTGCCCCTGAGGACTATGGAGGGTTTTCTAAGTGCCCCCACATATAATCTCTCTTGGGGGTGGGAGAGAGCAGTGTCCACTTAATTAGTGCAGGGAGCTGCTGGTGGGCAAAGGGCCCACTTCTGGTGCAGGAAGACTTGTACCTTTCCCTTCCCAACATTCTCTGGGGCCTGAGAAGGAAGCAATCCCTCCAAAGTCACACAGCCAGTAGCAGCAGAGGCTCAAAGGCTGACCTGCCCTCACCTACAGCACAGTATAAACCTATAGCTCCGAAACCATTGGCTGTTTACTAATATCACGCTAGGAAAAGGGATCTGGGAGCCCAGGTCAATGGCTGTTGATTTCGCAGAAAATTTCGGTTCAACTAAAGAAGAACTCTTTGGATTTGACTGTAACAGGATGGTTTCCAATGGGCCAATATTGGTTGGGTTCATTACCCTCTTGGGCATTTCCAGGAGAAAACCTTTGCCATAGATCTCCTGAATGAGACTGAGGCACATCTGGCTAGATGCTGGACTGATGTGGCGAGCAGACTGCTAGAAGCCTTTCATGAACCATTTTGCTGTCAGAAACAGCAGAAAGGGGCTGTCAGAAAGGGGCTAAAACCAGCACGGTGACTTCTGAAATAGAGTAACGTGGCAGGAGAACATCCATGCCTCTGCAGTCTCTTTCTCCCTCTCTTCAATGCCAGAGCCTGCACATTGCTGCTACAGAAATGCTGGGGCTCCCATCTCCTTAAAAAGATCTCAGGGAGAATGTGGTTTGGCAGCTGGCCCTCTGCCATACTGCCCACATTTTGGTGCTTGTAACACTTATCTCTGTTGCAATCCCTTCCAACCTGTGAGCTTCATAAGGGTGGGTCTTTATTTTTAACTAATATATCACTCAATATCACTCTTGACCCTGGCCTTGACGGAATCGATACTAAATCAATGGCTGTTTTAGGATGGATAGATGAAGGGACAAATGAACCCACAGGAGAAGGGAAGAAGAATCCCCCTCCCTATCTATCCTAAACCAGCCCCTTCTTAGAGCTTCTTCATTTCTGCCCAGGCCAGGCCATCGAGAGTCTCCCAGAGCCTTAACCTCCTGGTGGTCCTTGCCCTGACCATATCCCTCACCCCCTCCTAGATCCAAATGGCCGTCATGTTTTATTCACTCTATCTCCTCTGGCTTTCACACTGTGGCCACCTCGCTGCCCTAGCCCAAGCCTCATCACCTCTCACCTAGAATATTGCCGTCCCTTCCCATTGCCCTCTTGACCTCCAGCCACTCCCTTCTCCAATCCACCCTCCCTGAGCTGCCAAAGGAGTCTTACTAAGGCACAAATCTAAGGTCGTTCTCCTTCTCAAAAGTCCTCGAGCTCCCTCCCTACCAGCTTCTCCATCTGACATCAAGGCTGTCCATAACCTGATGTGATAATCTGGTCTCTGAAGTCCCTTTTCTCCAAAGACCTAGACTAGCTACCTCTTCGCAGTGCTTGGCATACTGCTAGTGCCCAATAAATATTTAATTCTTCCCAAGGCTGCACTCCAGACTCTCCATGGGACATAGATAGATAGACAGACAGATATAGAAATGGATAATAGATCTGTAGATACAGGCGCGCACACACACACTCCAAACTACCTTTCCCCTTTATTTCTTATGATTCATACCCTCCTCTAGTCCGTGCTTGGCCTCCCAGCTGCTCAGAATGTGTGATATTCCATCTCTCACCTTTGCACAGACTGTCTACCCCTCAGATGTGGTGTGCACTTACTCCACCTTTGTGTCTTTGAATCCCCATCTCCTTTCAAAGCATGCAGTGCAGCTCTCGGCACTTTCACCAAGGATATAAACTCTGGGTAGGGAACTGGGCTTTTGGCATAGAGTTGGGTAGAGCTGGAGCAAGAGGGTGCTTAGAGCCCTCATCCTCTGTGCAAGCCCAGCTTCTGAGTACAGAAGTCCTCATAGCACTGGGTTCCCTTGTCATTTGGCCCTATGACAGAGCACAGAGCTAGAGAGAATGAGAAAGAAAAGCTCAAGGGTGAGGGATGATTAGAGAAGTGGATTGAAGAAGTAAGGGTTAGGGGACAATTATTTTTAATTACTTTTATTTATTTCATTAAATATTCCCCAATTACACATAAAAATATTAACAATCAGTTTTGAAAATATTGAATTCTTCCAAATCCTCTCCTTCCTTCTCTTTCCCTGCCTTGAGAAGGCAAGTAATTTAGTATAGATTATACATGTGAAGTCATACAATATGTATTTCCATATTATGATGCAAAAAACCATAGATGAGATAAAACCATAAGAGGAAAGGGAGGTTTTTGAATGCGCTTCGGTCTGCACTCAGACCTCGGCAGTTCTCTCTCTGGAGGTGGACAGCACTTTTCGTCATGAGTCCTTTGGAATTGTCTTGGGTCACTGTATTTTGATCAAAGAAGCCAGGTCTTTCACCATACTTACAAAATTGATATAACTGTATACAATATTCGTCTGGTTCTGTTCACGTCACTTGGCATCAGTTCACAAAAGTCTTCCCAGGTTTTTTCTGAAACCATCTGCTCCTCATTCCTTATAGCACAGTAGTATTCCATTACATTCATATACTACAATTTGTTCAATCGTTCCCCAATTAATGGATATCCTCTTCATTTTCAATTCTTTGTCACCACAAAAAGATCTGCTATGAACATTTTTGTACATATAGGTCCTTTTCCCTTTTTGTGATCTTTTTGGGATATAGACCTAGCAGTGTTATTGCTGGACCAAAATTGTATAACCCTTTGGGCATAGTTCCAAAGTGCTCTTCAGAATGACTGGACCAGTTCACAACTCCACCAGCAGTGCATTAGCGTCCCAATTTTCCCACACTCCCTCTAACATTTGTCATGTTCCTTTTCTGTCATGTCAGACAATCTGACAGGTATGAGATAGTATCTCAGAATTGCTTTAATTTGCATTTCTTTAATCAATGGTGATTTAGAGCATTTTTCACATAACTATAGATGGCTTTGATTTCTTCTTATGAAAACTGCCTGTTCATATCCTTTGATCATTTATCAACTGGAGAATAGCTCCTGTTTTTTATAAGTGAGGCTCAGTTCTCTATGTATTTGAGAAACGAGGCCTTTAGCAGAGAAACGTGTAAAAGAATTTCCCAGTTTTCTGTTTTCCTTCTAATTTTGACTGCATACATTTTATTTGTGCAAAAGTTTTTTAATTTTAAATGATCAAAATTATCCATTTTCTATCTCTTGATGCTATCTCCCTTCAGAGGGGAGAAGGATAACGAGATCTGTTCCTGTGACCCACCTCAATTCTCAGCTCCCCATAATGGTCAGCAAACTGTGCTTAGAGGTCTGTAGCCATATGGCCAATTTCTCAAAGCCAAGCTGTGCCACTAAAAATCCCAGGGCTCCTTTGCAATCCTCTTTCCTGATGGAGCTGCCTGGTCAGGACCTCATAAGTACACGTGCTCATCTCACTTTTTAAAACCATGATGCTAAAAAGTCTTGTCAGCATCCTTCATATCAGCCCTTTGCTCTCCAGTCCAGCTAAAGCATGCGCTGCTGTTCACCTGGACTCTGGCAGTGTCCTCGTAACTGCTCTTGTCCTGGGCTCTTCTCCCATTGATCTTCCAAACTGCCAGCATAGTATTCCGAACACATATCACTCCCCTGCCCAAGGATCTCCAGGCGCCCCTCATCGCCTCCAATAAGGATGATAATAATAACAAGAACTAACATTTCAATAAAGCTCGAAAGATTACAAAGTACTTCATGCCTTGGATCTTCAAACAGCCCTAAGGTATAGGTCATATTATGATGCTAATGTCATAGATTATTAGGAAACTGAGGCAAACAGGGTGAAGGTGACTTGCCCAGGGTCACACAGCTAGTTAGTGTCTGAGGCTAGATTTGAACTCAGGAAGAGGAGTCTCCTTACTCCAAGCCTGTCGCTCTAACTACTGTGCCACCTCACCGCCCCTAAGACTTACAACTAGTTAGGACAAAATAGAAAGCCCAAATCTTGGCACTTAAACCCTTGAAGTCTGACTCCAGTTTACCATTCCAGACATTTCATTTTATTTTCCCTCAATCGCTCTCCATTTCAACCCAGCCAACCTGCTCCTTATCTCTTCCCCCACTGGCTATTCCATTGTCTGCACCTCTTCACACCTCCCTTCCTTGAAGTCTTGGCTTCTCCCGAGGCTCATTTTAAGGTGCACTTTCTGCTAAAGTGCACTTTCCCAGCCCCTGCACACTCGCTATCCATCCACACACAGTCCCTGCAAAATCTATATACTTGTAATGTATTTTGCATTGACTTAATTGGGCACTTGTTGTTTGCCTCAGTAGGATGCAAGTCCTCTGAGGAAAGAGATTGCTATGCCTTTCTGTACCTCCCCAGCATCCAACAGGGAATACAGTACCGAGAAGTCACTGAAGGAATGCTTATACAATTGCCTCATTTGGATCAAGGAGTCCCAAAATGGGAAAATAAATATATCGAGAAGAGATTTATCCAGTTTACAAAGATTTCTGCTCTTCACCAAGAGGAGGGGCCTCATTACAAAATTCCCTTACATCTGAGATTCCTTCCTTTTTCTATGTATGATGGCCCCCTTGGGTGGTCTGCTGAAGTCTGTGGATCTCTTCCCAGAATCATGTTCAATGTGTGAAATAACTTAATCAACATCTCAAAGCAAACCAATTAATTATACTGAGATACAGGTAGCAAAATATTAAATTAACAAATATATGGACTCCTGGGTTAGACCCCCTACTTCAAATAATGGCCAGCAGCCCTGGGATGTTTGGAATGGGTCCCTGTGGTTTGCTTCACAAACATTTGACCTTTGCACCTCAGGGAAGGGGTATGTGCAGAGACAGAGGACTGGAGCTTGAGGTGTCTCTGAATACCTTGGTTTCCTCTTCTGAAAAATGAGGAAATGGGGCTATGTCATCTGCCTTCTCGTTCTGAATCCATCAGCTGTCTTACATGAACCTATAGACCCCTGCTTTGTGAGATCTGGGTTTGACGTGAGGTGCTTATAATCCTGCCATCTTTAAAGCAGACTGGCTCTTCTATTCACCTTGGACCTGTCTATGGCTTTCCAGGACCGGAAGCGCAGTGCCTGTCTCCTATGGCTCAGTGCTTGGCCAATCCAATTCTGAGAATCCCATGTCACTGCTAGATGTTCAGTGGGACCACTGGCTTGGGGAGCTGAGCTGGGAAACTCTCTGTGGGAGTTATTTACCCACCTGCTGAATTGTCCACAAAAAGTCAAGTCGGCCTATTCCCACTTGGAAAGAGTTTGCACACTCTGTACTGGGCTGGGGCATGAGGCCAGCACCTCCTCTAGTCCCTTGTGTGCATTGGAAGGTCTCCGGGAACACTGGGAAGTCTGGGATGCTTTGCACATTTGGAAAAGTGAGGAAAAGGGGAAAGGGAAGGGGAAGGGGAAAGAGAAGGGAAG
>CM053600.1:205425936-205448213 GCA_028646575.1 Pseudocheirus occidentalis
AGCCCTTCTGTGGGGGACGTGGAGAGGAGGCAAAGCAGGAAGAAGGGCCTTTGGGTGGGCAGAGCAGGGACCACAGGGAGGCTCCTGCTTCCTTAGCCACCCTTTCCTCGGTCAGAGCAGTCTTGCTTATTAGCAGACTGTTTGACAGACAGAAGCTGGTGTTCCAGGTGACAGGTGTAGCTGTCTCGGCCTCAGACATTTCCTTCTCCATCCCATTTCTCAGACACAAGCAGCCCCTTGAGGCTTGTTGGCAACCAGACATCGCCTAAGGTAGTGGGGATCCTCTGAAGCTTCATGCCAATGCTTAGAGATTGATGGGGATTCTATCAATCCCTTATGGGAGTCATTGATAAGCCACAGCACAGGGAGGCGGCCAACTTGTGGGAAATACAGCAGCTGCTGAAAGATGCCCCGGGCTCATTTCTGTCCTACAATGTTCAGGTCAGTTGCTGAGCAGGCCTTCAGTCATAAACATATACATCTAGTCCTGGAGGAGAAATAGGAGGCCCCCCTGCCCATCTAACAGCCTGACGCCCAGAGAGGCCGTGACTGGTTCAGGGTCATACAGTTGGTGTCAGAGCTCAGACTCAAACCTAGGTCTCCTTGATTCCAAATGCACCAAAGGGCTGGTGCTCACCTCAGCCCCAGGTGACCAGCGCTTGTTCCCATGCTGAGGGAGGGTCCCTCTCCATGTTCCATTTTGCTGTCCATTGAAGGACTGACCTCCCCCTCCCCCCAGGCCAAGCCCACCAGGCCTCCTGGGATCTCTCTTGGGGATACCTCAGGAATACTGGAGCACCTTCCCTGCCCATTTGACTGCATCAACCTAGCACCCTGGGGACCAAGCCAAGCCCCTGGTTGGGCCCACCTCTCTCTTTCTAACCTCGAAAGAAAGCAAGGTCTAATGTAGGGGGCCTTGGCATAATTTCAGGAGTTAATTCAGTCCTGTACAGTCAAATCAAAGGGGCCAGAGCCATGAATATCCAGATAAGTCAAAGCAGAGCCACAATCATGTCATTGATGAGGTGTGTTATAGGACCACAGAGTCAGAGGCAAGAGAGACCTTGGTTTTAATCCAGATGGAGAACCCAGGATCCAGAGTCACCATGGACTTAGCCAAGGCCCTACAGGCACCAGGAGGCAGAGCTGGTCTTGGAGCTGCCCGCAGCCCATTCAAACCCAGGCCTCCATTCTCTGGGTCCAGGCAGGTGCCTAGGAGGCAGAGATGTGAGCAGGGGGAGAGGGAGCCCAAACCTTTGGCCTGAGTTCAAATCCTGGCTTTTCCACCGCTGTGACCTCGAATCCCTCAGCTCTTAGGGTCTTAGTTTCTTATCCTGCCCAGGAGAGGTTGGACCAAGTGGCTTCTGAGGTTGCTCCTATCTCCCTGTCTGGAGCACTGCCTGGCTGTCCAGGAACAGCCTATGGTCCCAGTGTGTGGACAGCCAGTTTTCCCTGGGCTTCATGCGCAATCTGTGCATCTGTGTAAGCCGCATCCTGGGCCTGGAGTCCCACCCCCCACTTCTTCGTGCCCTCCCCCTTTCGTCTCAGTCCTTGGGGATCCTCGGTTTCCTTCAAGGCTTGATCTCATTCCCTGACCTTTCCCCCTCTTCAAGCCCTCTCCCATTGTGACTTAACTTGTGTCAGACTGCTCTGTGCACCCATTCTGACCTCCCTGAGGGCAGGGTGGTCTTCAGTCTTTATCTCTGGGGCCTCCCTATGCCACACAGGACCTTGTGCCTTGTACCCAACAACAACAACAACAAAATATTTAAATATGGTTTAGATAATGGTTTAATATATACTTATATACTAGAATATTCCACATATCACCCCCTGCTTCTCTCCAGGAACTGTTCCATAGGAGGGTTATTTTTTCCGAGAGAAACAAGACAGAACAACCCATCCATCCTCTAGGAAGCTCTGAAAACTCAAGCAGCCCCCAAGGCCTGCCACCTCCCCCAGGGGCAGTTTTCATTTGTCTTTGTTTGGGTCCTGCTTGATCTTTGGGGTTGTTATGCCACCGTCTGGTTTTCCGTGTGTGGCTGGTGCAGCCACCAATTGTGCTGTTTTCTTGGTTCTGCGGACTTCAGTCTGCATCAGTCCATGTAATTCTTTCCAGGGTTCTCTGTATGTGCCACGTATATAATTTCTTACAGCCCAGTAATATTCCAGTGCTACATGGACCATTTGTTAGCCATTCCCCAATCAATGTTTCTAATTCTTAGTTATCATAAAAAGCTCCTATAAATATTTTTAATCTATGGGGACTTTTTTCTTATTGATAACTTCCTTGGGTTATAAGCCAGTAACGGAGAGTCTAGTTCAAAGGATGATGGTTTAGTCACTTCATTTTCATAATTCTAATTTATTTGCTTTCCCAAATAGAGGTTCCACTTTGCAGCTCCACCAGCCATGTCCTAACATGTCTATCTTCCCACAAACCCTCTGATATTGACTGTCACCATTTTGGGTCTTTCTTTTTCTCTCTCTCCCTCTCTCTCCCTTTTTTTTTTTGGCCAATTTGCAGGGCGTGAAGTGAAACCTCAGCATTGTTTTGCTTTGTATCTCTCTAATTATTAGTGATTTGGGGCATTTTTATATGGTTATGAATACCTTGTGGTTCTTCTTTTAAGAATCTTTCATGTCCTGTGACCATTTATCTACACCCAAGGGGGGGGGTTTACAATTGCTTGCTGACTTAGATCCATCTAGACCTCAGGGGCCTCTCTCTATAAAGATTCCAGCAAGATCCATGAGAAGTTCCTTGGATATTTGCTTGTTAAACACAGACCTCCTTCCCCAGCGAGGTCTGCTCAGTGCCTGGGCATTGCTGCCTTCAGGATGTGAATGTGGGGGTGGGGTGGGATAGGCGCCTACCTGGGGGTGAGGGGGCATCGGGTGTGCAAACCCTGGATGCCTCATTGCTGTCAGGGAGGAGAGAAGGATGTACCGTATTCAGACCCATACCAGGCTGAATGCCCCTGAGGGGCCTTCCTGCTCAGAGATTCCAGATTCTCCCAAAGACTGTGATCCGGTGCTTGTGGAGGGGGTCAGCATGGTCCCAAGACCACGAAGGCAGTCAGTTATACATCAGAGGTAGGCTTGGAACCCAGGCTCCTCTGACTCCACAGTTGCACTCTGCTGGGGATGAAAGAAGACTCATAATCTTTTTGGAAACTCGAACCACAATGAAGCCCTTGGATGTTGAAGTCGATCCTTGTTCCTCCCCATTTCATGCAGTTCACTATCTGCTCTCAAGTTTCCACAAGGCCGAAGCCCAAGAGGGACGTACAAGGGTCCACTGGGCCTCAGAGAACAGAACTAGGAGTGAGGGGCAGAGGGAAAACCTTCTTCACTGCGGTGGCCACCCCAGAAGGCAAGCAAGTGGGGAGTCCTGGAACTCAGATCTCTCCTGGTCCGAGATTCCATTATTCTGTGACTTCTGGGTTCTTATGCCCTACTTCAAGCCCCCTCCTTTGTGGGCTACTCTAAATCTAGGTCTAAATATAGCCACTTCCTGGATAGGAGCTTGGATTGGTTTTTTCTCACAGAGTTGACTGTATTTGAGTCATTGGGCTGGACTGACAGAGCTGACCACTTATTTGGCATCACATAGAGAAGACTGAGCTAGGAACTAAATTAGGATGACCCTGCATCTTGTGCCCTGCCACTCCAAAGGCCCCCAGCCCCAGCCTCCACTGTGGAGCCTCACAGCTACTCACCCCCCCCCCACCCCCCTGCAGACGCTGGTCAAGGCAGGTGAAAAATGAGTCCCCAAGTAAACGGGCTCTTTCACAGTTGCTCCGCCCCCTCACCCCAACACACGCACTTGGTGGAAGGGGATTGGAGCAGCATCTGGCTCTGCTCACCTGCTCCCCCCAATCTCCTCCCCCATACCCCTCCCTGGGTATGATCTCCTGTGGCCCCCAGAGTCTAAGGCGAAGCCAAGAAGAGCTTTGGGAGCTGTGGCCTCTGGGGAGGGCTTGGCTCCTGCTCTCTGCTGCTCCTCTGGCCATCCCACGATGTCCTCAGAGGGCCCGCGGTTTTCCGAATATGAAGAAGGATGAAAAAGGGGGAGACACTGTCTTTTGCCTGCAGCGTCGTGGGGCGGCTGCCGAGTTACCATGGTTAGCTCCCCAGCACTGCTGGTGACCCCCACGGCTTTCCCTTATGAGTTAGTGTCCCGGAATGTCTCTTTATTAGGTGTCTAGAGAGGCCGAGCTGTCCATACGCCAGGGCCCCCACACTGAGGACTTTATTAGCTTTTTAATTTTCTGTCTGGTGCTCTCACTGCATCAAACTTTCCACAGATGTTAGGGTTTATTAAGTAAGCAGGCTCTTGGGGGCCTTTCCCCCCCTCTTTTCTCTTCTTAATAACATGAGAAATTTCTGGACATCCTACATGGAGCCTTCAAAAGAAAGATACTTTGTCTTTCTGATGAGAAATTACTCAGGGAAGGGAGGGAGTGTGTCCTGGGGATGAAAAGGGCCTGTTGTCTGGCTTCCTGCCTTGCTCAGGCTGGGCCACCGCAGGCGATGGGGACATGAGGGACGTGGGCAGCAAGAGGGTGGCTGGGGATCTGTGTTGGGGTTTCCTCCTGGGGACACGGTCTCCCCTGGCTTGGAAGGTTGAGTCGGGCAGCTTTGAGGGTGAAGGGCTCAGAAAACCCCCTCCCTCCTACTCCAGGCCAGTGTCAGAATGAGGAGTCTACAGGGCAGATAAAGGCTGAACTCATTCCCTAATGGTGGTTGTGACCTGGCAGAAGAGGGTATCTGTCTTTCCTTTTTCTTCTGTCTCTGTCTCTCCCATGTTATTGCTCCTTCCTTCCTTCCTTTCATCTTTCCTTCCTTCCTTCCTTCCTTCCTTCCTTCCTTCCTTCCTTCCTTCCTTCCTTCCTTCCTTCCTTCCTTCCTTCCTTCCTTCTTTCTTTCTTTCTTTCTTTCTTTCTTTCTTTCTTTCTTTCTTTCTTTCTTTCCTTCGGCAGGGCAGTTGGGGTTAAATGACTTGCCCAAGGTCACATGGCTAGTAAATGTTAAGTGTCTGAGGTCACATTTGAACTCAGGTCCTCCTGACTCCAGGTTGGTGCTCTATTCACTGCCTCACCGAGCCATTTATTTTTTTCCCTTTCCCCTGGCACATAGTAGCCTGTCGGTCACTGGCCTGGAGAGGCTCTCAAAGGAGGCACCATTTGGGGGGGCAGTCAGTACAAAGGCCCAGCCTGGTGTTGCATGCTGCTGGGGCTCTCTCCCCCCCCCCCGACTCCCAGGGTTCCACTTTGCTGAGCCAGCCAGTGTTTGGAGTTAAACGTCCTGTGGAAACATTGGACTGAGGCGTTCCAGGAGGGCTGGGGTCAGGTTACAGTTTCTGTTTACACATAAACTTCCTGTCCCTCCCCAGCACTGGGGAAGAGGCAAAGAGAAAGACTGGTCTTAAATGGGCCACTCAGTGACCAGCCACCCGGGAGGAGGAAGAAGTGTCTGCCTGAGCCTGCCTCGTGACCCATGGAGAGAGGGTGTGTGTGTGTGTGTGTGTGTGTGTGTGTGTGACAGACAGACAGACTGACAGACAGAGACAGAGACACAGAGAGTCAAAGAGACAAAGAGATGAGAGAAAAAGACACAGAGACAGAGGTGTGTGTGTGTGTGTGTGTGTGTGTGTGTGTGTGTGAGAGAGAGAGAGAGAGAGAGAGAGAGAGAGAGAAACAGAAGGAGACAGAGAGGGAGGTATATATGTGTGAGTGTATGTGTGAGAGTATGTATGTGTGTGTGTATGAGAGAGAGATAGAGAGAGACAGAGTGTCTGCATGTATGCACAGGAGTGTAGCTGTGCCCATGTGTATTTGCACACATGTTTAAATCCAGTTTTGGATGCTTTTGTTCTTTTAGGGTCTTTCTTTCCCAGCTCCCCCCGCCCCATCACAAAGACTAGCAATGAAATCGAAGAAGGACAAGGAGCAGCTGGGCGCAGTCCTAAAGCTGATGGTGCATCAGCTGAGTCTGGCCATGCAGGGGCTGTATGGCCCACAGTCCCTGCCTCTGGAGGGAGAGATGTGTGACAAACACATACACATGCACACAAACACACACACACACCTGCACACATAGCTCATTTACATTCAGTGTGGACGTGATTGAGCCATCATACCTCTTGAGAAGAAAATTCCAAATGCTCTCTACAGGATGGGCAGGAATCTGCATACAGAGCCTTGGGTTCGAGGGCCCTCTGTCACTTGTGTGCCTGTGTACAGGGGACTTGATCTCCTTCTGTGGAAGGTGCAGGGTTGGACCCCCTTCCTCTCTCTGGGTCTCTTGGACATTCCTCTTTCCTTGCTTTTCTTTCCACGCAGCTGACTGCTTCTTCCCATTTTCCAGGTCAGGCCTGCTGGGGGGGGGGGGTGCAATGGGGCTCTGCCCTGGGCCTCTTCTCTTCCTCTTCTAGACCATTTCCCCTGTCGATCTTATCAGCCCCCATGGGCGGGGTCATTTCTGTGACGGTGATTCTCAAATCTACTTCTCTAGCCCAGAACTCTCTGCTGACCTCGGGTTGCCTGGTGGACATCCTCTGGACACCTTAAACTCAGAATGTCCAAAACTGGACTCATTATTTTCCCCCAAGCCCTCCCTTTTCATAACTCCCCCTTTACTGTACAGGGTATCCCCGTCCTCACCAGGCTCCCAACCTGGTGTTGTCCATGATTACAGCCCATCCACTCTTCCCCCCAAGCAAACCTGCAGATTGCCTTCGCACCTTTTCCTAATATGTCCCCCTCCTCTGTCACGCTCCCCACCCTGGTGCAGGCCTTCCT
Source organism: Pseudocheirus occidentalis (assembly GCA_028646575.1). NCBI lineage: Eukaryota > Metazoa > Chordata > Mammalia > Diprotodontia > Pseudocheiridae > Pseudocheirus > Pseudocheirus occidentalis. The sequence continues at coordinate 205,432,743 of CM053600.1, forward strand.
CACCTCACACTGGGACCACTACGGCAGCTGCGGGTGGGTCTGCCTGCCTCGATTTCCCTTCTCCTCAGTCCACCCTCTATCTGGCCACCTAAATGAGCTCCGTGAGGTTCAGGTGGGACCATCTCCTCTTCCTGTAAATATGCTCTGGTGGTTTCCTGTCACCTCTGTTTGCCTTTCAGAGCTCTTTGCACATAACCTGGCTTTTCCCTGTCTTTCCAGCCTTCTTCCACCCTCCGCTCATCCCCCACCCCCAACACCTCTCCTTGAGTCTGTTGTACCAGCCTCTTAGCACTTCCTCACAGAAGAGCCCCCCCAGCCCAGCTGGCTGCCCCTCACGCCTCCCCACCTCTGCCCCCCCTGCTTCCCTCTGCAGGGGCCTTTGCTGATGCCTCTTCATTCCTGGCCTTCCCATACTGATCATTCCCAGTGTATCCTGGATATTGCCTGTTGTTGCGTGGCGTCTCCCTGGTTAGGTTGTGAGCACCTTGATGGCAGAGCCACCTGGGACATTTGAGTCCCCAGGGTTTCACACAGTGCATAGCACATAAGGAGGAGTGTCAGACTAGACCAGGTGGCCTCTGGACCCCCTTCCACACTTCATCCTCTGAAGCCTTGATCTGTCTATCTAGGAGAGAGAAAATAGCTCTCATCCCTGCTCTCATCCCCACCCCCACCCCTGCCCCCACCCTTGCCATTTAAAGGACATGTAACAGCAGCTGAGGCCAAGGGCCAGAGAGGAAGCCAGGGGATTGTGCCCAGCACAGCAGACACCCTGACATGCCTTAGCGTCTCATGGGCTTCTTCTGGGTGGGATCTTTCTGTGGATGGTGCCAGTGGCTGAAAGGTGCTTTGTGAGTTTTATCCTAGAAGCTTCTTTTGGCATTTCACGTGGCCAGAAGAGGAACCAGGGAATCCCCACTTTGCCATTTCCAAGGCGAGCCTCCCTGATAGTGGTAACCAGTCATGTGTCGGGAGGCTAAGTCACCAGCATTTCCCTTCTGGGGACACGTCAAAGGGTTGTTTGCTCATCTTTTTGTTGGTCACTCCCTTCTCCTTGCATCCTCTGCTGGGGTCTTCCTAACTCGTCATGCTTTACATGGCGCCTACACCTCCTCCCCTCCCCCCAACTCTGCTTCTCAGCTTCCCTCTGGTCCTGACCTAGCACTAGGTCATTCTTGGCACCTGATGACCGGCAGGTAGGATCCTCTGCCTTGGGGGACTGCAGAGGGGGCTGGGAGACTATTGGGGGCCTGGGAGCACGAGGCAAGCAGGACATGCTCCTGTGAACCAGCAGTCAGGACTAGGGAGAAGGTGGTAGAAGATGTGAACCCAGCCCCACCCTCTTCTTCTGTTCCTTCCCTCCGTCTGTGGCTTACCTTGAAGAAGACTCACCAGGGAGGAAGCTAAGGCTGTGCTTCACAATCACTGCACATTGGCTGCTCTCAAGAAAGCCACTGACTCAGGAGAAGAGAATCTGGTGCCCAGTGGCAAAAACAAAGCTTCTTCCAGGATGAGTCATGGGGTGACATCAGACCTTGTTATGGACCTGAGTGAAGAAGGACAGGCCCTGAGACCTCAGGCTCTGAATGCCATCCCTGGGTGGGGCTTTCACTCTTAGACCCTGAGATCCTGGCTGGCTCCTGGGTGGCTCCTGGGCCTCTGAATTTCCCTAGGCCACCCCACGGCCTGGCTTAATGCAAGTTTGTTGTCATCCCCTGACTCCAAGCCTGGAGAAGCCTCAGTCATCTCCTTGAAGAACTGGCCGAGCCCTCCGACTGTCCCTCCCTGGACGGGGCATTCTTCAGTCCTTCAGAGAACCCACATCTACCTGTTCTCCAAGCCCACTGTAGGGGTGAATTCAGGCTTCTCAGGAGCCCGTAGGCTGCTAGAATGTAAGGATGAGCATGTAATACAATCTGGAGAACAGGAGCCTGGAGTTGGCCAAGGTCTGCTGGACCCATTGTGGCCAAGACTTCCCAGCACCCCTTGGACATGAGTAACTAGTAGTATTAATATGGAGGGCGGCAGCAGCTCACCTGGATGAGGTCCCTGAGGGAGCAGACCTGCAGTAACTTATCTGAGAATAGTCTTCATGTGTGTGTGAGTATGTGCGTATGTGTATAACTGTACATGTGTATGCATGGGTGCATGAGTGTGTGTGCATGAGTGTGTGTGTGTGTGTGTGTGTGTGTATGGGGAGAGGGCCTTGGAGGTGGCACTGATATATTCAGTTTCCCCGTCAGACCTAGACTGATTTCTTGCTGGGGGCATAGCCAAGACCAATTCAATACCACAAAAGGTGTCTCCCTCCAAGTTTCCCATGACTTCCTCCTTGTGGTGGAGAGGTGACCCTTGGTAGGTTCTTAAGGGCTATTCTGGGAGAGCATAGAAGCTCCTACAACTTTCATAAAGAAGAATTTAGACAGGAAGGCCCCATTATGGACAGGATGCCTGATGTCCAAGGCCCAGTCTGGTCAAAGTTGGGCATCTTTGTCTCCATTTGGCTCATAGAGAGATGGAGTTTCTGGCCACAGCAGCTTCCCGAGATTGTGTTCCCAGTCTCAGGGGGCAGAGAGGGCACAGAGTTCTAACTGTGGGCCATGTGGAGAAGCTTGGGGTGCAGCCTGGGGTGAAAGGGAGAGACAGTGTTCTGAGGACCCTCTGCTGGAGATTCTGAGAGGGGCCATCCAGTCAGAGAGAAGGGTCTCTACTGGGACTGAGATGGAAATATCACAGATCTTCTAAGATGAGGAAGCTTCTGGGGCTGGTGGATAAGACCAGGTTCTGCTTGGTGAGAGATGAATCAAAACAATAATCAGTTACTCTCTGCCCTCATGGAGCTTACATTCTGTACACATACAAGAAAATTTATGCCTGTCTATTTACATGCAGGTCCTAGATTTGGAGCTGAGGGAGAACTGAGAAGCCACTAAATCCAGCCCCTTAATTCTACAGGTGGAGATATACCTGAGAGACAAACCAGAGAGACAAAAAGAAATGGTCTAAAGTCAGATGACTAATGTGTCTAAGGCAGGATTCAAACCCAGATCTTCTTGCATCCAAATCAACTATGCCAAGCTACCTCTCAAGGGAATTTATCCAAAATGGTACAGAACATTATATACAAAGTAGCTGTCATTTCATGTATGGAATAGCACAGAATAGACCCAAATAAATACAAGCTAGGTTGGGTGGGAAAGCTGTACAAGCAGCTGGGTGGGAATCAGGAAAAGTTTCGTATAAAAGAGGGTGGTGCCCAAGCTGTGTCTTGAAGGAAACCTGGTTCCTAAGGGGTAGCTGAGTGCATTCCAAGTGTGGCATCCAGCCAGAGTGTTTGTGCTACTTTCAGGTTAATTTCTAGGGATGAGAATATAACCTGCGACTTGTTAAGAATCTTCTTAAAACATTTTCAATATTCCTGTGATTAAGAACAATGGGGAGAGACAGGTGTGGGGAATGGAGATTGGGGTGATGCTGGTGGCAGAAAGGACTGTGAATAAATCACATGAATTTTCTTGCCCAGAGTTAGAAATCTGGAATAGAAAGGGAGCAGGACTTCCAGACCTCAAACGATATCATAAAACAGCGATCACCCAAACCATCTGGTGTTGGCTCAAAACCAGAGAAATAGGTCAACTGAATAGACCAAATAAGGAAAAAACAGAAACAATGGAACTCAATGACCCAGTGTTTGGTAAAGTGGAAAATACTGAGGGAAAAGTCCTTATTTGATAGAAACTGCAGGGAAAAGTGGAAAGTGATCTGGCAGAAATTAGGCTTAGACCAATGGCTTACACCACACTCCACAATATGTTCGAAATAGATATGTGTGCTTAAAAGTAAAGATCATAGTATTAAAAAATTAGAAAAGAAACATATCATATTCCACTATGGGTAGGAGATATGAATAGGAGATGGATTCTTAGCCAACGAAGTGATAGAAGCAATTACAAAAGAATAAACAGATAACTTTGAATACTTGAAAGTGAAAAGCTTCTGCACAGGCATCATTGATATATTTAGGATGAGAAGGGGGAGAGGTGGAAAGGGGGAAAGACTTGGTATCAAAGTTCTCTGATAAAGCTTCAGTATCCAAGATAATATAGTTTACACACACACACACACACACACACACACACACACACAAATAAACTGTCCTCAAAAGAAGAACTGCAAAGTATTCACAACCACATGGGAAAAATTCTCCGAACACTAATAATAAAAGAAATGCAAATCAAAACTGCCCTGATGTTTCATTTCATACCTTGCAAGTTGGCAAAGATGACAAGAAATGCCAACAGTCAATGCTGGAGGCGCTGTGGAAGTGCAGGTGCACTAGCACATTGCTGGTGGAGCTATGAAATGATACAATCATTTTGGGAAGTGATTTGGAATTATGCAAATAAATGAACTAAAACATCCACGCCCTTTGAACAACCAGAGTTTCCACTATTGGGCTGATATGCCAAGGAAATCATTGATAAAAAGCAAGTCCCCCTTCACACCAACATATTTGTAGCAGCACTTTTTGTGGTAGAAATGTTTTGGAAACAAAGTAAACGGCCATCAGTTAGGGAATGGCTAAACAAATTATGGGACATGAACGTAATGGATGTGACTGTGCCATAAGAGATGATGTGTGGAGTGAACGCAGAGAAACCTGGGAAGATCCGCACGAACTGATGCAAAGTGAAGTGGGCAGAACAAGAAAACACTATACACAATGACTGCAACAATGTAAACAACAACAAAAACCCCAACTACACGCCAGAAATCAAATGTAAATGTAAAGAAATCACAAAGATTGAAGGGGCCTTGAATGAAGAGATAGGAGAAGACTTCCCCAGCCTGCCCTTCCATGGAGGCAGGAGCACCACAGGGAGCACACACTTCCAGACTTTTGAGATGTATGGGTTAAGTTGTGCTGACTTTTTCCCCCCTCTCTACAAAAAAAAAATACTACTTGTTATATTAGATGGTTCTCTGGGAGAGGCGCACAGAGGACAATAGGTACTGGGGAGAACTGCAATGGTCTAAGAAACAGAAGACAACAAAGACTTATTTTTTTTAAATGAAAAGGTTCAGGGAGCATAAGAAGAAGGCAAGTATGAAAGAAGACTGGAAGCCGTGGGCCTTCCTTGTCTTCCATCAAATGGAGAAAGCGTTGACCTCCCTTAGGCTTGGGCTGCTCAGGAGGGGTGACAGCTCCAGAAGACTCATCTCGAATCTCTCTGATTGAAAAGGGTGATGAGCTATCCATGGGACAAAGTCTCTAAGCTTCAGGCAGGGTGAGGGCATTTTCCCAATCTCAGGACTCTGTTAGTTCTGGAAACAAATGCAAATTTGATAACATTATGCCTCAAGAAACCAACAAAAGGACCCGATAGACCAGCTTTGGTCCATGGAACACATTTTGGTTTTCTAAAGAATCATAGTGTCTCCATTGTTTATATAGGGCTACGTTGAGTCTCAGCCCACTCTCCTCAGAGGCTGAGGTGGAGTTAGAGTGTGAAGGTTGGAGAAATAGGGGTATTTCTATTCTTGTTGCATCTTTGAAGTAAATACTCCTTTGCAAAAAGCTAATTTGATACTAATTTTTTTTTTAATCTAGAGCTTTAGTCCCTGGTGATTCCCAGTTGAGTGAAGACCCTTGAAATGGGGGTTTAAGTTTATAGCTTAGGGAAAATAGCCTGGAGTCCTTTAGGGCCACCCTAATGGGGATATAGAATGTGTATATTATAGATATAGATATAGATATGCCAGCCCCATGGGGAGGCAATGGCCAAGCTGGGAAGAGCAAGGCCAGAGGATTGGTTACTATGGTGCCTCTCCTGGCTAAAATCAGACATTTTTCATGTGCAAGAACTCCTAGAGAGATTCTCTGCCCAGAACTTTCATGATTGGTTTCCCACTCCCATTGAAACTTATCTCAAAAGGAGTTGGCTCAGAAGCCAGAGTGAGGAGTCCTGGGCAAAAGCTTCTGAGCAGTTACATAGGGTTTAACGCCAGGAAACACTTCCTAACCCTCAGAAGTGGTCCATCATGAAATGGGCTGCTCCCAGAGTGTTGGAGGTTGGAGAGCTGCATCACAACTTGAGGGAGATAGAGAAAAGATTCTTGACTTGGTAGGAGTTGGAGCAGATGGTCCCTGAGGCTCCTTCCATCTCTGAGGAGCTCTGTGGTTCTGGACTAAGAAGGAATCTCATTAAATCCTTGCTTAGCAATCTGGAATTATGCCCAAAGGGCTACACATAACTGCATACCTTTTGACCCAGTAATACCACTTCTGGGGTTGTATCCCAAAGAGATCATAGAAGTGGGAGGAAGACCCATATGTACAAAAATATTTATTGCAGCTCTCTTTGTGGTGGCAAAAAACAGGAAATTTAGGGGATGCCCATTCATTGGGGAATGGCTGAACAAGCTGTGGTATATGAATGTAACGGAATATTATTGTGCTACAAGAAATGGGGAGGAGATGGACTTCATATTTACCTGGAGAGGCGTATACAAACTGATGCTAAGTGAGGAGAGCAGAACCAGGAGAAATTTGTACACAATCACAGACACATCATATGTGTGTCAACCAACCTTGATAAAATGGACTCTTCTCAGTAACTCACAGTTAAAAGACAACTCTACAAGTCTCAGGATGGAAGGAGACATCCACATTCAGAGAAGGATCTAGAAAGATCAGAGTGTAAATGGAGACTGAAGCAATATATGCTCTCGTTCTTTTCCATGTTTGGTTTTGTTTCTTCTTTCCCATTGTTCACTCCATTGGTTACAACCCTTCTATACAACCAGACTATTGTACAATGTGAAAGCATTTGCAGATCCTGTACTTGATTGCATGCCACCATGGGCAGGGGGGAAGAGGGGAGAAAATTTGAAACTCAAGGGATTGTGGGACTGAATCTTGTAAACTAAAAGTAAACAAACTAGTCAATGAAAATTAAAAAAAAGATTGTAAACACCTTGATGACAGGGTCTAGCTTTCTTTTTTTGTGTGTTTGTATCCCAGATGCTTAGCACAAGACCTGGCATACAGCGGGTATTTAATAAATGTTTATTAAGTACTCACAAAAAAAATCCTTGCTTAGTTCTCTGGAGCGGGTAACCGCCAGGAGGAATGAGGATCTGTCCTATGGACATGGGGACAAGTGAAACATCTCCTTAGACTCTGGAAAGATGCCATCTGGCCTGAGGTACAGAAAGAGCTGATGGAAGACCATTGACTGGGTTATTCCCTTCTCCCACCCCATGGCAGCAGAAATTTCTGAGGGCATCTCCCACACCACTCCCAGCTATTGGTAAGAAGACTAGTACCATTGGAGAGATCACTGAACGTGCAGACTAGAAGACTAGGTTCAAACCCCATCTTTGCCACTTATGTCTCTCCTGATCATGAGGAAGTCGCTTCTCCCTGGGCATCAGATCTTTGTCTGTAAGACTTGAGGGTTGGGTGTGCTGGTGTCTAGCGCCCCTCCAGCAAGGTCTTTGACCCCATACTTTTGCCCGGGGTCAGGCAGTAGCTGTGTCAACTCTAACTTAGCCCCATTATGGGCTCTGTCCTCTGGTCCACTCTGTCTCAGTTTCTGGTAATAGCCTTAGATTTCAACCTCTTATCCAGGGATGTACTCAAGTATTTGGCTTCAGACCAAGCCCAACAGCTGAGAGGAAACAGTAACCAACAGGAACCTTCTTGGGGTCAGCAGCTCTTATAGGCCTCACAATCTCTTATTTCCATGCTGAGCATACCAGCGAAAGGCTGGAGTCACACTGGACCCTAAGGAATGTGACCAGCCAAAGAACGGAATGGACTAGACTGTGTTAGGGTTTGGCCCCTTCCAATGAGTGCCCCCTGCACTCCCTCATGCCCAGCCTTTCCATTACAGTCCTGAAAATCACTCACTAACTTTCACAAAGTCTGCTGAAGAGGGCATATCTGGTTCAAAGTCATCAAGCCAACAAGCATTTATTAAATACCTATTATGTGCCAATTTCTTGTAGTAGGAAGAACAAGGAGGCCAGTGTCAGTGAAGAGGAGTAAGGTGTAAGGAGACTGGAAAGATGGAGCAAGGAGGGGCCACTTTATGAAGGAAAAGTCCAAACAGAAAAAAGAAGGGACGGTCTTAAATGTGGAGAGTCAAAGGATTGCCTGGCTGTAGTGATTGTCCCACCCAGTAGGTCTGCCTCCCTCCAGTCCCTTTCAGTGGTAGCTGAGTGAGAATGTGCAAGGTAAGGTAGATGGCCATGAGAACAGAGGGTTGGGGTTTGGCAAGGGATGAGTAGTAATAAAAGAGGGGAGCAGGGAATGCAAGGCTGGGGAGACAGGAACCGTGACCTGGTTCCCTGTTGGTTCAAGATGGCAAGGATTTGTGCTCATGATGATGAGCCTTCCTGATCCCCATGGGGTATCTGCACCATGGATTCCCTAGCTGCCTGTGCCTCTCACATAGCAGGACATGTCGAATAGAATGGATTGAAATGGTCAGAATTTAGACTGCTACTTTCTTGTCCATACCAGTGGCAGAACCAAAAGTTGTGATAAAGGTTGTCTCAGAAAGAAGAACAAAACTATGTGAGGGAGGGAGAAGGGGGGCAAAGGGGAGAAAAGAGGCAACAGTGAAGGAGTTTGAGGAGGCATCTGCTAATTCAGGGAGGCCTAGTTACTCGGTGCTTTGTCAACAACAGAGGTTACCGTTTGTGGCTGTCCTTCCACAAAAACCAGGGCAACTCTGCAGATTGATTTCCTTAGCCCCAAGGGAGCAAACTGTTGGGGACTGGAGGCAAACTCCAAGGGAAGGAAACTGTGTAAAGTTGTGAGATTTCTCTCTGAGGAAGTGATTGAGCCAAACTTCCTCTTGTCCCGCTGTGAGTGTCTACAGCTGGTCTGATACCCTGGAGGGACCATTTCTTCATGTCCATGAGACTTGAGGAGAGCTGAGAAGGCTCCAGAAACCAAGGATAATCCCCTTGGCTTCTGACCAAGGCTCCTTAAGTAAATCACAATGTCATAAAACATTAGGAAAAGCAGCTTTACAGAGAAATGATAAGGTTGGTCTGGATATCAGGGAAACCTGAGTTCAAGTCTTGCCCCTGCTACATGCTGGCTATACAACATGTGTCATGGTCTAAGACTATTTTGCAAAGAAATTGCCAACATTTAGTACCCAGAGCAGAGGCACAGACCCTCCTTCCCTTAGTCTTCTCTTTCTCATGAAGCTGGAAAGATGGAGAAAAAAAATGCTGTCAGAGATGCATTATTGACTGGGCATGGACTGTGCTAGAAGGTCCCTGAGGTCCCCTGGCCACCACCTCTGAGATCCCCTGGTCTGTGAGAGCCGGTGGCTCCAGGTGCCAGACTAGTGCTCTTTCTCTCCCTTTCTCTCTCTCTCTCTGTCCGTCTTCCGGTTTCTGTCTGTCTCTGTCCCTCTGTGTGTGTGTGTGTGTCTCTCTCTCTCTCTGTGTCTCTCTGTCTCTGTCTGTCTGTCTGTCTGTCTATCTGTCTCTCTCCTCTCTCTTCCCAAGGGTTGGAGCACCAGGGAAGGAGGAACAGTTTAATTTTCAAGAAAAAACACTCATCCCTTTTGCCACTAATATAATAATAATAATAATAATAATAATAATAATATAATTCATTCATTTTTATGCCATTTGGTATGGATAATGATGAGTGGCAACATGGTTCAGAATATAGAAAGCTGACCCTGGCATCAGAGAGTCCTGAATCTTGAGTCCTGACTCAAGCACATGCTGCCTGGGTGACCTTAAGTCACTGATCATCTCTCACTGTTGATCTTCAGTGAGGAGGGTGTTTGCACACTGGGAGTTCCTCACACTGACGTGATCACCTTTGATGTGGACAAAAGAAGGGAAAACAATTTTGAGAAAAAGAACATCATTTTGGGCTCTTCTTTTGTCTTTTGTATGAGAAAGAAGGTCCTTCTGCACCAGGGTTTCAGTGTCTTGACAGTTGGTGAAATGCCTGGAGGAGTGTCCAGCTTCCTCTCACCAATCCATCCTGGTTGACACTCTTGGTTTTCCCAGAAACCAGGCTCCTTTGCACCATTCTAAATGAGCGCTAGGCACCAGGCAGCTTCCAGACCCAAAACTCCTCCCCCCCCCCCCTTATCTGGCACCTAAAGGGTTTCCTTTTTGCAAAGCTGTAAGGAAAAATCTGCATAGAAGGATGAGAAGGGATGAAGCATCCATTAGTAAGAAAGCCTTGGTGGAGAATTGAATGGATGCCCACAGTGGAGTTAATTACCAACTTGAGATGACTCATGGAATCTTGGGTCAGGGGTTCCTCTAAATAAAGAAATGTAAATCATTTCTAACAGCTTCCTTAATTGAGCTGCGCTCAAGGGCACCTCATTAATGGAATTATGGTGCCCATTACCCTATTAGGAAAGAGGACCAGCTTTTATGAGAGATTTGGGAAAAGAAACCTACAGAGTGACATCCTTCAGGATGACTGATTGCTGACAGGGGAGCGGAGCTGTGTGCTCAAGGACAGACAGTGCTCTGCTATCTTCTCTGTGGGAAGAACTTCTGTGTCCAGCCTGGAGGGGAGAGCCGTAGACTATTGGAGAGAGCCCTGAGCTTGGAAGCCAGGCATGACTCAGGCTAGCGTCACTTACTGATTGTGGGGCAAAGCACCTCACATTTTGGAACTTCAGCTTCCTCATCATCTATAATCTGATTATAGCTCCAGTGGCCCTGTCCCATTGGGGTGCGAGAGGCTCTCGGGCCTATACATGAGGCACTTTACAAACTTGGAAACCCTTCGTGAATGTCAGCTGTGGCTGCTGTATACGCGTGTCTCTCCAGCGTCTTCTAAGCAGGATTCTGGTACATAAATGAGATTAGTACGATGTACCTAAATGTAGCCAGGATATCACCGAGCACCAGTGGCCATGCTGTTTGGAGAACCACCGGCAGTGCTTTAATTTTTTTTTTTTACTTTTTTCTCTAGTTCCATGTAAAAACAACTTTTACATTCATCTTTAAAAAAGTTCTAAGGTCCAAATTGTATCCCTCCCTCCCCTCCCTCTCCCCCAGACAGTAAGCAATCATATATAAGTTATACAGGTACAAACGTGTAAAACTTATTTCTATAATTCTGTGGAAGAAAACTTGAACCAAAATTTAAAAAGAAAGTGTAAAATAATATGCTTCAATCTGTATTCAGATGCCATCAGTTCTTTCTCTGGACATTAACAGCATTTTTCATCACAAGTCCTTAGAGACTGTCTTGGATCATTGTATTGCTGAGAATAGATAAGTCATTCACAGCTGTTCCTCATACAATGTTGCTGTTACTGTGTATGGTGTGGTTCTGCTCACTTCATTCTATATCAGTTTGTTTAAGTCTTCAGATTTCTCCTGAAATCATCCTGCTCATCATTTCTTATAGCACAATAGCATTCCATTACATTCATATACCAGGACTTGTTCAGCCATTCCCCAATTGAAGGACATCCCCTCAATTTCTAGTTCTTTGCCACCACAAAAAGAGCTACTGTAAATATTTTTACACAAATAGATTCTTTCCCCCCTTTTATATGATCTCTTTGGGATATAAACCTAGTTAGAGGTATTGCTGGATCAAAGATTATGCACAATTTTAGAGCCTTCTGGGTACAGTTCCAAAATGCTCCCCAGAATGGCTGGATCAGTTCACAACTCCACCAACAGTGCAGTGGTGTCCTAGTTTTCCCATACCCTTTCCAACATTTGTCATTTTCCTTCTCGATCACATTGGCCAATCTGACAGGTGTAAACAGGTGTAAGGTGGTACCTTAGAATTGTTTTAATTTTCCTTTCTCTAATCAGTAGTGATTTGGAGCTCTTTTACATATGGCTTTGATTTCTTTGTCTAAAAACTTCCCATTCCTATCCTTTGACCATTTTATCAATTAAAGAATGAATTGTATTCTTATAAATTTGACTCAGTTCTCTATACATTTGAGAAATGAGGCCTTTATTAGAGAAACTCAGCACCTGTTTTTATAGCATCATCTGCCCCCGGTAATGTTAGGTCGGCCAAGCACGTACCATGTGCCAGTTACTGTGTTAGGTGCTGGGATACAAAGATCGCAGTTGCTGTCCCTGCTTTCAGGGACCTTGTGGCTCAATAGGAGAGAAGGCATGTAAATAGCTACATATAAGCAAGACTAGTCAGTGTTGATGGGAGGGAAGGCACTGGCATGGAGGGGGACAGGGAATAAGGAAAAGCTTCCTGCACAGGGTGGGGTTTGAGCTGAACCTCGGATGCAGAAATGAGATGCACAAGTGTTGTAGGCATGGGGGACAGCCGGTAGAAAGGCTGATGGGAGGTTGATAGTTGAATAAACAGTGAATAGGCTCATGTAGCTGGAACACAAAGGACTGGAAAATGTGTGAAGGGGAGAAAGGAGAGTGGAAAGGAGCAAATGGCTCTAGGGGTGAAGGGCTTTTATTTCATCCTGGAGGTAATGGAGAGCCATGGGTGTCTGACCTCACTTCAGATATTTGACAGTCTGGGCAAACTAACTTCCATTCCAGCTCCCTCTATTGCCAAGCCTTTGCCTTGGCTGTGACCCATTCCCTGAATGCTATCCTTCCTCGCCTCTGTCTCTTGGAATTCCATCTGACCACTCAGGTGGCACTCACAGGGGAGCTTGCATCATCCCAGGAGTCAGCATGCTCTCCCTCCTCAACTTTGATTGTTTTTATTGATAGTTTATCTCTCATCTTCCCTAGTGAAATGTAAGCTGCCTGAAGGCAGATGCTATTTTTCATTTTGTGTCTTGCTACCCAGTGCCCAGCACTGTGCTCGTGGTTGGCTTATAGTAGACCCCTGATGAGTGCTTGCTGGGTTGAATTGAGAGTCACTTTTTTGCAGAGGCATCATAGAGAGTAGCTGGAGCAATGGTCTGGGAGTCCTGTAGAACTGGGTGTGACTCTTGCCTCCTTAGGCACTGAGTCACCAGCCCTCAGAGATTCAGTTTCCTCCTATGTACAATGGGGGCATGATAGCACTCACGGGGTTGTTTGAAGGCTCTATGTTCACCATCATGACCATTAGAACTACCATCATCTCCATCACCACGAAAGGGGAGGAGAAGCAGGCAGCAAGTCGAATGACAGAATTCAGATCCTACAAAATGTCAGTAGTCTGAAAATTGAGCCATTTGGGGAGAATCATGTGGTGCTCTTTTAAAAAATTCAATTTTATTTTATTTTCAGCTCTGAATTTTCTCCCTTTCCCTTTCTTTCTCCCACTCATGGAAAAAGCAAGAAAAACAAAACCCGTTACAAACGTGTAGAGTTGTACAAAACAAATCCCTGCATTAGCCATGCCATATACATGTGTGCACACACGATATATACGTATGCACACAGTGCATGTATGCAGATGTATCTATGCATGTATGCACATGTGCACACACGTGCACACACACACATGTACACTCCCATCTGCCCTTCGAGTCCCTCAGCTGTTTATCATGAGATGCCAGCATGTTTTGTCGTGCGGAACTGTGCTTGGTTCCATTGTGCTGATCAGATCCTAAGTCTTTCAGAGTCACTGACTTCACAGTATTGTTGTTATTGTGTAAGTCTGTCTCCTAATTATGCTCTTTGCTCTCACTTTGCATCAGTTTGTACAAATCTTTCTTAAAACCACCCCCGCCCATCTCTCTTACAGTAGAATATTATTCCATCCTATTCATAAACCAGAAAGTGTTCAGCCGTTCCCTAATTGATGGGCACCCCTCAGTTTCCCATTCTTTGCCATGACAAAAAAGAGAATTAAATGCTCTTGATCACACCAATCTACTCCAGAAAACAAAAACCCATCTCACAAATATCCTTATTCTCCTTGGGAGGCTGTCTGGTAACAAGAGAGGTAATACTGTGGTCCCAAAAGTTGTGTGCTCCCCCCACCTCCAAAGCATCAAAGACAGCTGTCATCTGGCTATGGCATGCTGCTTTGCTGAAGAATTTCAGAAGTCTGGAGAGTAGAGACGAGAAGGAAGGTGAGCCAGATTTATAAAGGGGCGATGCAGACAATGCATGAGATGCACCGGGGACCGTGTAAAGCAGAGACATCAAGAGGAATGCTCACCAGCACACTTGTAAGGCCTCCTGGGAAGGAGTGACATGGATCCATGGATAAGGGCTGCATAGATGGCCAGGCAGGCAGGGGCTGTGGTTTGCCCCTTTGAAGGGCATTTCTTTACCACCGAGACCCCAAATCTATTGAAGCATTGAAACATAAGGTCTTAGTCTTGGGTTAAAAGAATCGCCTTCACAAGTGATTGTGAAATGGGGGACATTTGGCAAGATGGAAGCTGGTCTGAAAACGATTTGGGGGTTTTAGTGGACTGCCATGACTCCTTCGTGTGCTACCACAGTCAGAAAGCCAATATAACCTTGGATGCCCTGAGAGACATGGGGTCCTTAAGAGAGGGGAGTGGGGGTGATCTACTTCAGCTGGCTCAGCCTGGACTGTTGCGCTAAAGTCCAAGCATTTCAGGCCATAGATAAGCTGGATGGCATCCACAGAAAGGCAGCCAGAGGGTGAAGAACCTTCTCCTTTTCCCCTCCCCCTTTTTGTGTGTGGTTATTTCTCCTTCAGAAGGTGAGCTCCTCCAGGGCAAGAACTGCTCATCTTTTTGCTATCAGGGCCTGGCGCATAGTAGGGGCTTAATAAATGTTAGTTCTATTCCAGCCTTTTCTTGAGATTAGATCACACAAGGATCCATTGAGGACACTGAGGATGCTGAGCCTGGAGAGAAAGGTTGAGTGAGGATCTCAAGTATATGAGGGGTTATCACACATGTCTGCTTAGCCCTAAAGGGCTGAACTTGGGCAGAGTGGGGGAAAGGGTAGAGAGCCTTGATGTCAAGTGGGAAAACAAGAGAGTAGTACTCATGATGAAAGCTTTTCAAGCTGGCCAGCCTGCCTTGGTAGGTGGTGAGCTCTCTCCCTGAGTGTCCAGGGAATAGGGGAGGGCATCTAGAGTCAGGACTCTTCTTCATGCCTGGGTTGAGGACACTGGCCAGTGAGGTACCTCTGCCTCTAGTATCAGTGACTGCTGCTACATGCAAGAACAGTGAACTCAATGAGAGGCTTAAGTGTAAGGGATAATTAATAATAATAATAATGATGATGATAATAATGGCTAAGATACACATACACTTGCTATGTGCCAGGCAGTGGGCTGAGCATTTAACAAAGATAGTCTCATCTGATCCTCACAACAACCCTGGGAAGTAGGTGCTATTATTATTCTCGTTGTAGTTGTAGTTGAGGAAATTGAGGCAAACAAGGCTTAAGTGACATCCCTTCCCCTTCCCTTCCCCTTCCCTTTCTCTTCCCTTTCCCTTCCCTTTCCTCTTTCCCTTCCCCCTTCCCCTTCCCCTTCCCCCCTCCCTTCCCCCTTCCCCTTCCCCTTTTACTTCTCCCTTCCCTTTTCTC
>CM053600.1:205448713-205484762 GCA_028646575.1 Pseudocheirus occidentalis
AGGAAGGAAGGAAGGAAGGAAGGAAGGAAGGAAGGAAGGAAGGAAGGAAGGAAGGAAGGAAGGAAGGAAGAAGAGACATTGTTCTTGGGGCAGCCTAGATCTTAGCAGAGGCTTCCAGGTCTGATTCTAATCATCGTGGGAAAGAGGCAGCAGGCCCTGCTCTGGCCTCTGTTGGGTGGAGACGCCTCCTATTCCCATAAACTTTATCACCGTCCTCGGCCTCTGATAAACCCCAGTAAATCAGCGTCCTGGGAGTGTGGCTGCCTGCCAGCAGGCTGCTGAACGACGTCTGCCTACCCCCTTCCTGGCATCTAAGCTCCGTAGCTCCCAGGGGGCCTCAAACCTGGGCCAAGGTGAAAAGTGGTTCATTTTTTCCCTTCCAGATCAGCACAATAAATAATCATAAATTCTTCCTCCACCCATGGTCCTCCCTCCCCCACCAAACACTTTGGTTTGATTGTCTGGCTAACTAGGCAGCAGTTTCCCTGTGGCCCACCACCCTCTTTGGCCATGGAGGGCCTGAGCCCAGCTTGCTCCTGGCCCCCACAACACCTGCCAGGCCAGCTCAGTCAAGGATCACCTTAGCCTGGCTCTCAAAGGAGATTTCTCTTGGTTGGGGGCTTCATCCCTGGAATCCCAGGCACCTTTCCCATGAGGAAAGGTCTCTTTTCTTATATGAAGTGGATATGGGGAAATGGAGTCACTATCTCCAGTGAGTGGTGGGTGAATGGCTAAGACCAGCCAGTCTGTGGAGAGAGCCTTTCACGTAGGGGAAGGGGGAGCGGGGGGAAGGGGTTTCACCAGGGATATGGGTGGGAATCTCAGGGCAACTCCTTCCTACTGTCCCCTCTCCAGGCCTTAGCTTTCTCTTCAGCTGAATGAGGAGTTTGGTCTAGACCATGTCTAATGTTCCTTCTGGCTCTCCATCTAGGTTTCTACAATCTGTCTTAAAGGTCCTGGAGATCAGAGATGTGGATGCTGCCCAAGCAGCCCATGCATTTTTAGAGAGTAAAGGTTTCACCTTCATTCTTCCATCCTCTGGACCAGCTTTCCTGGAGGTCCTGAAGGCTGCTGGTGTAGACACCACCCAAGCAGCCCCTGCATGTTGAGAGTGGGGAGGTTCAGCTCTAACTCGAGGTCCTGCTGCAGGTTTCCCGAGGAGGCTGCGCCCCTCCCCTTGCAGCTGACAGACATGCTCTTGTTAGGCCGGGATGGGGAGGGACGCCAGCTTAAGCTCGGGACGCTAGTGAAAGGCCAAAGTCGCATTAAGGCTGGATGAAGCCGGAAGGGAAGCTATAAATCATGACTTTTTTCTGCTTTGACTACGTGATGTTCTTAAAGCCCCGGGAACCAGGTTGTGGAGTGGAAGGTGTGAGGCAGGGAGGCCCCAAGGCCAGGTATGACTCCCACAATGACCCTGTGCAGGTTTACTCCTCTGTAAATGAAGGTGTCCAAGATGACTAAGTCCTTTTCACAGGATCAGAGATTTAGAGCTTCAAAGACCCTAGCAGTCAATCGCTTAATTTTTCAGATGAGGAAATTGAGGCCCAGAGAGGCTGTGACTCTCCCAAGGTCACCTAGCTACAAAGGAGCCAGATAGACGTGCACAAAACACGGCCAAGGTGACCAATCCATCTGGCCGTATTCTAGGCTTTCTACCAACCGCAGGATTAGGATGGAAGCCCAGGGCCACCTCTGACTCCAAAGTGTCTTCCCACTGCACCTACTGTTCTATGATCACCACGATTTAGTCTGAATGATTCTCAGACCTACCACTTTCCAGATATTGGCTAGGCAACTGACCATCAGAGCTGGGGGGGCGGCAGATCTCTGAGGTGAAACCCTCACTTCACAGATTCTATGGACACTTCTTCTAAGATGCCTTATCCCCCTCATGTCTCCTCAAGTTCTTTCAGTGTTCCATAATGCTGGGTATCCTTGGTATCTCCACTTCAGGAAAACTGAGGCACGAGGCATTTCATTGCGTCATCCCTTGTGGGTGAGATCAGCATTCACCTCACAGTTTGTGAAGTCCCGTGGGTCCCAAGGCTAGAATGAAGTCAAGCAGTGTGCAAGACAGAATCATACATGGAAATTCAAGCTAGGACTCAGCGCCTAGCCTCCAAGCCTCTGCTCCCTCCCCAAGCACCTGGACACTGGGAAGGGCTCCTGCAGAGCTGGCAGACTCCCCCAATTTACCTGGAAAAGTCATCTGTCACTTAGGAGCCCAACCTGGGTGGGTAGGGGCTCCACGTGGAGGCTTGGGGCTCCAGGATAGCCAAAGTCCAGTGTTGGATTGACTGTGGCAGGAGAGAAAGGGAAAGGGGAGCACCCGAGCAGGCTGGGGAGATGCCCGCCCCCTCTGAAGAGGAGGGGACCTTGCCCGGGAGAAATAGGAAGCTCCCTTGTCCGGGATCCCAGGCCCTCCAGCAGCCACTCCCAGGCCACGGAGTGGGCAGGGCTTCTGCAGACCTTCTGGCCTAGTGCCCCTGGCCCCAGCAGATCACAGGGTGCACAGTCTCCCTGCGCATCACTCAGAACTGAGTCACTGAACCAACATCCATGTAAAGACATTAGCAAAGGACGGCCTTGAGATCAGGACTGGCGTCGAGGCACAGTGGACCAGAGACTTTGTGTGTGGAGGGCACATGGGCATAGCTCAGCGTTCAGTCTTTGGTGGAAGACTCACACACCAATATCACCTGCAGTCTGGCCCTCCAGGGCGACTATCCTCAGCACCTGCCTCACCAGGCTGGTCCTCAGATAACAAAGAATCCCCTTTCCTGGGGTCCTGTTCAAAGCCTCTCCTGCCCGGTGGCATCAGCACAAGCCCAGAGAACCTTGGCTCCCCTCCTGGACCCCGAAGGGAATCAGGAGAGCTCTTCAGAAAAGAAAGAGGCATGAGGAAGAGACTGAAGGCTGATTCTGGGGAGGGAGTTCCAGGGGACCTTCCGGGCTAGCAGATCTTGGTGGTGGCCCCAGAGCTAGAAGGGAAGCCTGGAAGAGGGGGGCCTCGCTCTGGCAAGTATGGGGGTGTGGAAACTCCCTAAAAAAAGTCTGGCTCACCTTCTGAATTGAATGAAGCAGGGCAACTATGAAACAATGCATCTTCCAGAGCAGCTTCTCAAGCCCCTCAGAATCTCATCTCAGACAGCCCTCCATTCCTTGCCTCCAAGCCTTTCTGGCTGTGCCCCACGCCTGGAATCCCCAGTTTGACTTTAAGACTCAGCTCCGGAGTCATCTTCTCCATGAAGCCTTTCTGGTCCCTCCAGTTCTCTCTCTCTGTCTCTGTCTGTCTCTCTGTCTCTCTGTCTCTGTCTCTCTCTGTCTCTCTGTCTCTCACACACACACATACTCACAAGCCTTGTGTCTCCCCTGATAGAAGACACCCAGCTGCACTGCTGCAAGTCATAGATAAATGGGTATCAGTATTGTTTGGAAGGAGAGATACAAAGAAAGGCCAGTGATGGAGGCACAGTTAGTGGGAAGCTGACCAAGTTGTGGTCAGAACAGTCCAGGAACAAGAATTCTGAGGGAATCTGGCATTACCACGCGCGCGCGCACACACACACACACACACACACACACACGGAGCTGGCACTCTCCTCAGTCAGAACACATTGGCCCGATTTCTTCAGGTTAGCCATACCTAGTCTACCCCTAGGCTTTTGCAGTAACGTCAGGCTCTCCCAAGCACAACAGAGTGAGGAGCCCCAGGGGCCTGAGGCCGCATGAAGGTGGTCCAAGGACCTCAGCAGCCACTCGCCCTGGGCAGTCCCTGCCAGGTGCTTTGAGGGGCAGCATCTCTCTGGGACAGGGGAATGTGAGCCCCTTGCAGCTTGGGAGAGGAGCTTCCCTGCAGTCCTGAGGGGGAGCTGGCCATGGTCCTGAAGGCAGGCTGTGGAGTCCTGGGCTGGGCTCTCTGGGAGGGCCTTTGTCTGGGACATGGGCCTTGATGCCCAAGCCAAGAGATTGTTGGCTGAGTCCTTTAATGTTTGCAGAGGGCTTTACAAATACGATCTCGTTTGATTCTCCAAACAGCCTTGAAGGGCAGGTGCTATTATCCTCAATTTACCGATGAGGAAACTGAGGCAAACAGGGTGAAGTGACTTGCCCAGGGTCACACAGCCAGGAAGTGCCTGAGGCCAGATTTGAACTCAGGTCTTCCGGACTGCTGGTCCTACACTTTACCCACTGTGGCGCCCCCTAGCCATTCCCAGGTTACATACAAAATAGGGAGAATTCATTTGATTCAAGAGCCTCTTGGGTTCTAAGGATGATGCCCTCTCTAAGTTCAGGGCTCCTGCCTCTGTCCAAAGAGTCACATTTTCTGCTGATGGCATCAGTGACCATGACCATGAGTGGAATGTCTGGCTCAGATATTATGGAGCAGGTCTGTGTGTGGAGCAGAGTCCAGAAGGCAGGGAGTCAAGGTGACTGAATCTGCATCCTCAGCCCCTCTCACAGTGACTGGAACATACTAGGTGCTTAATCACTCTTGAGTGAATGAACAAATGGATGGCTGGATGAATAAATGAATGAATGAATGGGTGGGTGGGTGGATGGATGGATGGATGGATAGATGGAGGGATGGATGGATGAGTAAATGAATAATGAATGAATGAATGAATGGTTGGATGGATGGATGGATGGATGAGTAAATGAATAATGAATGAATGAATGAATGGTTGGATGGATGGATGGATGGATGGATAGATGGAGGGATGGATGGATGGATGAGTAAATGAATAATGAATAAATGAATGAATGGTTGGATGGATGGATGGATGGATAGATGGAGGGATGGATGGATGGATGAGTAAATGAATAATGAATGAATGAATGAATGGTTGGATGGATGGATGGTTGCTGTCATCATTTTGTCCAACATTTGTTGGATACTCTTGTTCTTCACATTAGATAATGAGCTCCCTGAGGGCAGGAATGGCATCACTTTACATCCTTCTATCCCTAGGACCAAGCACAGGGTCATGAATGTAGTAGGAGCTCAAGAAATTCTTGTTGAATTCACTTGAACTCTCTCTGAGATGTGTTTTGGGAGAAGCCAATGAATCTCACCTTGAACTCTTATTGTGTAGCCACAGGTAAGTTGCCTCAGTTTCCTCATTTGTTAAACGGGGAGATTTATGCCTGGCATGTTCCCCCTTGCAAGTGGGAGGCTCTCATGGGATCCCATGTGTAGATCATCTTGTCCCCCTTAGTGTGCTATGTACATGTCAGCCATGATTCCCATGAATACCAGATCTCAGGCCCCTCCCTGCTTGGGATTTTTCTCCCTTCCAGATGTGTAACTGCTCCAAGAATAGAAAAAGTAAAGTCTTTGTGTTTCACACAAACTCCTCCAGCCCACACCATCTTTACCCCAGCTCCTGCCTTGCCTTCTCCAAGAACCATTGACTGAGCTGAGGCCTCAGCTCGCCTTCCTTCCTCTCCTTCTGCCATATGGAAGGACTTTCAGATGTGCCAACCCACAAAGTTTTACTAGCTCCCCCTCTTCTGGGAGGGAGCATAGGCCTCAAGGCAGACAGAGCCTGTATTCTTTCTGACAAGGGGGCCATACAGATGTTCACAGCAGGCAGCTAGCTGTGAGCAGTGCCCACAGAAGGCCCACACTGCTCAGACCACAGAGACCTCAGAGCTCACCCAGGCTGGCCACCTTCCCAAGGCCCAAATCCCTTCTGAACAGTTCAGAGAGGTTAGCATGTAGTCTCTGCTGGGCCACTTCCAGGGGTGGGGAGCCCACTACCTCTCAAAGCAGCACATTCCATTTTTGATCAGCTCCAATGATGAGGAAACTTTCTTCTACTAATCCCAAATCTGCCTCCTTGTAACTTCTACCCACCCAACCCTGGCCCTGTCTCCCGGAGCCACAGGAAATCAGTCTAATCCCTGCTTCATGGGATGACCCTTCAGAGGTTGGCATCAGGCTTTTTTGCTGTGAAAACTCATCATAGGAAATAATATTTCTACAAATGGGCAACATTTAAAGAGGTTTTTGTTGACTGGTCAGGAAGCTGGACTGTTGTGTATTACCTTGTTTCAATAGGAAATGTCAGCTGAATCCCAGCTTGAAAACTGGAAGGGTCAGAAGGTGATTCCCATCAGGAGCTTGGAGGAATGGCTGGTGGGAGGTGAGGCTGGGGGCCTCCAATCCCTTATAAATACAGAGGAAAGAAGATGTCTCTTCATGACCACCCCAACCCAGTCCAGCCTTGGTGTGAGAGAGCACAGCCCCCCAGCCACAATGAGGAGATGGGAACCTTAGGGTACTCAGAGATGGGGAGGCCACCTTCTTCTCCCTGGCACCTTGCCAAGAAAGGCTTCCATGGCCAGTGACCCCTGGGATAGCATTTCTCACATGACCACCCCACCCCACCCCCTGTAGGCAGAGACTCAAAGAATAGATGCAGTCACCAAAGCTCTGACTCCAGGCCTTTCTTTGTATGGTTGTCAAGCATTGCAAAAGACAGAAGGGGGAGGTCACTGATGACCCACCCTCCCACCCACCCAGGCCAGGCCAGGCCAGGCCAGGCTGGTGGCCAGAGTCCAGACCCAAGTTCCTCCATGAGCCTGGGCTCCCACCTTCTCTGGGTCATCAGCAGGGGATGTCTGTGCAACGTAACCCCGAGTACTGATAGCAGAGGCACAGAAGAGGATGTAGGCAAGGGCAGATTCAGGAAGGCCAATGTCACTGTCTGTGGGTGGTAGGCTTCCCTTCCAGATAACATCTTCCATGCCAGGCTGCCAGGAAGCACCAGTTCTTTTGAGTGAGGACCGTGTCCCTTCTTATCTCCTGTGGATCTCCTGATAGAACTTTTAGACCAAGGCAGAAGGTGATAGGCAAAGTACCCTAGGCACAGGCAAGAGGAAAGGAGCCTCAAAGGGCACTGATGCCAGCCTCTGGCAGGCTCCCGCTTCTGGAATGGAGAAGCATATGAGGAGTACTCTTTATGTGCCAAGCCCTGTGCTACAAAGAGAGGAAGAGGGCAGCCTCCGCTCTCAGAGCTCATCCTCTAATTGGTGGCAACAGCACATTAAAAAAAGGTTCAATATGTATGGAAAACTCAGACGTCCAAGGGTGCATCTGCAGGTCAGGGTCTGAAGGAGGTAAGGGCCGTACTGATGGGAGGCTTGATGGCCCTCCTCCTCCTCCTCCTTCTCCTCCTCCTCCTCACCAGAACAAAGAGCATTGGTGATTCTCAACATATCCAATGGTAAGAACAGCCAAGCAACCTAATGGGATCTGGGGGCCCTGGTTTGGTGAGCCAGTGAAGGAAAATCCAGGGAGGGGGCAATTCACCAGAGGGATGACAATCTCAAGCCAGGAGGGCCTTGCTGAAGATCAAGTGACAGTGAACATTCTGTGTGACATTGAAAATCTGAATCTGACAGAAAATCAACCTTCTGATGCTACTCCCTCCATATCCTTCTTTGAAGACATTTTATAGACATTGTAAAGCATTTGTCAGACAGAGAAGGAGGAAAAGACAAGCAGATGGTCCTTGAGTTGGTATTGTCTTGGCCTTTTCTCCTATTGACCTGGGCTGGATCAAAGCTAGGTTAGGATTCAGAAGTCCTGAAATTCCAACAGCCTCTTTGAAGGCAATGGGATGGAAGTCAAGGCTTTTGACTCAAGTTCATGTCAGCATGGTACAGAGCTGGCTTTTATGAAAGGATGGATCTCGACAAACTTTCTAGAAAACTAGAAAGCGGTTTTGTGAAAACTAGAGCAGGCACAAGACTTCATGGAGCCAATGTGTCTTCTTTTATCACTCCAAGATGGATCTGTGATGAGTGTCAGTGGATGCTTAGGGCCAATCATTGCATCACAGATGTTCAGGTAAGAAGAGATCTCAAGACTTTAGGCAAATAAAGCAGTTTTTGTTCATTCACGTATTCATTGAACAAACTATTATTAAGCCTCTCCTGTATCAAGATGCTGAGAAGATGCAATAGTAGGTAACAGTAATAGTAGGAACTAATGGAATTCTGAGTCTAGTTAGGGATACGACAAACACAAAACTAATTCTAAAACATGAGATAAGAAGAAAGGGAAGGGAGAAGAGGCGAGAGAAGGACAGAGGAGGGAGAATATTTCAAGGGTGAGAATTTTATTTTACCCTTTGGTTAATATAGAGTATTGTGAAGTTGTGTCACTTGGTCTGGAAGGAGGAACCAGAGACGTTTAAGGGGAAGGGGAGGGGAGAGGAAAGGGGGGGGGGAACAGCTGATGGTATTCATGGATTGCTCAGTGCAAACATTTTTTTCTATTTTTTTTCTGAATTAGCTTTTAGGAGAAACATTTGGAAGGAATTTCAGGATCATGTTACTTATACAGACCTGGATATAAAGTCTTCAGGTCAGCATTTTCATTCCAATCCTCAAAAAAGAAAGAGCTGAATAAGTTATGGTATATGAATATGATGGAATACTCTTGTGATGTAAGAAATGATGATATGGATGGTTTCAGAGAAAACTGAGAAGAACTATATGAACTGATACAGAGTGAAGAAGCAGAACCAGGAGAACAATTTACATAATATCAGGAACTTTGTGAAGACAGACCTCATAGGAACTCTGATCAGCATAAAGGGCAATGATTCTATTGGACATAGATTCTATTCCATTCTAAAGGACAATGACTCCTATGGAGATAGCTGTCCTCTTCCTGATGGGGAGACAAAGGAAGGGTGTGTGGGGGGAAATAGGGGGGATGTGTATGCGCGCATGCCATCGGAACAGAGCCAATGATAAAATCTGCCTTGCTTCATGTTTCTAACAGGAGTTTTGTTTTTCTTTTGTTTTCATTTGGTGGTGAGGAAGGAGAAAAGGCAGAATTTTGCTGATAGAAAAAAATTAATTAAAAAAGAAAACTAAAGGAAAAATGAATGAAATAATTTCTCAAAATATACCAAAGAAACCAAGAAAAGCGTGGAAAGAGGCAACAAATTATTGCTTTGGAAAATTACAGATCTCTTCCTATGTATTTTAAAACTATACCTAATAATTCAGTTTCTTATACAATCCTCTTGTTCTGTTCTATATATTGACATCTTTGTGTTTGTTGTTGATTGTTAAGTTCACAGCAAATGACAAGCATAACATTTTTTTAAAAGAGAAGGCAGAGTAGAAAAAAAATCTTCAAAAGATTACTGTTTTTTTTTTAATTTCATCATCTGTCAGAGAACAAAGGAAAACGTTAATAGAAAAGAAAACAGAGGAACTGCTTCAAGATTGCCCCAGGGACAAGCAAACAGACTCAGAAACCCTTAATCCAAGCCAGAGGGAGCATATGGAGGAAAGAACAAATCCAGCTCTGCTCGAGGCACCAATGGAGCCATTAGAAGCCAGGCTTTTGCTCAGCGACAATGATTGTAATGAATGCCATCGGGTTCCAATTGGGTGAGGCATGTCAAAGGGAAGGGCCAAAGGGCTGTCTTTTCAACATATGCTCAAGCAAATTAGTTGAAAAGGGAAAAGCTCTGAGATCAAAATGGGTACAAAGCCAGATGGCTGAAGATTTGGAGACTCGGATCATGGCAAAGCCTGCAGGAAATAGATTCCAAGGTGTTCAGGGCTTCCATGTAAAGCTTTATTAAGACCAGGGTTGTGCTGGACAGACATTTTTGACTCATTCCTTTATTCAGTAAATATGTGTCTGGGGCCTATGATGAACTTGTGCTTGGAACCAGGGCTACAAGGTAAAAACCAGTACTTATCCTTGGGGAGCTTAAATCCTACTAAGAAGCTATATGTGTTTATGCATATAAGTATAAACTGATTTGAGCAGATGAACAGCACCAATAACCAGAAAGAGGAGAGAAGGCTTCCTGTAGGAGGCAGCACATAAGTCACTCCTTGAGCAAAGAATTTTGCAAGATGTAAGTAAGGAGGTGGTGGCATTCTGGTGTGATCGGAGCCCAGTCCTTGGAGAATGAACAGATTTGCCCTTCCTGGTGCATCGTGTGGAGGATGACCAAGATATCCCTGCCAAGTTGCAAGTCAGCTTCCTTCCAGCCAGAAGCAATGGAGGGACTGGTACTGCATGGTGAGGAAAAGCCTTTCAATTGGCTTCAGACCCGGGAAAATGGATGATTCAAGAAGTGGTGGGCAGGTACTGAGTACGTGTATAAAAGAAACACATCGCTCTTCTCCCACTCTCTTTTCTTGACTTGCTGTGAGCCAGCAGTTTGGGGCAAGAGTGGGTGGCCTGTGTCCTGCCTGGCTGCTGTGCATCCATGAGCATGTGGATGATCCCGTTTCTTCCATGTTTGTTTTCCTGGTCTTTGATGAATAAGTTTTCTGAGAGGAAAGGCCCAAGCAACCACGTTAATTTGGGAGATCCGTTAGAGCCGTCCAAGGTCCCACTGACACAAGTTGGTAGTAGAGTCCATTCATTGGAATAATCAGGGATACAGGTGACAATCCTGGCCAATGATGGAGGAAACTCATGCAGGTGGATGTGGGAAGATCTGAGGAGAATTTCAAGGATCACGACCACTTGTGACAAACAGAGATGCCAGACCCAAGCTCTAGGAAGGCTTAGAACCCAAGAGGAAGCTATACCTAAGACCTCCCAGGGCCAGAGGCCAAGAGATAGCCCTTTTTCCACGGGTTTTATCTACCTGTGTCCCTTTGGCAGACAGGCAGTACAATGGATAGAGTGTCGGGCCTGGCGTCAAAAAGATCGGAGTTCAAATCCAGCCTCATAGAATTACTGACCCTAAGAAAGTCTCTTACCCCTGTTTGCCTCGTGTCCTCATCTGCAAAATGAGCTGGAGAAGTAAACGGCTAACCCCTCCAGCGTCTTTGCCGAGAAAATCCAAAAAGGGTCACGAAGAGTCCTCCACCCAGGTCTACCCCTGGAGCTCTGAGCCCCTGGTCAGCTGAGTCCAATGCCCGCTAATGTCCCTCTCAGCTCTAAAGCTGCCCACTGTTCATAAGATCCTGGGGTCTGCGGAGCAGAGATCCAAGTTCTCAGCGGGGTGGGGAACAAACATTTGTACCAGGTGCCTAGCACTGTGCTAAGTGCGTTACAATTATTAGCTCATCTAAACCTCACAATAACCCCCGTAGGTGCTAAAATGATGCCCATTTTGCAGATGAGGAAACTAAAGCATACAAGGGTTAAGTGACTTGCCCAGGCTCCCATAGTAAGTGTCTGAGGCTGGATTTGAACTCAAGTCTTCCTGACTCCAGGTTGGGCACTCTATCCACTCCCACCACCTGACTGCTTCTGTTCTCTTTTGGGGTCGGCTGCGGACCATCTAATGGGCATAGGCATTGAGTCCCCTTCTCTACTAAGGCAATGGAATGTCTTTAGACTCACGGTGCCACCTGATGCTGCCTCACCCATCCATTTATCCAAAGGAAAACGAAAGTGATGCCGACTTTTTCTTTGCGGCAGTGACAGACCTGTTCAAGCCGTCTGAAAGTCGCCCTGAGGGAACGGAGGCCAGCCTGGCTGACACTGCAGGCTGCTCCGAGGGGAGGCTGAGCCAGAAGAGAGCCTGCTTCAGCCCCTCCAGGGGCCCCAGAGCCCTCTGTCCACTCTGGAGACGCTTGTTTGCTTCCTGAGTCCAAATTCCCTGAGCACAGAGGAGACACGCCTGGCCTACCCCCACCCCCCACAGATCAGCCCAGCACCCCTGTGAGGAGGCTTTCCGGAGTCACTGGTGACGTGCGAAGCTCCTGGATTTCTGGCTTATCTGCCCAGGCGCTGCCCGGCCTCTTCAAAGCCCAGAACTTGTTTATTTCTACAGGGCAGTCAGGCATGGTTGGGGATGCCCGGGGAACGGGAGAGGGAGCAGGGGCCTCGCCTTGGCCAAAAGAGGCCCAGCTGGAGGGGGGGGGGGGGGGGGGAGGCGGGGAGAAGGGAGGGGGGAGGAGTCCGGGATGGCGGAGGCCTCAGGGCAGCAGCTTCTCCCAGCAGCCAGACACAGGCAGCCAACGTTCCCAACAAGGCAGTTCCATCCCGTTACTCATATCGAGATGGCTTGCTTTTCCATGAGTTGAGGGAGAAGTGGGGCTGAAACTTGGCTTAATTAACAGCTAAGCAAACACTCCATGGGCTGCTAATGAAAGGACTGCTTGGGGGAGGGGACGTTTCAGGGAGTCTGGAATCCCCCTGGACTAACCTGTTAGAGTTGCTTCACTTCCCTGGGGCCTCTGTTTACCTGCTTGTAAAATGAGGGGGGCTAGCAACTTTTCTGTCTTGGAAGGTTCCTGGGTTCCAGAACTGCCCGCTGAGATTTTGCCGGCTGGAACAATGGTATCAAACACAAATACCAAAGTAAAGCACGGGGTCTGACCTAGAGTAAGCACCTGAGGCTCTATCTGTCTACTTAAATTAAACAATAAAATGGGGTCAACAACAGAGGTGATGTGGTACAATGTGGAAAAGCATCTGTCAGAGGACCTGGGTCCAGATCCCACTTCTGAGGCTGACTACCTCTGAAACCTCGGGAAAATTAGATAACCTCTCCAAGCCTCAGTTTCCCCATCTGTCAAATTAATCAGATGGCCACCTAAGTCCCCCCCAACTCTCCAATCCTATTGTGACTCCTTCTCTGAGTTCACTCTCCAAACCCCAGCTCTCAGCCAGGTTGGGCTCCCAGAGGGCACCGACTATTTGTTCCCATCTGTGTTCTGGGGGGTAATCCTGAGGGGTCTGGGCTTCCAGTGAGTTTTTCTAATATCAGTCAGTAAACCACTTTACATTCATTGGCTTTTAGGAGAAGGGAAAGCAAAGACGGAAGTTACAAAGTTCATCCATGGTCCACTGGGCACAGGGGCATCTCTGAGTGAAGACAGGAATTCCATCACTTGTGCTGAGAAACAGGAGGTCACCCAGTGATTCATGGCCCTGGTCATCATTTTCTCCTGTCTCAGAGGTCCACTACATTCCCTTCTGGGGTGGGGTTCCCTTGCTTAGCTCTTGGCAGGCTGTGGGGTTTAGCCAAAGGGTCAGTCACCGATGAACCGAGCTCAGCTGTGGCTGCTCCTGGCTGCTGTAGCTGAAGGGATCGACCCCTCCCTGACTTGTCCAACTACTTGTCACTGTCTAAGTACTTGTTCACTTGGGATCAGGAAGGGAAAAGCACAAAGGTTCCAAAAAAAGAGGCAGCATGCGTTCACAGACACGCGGCAGCCAGGTGAGAAGTAATAGCACCTGGTTCTCTCCTACGTGGTACCTGACAGAAATTTGTCTCATAAAAGTCACCAGAAGAGAGGACAAGAGATGCTTTGCTCAATCCCCTCCCTCCTGGCTTCCCCTTCCCAGCCACTATCACCTCTGCTCCCGTTCTAGACCAGGTAAACTCCAAGGTATTACCCGTTCAAAGTCTAGCTTGTATATGCATCAGGGGGGAGACCCTGGTGTTTCGAGGAATGGCTGGGCATGGCTCAGGACATTCCTCATGGAATTAGTTTGGAGTGATCTCAAGAGAACATAGAATGTGACAGCACCTGCCAGGGGCACCTGGCTTCACCCAGGGGATGGGTACATACCCCAGAAAAAGAGGGTGAAACCTGATTCTTGTTCTTTCTCCCTTCTGGGTTTGACTCTTCAGTGTAACCACAGAATCAAATTCTCAGAATGGAGAGTAACTTGGACCTTGAAAAAAGCCCTCCAATACCACAGCAGACGAGTGCCATCCAGTCTTTGCTTCAAACCTCTAGCGAGAGGTACCCCACCTCCAGAGAGAGCCATGAAACTCTGGGTCAGTCCCAACAGGAAGAGGTTTTTCCTACAAACCATTATTAACCACTTTGCAACTTCTGAAATTCTAACGCATTTACCTACTGGCCTTGGAAGGTTTCCTATAGAGTGCAGTGGTATCTGTGAGGCCAACCAGGTCACTCCTGAGGTGCCTTTCAGAGACTCTGGTTGTGGAGGTCCCTGCTGCCCCCTCCCCTTGGCCACTGGTAGCAGCTCCTCTCTGGTGTGGTCAGAGTGGCTGCCTGACCAAGATCTCTGGGTAATTCCAAAGCCCCCTACCTTGCCATTCTATTGACCATTCTCTGGACAGAAAGCGTTGGGAAAATGGCCAGGAAGTGCTGATTAGAAAAACTGAGCTGCAATCCTGCATTGAAGATCAGAGAAAATGCTTAAGTGAAAGGGGAAGGTGGTGGAAATAAGTTGAATGTGAGAACAGTCCAGCGTCGAAACACTGGCTGCATTGTATGCCTGGGACCCCTCTCTGGGCACACCCTGAAAGTTGTATGTGACTGGAATCATGTGGTTTTTACTGGTACCTGCTGAGGTTTGGGGGATGTTGTAAGCCACATTTGCCAAAAGCTTGGGAGCAGGGAGCTCTGAACACTAGCCTCATTTGAGCCTCATTTTGGTTCTTCCATACTCAAAGAGCATTTCTATTTTCTGCTGCCTGCCCTTCTGGACACTGATCATACTGGCATGATGCCCATCACAAGACCCTGGCACAGCCTCCTAACCAGTTACTGACATGTGCTTCTAAATGTCCTTCTCTGGAAGCTGACAGTCTTTCTTTCTAACCTTGTTTCCTCCAAAACTGTATTTTTGTGAAACCTTTAAACAGCTTTAGATGGGCTCTGCCTTCAACATCAACCCCATTTCAAATATGGATCCTCTCAGTATAACCTTGAACCCATTGGGAAACGTCCAACAAACTCTTATTCTCCTTTTCCATTTCAATAGCCTTTCACTTGGCCTCCCAGCCTCCAGGCTCCCCATTGCCCCAACTTGGCAGTCTCTCCTTGACCCAGCTGTCAAATTAACAGTCTTTAAGCTTAGCTCTGATGATGCCCCTTCTGTGGTCTAAGCTTCCCTGACTTCCCATGGAAATGCCTTCTGTTTGGCATTCGAAGCCCCTCCCAATGATCCAGCATCCCTTGGCAGACCTATCTCAAGTGACACCCCCTCTGGCTCCATGTGCTTGCCCAAGCTGTCTCCATTCCTGGAATTTCTCTGTCTCCACCTTTGCTTCCCCCAACGTCTGGCTCAGGCATCACCTTCGGCACAGGCCTTTCCTGATTCCTGCTTCTAATCCTCATTCCTAACTGGTCTTACTTGGTGTATTCCTCTTATTTGCATCCTCTTCGTCTCTCCCACCTACCCAAAAATGGAAGAGTTACCTTCCCAGGCCACCAAATGATGGAGGGTGCAGGATTCTCCAGAGGAAGTACCGTTTTGGTTCTCTCTCCACTCTCCATGGGACATCTAGCTTGTCTGCATCTGGCCCGTTCAGAGCAGGCTCCACTAGGGCCCATTAGGATTTTGGGGATCTCTGAGCTCAGGGAACTGCTCTCAGTGATGTCATAGACCCAACACAGCTATTCCAAGGGATGGCCAGCTTCTGCCCCCAGAACTGGGATCCAATTCCCTCCCAGACACAGCCCAGCATCAGCACTTCTGGGCAGAGGAATCTGAGCATGAGTCAGGACCTGGCATAAATGCTGAGCTTAATTAAGGCTTGGTGATTGATTGGTTCAAGAGGTCCTGGAAAAGAAAGAAATCTGTATTCTTCAGCAACCTTGCTGGTGGTCTGGGCTAGAATTCAGAAATAGACATTTTTCTTTCTCACCTGAGCAGAAACATAGGGAAGCTTCGCACAAGACCTTGGCCAGGGTCCAGAGAGCAGTCAGGGTGCTAAGGCAGCATCTGAGGAAGGGGCTGGCAATTGGGTGCCAAGGTCAGGGGAGGGGAGAAAGGGAAACAAGAAACCTCAGCCGGAAACAAACATGACCTTTCCCTGCCCGGAGAAAGCTGGAGCGATCCCTCTCTGGCAGGGGCTCCTTTGTGAGGGCTCAGGAAAGATCGCTGAGGGCCCCATGAGAATCTGATGATTCTTAGCGTGCCAGCTCCCACATACCGAGCTGGACCCTCGGAGAGCACTGTACTTCCCCACCGCCCAGGAGGTAAGGAGAAGTGGTCCTTCTTCCAGACAAATGATTGAGGCTGAGACAGATCACAAGACTGGCCCGAGGTCACCCAGCAGGCAGTGATGGAAAGAGCCCCAGACCTGAAGTCAGAAAGCCTGGATCCTCAGCCCACGGCTTCCCAGGTGACCAAGCTACCTCCCGACTCGGCATCTGTTTCAAGTGCCCTAGGAAAGGCTTAGAGTCGATGGTCTTGAGGTGTCTCTATCACCCAATAGAAACAGCTGACAAGTACTGAGCAAGAATTCGAACCCCAGTCTCAGTGTCCCGTCCTCCCCTCTCCCCACCCTCACCTGGGGCAGAGCCGAGTCGCCAGAAGGCTGGGTCACTGGCAGTGCCAGAAGCCTAGGTGTTGGAGTCATGAGGGCAGAATGAGAAGGTCCTGTTTGCCGTTCTAGCGCCGGCCACCTTGGCGCAGCTGGACCGGAGCCCTCCTTCCCTCTGCCTCATCCGCAACCTCCTCCGGCAAACTTGCCGTGATCTCTTCGCTAACTGTCACTGCTTTCCGCTCCCCTACAGATTACCTTCTATGTCTCTCCCTGTTCTTTCCCCATAGAGTGTAAGCCCTCTGAGGACAGGGACCCTTGCTTCTCCTTTGTCTCTTCTACTGCACTGCTCCTGTACGTTTCAGTGCTTGCAAAGGGAGTGAATTGAGCTTGAAGACATTGGTTTTAGGGGAAAGTGCGCGGCATCTCGGGGAATAACTGGAGAGCAATTTGGTTTGTTGGGCAACTAAAGGGCGCCACAGTGCACGGAGCGCCAAGCCTGGAGTCAGGAAGACCTGAGTTCAAATCCACTCTTCAGTCTTCTGTTGCGGGCTCCCCTTCCCAAGCCCATGAGTGGGAAGGACTGTGGTCAGGGCAGAAGTCTCTGGGGTCTCAGGCCTTCCCAACATGGCCCTAGGAGCCATGTGTCCATATTAGTAGGAAGACCCCAACCAGCCTACAAGTGGGTGTATAGGAAGACAGACTTTGCTGCTATCTTGGGCCTTGGTTTACCTTTGAGGGAGGCCTAGACGTTAAGCTTCTGGGTAGTACAAAGGATAGGAGGGCTGGGCCTGGAGCCAGGAAGTTCTGAGTTCAAATCCAGTCTCAGACACTTACTAGCTGTGTGACCCTGGGCAAGTCACTTCACCCTGTTCTCCTCAGTTTCCTCAGGCATCTGTAGCAGCATCTACCTCCCAGTGTTGTTGAGAAAACCCAATGAAACAGTAATGATAAAGGTGCTGAGTGCAGCTCCTCACACAGACAGCTATGTAAATGCAGACTCACCTCAAACTCGGCAACAGAGCCCAGGCTCCCCCCCCCCCCCAGAGACCCTGAATGCAAGAACCATGGCAGGCTGATGAAGGCGGGAGCCACCAGCCTTTCTCCTCCCGACAACAAAGCACCCTGGAGTCTGCCAGACTGTATATTCCAGAAGCCTAGAAAGAGACTAGGATGCTGAGTCCCATTCTGTGGATGAGGAAACTGAGCCCCCCTACCCCCGCCAAGGGTGTTAAGGCCGAGAGCCAGATTCATCAGGTCATCGCTCATAATAGGACCACAGGTAGGACCTCTTTGTTTTATAGATAAGGAGTCTGAGGCTTCCAGAGTCCCACATCCAAAAAGCACTTGAACTGAATTTGGGTCTTCTGTTGGCCTCTGCTTTAAAGCTGGAAGAGACCTTCCAGGGCATTGAGTCCAGCCCCTACAGTTTATTGAAGAAATTGAGGCCCCAGGAAGTTAATTGACTTGCCCAAGGTCCCACTGGTAGAAAGTAGGAGTGTCAGGATTCACACCCAGGTCCTCTGACCACATCTCTGATACTGTGTGCTCTGAACCACAGACACCAA
Source organism: Pseudocheirus occidentalis (assembly GCA_028646575.1). Taxonomy (NCBI): domain Eukaryota; kingdom Metazoa; phylum Chordata; class Mammalia; order Diprotodontia; family Pseudocheiridae; genus Pseudocheirus; species Pseudocheirus occidentalis. The sequence continues at coordinate 205,466,487 of CM053600.1, forward strand.
GCCCAGAGTGCTTCCCTCTCCCTCTCCACTCCACAGATGCTCTCCAGGGAGTCTTGTAGGATCTAGCCTCAAAGGGGTCTATTAGCTGTCCCTTGACCCAGTGTAGAGAAGACCCCTCATGTAGGAAGCTGAGGCTGGGACCACGCCAAGTAGAGGAGTCTGGCAGTGGAGGAGTTCAGCCCCCACGCCCAGCCTCCAGCCAAGCCAAGCCATGCATCATCATCAGCAGACAGCTCGTGTTGGGAGTGTGAGGCCTGTTTCCCATCAAACTCAGGACAGGCTCCTGCTCCCTGCCCCTGCCTTAATCCAGCTAGGGAGGAGGGAGGACATGGGGACTCCAGACCTTCTTAGGTCACGTATGTCACAAAGGCTCCTGCGGGACGCAGCCATCAAGTCACATTCTTCTGACGGCCATTGGGAATCTGCCTCGTATCTAAAAATGACCTTTTCCCAAGGTGCCTTGCCCAGAGGATCTTTGAGTGTGGAAAGGACATTCATCATCCAAAGAAAACAGCTTGAATATGGCGTTGGTCTTAGGGCCTTAAGATCTAGCTTTCAGGCCTGGTTCCATCTTGTTCTAGGTATGAGACAATGGAGGCAGTAGAGAAATTTAGCACTAGTCAGGTACCAGCTTAGTAATGACCCTGGGAAGAGCATCTTCCCTATTAAGGGTCTAAGCTGAAAAACAATGCTCCGAGACCCTGTTGGATGACCGGACCATTCTGTGCCTTAGGCTCCCCTCAGTGGATTCATGGATTCTGGGGGCCCTTCCACCTCCAGACCTCTCCTTGGAGGCTTTCTGGATCCATTCCTTTCTTTCTCCTGCTGCCCTGACAAACTCTGCTCTTGTAAAGCCTTGAGCAGAGGAGCAATGGCCCATAGTAGGGCCTTAGTAAATAATGACTGGTGCCTGGCTGAATGGAGCCCTGAGACTGGTGAACTAGGTGCTCTTCTGGCATCTCCTGGGGTTTGGCACACCCCCCTCAGACATCTCGGTGCTCAAGTCTCTCCAAGGAGAATGAAGAAGCTGATCCCCTAAGGTTGCCAGAATTTCAGGCAAGGACACCAAGTTCGGCCAGGGAGAGCTCAGAGAAAAAGAGTTTTCTGTCACAGTTTTAGGGAGTGTTTCCCCATCTTCCCTGGTGATCCTTCCCACTCCCCTCCTCTGGCAGGATGATCTCCATTGGTGGCCCAAGTTAATCTGCCCCCTCTCCCATCAGACATCTGGAAATGGGAACAGGAAAAGAAAGACCCAAGAGGAGAAAATAACATTATAACAATGATCATAATAACAGCCATACAAGCAACTTGCTACAGCTCTCAGAGGGTTACAAAGGCTTTCCCACCTTACTTCATTTGAGTTCCACAAGTGAAGTATGACAGGCATAATTGTCCCCATTTACAGAAAAGGAACGTTCAGCCCAGAGAGTGTAAATGGTTTTCCTAGGGTCACACAGCTGCTAAGTTTCTGAGGAAGGATTAGAACCCCAGACTTTGGGGTTCCAAGTCAAGCACAATGTCTTCTACAGCACCCTGCCACCAAAAAAGACTGAAGAATTCTGAATTCTGAGTGTGATCTGGGAAAGGAGCAGGGAGGCAGTGAACCGAGCTGGGGGAGGTGGGGGATGTTTCCTCCATCTTCTGCAGTGACTTCAGAAGATGCTCCTGGAGTCCAAGAACAAGGGAGAGACTCATCAATCTGTCACCTCCCTTAACCTGCTCCCACCCATAGGAAGATCTCCTAATTCATCACCAGAGCTCATGACCCACCCCCACATTCTGCTGTCTGCTGGCCTCCCAGAGATGGCTGCCTGTGAACCCTGTTTGTCTGGGACCTTAAGAGACCAATTTATGCTGCCATCCCCTAATTTAGACTTTGAATGAGAGGGTCTGAGGATCCCTCGTCTTCCTAGCTAACTCCCAACTTGATAGATGTCCCATCAGCAGTGAAGAATAAGCAGGAGATGGAGGCTACCCTTCTTAGTTGGGGTATGGCCCTTTGCAAGGAGGGGGGATGGGACCCAGGCAGAGGCAGAGTTTCTCAAAGGTGGGAGTTGGAAGAAGGGAGCAGGGAGGAGAGAGCAGCTTGGTGATGTAGGACTATTTCCAGAGACCTGAAAAATCTCTGCCCTGTCCTGACATCTGATAAGAAGCTTCCTGTGGAAATATATTTACCCAGGAGGCCATTGCTCATGCCTCCTCCACTCCTCCTCCCATGGAGGTGGGCATATCAGGGGGTGGAGGGAACCCTGATGGGCCCGTAAATCAATCCAAATGACAGCCAGAATCCTGCAAAGGCTCAGCATGACTCCCTCCCTGTACCATGCCCCTGAGATTGGAAAGATAAAGGTGTCAGGCAGAAAACAAATTGGGACCCAGCCCAGACAGACTGTCAAGGGGTTTCATGTACAGCAACCCCCAGTGGGGCTCTCAGTGGGGAGAGGGGTCTGCTCTTCCTTTTCCAGAGTCTTAGGGTCTCAGCCTTTAACCTGCACATTCCCTAGGACTATGGCTAAGGAGGAGGAGTAGCAAGGGACGCCATTGGGAAAACTGCAAAGTACATGATACAAAGCATGCAAAGGGAGAGGCATTTATAAAGTACCTAGAATGGTTCAGGTGCTTTCATTCTGAGGGCGGAGGGAATACAACAGATACATCAATGCAGCTCCAGAGGCAGGAAGCCATTACAAAGAGGGAAGGGCAGGCTAGAACATGGATAGGAGGGATCATGCAAGCTGTGCCTCAAAGAAAGAATGGAAAGGAGGAGTAAGCCCATTTCAGGCATGAGGGCCCTCCTGAGTCTGGAGATGTCTGTGATGTGGAGGAAAAAACTTGGCAGGATGACTAGATTGGAAATGGTAGTATCTGAAGGGGAAAGACAGGTGGAAGCCAGATTGAGAAGGGTCTTAAATGTCATAGCATTTCAGGTTGAAGATGCTTCATGGCGCCTGCTAAATCAGATGGATGGATGGATGGATGGATGGATGGATGGATGGATGGATGGATAAGCATTTAGTAAGACTTAACTATACTGGACCAAGCCCTGAGTAAACAAATGCAAACCAGCAAGACAGCCCCTACCCTCAAGGAGCTTACATTCCAATTGGGAATGTGGAGAGTGGCTGGCCAGGATTGGATGTTTGGGACAGGCATCCAAAGCAATGGTGATCAGAGTCTTGGAACAAGAGGAATCAGAGATAATTAGCAGAGAAAAATCAGGGCTTAAGGAGGATGGGAAACCCCCTGTGGAAGGCAGGATAGTGCTGACTTTTGATGGAAACCTGGAAAACTGATAGGTGGAAGTGAGGAGGGAGAACATTCCAGGCATTGGCCACAGCCAGTACAAAGAAAGGGGATGGAAGCTGGAATGCCCTCTATGGGTACGGAGAGAGGGACAATTTGGCTGGACCGTGGAGTAGAAGGCAAATCCTATGGGGTTAGAATGAGAGGGTGGAGCCAGGCTATAACTTCTTTAAAGGCTAAACAGAGAATTGTTTGTTTGGCAGAAATAGGGAGCCCCGGAGTTGGTTGAGTAAAGGAGTCACCTGGTCAGATCTGTACTTAAGGGAAATTACCTTGATGACCATCCTGAGGATGGACTGGAGTGGGGGTGGGGTTGGGCTCGGGGGAGACTTGAACCGGGCAGACCAATCTTGAGACTGTTGTAGTAACATCGGAGGAAGAGTGATGACGGGCTTACTCGAAGTGGGGCGGCTATTGCGTAGAGAGGAGTAGGGTGCCAGAGATGTTGTAGAGGGGAAAATCACCAAATTTCAGCCATAGCTGACCACGTGGGGGGAGAGAGGAGAGGAGGAGAAGATGATACCTAGGTCACACCCCAGGAGGCCAGGAGGCTGGATAGAGAGGCCGGTTCTGGATGGGCTCCTTTGGAGATGGGCTCAGATGGTTCTTTCGTTGTCCCTGACGCTCTCACTGCAATTTGCACACACTCTGGTACCCTTCACAACAATTCCGGAAGAGAAGCGCTGCTTCATTATCCCCACTTTAAACAGGAGGAAACTGGGAGCTGAGAGAGTCACGTGGCTCCCTCCACTGTGAAGTTTCCTCTCCATTAATATACCTTCCAATCGGCCCCCCTACCTCAAGCTTAGCCTCCACTCCAGCCCACCCACCGCGAAACCACCAAGACATCTTGATATTCAACACAGCGGCTCTTACTGACTTCTAGAACCGGGTTGAAACCCTTTTGGCTGGCATCTAAACCTGGCCCATTTCTACCTTCTAGTGCTATTATACCACCCTCCACACACTCACAATCCGGCCACATTGGCCTGCTGGCAACAGGCCATATCTCACGTCCGTGCATTCGCTCTGACTGCCGCCCATTCCCCTCCTTATCGCGGCCCCTTAAGACTCATCTCTAGGAGCACTGGGGTCCTGGCCTGCCCCTCTCCCTCCGCCTGTGGCCGGGGCCTTCCTTTCCAGCGTTATCTTCCTTCCCGTCTTTCCATAGGTGTTGACGTGGCGTCCACCCCGTCGGGCGAAGCAACTCGCAGACAAGGGGGTATTTCAGCCTCTCTTTAGATCTCCTGGGCTTAGAAGTGAGCCTGGCGCATAGTCAGCATTTCCCAAATGCTTGTGGAGCCACCGGTTGTGAGGTCACTGTGAGACAGAGCTAAGAATTGTTGCTTTCAGTTTTGGCCAAACATGGTCCAAAACCACTGAAGAAGAAAGGAAAAAAAAAAAAAGTTTGGCCTCTTAAGTTTTTAGCAAGTCCATCAAGGCTCCCCTAAGCTACTGGTAGGAAAAAGGATGATTTTTAGTCGGTCAATTAAAAATCCTGCCCCTCCCCCCGCTTTTGACCCCAGAGAGTTCATCTGCTGTGAGGAGGGGGGCAGTGGCGGGCGGGAGAAGGCTGCGGCCGGGTCCCTCCTTCCCACTCTGTGGAGGTTTGGTGCAGCCCGGGACAGAGACTCAAGAGAACGAGCTTGCTCGGCTTTTCTGGCCTGGATAGAGAGAAAGTGTCGCTGCTGAGCTCATTAGGAGAGCTCAAAAGGAAAATTAATGTCTTCACTTCCATAAGCTTCAAATAGGTGATTAGCGGCTTTTGATGTGGCTCTGAAATTCATTCTGAGCTCCGGGTGATGGCTCAAGGCAGCGGAACAGACGGAAATTGCTGACTAACACCCGAACCAGAGCACTTAGGCATCTAAATGCGTGGAACGAAGTTAAAGGCTGTCATCCAAGTACAAAGCGAGGCTGGGGGCGGCGGGGGGTGGGGGTGGGCATGGCTGAGTCAAGCATTGACCAAGAACAGTTCAAATTAAGTTAGAGATGGTACCTAAGCATTTGCATTTCTTTAATCATGCTCTATATCTATACCTTTTGTTATACCTAACAATTAGGAATTAATTATACTGGTATTTTAGTAAAGAGTTCTATTTAATAGACAAAATAATTGACTAGATCACACCAATGCTTATTTATTCAGTATCCAGTGAGAACATTTTAAAAGAAATACCATTTTTAAAAATTCCTGTTCAAGGACAATGGATGCTCCTAGCAAGAGCTTAGGACACTGATGCCCACTTCTCCAGTTGTTCACACCCAGGGAAAGTCTAATCACTAGATCTGGCTCCTGAAGACCAAGCCAAAGCTCTGTTACTCAGGAAACAGAGAGAAGGGGCAGGTCACACACAGGGCATTGTGGACACAAATCCACCAAGGCAGGTATCATAGATGGCCCTAGCCATAACAGAGAAATGCAGCACAGACATAAAAGACAAAAGTCTGCTTTGGCTGATGAATCCTGCATAGAGGGCAGGAGGAAGGGGGTGGTTAATAAGCCATAGGTGGGGGGGGGGCGGGTAAGGGGCCAAGTTGCCAAGGTCCTTAAACATTATGAATTTGTATTTTATTTCAGAAGCAAGAGTCACCATAGCTAGTGGGGGAATGGCATGGTCCAATTCGCCCTGAAGGACCATCCCTTTGGCAGCAGTTTGGAGGATAAACTAGAATGTGAAGAGAACTGAGACTGGGAGGCCAATACAGAGGCCACCTGATCATCTAAAAAGATATGATAAGGACCTGAACTAAGGTGGGGGCTGAGTGACCAGTGAGGAGGCCTTGGAGGTGAAAGATGCTATGGGAGGCAGAATTTATAGAAGGGGGGAGACAGACTGGCTGAGTGAGGATTTGGGAATGACATAGAGGTTACAAATCTGGGAGATGGGAAGAAAGGTGGCTCCCTGAACAGAAACAGGAAGTTTTACAGAGAGCTGAATTGGGGGAGGGGGGGACAGGGAGATGGTGAGTGCTGTTCTGAACTTGTTGAGTTGGAAAGGACTCTCACTCGTTTGAAAAGCCCTCTCCCCCATTCCCCCCCCCCAACTTCAGCCATTTAGCCTGTCTTCTCAGCCCCCAGCATAGTAACTTCTCCTGAAGTCCCACCCTTCCAGCCTGCCTAGCTGATTCATGGATGATCTTGCCCTTTCTCTCCACAGCTCTCACATCTGAGCCATTCTCTTCATCCCCACAAGGGCCACCTCATTTCAGACCCTCCTTACTTTTTGCCTAAAGTGTTGTAACAGGCTCCTGCTTGGTATTCCTGCCTCCAGGCTCTCCCCATTCCAGCCTGTCCTGCACACAGCTCCCTTCCTTCAGTGAATCTGACCACAGGACTCTCCTAACTCTCTGAACTCCATGGCTACCTCTCCATCCCCACTTTAGGCACAAACACTGCCCCTCCCAAATGAGATCTTCATAAGAGCTCGCTTGGCTCCTCGGTGGGGACACAAAGCCAGCCGTTCCCTCTGCTTCGGACAGCAGCTTCCCTTAGTCTGAGGTTCCTCCTTCCAGCCCAGTAAGTCCTTCCTGGCTTAGATGCATTTTGTTGTCCTACTTAAAAAACAAAATGAACTTTTACTGATGCCTTTTGACCTTCACACCCAACCCTTGCTATCCAATTCCTTCCTAATGGAGAAAATGGCTGAAGAAAACCAGCCAAGAAGTGGACCCTGGCACCCTGCACACCCCCGGACTCCCTCCTCTGGGGGAGCTTGGATATCACGTGGTCTCCTGGAGCAGGCTCGGGCACAAGACTCTGGATGGGATTCTATCTGGTTCTAGTTTCTGCTTTTTCTCTTCCTCCATCAGTTTTCTCCCCTTGCTTCTCAGAATCCCTCACAAGCAGCATTTCTTGTGGACCAATTACAATTCATCTACAACAAAGCGTTTGGCCATTCCCTGCTGGATGAACTCCCATGCCCCTTGCTCCCCTCCAGCTCACTCCGACATGGCACCACTACACACTTTCTCATCCCTGCCTGACCGGGACCCTGACCACACAGCCACCCAGCACACTTCTCTGGAAGCCTTGCTCATCCCAGATGCAGCGCCCTTCCCAACCGCAGAAGGAATTTCTAACAGAGCTCCGGTCAAGAGCACGTGGCTGGAATGGAATTCTAGGAGGGGGGTGGGTGGTGGAAGTGGAATTTTATAGACTGCCCAGCTGAGGCGTTGGGAAAACTTTGCTCCGCCTCATGAAATCCACAATGAACCCAGGTGAGGTGAAGGTGGAGCCGGGAGGGAACCTGATCTGAGGGCTGAGTCAAAGGGCATGCTAAAGGATTCCATCCTGGGTAGGCTGGCCCAGAAAGGCCCAGGCTTCTGAGGGTATGTCTGTGGAGCGGAGTGTGTCTGTCTGTCTGCACAAGCATGTGTTACAGATGCGTGCATGGGTCCCTCAGGGGCAGTGAGGGCATCTCTAGAGACTGGGCTGGCAAGCTGGGGGGGAGGGTCCTGGGCATTCAGGGCCCCCTCTGCTCCTGCTACCACCATGTACATTCAAGGCAGGTCAGTGCAGCAAGCATTGATCAGGCACATGTGAGGATCCTGGGACAGAAGCAAGGCATTCTGCAGGGAGGACACATAAAGACACTGATAGCTGTATGACTATACAAAAAGCTTCTTCGAAGGAAGTGCAAAGACACTCCAGGGCAGGAGAGGGAAGGCTCCTGGCTAAGGCTGAAACAAAAGACAGGGAACGTTGAATTAGGGTTCTTTGACAGCAAATGCCTGCCATTCCTCTGTCCCTCCCCAGTTCCACTCTGAACTCTGAGTCTAGACCCTCCATTGTGTTCTAGTCCCTCCACCCTAGATCTTCCAGTCTGTTCTGAACACTGTGGGGCTCTAGAACCTCAGCTCCATTCTAAATCCCTTGTTTTGAACTAAAACATCTGCTCCTGAGCTGCCAGTCTGTTCTAGAGTGCACCCCCCATCTGCTCTAGAACCTCCCTCCATGCTAGGCCCTTTGTTCTGTTATGGACCCTCTGCTCTAGAATTTCCAGTCTGCCATAGATTCTTTGCTCTGTTCCAGAACCTCTATTTCACTCTAGAACCCCCTGTCTTCTCCACCTCTTCCACTTTCAGATCCTGCTTGAAAAGTCCATCTGACCCAATGTCATGGAACTTTCAGAAAATGCTGTCAGGCCTTCCCTGCTCTGGGGCTGACGTCCCCAAATGTTCTCTCTTCTTATCAGCCCCAATCTTGTCACCCCACTGCCATGACTAAATGTGTCCCAGATGAGTTACTGGTTTCCCCACACCCTTAGCAGGTGCTTAGAAATTGAGCCATTCAGGCAGCTCGACGCCCCAGGGTCTGGCCAGGCTGACCACCTTAGCAGTGTGCTCAGCAAGCAGGAACAGGACCCGAGGAAATCGTAGATCAGATGAGAAGCTGCTCGGGTCTGCCCTGAGCCATGCAGAGCATGGGACCACGTGCTGGCCCTGTCTCTCTCCAGTTCAGCCGCCAGTGTTTCCAGATCTGTCATCCTGAGCCCAGCTCCAAGGAGACCATCCTTCTGACTAGGGGGTCCTGAGGATCAGAAGGGGCCTTACAAGGCACCCAGCCCCATCTCCCTTCTTCTGGCTCCTCTTCTCTCTTTTGTGATTCAACGTGCCCCAGAAGGAAATGTCTCTGGGGAGGCCAGTCTGAAAGCCGGTGGAGTCATCAGTCTTTTTCTGGATGCAGGGAAGAGCCAAGGTTGGCAGGGGGATTGGGGAGATGCCATCTCAGGGCCATGTTTACTGCTCCTGGACTTGAGTCGGTGTCAGAGTCAGAGCTGTTTGGAGAGGAGGAACTCCACAGGACCAAAGGCTGGAATGAAGGCTTTCTCTCCTGCTTTTACCTCCGGAGCCATCATGCCTCTTATTAAAAAGTAAAAGGCTGGAGGCGCTCCATGCTCCATCCGCACACCAGCCGAGCCATCTTCTGGGAGATGGCACTTCCCAACAATGTGGCAACTGGTGGATCTGCCAGGGGTCAGGGGCACCTTCCACAACCTCCGCAGGCTCCAAGATGCCCTATGTTAATCGCTGGCATCATCAGAGCTGGAAGGATCCTCGAGGACTATCTAATGCCCTCCCTTCATTTTACAGATGAGGAGAAGGAAATGTGGAGAGGGGAGTCAGCAATTGAACCTGGACCCTCTGGTTCAACATTCCCAGAATTCCCACTGCTCCATCCCCCTTTCCCTCCCCAGCTCAGGCTGCAGCCTTAGGCCCTGGGGACTCCCCACTGCGTGCCAGGTGATACACCCTTCCACCTCAGCAGTAAATCTTAGCCTACTCTGCTCTATGGAAGCTGCTTTGGGCCTGACATGAATCATGGGATCAGAGGATTTTAACCCTGGTCGTCACCAAGTTCAACTCCTTCATTTGCAGAGGAAGAGCCCTTGAGGCCCAGCATGGATCACTCTCCCTGGGATCCAGGGTCGCTACAGCTGGAGGTCATTTTTGACCAATTCTCTCTTGACGCTTTGGAGGGCCCAGAGTGATTTCACCATGAAGCCCTGAAACCTAGACTCACAGCACCACAAGGGAACTCAAAAGCCCCTATTACAACCTTTCTATGACATTCACAGCAAGTGGAGATGCTGCCTTTGCCTGAAGACCCCCAGGGATGAGGAGCTCCCTCCCTGGAGCCACCCATTGAGCCTAAATCTGCCACTCTGAGACTTCCTGGCCCTGCCCCGGTTCTTCCCTCTGTCTCCAGTCTGAGCTGGCTCTCCCTTGCCTAGATTCCTTTTTAAATAGTCCTTTTGTATCCTGGGAAAGCTATGTCTATCTTGCCTCAGGCTACTTCTGTTTACCCCGTTTGTGATATTTCAGCCCTCCAAGCCCCTCTCTGGCAAACACAGGAAACGGGATCCATCCAGGCACCAGAGGAGCCCTGCTTCCTGTGTTCTCATTCCTATACAAATGCCTGGGGTAGGGGCCACAGGCCATGGCTTCCTAGGGTCCCCAATGTACTCCAGGCTTTAACTCTATTTGTCTCCTCACTTTGTGGGTATCTGTCCCACTTCTGTAAAATATGAAAAAGAACATTTATCCAGGCATTTCCTCTCCACAGCCCACTGGAGGCAGGTAGTCAGCACTGTCAGCCCCATTCTACAGATGGCAAAGTTGAGGCCCTGAGATCAGTGATGTGCCCAGAGTCACAGGCCAGCATGTGTCTGAGTCAGGATACAGAAGTCTCCAGCACATTCTCCCTTCAAATTCACTGCCTCTGATGAAGTGAATTACATTGACTGTATTGAATGGGATGGAAATGACTTTTTGTCATAATTATAAATACTTAGTGAAAGTTCCTGAAGATCAGCCCCAAAGACTTTCCAAGGTGGGGAGCCCATGGCTTTGTGTCTTTCTGAGTTATTTCATTCTTATTTCCCAAATGGCCAATCTGTATGTAAACAAGGAACTTGAGGGCTGTGGTGATTAATCAGCATTTCAGCCTGGAGAAGGATCCTTAGGGGTGATAAAGGCTGGGTAAGTTCACCACACAGCTATCCAGAGAATCATTGAATGAAGAAAGCTGTCCCAAAGCGGGATGGTTTACCCGGGGGGGGGGGGGGGGGATGGGGGGCTGCCCCTCCCCAGAGCCTGGAGGACTGCCCACCTGGCAGGGGTGGTAGACACCTGTTCAGGTCTAGCTTAGACAGATGGATACAGAACTTCCTTCCACCTCCAAGATGCTGGGATTCTGAACTCAGTCCCCCATTCATGTTGGCCTCTGGCCACTTTTAGCGTCTGCTGCAAAGAACAGAAATCAGAATGGGTGACAAGCCTCTTGCTTACATAGATTCCTCCCCAAAGATCTCAAGCTCTATATGCCATATAGGCCCCACCCACTCCATTCCTGGGCACCAATGAAATGCCCATCCCCAATGGTGAGCTGCTCATCAAGATGGCTGTAGGAATTTAAGGCCCAGAGGCACATCATGCACTGGGAGCTCCTGATCCTGACATTCCTGCCTCAGTTTATGTCCAAGTTAGAATCAGCTTAGAATGGACAGCAAGAGCAACCTCAAAGGAGGAGAGAGGGACCTCTGCCCAGGGGTAGTGCCCTCTGTTTCCTCCTCCTTTGGCCATCCCCTCCCTCTGGAAACCTGTAGATTTGCCATCAGACCTCAGAAGAGGAACCAATTGCTCTACAGGAGAGGAAGAACCTGATCCCTCCATGTCCTTGGTGCTTCTGGGACCTCTGAAGCTGAGCTGTGGAGGCTGGTCATTATCTCTGTTTTACAGATGAGAATCAGAGGAGAGTGAATTGCCTGGAGTCACACAGTCAACAGGGAAGCCGGGTACCCCAAGACCCAGGCTCTCTCCTCTAACACCCTCCCATCTCTTCTTTCTTGTGGCTCCATAATTCTCAAGATTCTCACTTCATATTTTAAAGGTCTCGGATAAGTGCCTACTGTGTGCAGGGCTCCATCAGGATTATAAGGAGTCTTTTTGTTGACTGATTGCCTTTTTTTTAATAGAATGGTATCTTTGGAGTGGACTCAAGCCAATCCTTTATGACTGGCTATGAACAAATATGGACCAAGGGCTCTGCTGGTGTCTTTCCCAAAATGGAAATTAAACCAGGCTTTTTCTTTGGGGAGTTACTCAGAATCCTCAGCATTGCCCCCATTCTTTACTATTTGCAAAGCACCCTGCATTCACAACGCCCCACTTTACACATACAGACCCTGAGGCTGAAGGAGATGAAGGGATTCACCAAAGCTCACAGAGCTGCTAAGTTTCTGTGGTGACATTCAAAGTCTTGACTCCAAACCCACCATTCTATCCATATCCCTCCCTCACATACCTTCGATGTCTGACTCATTACCCCCTCCTCACTACAGGATGTTCAGTGCCAGATGCCCAACAGGCAGGTGGAGGTGTAAGACCGAAGGCCATCAGAGAGGCTAGGGAATCATCAGCATAGAGATGATCATTGAATTGCTGGCAGCTGATGAGATCACCAAGAGAAACGGAACAAAGAGAGAAGAGAAAGGTCTCTGGACAGAGTGTTGAGGGGATACAGGCAGTGAGCAAGGGTAACATGGGAAAAGATATCCAGCAACAAAGACTGAGAAAGAGGTCAGAGAAGTGGGAGGAGAAACAGGAGAGTGGCATGTAAGGGAAGACCAGAGAAAAGAGCATACCAAAGAGAAGTGGGTGATTGACAGTGTCTGAAGCTACAGAAAGGTAGAGAAGGCTGGTGGAGAAAAGCGCCATATTGGTCATTAAGAAGTTACCAGCAGCTTAGGAAGAACAGTCCAGTCAAATGATGGGTCAGAACTAACTTCAATAGACTGGGCTCCTCTCAGCAATACAAGGTTACAGGACAACTCCAAAAGACTCGTGATTGAAGGAGACATCCGCACCCAGAGAAGGAGATGCAGTCTGGATGCAAATTGAAACCAACTTCTTGCTCTGTTTCTTTTCCTTGTTTTGTTTTATTTCCCCTTTCTCACTGATCGTTCCATCAGTTACAATCCGTTACAACCTGACTAGTGTTTAATGGGAAGATATTTGTAGATCCTGTATCCAAGTGCATGCCGCCATGATGGGGGGGAGGGGAAGAAAATCTGAAACTCAAGGGACTGTGGAACTGAATGTTGTAAACTAAAAGTAAATAAACCAATTTGATTTTTAAATGATGGGTCAGAAGCAGAGAGTGGAAGAAGGGGAAGTGGAGGCACCTCTGGTAAAGGGCCTCCCCAAGAAGTTTAGGCACAAAGGGAAGAGAGATACAGGATTATAGCTGTGGGGACAGAGAGTGTTTGAGAATGGGGAGGCATGGGTATGTTTGAAGGTCATAGAAAAGCATCTAGTGAGAATTAATGGTATAGTGGGAATGATAAAGGGGCACAATCTACTGCAGAAGATGGGATCGGATAGGATCACCTGTGCAGGTAGAGGCATTGTGAGCCAGACACTGAACTCAAGAAGTGGCCTTGAGGGTGTCCTGAAGCTCAGCACAGTCTTGATCAGAGCATGGACACGGATTGGATATGCCTCTAATGAGACGTTACTGAGCCATAGGAACAGAAGGAGAACCTGGAAGCGACTCTGGGCAGAGTTCTAAAGCCCTTATCTCAACCAGTGAGTGCAGCTAATACTGGGAATGATAGCAATGAAGTTTGGCCTCAGAAAGGAGCCAGGTCTTAGGAATTACAAGAAGAAAGAGGAAGTGGGAAAGGAAAAACTTGATTACAAGATCTAGCTTGTTACTTACGGAGCTGGCATTCTAGGGAACATGTTTGAAGATATGGGTAGTTTTTTACTGGACATTGGAGGTTGGGCTGAAGGGTATGAGAAGAAGGGTGGGGGGAGCATCACCAGTCATCTTGACCTATGTCCTTCCACAGGACTCCAGTTACTCTGGAAGAGAGAGTGAGGCTTTGCACAGCTCTGCCTCCCTTAAATCCAATTCACTTGAAGCCAAGACATCACCTTCCTTATGTCGCTGGTCCTCTTTGAGAACGAAGAACAGACAACAATGAGAAGAAGGAAACTGGAGATGGGAGACAGAGAATAAAGTCTCTGTAATCACAGTCAGCATTTCAGATTCACTGTGAAGGGCAGGGTACGACAGGGTTGGAGTTTGTTAATCATTAAGGAATGAGTTCAAGTAATTTATTATGGATCCCAATGAACCAGGCAATTGGTGTGGATGAGCAGTAGGCTGATAAAGGAGAACGAGCAATGGGGTTGGGGCTTTCTCGTGCAGTAGAGGTTCTAGGCAGGGACTCACCAATCACGGATTCATCCTCAGATTTGTTCACAGGACAAATAAGGCAAAAGCTTGTATCTGGAAAGCTGGGAGTGACCACACGGGAGAGAGGTAACCTCACTGTGGAAGTGATTGTAGCCAGAAGAGAGTAGTATCAGCATCGAAAAGAAGGTAAGATCATAAGGTTGGGAAAAAAATCTAAGACTCATATGCTCATGCTCCTGTTGATTTAAATTTTATAAGAATAATCCCCTACCCCACCCCCACCACATCATCTTGATGAGGGCAAGAGAAAGGAGTAAGCAGCTACCCCCAAGCAATATTCCGAGTCTGTACCACCACAAAGTCTAAAGCTGTCGAGAATAAAAAAATCCTGCCATCGTTGGTTTTTCAAAGTGTCTGATTCAGCAGAGCAAAAGAATCCCTGCAAGGATCTCCCCCAACAAGGAGTTTCTGATGAATGCACCAAAATATGACATTCTATTCTTGAAAGATGTAGTGGGATCCCCTTGATTAAAGACGCTGAAAATCTTCATGTCAGGAAGTGCCTGCAACAAGGAGATTTTATAGAGAGAGACAACAGAGAGATGGACACGTACATATACACCTTTCCAGTCAGATGTGCTGCAGAGAACATTTTTCTTTCTAGTGTGGGTTGGATTCGGCGGTCACTAAGGTTTCTTCCAACTCTGGGATTCGGAGGCTCATGGATTCATACATGTGTGAGCATGAAAATGGCCTGGGGTATTTGGGGAAAGAATAGTCTCCCCTTCTGGGGCCCAATCTTCTACCCACATGATCACCAAAGGAAATATCAAAGGTCTAGAGTGTTGATTACAGGCAGGAGCCTCTGCTTGTGGGCGCAATTCTCCTCCTGCCCTTAATGTTCTAGGAGCTGCCGGCAGCAGATTGTGCCCACAATTACCCCCCTTTTCTTATGAGTGCCCTAGTAGTTTCCTGACTCATCTAGAGCCGTCTTGCCACCATCACCTACAGACCACCTCCCTCCGGGATTTCCCTCTGTTTTCAGGCCATCGTCCCTGAGAATGTCTTTCTATCAGTGGCCCTTAATCTCTCTGATGTTGAATTAGCCCAAGTTCCTACCAGGCAGCACTGGATCGTCTTCTTGCCAGTGTTGGGAACTGGTGAGGAAACAGTGAGGTTCCTCTAGCTCAGGGCAATGGGCCAAGGCAGCTCAGGAAGTTGTTGACCAAGTTTATTAACTTCCCTCAGATGATTTCCACATAGGAAGCCAGCAAAATGACATGTGCATCTCATTGGCCACATCACTGACACTACCTACGTGTAGCATCTCATTAATGGGTCATTAGTGCCTAATGCCTAATGCCAATTTGGGGCTCTATTGTTTAAGGCCAGACACCTTAACAACTGTTGACTTGAACTGAATTGAATTGATTCAAGGGGAGAGTGTCTCAATCTTCCTGGATACTAACCCTGTGATACAAAGAGTACAGATTTTATCATCTCCGTCTCACATATGGGAAAACTGAGCATCCAGGAGTGACTCATGAAGAATGGAGATCATGTTTCTTGCCTTTTCAATGGGTGGGGGAGGGGAGGAAGGAAGGGTAAAGATTTAAAATTCAATAATTTTTTAAAATGTATATTAAAATGATATTTTAACTTAAAAAATGCATTATCTGTACATCACACAGAAAGGTGAAATGAAGAAGAAGAAGAAGAAGAAGAAAGAAGAAGGAGGAGGAGGAAGAGGAGGAGGTGGAGGAGGAGGAGGAGGAGGAAGAGAAGGAGGAGGTAGAGGAAGAGGAGGAGGAGGAAGAGGAAGAGGAAAAAGAGGAGGAAGAGGAGGAGGAATTGTCACTTGCCCAGGGTTACATAGAAAATGACAGAGCCAGAAGCTCTGGGCTTCCTAGTTCTGTGTTTTCTCCACTCTACAAAGTTGCCTCAGTCTACCCTTAAGTGATCCTATGGTTCAGGTAGAAGACTGCTCAATCCACAGAGCCCCTCACACCTGCACTGGCAGGCAGCAAAGCTTCCTAAAGATGCTAATGACTCAAGTCATCCAGAGACTACAGAGACTTGTAGTCCTCTGGTATGTGATAGAATGATGAGCAGAATCTCTCCGTGAGCTCCTTCAAGTCATGAGACAGGGACTCCTCAGATCAGCATGGGCAGGCAGTTAATCCCAAAAAGAGATTCCGGCAATTTATGTAATGAGGATGGGACTCACCATTGGATCCTACAGGGTTAAAGCCCCTGTTGGGGAGGATGAAGAGTCAGTCCATGGGAAGAGATGGAAATGCAGCTTTTTAGAATGATGGTCGACAGAATGTTGCTGCACCAGATGCACGAAGGACTGAGAGTTCAGAGCTAAAGCAATATCAGCTCCTCTTGGTCAAAAGAAAGTAGCATCACAATCAGTCAAACAAATGCCACCTATTCTTGAAACTCAACATTTTTGTTTCTAAAGCAAAGGAGCTCTCTGAGGAGGCTGCCTTATTTGGATCGTGTCAAAAGTATGGGCAGATTCATTAGAAATCCCTTCTTCATCTTATCTGATGTGGCCCCGAGTGGGCACAAGTGATAGGAATCTTTGAGAGAAGACCTGGCATAGAATTATAGACCTGACGTGGAAAGTGACTTCTAAGCCCGTCTAGTCGGCTCTTCTCTTACAGGAGAGCAAACTGAGGCACGAGGCCACAACAACGCTCAGCTCTTTGTGGCCCCGTTCGGGGCGTTCTTGGCAAAGATGCTGGGATGGCTTTCTATGTCCTTCTCAGCTCATTTTACCGATGTGGAAACTGAGGCAGATAGGGCTAAGTGACTTACACAGGGTCACCCAGCTAAGACAGGCGCATGTAAAGGTAGACCCAGAATTTGACTCCATGTCATGTTATTCCAAGTCTAGCCCGTAAAGGTCTTCAGGCAGATCATGCGTACAAAGCCATGGATATTGTCTAGGTGTACAAAGAGAGGCAAAAGACCACGCCTGCCCTCAAGGCACTACCAATCTAAGGGGGAAAACCACTTGAAAACAGATAGAAGGCAAGTTCTAGACAGGATACATAGGAAATAATTAACTGAGCACAGGGACCAGAATGAAGAGGGGCTGGGGAAGGCTTCCTATAGGAGGTGGGATCTTAGTGGGGCCTTTAGGAAAGCTTCAAGGTCAGGAGGCAGAGCAGAGCAGGGAGAGGCTTCCTGGCCTGGGGGCAACCAAACAAAATGCTCAGGGCCGAGAGATGGACTGTTTCTTGGATGGGTCCCTTTCCTCTTAAAGTCTCTGTTGTGAGCTTTAAGGGACAAAGAATCTAATTCTAGAGGGAGGAGAGGGGAGGATACAGGAGAGAGCAGATTGGGGAAGGAGGTATACAGTGGGATGGTTGTTTGGGGTGGCGGGTAGGGGAAAGATGGGGAGAAATTTTGTAACTCAAAATCTTGTGGAAATGAATGATGTAAACTAAAAATAAATGTAGGAGTTAATTTTTAAAAAGAAAAGAAAGAAGAGTCCCCTTATCCCTGAGCTATGGTGAGTAACAGGACCCCAAGGCACGCTTTCCAGCCCAGTTTGTCCTGCAGACCCTCTTTCTCCAAGGTGTGGCCGCCGGGCCAGGCAGCCAGGCTTTTAAGAACCCCAAAGTCTATTTAGGGGCCGTCATTCTCCTGCCAAGGGGACGTCACAGGTCACTGCCCGGCTGATGGAGTGGCCCAGACTCAGTCCATGTTTATATTTACTTCCTTGACAGACCTCCCAAGACAGGAAAGATAGGGTCCAAGACAGGATACTCGCCTTTCCAGAGCCAAGTGAGGGGTCTGGGCCTCACCCGGGTCCTTGAGTCTACACCTGCTGCCCAACAATCTGATAAGAGGAAGGAGAACCAGGAGGTACGGAGTTCAGGCTTGTGAAGCTGTAACAAAGGTGAACTTCACAGCCACCCCCCATTTAACTGATGAGGGCACTCTCAGAGTCAGGCGCCAAAGGAATTGTCCCGAGTCAACCATCCTGAAGCAAGATTCAAACTCTGATACTCAGTGCAAGGAGAAGATTAACATGGGCAAAGTGGGGGCTTTGAGCCTCCTGTGACCAATAAGGGTGGCCCAAGGCCCTGTGTGGGGGTGTCCACCGTCTGTAGGCTGATCCATCCGTACCGAGCGGGCTGGGGAGCCAATGAGGGTGTCAGCTTCTCCGCCCAGCCTCCCCAAGCCCCACCTCTGTAATGTTAATGAAATCAGAAGATCTTCCATGCCCCTTTCTATTGGCACCTACT
>CM053600.1:205485262-205507320 GCA_028646575.1 Pseudocheirus occidentalis
GTATCTCAACGTTGTTTTGATTTGCATTTCACGAATCAATAGTGATTTGGAGCATTTTTCCATGTGCGTAAATATATCTTTAATTTCTACCTCTGTAAATTGCCTGTTCATATCCTTTGACCACTTATCAATTGGCACCCACTAGATTTAAAGGAGATCTCCCTACCATCCATTTTAGGGCAAACCCATCCAGGATTAGGAAGAACTCAGCTGAGGAGCCCTCTATTTCAGGGGCTCCCCTCTCTTGACCCATGGGTCCTAGACATTCTTATCCTAGCTCTGGGAAAAGCAGTGAACGGGAACCTCGTGTCCCAACACTTCCAGTTAGAACTTCCTCCCCCCTACCCCTTGCAGCCCCCAGCCTGGCATTGATCAGGCTATTTCCTGAGCCTGTCAGTGGACTTGGGGTGCCCCAAGAAGGCTGACTAGAAAAGTAAACCACGTGAGAAAAAGGGCACTCTCCCAGTCATGATCCCGGAAAGAGGAAACCACAGAGCCAGAGACAGACACAGAGAGCAGGGCTGCGGAGGGCCAGGAAGGTGGATGTGCCCCTACCTGCTCCAGCAGCCCTTCTCTGCCCCAGACCAGCCCCTCTCCCACGAGCCACCCCTCACTGCTTCCCACTCCTCAGAGGAGCCATTTCTCTGCTTAAGTCATTCATCTGGGAAGGAAGCCCCTGGCTGCTCATTGCCCAGAGGTTGCTGGGCTGCTGCTGCTGCTGTTGCAAAACAGATGAGTCATCAGAGGCTTTTGAAGCTGTGGGGAAGGAGATTGCCAAAACCCTTCTTCCTCGGCTCCCGAAGAGCAAGGCAGCCTTCCTGTGGGCTCTGAATGCTGGTGGCTCCAGGCAGAGCAAGGCCAAGCTTGTCTGGGCCGAGCGCTGGTTGCATCATGGCGCTCCATGGGCAAATGGAAAATCCATCAAGGTGGAGCTGGGCCATGGCTCCCCCCGCACCCCCCCCCCAGCCAAAGTGGGGTCTGCCTCGGGCCAAGCTGCCCTCCCTGCTTCCTTCTTCAGGACCAGAGGCCCGCTGAACTGCCTGGAGTACAAGGGAGTAGACCTAAAATTAGGGTACCTGGACTCAGATGCCAGCTTTGCTCTGAGGCAAAGTGGCCCAAGGGGAAAGGGCAGATGGGCCTGAGTGCAAATCCCAGCTCTGCCTCTTAACTCCCTCTACAACTTAGTCAATAAACATGAAACATCGCTAAGTACCCAATGCTGCTGAGAAGGCTGGGGAGGAAAGGAAAGGAAAGAGGGTCTCTGACCCCCCAAGCTCCCCACATAGTGAGACGATAACATGCAAACAAGCACGGACAAACAGGCTCCTTACAGGAAAGTGTAGAGATAATTAATGGAGGGAAGGCACCAGCCTGAAGGACGGGAACAGATTTCCTATGGAAGGTAGGATGGTAGCTGAGACTCCAGGCATGGAGAAGTCCTGTTCAGAGTTCAGTGAGTCATTTCAGCTTTCTAGGTCTCAGTCTACTCATCTGTATAATGGGAGTTGGGTAAGATGACCTTAGAGGTCCACTCTAGTTCTAAATCTCTCACCCTGTGACCTACCTACTAATTATGAGATCTTGGACAAATCATTCGAACCTCTCCAGACATCAGCTTCTCCCTCTGTAAAATGGGGAGAGGGAGGGTCTGGACGGCCTTGAAGGCTCCTTTCATCCCTCACTCCCTTCTACTCCTGGTCAATGTGACTCTGGGCTAGTCACTCAAACTTCTCTGTGGCTCCTCTGAGATGGGGGCCTGACCTGTGTGACCCCCACAGTCCCTTCCTGCTGGAAATCTTACGTGTTCTGATGTGCTTTGGAACAGGACACACATTTCAGAATCTGTCCCATTTGCGTTTCCCTACAGCCTGGGCTCGTCCTTGGGACCCGCTGAAGAATTCTTCACCCTGTGTTGCGGCCTGCTGGGGCACGGTGCTGCTGACCGTCTGCTGGCGTGGGCACGGTTCTTCCCTGTAACAAGGCTCCATCTCAATTTTAAAAATAACTCTCTCCAGCGCCTAAGACTTTGCAGAGCTCCATCACCTGCCCACCCCCCCTGGCCCTCCCAACAGCCCCGCGAGGTCTCATCTCATAAGAGGAGGGAACGAGCCTGAGAAAGGTTATGATCTCTGCTAGCGTCTTTGGTAGGATCTGAACTCTCGTCTTCCTGGCTCCAGGTACAATGCCCTTTGTCCTACAACCTCGCTACCTACTCCTTGACGTCCCTCGGTCCCGCCTGACTCTGCACGGCCCCATCTGGGGTTTTCTTGGGAAGTACTGAGTGGTCGGCCATTTCCTTCTCCAGCTCACTTTACTGACAAGGAACCTGAGCCAAAAAGGGTTGGGCTACTGAAGTCAGATTTGAACTCAGGTCCACCTGACTCCAGGCCTGGCGCTCTATCCACCGCACCAGAAGCTGGGATGACCTGAGTTCAAATCCTGCATCAGGCACTTAGTTAAATGACCCTGGCAAGTCACTTGACCCTTCATTTCTCCATCTGTGAAATGGATAACAGTAGCACCAAACCCCCGATGTTATTGTGAGGAGCATGAGACAAGGCACGGAAGGCATCGGTGTCATTGTTACTAATACTGTTCCTGTTATTTGGGCAGCAGGGCCTGCGCAGAGGGAAGGGTCCAAGCCAGGCTGTTGGGATGAGTGCTGAATGTCGTCTGAGGACCAAAGGGCAGGGCTGAGCTTGGGAGATGCATCAGTAACAGCAGAGCCAGGGCACAGGGCATGAGCTCCCATCCTGGGAAGGCCAGACCTGCCCTTCCTCCTGGTGACAAAGAGACCAGGAACAGGCAGCCCCTGCAGCTCTGGGGACCCCTCTTACCAAAGCCTCTTTCCCCACAACCTGAGGCCAGTCAGCTGAGCCCTCCATCCTCGTGGTTCCTCCACTCTTTCTTTCCTCCCTACTTCATTTCCTACCTTCCTTTCTCTCTCCCTCCCTTCCTTCCTTCCTTTCTTCCTTTCTTCCTTCCTTCCTCCCTCCCTCCTTCCCTTCCTTCCCTCTTTCCTTCCTTCTTTCCTTTCTTCCTTTCCTACCTTCCTCCCTCCCTACTTCATTTCCTACCTTCCTCTCTCTCTCCCTCCCTTCCTTCTTCCCTTCCTTTCTTCCTTCCTTCCTTCCTCCCTCCCTCCTTCCCTTCCTTCCCTCTTTCCTTCCTTCTTTCCTTCCTTCCTTTCCTACCTTCCTCCCTACTTCATTTCCTACCTTCCTCTCTCTCCCTCCCTTCCTTTCTTCCTTCCTCCCTTCCTCCTTTACTCCCTCCCTCCCTTCCTTATTCCTCCCTACCTCCTTTCTTCTCCCACTAGCTCCCTCCCTTTCCATTCCTTCCTTTCTATCTCCCTCTTTTTCTTTCTCTCTTTATTTCCTTCTTCCTCACAGACGGTCCTGCTTTGTGCTCTCTGCCCTGGGCCTCAGTCCATACCATTTGAGGTTGGCTCTCTCCTAAGCTATTTGCCTGAGCATTGTCTGCCAAGTGCCTTCTGCCTACCTCCCAAAGCTTTGCCCTTCATCTTTTTGTTCCTGCCCTGTCCGTGCTGTATAGCTCACAAGGGGGGTTGCCCTGTTGGCACAGCATGTTGCTACAGGGGCCCCATCCCAGGCTGGTGCAGAGGCCTCCTTCATGCCCCCAGGTGCACCTAAGGCCTTGGCTGGGCCTGTCAGGAGCTGACATGTTGCAAATGTTTGCAAAGTGAGCTCTTGGTTGTTTGGGAGGACTGTAAACTCAACTGAGATCAGCTGTTTCATAAGAGTCTGGACTCAAAGGGCAGAAGAGGGAGGTTGCCCTCCAAAAGTGCTGTAGTAGGAGAAATCCCAGAACCGAGACTGCCAAGTTCTGAAGCGTGACAGAAGCATGAGCCACCCTCCAGGAGCTGGCACTTTTCTCAGAGGCACGGGTCATCACACTGGGAGGCCTGCCTAGCAAAATGGAGAATAGGGTTTTCTCCAGTGGGTTGAGGGTTTCCCCTCCTTAGGGGCCCACAAGAAGAGACCAGAGGACCCCCACCTGGGAGAAATGGGAGAGGGTGGCTTGTTCAGGTGTGTGGGAGCAAGTTGGAACAGGTGACTCAGGTGACCAGCCTTGAATTCCGTGATGTGTCTTCCCTATCTGGGGTCAATAGCGATGAACATTTATTAAGGACTTACAGACACTGTGTCAGGTCTGGAGCCCCCATCCTTGCCTCAAGCAGCCCACACTCACAACAGCTGAGAGGAAGGACATTCCCAGTGTGCCTCGGTCAGGGTCAGTCCATTCACCATAGGCAGCTTATCATGGGGCTAGGTACACAATCTTTTTGTTTTATAGGAGAAGACCAAGGCCAAGAGATCTGAGGATCTTTCTCTACAGTCAAACAAGGAGCAGGACAAGAAGCTGGGCAGTGGGTTTAGGCTCAGCCAGCTCAGCACTGATGACCAAGGTCAGGAGAAGCCAAAGGTCAGGAGAAGCCAAAGGTCACAAGACTCTTGTTTTCAGGGACTCAGCATTTGGGAGTCAGTCAGCAAACATTCATTGAACACCTTCCATGCACAAGGACCTTCGTGTCCCTTCCCCACATTTCCACCTCCTCCTCTCCCTCACCCCAGCAGCTCTGGCTTCAGGTTTACTTCACATGAACACCTCATCTGACCTGGAAGCACCAGCCACTTCAAACACCAAGAGTGACAGGGCCATTAAGGAGTCTGCTCTCCTTCCTAAAGTTAAAAAAAAAGAAGATAAAAAGATGGGGAAAAGGAGAAGGGGGAAGAGAGAGGAAGAGGAAGGGAAGATTGGAGAGGAGAAGAGGGGGAGAAGATGGGAGGGAAAGAAAGAAGAGAAGAGGGGAGGGAGAGGGAGAGGAGAAGACGGGAGGGAAGGGAGAGGAGGAGGGGAGTAATTAGAAGAATGAGAACCAGGGCTGCCAGCAGCACCTTTGGATCAGCTCCGGGCCCTAGCATTTGCCCTTCTCCCTCAGTCTGGACCAGACAAGAACATGCCTGGCCAACAGAACTTTGCCAGGAGCTTCCCACCCCTGCCACAGGAGTGCTTCCCAGGACATTCTCCAGCTGTTCCAGTTCGAGTTCGGTTCAGTGTGGGCCTGGCTGCTGGGTTTCTTTTCACCTGCTGCAGTTTTCTGGCTTTGAGCCATCACTGCCTGACCCCAAAGCAGAGAAAGGCAATTCTAACCCCGAGATTCGATGGCTTACCAGTGAGAAGCCCTTAAAAAAAGTAGGGGTGGGGGGAACTGGGCTGTCAGCTCTCTCTTCCATCTCTCCTGGTCACGTTAATTATGCGTTTGTGCAGCATGCCCCACGGCAAGCTCTGCTTTCCCAGGACAATTAAAGTTACTTAATGATTACAAGTCATGTGCTGGGCAGCTCCCAGCTTCCCAAAGGCCAGTGAGGCAGCTGCAGGGGGGGAGTCAAGGGGATGGGGAGGGGGGCTGCCAGACTCCTCAGCTTCCTCAGCTTTAGTCAGGGCTTCTCAGAGGAGCAGGCTCTCAAGGCTCGATGGGAAAACTTGCTCCTTCCCCTGCCTTTGTATTTCTTTCCATCTAATCTCAGAAAATCCCCAACTCCTCACATGACACACACTCCTCCCAGCAGCTGGGCAGCTCCTCCTCCTCCTCCCACCACCGGCAGGCCTGAGGATGGATGGTGGTCACTCAGTGGACCAGAAATAGCTCCAGGAGGGCTCCAGCCAATTCTCTTGCCCCAGTCCTTTCCTACCAGGTTTAGGGATAAACTTGGTTTTCCCAGGCTCCCACATCAGCGCCGGTCCCCAGCAGAGGCAGAGCAGTGAGGAAAGCTGGGGAAGGAGGGAGGGAAGAAGAGAGGCAGGCTGGGAAAGAGGCCCCATCTCCGTGTCCATGATCTTGGGAGAAGGGATGACACGTCCTCTCTGAATGGAATGGAATGGGGATCTCCGGGTAATTCCTTCTGGCACAGGAGCCCAGGAGGCAACTCCAGTGAGCTTAATGTTTTCTGACTCATAGGAGGTGCCCCGGACATTCAGGGAAATGATGACCCAGAATGGAAAAAGGATTGTCCTTGAACGTGGTCTGAGTGTTCTAGCCCAACACCGATGATGGCGAGCATTCCGAAATATCCCTTTACTGCATCCTGCCTCCAGGGACAGCATTCCCCCCCCCCATGGCCATGGGACATTCTTAATGCTTGAGCGAGAGCTCCAGCCCAGCGTTCACGGGGCATTTGGGCAACTGTTATAACTGAGGAAGAGGAGAGTGACAGGTGATGATCTCCTTCCTAAAAGCAAAGAGAAATGACCAGTAACAATAACCTTATCATCTTGATGACGGCGTGTTAGCAGAAAGGGTTTTGGCACAAGACTGCACGGCGTCCAGCCACCATCCATGTAATGCTTCATTACTGCGCCCCATCAGCACTGTGAATTTTAATAATGGTAACAAAATTCCTCTTCAATACTAGGCTCAGGCTCGTTCAAGGAAAGAGAAATGCAAGAGTCAGAAACTGAATCTGGTGATTTTAGGGACGCACCACACACACAAGGAAAACGGCCTTGCCTGCATGCCGCGCGAACGTGAACAGCAGCAGCCTTCACTTGTTTAAGTGAGTGGGTGAGCATTCCGCCGCTGAATCCTAGAATCCAAGCTGTTCCCTAGCCAGCCCTCCATAGATTACTTTATAATCATAGGCCCAGGCCGTGTGCCAGGGAACATCTACCATGCACCCGAGACCCCTCTCCGGCTCTCCAGACACCTAGGTTATATTGGGAAAGACAAATGTATGTAAATAATGTATGCAAAATGTATTCAAAATCAGTGCAAGGTGATGGGGGTGGGTGCACTACAAGCTGGCTGATCCAGAAACCCTCCTCAGCAGCACTGCGGGAAAATAGGAATTTGAAGAGGGGCCCTTAGTGGGATGCTCTCCCCCCAGAAACAGCCAGAGCCAAGTCGTAGAGTTAAGGATGGGGAGATCAGTATCCTGTGCCCAGCTCACACAGGAACCAGTATCCCTTCCTCTAAGGTCCCCCCCCAAACTGACCATTCGGCCTTGACTGGAAGCCCTGCCCCCGTATGAGCCCTTTCTTTGGGCCCCAGCCTTCTCCACCATACAATGAAGTGGGGGCTGCCTTAGATGGGCCCTGATGACCCCTTTAGATCTGAATTTATCATGCTGTGACCTCTGTGAAGAGGGAACCCACTTCCTACTGAATCATCCACTCATTTGATCAGTAAAGCTAAAAATATTGCCTCTGAGAGTCTTCAGATACAAGGCATAAAAGCATCCCTTAGAGGTCAGAGGATCGCCTCTGCTACATTTCCAACATGGGCACTTCATGAGACAATATGTACATTTTTCCCCTTTTAGAACCAGAAAGGACAGGTTGGCAGATGACCCCAAGGCAGAGGGAATGGCATCGTGTGCCCCTCTGGCCCCTTCAGCTTCCAGAAGATGTTGCTGAGCTGCCTCCTGCCCCCTCTCATCAGTGCCTTGTCAGCCCCTGAAAGGGCATCTGATCTCCGTGTGATGAGGCTAGGGAGGGGGGCAGCCCTGATGGGTACAAACTGAGGAAAGAGGATTATCACAAGGCTGAAAGTTCCCATATTCTCCTAGACCCTAATGAAGCCTGGCAAGCCTGTGGGCACTACTGCTGCCCAAGCCTAGATGCCCTCCAAAAGCAGACCTTCAGCCAGGAGAATGCTACCATGCTCAGCAAGGGCATTTGTGTTGAGAGAAGCAAGGCATCCATGATTTGGACCCAGGGGGGCTCCTCCAGCTGACTGCCTGTTTCTAGGAAGAGCTAACGATCATGATCAGGTCACTCACTCTGTGTGTATCTTCGAGGAACAGAGAGCTCATTTCACATGGAGCAGACAAAAGTTGGGGGCACATGGAGTCCTGACACATTGATTTTGAATCCTTCCTCCCAGCAATGGGATCTTGGGGACATCATTTAACCTGAGCAGACTAAGGCACGGGTCTGTCGCGTAGGAGTCGGGTCATGAACCACCTCAGACACTTCCCAGTCTCATGACTTGGAGCCAAGGATGGTTATGATTTCTCTCAGTGTATTTCCTCACCTACTAAATAAGGTTGTTGGGCCCAATGACACCCAGAATCCCTCCCAGCCCTGAGTTTGGAATCCTCTGAATGGACTTCACTTCCTTATAGAACCCAAGGGTAGTGTCTGCTTCCTTGTCTTGTTATACAAAAGGCTGTAATGAGAAAATGCAGCAGGAAGTGTTGAAGTGTGAAAAGTGCTGGAGTGGAAGGCAGGGACCTGGGCGAAAATCCATGACTTTGGATGAGTCACTTAACCCTCCCCTTTTATCTGAGTTCTTCTGCATAAAAAGAAGAAACAGACCAATGATTCCTTAGGTCTCTTTCTGCTCTAAATTTATTGATTTTCTGTATGCAAAGTACTTTTGTTTCAGTAACTATCGTTAGCCTGCTCCAGCAGTGAGGGACCCAGTGAGTTAGAATGCAAGATCCCTGAGGAGATGGGATCTTACTCGTGGTATCTGTCTATCCCTAGCATGACTCCTAGTGTGTAGCCAACAATTATACATGCCCAGATGGGTGCTATCCTGCTCAGGTGTTGTGCTTGGCTCACATTCAGCCCAGATGTTTGGTCCAATGAGGTAGAAGAGCTTAGTAAGAACCACTTCCTCTAGGGTTTCCCCAACATACTCCTTCCTCAGCCTCCTTCCATCTATGGGACTTCACCAATTCACTGTTAAGGTACATGAGGATTTGTGCACCTCCCAGTTAGAACTTAGCTCCGAGCCCCCATATGCTGGTGAAATCCTGCCTTCTTTGACTTCGACTTAATAGCATTGACTCTGAAGAATCAGAGGCACGTTCATAGGACCTGCACACAGCATTCTTTATTATCATTGACTCAAAAGGAAAGCAAACAATGTGTCACAGCTGGTACCCAGCACAGGATCAAATATTAAAGTATCTTCCAAGAGGATGTGAACCACTGCATCTATTCCTCAGACTCCAAAATCCTCCAGACATAGGATTGTTATGGAAAAGAGCTCAAAGAAACAGATGAAGTCTGCTCCATTCGGCTGCTTCCCTTCAGAGGTACAAAGGAATACTTTCCAGAGGCTCATCCTGAAAAGCTGAGGAAGACATTCTGGAGCACTCACATTCCCACCTCAGGGCTCAGGGAGTGGACTTGAGATCCGGTGTGAACTGGAACCCAAGGGATTTCACACCTTCCCTGGTCTGAGAACTCAGATTCTGAGGATGATCCCAGCATCCAGCCTCAAGAAACAGCGGCTGTGTCTTCATTCCTCCGAGGGCTCCCTTTACCCTGGAGCTCAGCACAGTGTTTCTTGAACTCATCTGCATCTCTTTCCTCATGTGCTGTGGATGCCCCAAACCCAAACTGGCCCTTTGTCCCCGGCCAGGCGGAGAGAGGGCAAGACAGAGGGAGAAGGGAGCGACATCTGCCTTCATTCATTCAATCAAGGGGCACTAACTAAACACCTACAGGGACAGAACCAAAAATGATACAAGGAACTGGCATTCTACTGAGGGGAAGACAACACATACCCAGCCAAGTATAAAGGCTGGATAAGGTGAAGGAAAATGGATTTGGGGGTGGTGAGGATCCTGGAGGGTTAGGACAGGCCTTCTACAGGATGTACCACCTGACAGCTGAGTCTGAAAGGATCCTAGGGATTCTAAAGAGTAGAAGTGAGGAGGGTGTGCAGTGGAGACAGAGGACAAAGTGTGCCCCAAAGCACCAAGATGACAGGAGGACAACCAGAGATGGAAGAGGGGATCCAGGGAACAACCAACAGGCCATTTTGGCTGGAAACATGCAGTGCCTGAAAGAGAGTCATGGAGCCATACTGGGAAGGCCTTTTTGGATGCAGGGTGGCTGATGCTGCTGGGGTGCGGGAGCTAGGGCTGCTGCTGTTGTTGCTGGGGCTGGGGCTGCTGGAGCTGGTGCTATTGCTGCTGCTGCTGCTGCTGGGGCTGCTGGGGCTGGTGCTGATGCTGCTGCTGGGGCTGCTGGGGCTGATGATGATAATGATGATGATGATGATGCTCACAGGTGTCTGACTCTCCATGGCCCCTTTGGGGATTTTCTTGCAGACACTGGAATGTTTCATCATTTCCTTCTCCAGTTCATTTTACAGGAGAGGAAACAGAGGCCAACAGAGCACAGTGACTTGCCCAGGGTCACACAGAGTAAGTAGTAAGTGTCTGAGGGCAGATTTGAACTCAGGTCCTCCTGCCTCCAGACCTGGAGCTCTCCCACCTGTGCCACCCAGCTGTCCAGACTTTAGAAACGCTTCCTCCTTTTGGAGCTACTGGCTTCTTTCTGGTCATCCTGCCTATGCCCCTGCTTTTGACCTGCCCAGTCTAGGGTGACCTTGGGGATCCCTTTTAACCCTTGAATGTTATGCTCTGTGTGAGCCCTGCTGAGTCCGTGGCATCCATGAGACACATCCATGGAGCTCCCGACTGTCCAGCCTCACCAGACGTCTCAGCATTTCTGTCGTGTCAGGCACAGAACAAGTCCAGCTCTCCCCTTGGCTCCAGCCCCTTGGCCAGAATCGCTCCTCCTGGTGATATTGGTCAGGCCAGGGAGGAAGTTGTCTTCTGACTGAGACAGCTGTGTCCTAACTACAGGAAAATACTGAGTCCCTTCCAGCCCCCTTCTTGTCGGTCTTCCTGGGGTTTAGTAAACCATTCTCTAAATAGTCAATAAATTAATGAGAAGAGAGTGGGGCAGCAGATGAGCTCGGGGCTTCCACACTTCAGAGGACAAGCTCTCGAATCCAGAGAATGACAAAAAAAGCCATACTGATGTCACTGAAGACTGCGGGGAGTTATTCAAGCCGTAAAAAGTCGGAGCTAAATGGGACCTCAGAGTTCATCGCGGGCTCCTCAGTTAGCATTGACTGAGCTCGAACTCAAGACTCGGACTCGGACTCGGATTCGTGCCAGACTCCCAGCTAAGTGCTGGGAATTCAAATACAAAAGAGAAAGACAGAACTGCCCTCAAGGAGCTCACAGACTAAAGTTGCGAGAACAAAAAAAGAAAGGGGAACTAAGAAGGGAAGAGGGAGGAAAGGAGAGAGAGAAGATTGAGGCTATGTGGCCAGTGAGGAGGGGGCACAGACCCTTTCAGCCACTCTAGAAACCCCAGGGACTGATCTGATATATCTGCATAGCTGGGAAGGGCAACCTCTTCTCTGGTCAAGACTCAGACTGCACATGGAGAGCTGCAGGGACCCGTGGAGGGTGAACAGCTTGAGGAAGGTCCTTGGGTCCAAGCCATGGCAGGATCAGTGGGGGAAATGAGGGATGTTTGCCTTGGATAAGGGAAGACATGGGAGGGAGGGGCCATGAACATAAGAGCTGTTTTGAAGTGTTCAAAAGGCTGTTTCATGGTGAAGGAATCAGATGTGTTTTGTCTGGCCCAAGAGGGTAGAACCAGGAGCAGGGGGGAGGGGTTTTAAAGGACCAATTTACGTTTGATGCCCAGAAAAACAATCCTCCCAACAGGGCTGCCTAAAGGCAGAGTTAGGGAGTCAGTGCCTCATAGAAGGTGTGGCCTCTGCCTCCCAAGGACACTGAGCAGACCCTGCATGGCCACTTGTCAGGGACCTGATAGTGGAGGTTTGATTATTTTCTTTGTGGGTAGGACGAGATGGTCCCAGAAGGCCCTTCAAGCACTAAGAGGGGAGGCATCTGCCTGCCTGGAGTCAGGCTACTGTGACTTGCATGGTCTGATCTCTAAGACAAGCCAGCTCCCTTCCCACTCTTGGGTCCCCTGGTTTCTCTACTTCTTGGAGGTGCCCCAGTAAGGGGTAGCATGTCGCAGTAGCTGGAGGACTGGCCCTAGAGCCAGGGGCTGGGTCATGGTGTTCCTATGAGAGGCCTTCTCTGGTCTTCCCAATTATTACAGCCCACCCAACACACACGGGACTTCATCTTTGCTTCTTATATACGTGTGGTCATTCAATGCTGACGCCATTTGGAGTTTCCTCAGCAGAGATACTGGAGGGTTGGCCATTTCCTTCTCCAGCTCATTTACAGATGAAGAAGCTGAAGCAAACAGGCAGAAGTGACTTGCCCAGGGTCAGACAGTCAGTAAGAGTCTGGGGCTGGATTTGAACTCAGGGCTTCCCAACTCTTGGTCTGGTGCTCTGTACACCACACCAGCTAGCTGCCATGTACACGTTGTAGCCTCTAGGCAAAGCCAAGCTTCTGGTGAACAGGCACCTTTTCTGTGTGTTTTTAGTTTGGGTATCCCCAGTGCCTAGCACAATGCATTGCATACAGGCAGCACTCCATAAATGTTTGTTGAGTTGAGGTAGGCATTACGTGTATGATGTCCCCATTTTACAGAGAAGATACTCAGAAGTGAACTGTTCACATAATCCCACTAGCAAGTGTCTGAGACGGGATTTGAACCTGGCTCTCCTGACTCAAAGTCCAGCACTTTCCACCCCAAAGGCCAAGGATGTGATGCACAGGTGCTGGAGAGTTGCAGAAATAAGGTGGAGCAAACCTCTCCAGAGCTCCCTGTCTTTACCTTCAGAAACAGGCTCCTCAGTTCCTTGGAGGAGAGGGAACCCCCGATCCCCAGCACCTGGTCTACAGGCCACGATGCGTTTTGGCAGCAGGAGCCAGTGGTCAAAACTAACTTCTATTTAATGACATAAAGGCTGAGCCAGACCCTCCCTCATGGGGATGGGGTCCTGGGGCAGAACCTCAGGCTGCTTCCTGCTGTGGGAGGCGCCCGGCCTCCCCTGCTGCTGGTCGGGCTGGCCAGGTGTGCTCGGCTTGCGGGGGAGGGGGAGCTATGCAGGCTCCCCCCAGTCCAAACGCAGCACCCCAGGAGCAGGGCAGCCTGCTCTTTGTACCTCTTTGTCCCCTGCAATCTTAGCCACATTGTTGGAATTTTTCCCTCCAAGTTCTTTGTAAGCCTGGAAATGATTTGGTGATGGCCCCTGTTATGTTTGGCTTCTCGTGTTTGCTTTATGCTGGCTCCCCTTCTTCCTTACTGAAGGGAGCAGCCCTCCCCAGCAGCCCTCTGCACTGCTCAAGTTTCTAGTTAAACCCATTGAACTGGAGGGGATGCCTCCTCCCCTGCTCACACAGGGACCAGGATGGGCAGCCGCAAGCCTGCAGAGTGGAGACAGATGAGCCCTTCAGGTTCCTTTGGTAACATCCCAGATGAAGACAGAATCCGGACACCTGCCCACCTTTTCAAGTGCATCCATCAATCAAACTGTCTTCGGACTGCTTGAGGCACCTCTGCAAGGAAGAGAAGGGCGCTCCCTTTGCCTCTGCTAGTCCTCTGTCTGTGAGCCCAAGCAATTCACTTAACCTTTCTTGGCTTCAATCTCCCCATCAATAAAGTGAGAGAAATTATGGCACCCACTTCTTGGAGCTATTGGGAGAATTAACTGAGAGAACGAAAGCTGAGGGCTTGGCAAAACTCAAATGACTAGCTGAATGGAGTGGTTATTGTGAGGGTCATTGTATACAGCACCCAGCTCAAGGCTTCACACAGGAGCATCTCCACCGAGAATGGATGAACAAGTGAGGGAAGGAAGAGAGGAGGGAAGGAGGGAAGGAAGGAGGGAAGGAAGGAAGGAAGGAAGGAAGGAAGGAAGGAAGGAAGGAAGGAAGGAAGGAAGGAAGGAAGGAAGGAAGGAAGGAAGGATAGATAAATGGATAAATGGATAAATGGATGGATAGATGGAAAGATAGGTGGAAGCATAGCTGGAAAGATAGTTGGAAGGATAGTGGGAAGGATGGATGGATATGCCCCTAATAGCAAAGGGGATTTATTCAAATCACTGTGCTTTCTAAATTCCCCCCCCCCATTACTTTCATTTTATACTTAATAATAAGCTCAACAAATACAAGCAAAAAGTTCATAAACTCCCTCCCCAGGAAGCATGTAATCAGAGTTATTGTCCTCTTTTAAAAGAGAAGTGGTTACCAGTATTAAAGGTAACTTATGTGACCTTGAGCAAGTCTCTTCCCCTTTCCAGGCCTCAGTTTCCCCATCTGTACAGTAGAGGATTAGGCTCCGGGGTCTATAAGGCCCCCTTTCAGTGCCCCAATGAAACAATGACAAGAACCACTAACAATCTCCTCTGTCCAGTTTTCTCTTCTC
This sequence comes from Pseudocheirus occidentalis, assembly GCA_028646575.1. Classification (NCBI taxonomy): domain Eukaryota; kingdom Metazoa; phylum Chordata; class Mammalia; order Diprotodontia; family Pseudocheiridae; genus Pseudocheirus; species Pseudocheirus occidentalis. The sequence continues at coordinate 205,499,402 of CM053600.1, forward strand.
TCCTCTTCACTCTGGGGAGGTCGGGCAGTCACTGCTGACTTAGCTTTATCGGTGTGTCCAGCTACTCTGGCCCTCCACCAGGGCCTCCTGGGCTGCAGCGTGGAGGTGACCCTGGGCTCCTGATGGTTTTATCAACGAAGCAAAAACTTGGGCCTGTCCTACAAAGATGGGAAAGCTTTGGGTAGAAGCCCCAGGAGCAGTGTGTCTGTCAGCAGAGGACCCAGCCGATTGAGCTTAGAGGTTCATGTCTCCGGGGCAGCCACAGAAGAAGGGAGTCTGGGGCCCACGCACCTCAAAGACCACCTATGAAGTCAGAAAGGACTGCAATCCGGCTGGAAGGACCGCCCACGCTGGCTTTGTAGCCAGGTGAGAAGGACTCCACCCATGGACGCATTGAGCAGGGCAGAGCCAGGCACAGAACACCCCTCAGTTTTCCAGACTGGAAGCCTGGGAGCCAGTCAGCATCTGGGGGTTCTCCTGCTCCCTTCATTCTCCTTCGTGTTCTCTGGCTTTCCCGTAGGCTCATATATAACTGCTCCTCTCTGGCTAACTATCTCATATCCAAACCGCTACATCTGTCCCTCAGGGTTCAAGGATACCCTTTGTTATTTTTCAGCCATAGCTGAGTCTTTGAGACCCCATGTCCTTCTTCAGCTCATTTTACAGATGAGGAAACTGAGGCAAACAGGGCTATGTGACTCACCCAGGGTCACACAGCTAGGATGTATCTGAGGCTAGATTTGAACTCATGAAGATGAGTCTTCCTGACTCCAGATCTGGTGCTCTAAGCTCTGTGCCACTTCCCTGCCCTTGACACCCTTAGAGTATCTAGGATCTTCCTCTAATCCCATTGGCTGGAGCCACCTCCCCCTAAGTAGCTTCTTTCTCATTCTTCGGAACCAATGATGAAAGCTCCAGTCCCATGTAACCCCTTAACATCAATTAGCTTTTAAAGAGATTTTTACATCCAAAGAACAAACATCCCCCAACATGTCAAGGGCACATCCTCCCCTAGGTCACACAGTCTCTGCAGAGACTCGGCTCATTCTTAGCACAGCCCTTCCTAACTAAGTTCACATCTTCATCTCAGTAACTCTGAGCCAGACCCCAAAAGCCATTCCTTGCTCCTTAGGGCTTCAGCCAGCTCCAGTGCACACACTGGTTTCTTCACTCCCAAATCCTTGTGGTCCCCCTTCCTCACCTCCAGAGTAATCTCCACCTACAACAGAAAAGAGCAAAGTGCCAAGACCAAGGACCGGGGTCCTTTCACAAACACAGGGACTCGTGTGGGAGAAGATACTGAACATCTTGTCTGACATCACTGGCTCCCATCAGTCTTCAACAGCAAAGGGGTCACCGAGCTCTCCCAAGAGCACAGCGAAAGACTGAAGTTGGCTCCAGTCCAGGTCTGGCTTCGAGGCCACTCACCACAGATTTGTGCTAACCACGTGGCTAGCAGACTAGAACCACTTAGGGAATGTTTGTTCATGCTGGAGTCTCTCTAAGGCACCAGAGGACCAACCATGTCATCACACATTAGACCGCATTCTGCATACACACGTAACAATGTGGAGTTCCTAGAAAGGAATATTTACTTCAAAAATATTTCCCCAAATATACAACTTAGTCCCTGCTACATGAGGGAGGTGTAATCTCCTTCCCTTGCACCACCCAGTCTCTGGGGAGGAGAAGGGAGTTAGGGCCATGATTCAGCTCAATTCCCCACACAGTTCAGTCCAAGTTCCGTGTCCAATGCCCCCCCTCAGTTTCAGGGGCCAGGCACCCCAACCTCTCAGGGCTTACACACAGAGCCAGCTGGCTGGGTTCCTCTGTCTGCAGTCCTGGTTCTAAGGTCACTGTGGCTTGAACTCCTGGGTCTATGGATCACCTCTGGCACTTGAAACTTAGGACAAACAACACAGAACAGAAACAAACACCCTTGGACCCATTTGTTGGAGCTGGGGTGAATTGGGGTAAGAAGGGGAAGGCAAGCCCCTCCCCCCACACTTGTTCAGTCCATGGGGATTATGTGGGGTGGAGAAGAGAGCTGGGAGAAGAGCCCAGCCCGGAGATCTGCTCAGCTTCATGGCTTTTAGAGCTGCTGGCAGCTCATCAATGCGGCGTGCATGTGCACAATGTAGGAATACACGTACACATACATGTACATATGCATCTTCCGCCTTGTCCTGGCAAATGGGGGACACGATTCCCTGATGTGACTACGGCCCGGGATGCCCAGAGGAAGGGACATGGGGAGAGGCTTTCTGGATGATTTAGGGAAAGACATGAGCAAGGGTTACCAGTAGAGAGGCAGACACAGGTGGGCTGCAACCTGCACCCCTGAAGGGCAGGCCCCATTGGTAAGACCTGCTTGCTGCTGGCTTCCAGTCCTGGAAGACTGCCAAGTCTTCGGGAATCGTAGGGTTTATCTGGTGGCCAGATTTCCAGTGAAGACAGACTGCCCTTGGTGCTGGAGAAGTGAGCTGGCTATGGGACTGAGGACCTGGTCCCAATCCTGCGCCTGTCACTTAGCACCTGCTGGGCCTCGGACAAGTAATTTAATCCTTCTAAGCCTCAATGTCCTCATCTGTAAAATGGGAGGGGTGGATGGGAAGGCCTCTGTGGTTCCTTCTGGCTCTGCCTCTGTGATTCTACAACTAGATGGCCTTGGAGGTTCCTCCAGCTCTGAATCTGGGTCCCTGCCATCTGGTGACAGACACTAAGGTGTCATGGGCCTGGTGAAGGACGGCCTCATCAAAGTCTAGGGAGCTGGGGAAAGCTCCCCCACGGTCAGGTTGTCTCCAAAGGGACTCATTTTTCAGCCACAGAAACTCTTGAGAACCATTGAGTATGTTAGAGAGGAGTTGCAATCAGAGCATTGGAGGGTACTCCTGGACATCACCATTGCTGTGACTTAGTACAGTTTTAATCTAGTAAAGCTTTGGGACCTTTGCCTATGAGCAACATAGACACAGCTCCTCCTCAAGACTGAGTCTCTTTTATGGGCCAACCAAGTCCCCGCTCACATAGTCCAGGGCAGCTTTCCAGCACTCTTGCTGTCTGCAGCTGTCCCCTTTACTGGGTTAAAAACAGGCTCTTCTGAGTACACAGCTTCCTTCAGGCTTATTTGCTCTGGGACTCCCTCCAAACAGTGAGTGACATGCCCCTCGGGGTCACTGAAACCTCTGCCCCATCCTCGAGGTCACCATCCATCCCAGAAGGCCCTTGGAATCACGGCTCCATTAACCCAGAAGTTGCCACAAAGTGGGTGGGGCCGCGCATGCCTGCAGCCTGGGCCAAGCAGTCAAGGGTGCTTTATAAGGCCTTAACTTGGCCATGGTCAATAGAACCCAGGGCTGACCCAGTGGGAGCTCATGGATGCCTCAGTCCAGGATGGGCCAAGTCACAACCAGCCAGCTCTCATCTACCCAGAACATACTGAGAGGGTCCCGTAGACAACAGTAACTACATTTCTGGGCACTGGATTCGGTATTTGTCCAGTGCCAGGGCTGGACCGGGTGGCCTGTGAGGCTCTTCCTGGTTCTGTGCCTATGATCCGGGACCCCAGGAAAGGTTCTGTATAGACAGAGCTAGTCAGACCCCTCTGCAGCCAAATGCGCTGGTGCAGTACTCCTTATTTGGCTTTCTCCTTCACTTGGTTAACAGCCTGGAAGAAGAGGCTCAGAGAGCCTTCCTTCCTTAGCCCCTAAGGCCCACTCACAGGACGGACATCCTTCCTCCTGCACTGGATTACCCGGCTGTCTCCGGTTTATGAAGTGTGAGTGATGCAAGGGTGTGGAGTGTTCACCCAGAGCGATCCCAAAGGGCTGTTAACAGCCCACTTTTATGCGGCTGATAGGAAACCAGCCCCACCCCCCTGAGGCAGCTCCATCTGGAATTGGAGAAACCGCCCCTAAAGAACCTTGGGCAATGCCGAGGGCATGGGCTGACCCAGGCACACTCTGGGGCTGGGGGAAGGCACTGTCTTTCCCACCCCCCCCTACCCCCCCCACCCCCACCCCCCCCCACCCCCGCCCATACACACCTCAGGCAGAGGCCAAACCTTCTCAGCTCCGAGGAGTCAGGGAACAAGGGGAACAGAGCTGAGGGAACAGAGAAGGGCCTTGGGCTGCCTGACCTGGAACGTGAAAGGAGAGCGTGCTGGTCAGTCTCCTCCTCTATGTGCCTGGCTCCCAGGACGACAACTCCAGTGACTGAGTCACTCCAGCACGGGAGAAAAAGTAATGCTTTAGCGGCAAGGCAGCATGGTGAAGTGGGGGGAGGGGCGACAGAGACAGACAGACAGAGAGAGACAGACAGAGACAGGAGGACACAGAGAGAAACAGAGAGAGACAGAGACAGAGAGACAGAGAGACAAAGACCGGGACAGAGAGACAGAGAAAAAGAGAGACAGACAGAGAGACAGAGAGACAGAAACAGAGAGACAAAGAGGGACAGAGAGAAAGAGAGAAAGACAGAGAGAGAGAGAGACAGAGACAGAGATAAAGACAGAGGGACAGAGAGAAAGAGAGACAGAGAGAGTCAGAAAGACAGAGAAGGAGTCAGAGAGATAGAGAGACAGAGACAGAGGGACAGAGAGACAGAGAGAGAGACAGAGAGACAGAGAGGGACAGAGAGACAGGGGGGATGGAGAGACAGAGACAGAGAGGGACAGAGAGACAGAGAGAGACAGGGGGTACAGAGAGAGAGACAGAGGGGGGACAGAAAGACAGAGACAGACAGAGACAGAGACACAAAGAGGGACAGAGAGAAAGAGAGACAGAGAGCGATACAGGGGACAGAGAGACAGAGAGATGGAAAGAGACAGAGAGACAGAGACAGTGAGACAGGGACAGAAAGAAAGAGAGAGAAACAGACAGACAGAGACAGAGAGAGACAGAGAGACAGAGACAGAGACAGAGACTGAGACCGAGAAAGACTGTAAAAGAATTGGGGCAGAGTGGAGAGAAGCTGGCTTTGTAGACGGGAAGACATTGATATGAGTCCCCTATTCACCCCCTGCTAGCTGGGGAACGCAGTAGTAATAACTTCATAACACTGTCAAGCACCTAGAGGCTCAGCCTCTAAGGGCAGAGGAAGGAGAAGGCCTTACTCATGGAGGGACTTTCCACCCTGGGAGTTCCCAACCCCAGGCAATCCCAGGCCCACACCAGCCATTCCTACAAACGGGCACAATGCCTGGCACAATGGGGGCAGGAAAGGGGCCTAAAAAAGCTTTGTGAAATGATTGGATGGCTTTTGCTCTCAGAAGCACAGACTGGCTGCATTTACACCCTTGGTTTACTACTGTTCACTGTGTATCCCAAGATGTCCATCCCAAGACTGACTCCATGGACAGCTGAGGGCCTCCCCTGCATGGCCGCTGCCTGTGGTCTTACTCACTATTGACAAAGCTGGGTCATTGCAACCTGTCCCAGGGCCAGGCTGCCAAATGTCAGAGTCACTCAAAGGGATTCAATGAATGAACCACTGAGTGGGAAAACACCCAGGAGCCATAGCCCAAGGGCCCCAGGGAGCAAGCCCAGTCGGCTTTTGAGGCAGGTTTTCCTCTCCATCTCTGGCCACCTTCCTGGGGCACACACTGGGCAGAGCCCCTGGAACCAGAACTAAGGGGAGACAGGGGGCTCTGACTCAGGGCAACAGTTTTGGAAAGGGTCAGATTTCTAAGGTGCCCACTGGCAATCACCCAGCTGGGCAGTTTCAGGCCAGTGGCCCAGGGTTTCTACCTTATTCATCTCCACTCTTGCCCCACTAGTGGGGGATTCCCTTCATGATGCTTTTCTGAGGCATAGTTTGAGTTCTTTGCCTCCAGCCTCAAAAGCCTAGTTATGGTTCTGGAGGTTGGTGACTCACCCTTGGCTCATGGTCTTGACTGGTTCCAAAAGTGCCGTTCATATGCTTTGAAAGACCAAACTTGTGACCGACTGGGGGTGCTAAGGAGGGGCCTCCTGGAGGTTCCACCCATGCTGACAGCTGAAGGAGGCGACCCTCTGGTCTTGCGATAGCCTCACCTGGGCACTGAGGCATATTGGGGATGTCTGTGGGTCATGATCAAGGAAGACGGCCGATGGAAGGCAGGGAAAGCTCCAGGGGCGTTGGGTGAGTCACTTCTCCTGGGAGATGACAACAGAATCTCCCTCTGCTTTGAGCTGTAGGAGAGATGCAGGAGCGCTCAGGTGCTTGGGAGAACTTCAGTCACAGTCCAATGAGGAGTGGAACCTTTTTCTTTTTTTTTTTTTCACATTTCAGTGTATTAATTATTCGTGTTTAGCATTTTCTTCTTTCTAAATTAGGTGTTCCAAAGTCTCCTTCCCTCTCACCCCCACTGAGAAAGTAAGCTCTATGATATCCATTATACGTGTGGAATCATGACAAGAAGGGGGACCAGCCTGAGATGCCAAGGCCATCTAGACCTAGAAGTAGAAAGAAGGATCAGCAATCTGATGGCACAAGTGAGTTCCGTTCAGCTGCACTGGGGAGAGGGGCGCTGCCTGGGAGTATCTGAGGGGCTATTGAGTGGAGGGATTTCTAGGAGGCACCATAGTGCCTCAGGAAGACCTGAGTTCAAATCCAGCCACTTCCTAGCTGTATGACCCTGGGCAAGTCACATAACCCTGTTGCCCCAGTTTCCTCATCTGTCAAACCAGTTGGAGAAGGCGATGACAAATCCTTCCAGTGTCTCTGCCAAGAAAACTCCAAATGGCATCACAAAGAACCAGACAAAACCGAATCAAGGCAGCCACAACAACAACAAAAAAAAAAATCAGTCAAGCAGAGAGCAGACTTGTCAGAGCAGCGGCTCAGAGGGAAGCAGCAAAGTGACCCATTTCAGCTCGATGCCAGGGCACAGGGCCATGCCAGAGTGGCATGGGGAGCTCCCCCTCCTCATAACTCTGCTGCAGACTCAGCTGCCACCCGGCTGTCTCTGCACAGAGTCCCGGAAGAGAATGAGCATTTATCAAGCACTTGCTGTGTGCTCTGCCCTGGATGCCAACCCTCCCAGGTACGTGCTGCTATTATATAGATGAGAAAATGGAAGCAGATGTTGGGGGAGACTCAGAGGGGTGTGTGTGAAATGATTTTCCCAGGGTCATACAGCTGGGAAGTGTGTGAGGCAGGATTCAAGCCCAGGTCTTCCGGACTCCAAGCCCTGTGGCACCTTCTGGTTCCCTTCCTCCAGTCCCTACAGTCTTTGCCATCTTCTCCATCTTGGAGCCCGTGGTCCCCTGGGTGCATTAGGTCAGTTCTCCACCAACTCTGCCCTGGTCTGCCCAGGGCCACCCAACACCAGTCCCTGCTCTTTCCTGCCATCTCGGAACCTCCATTATCTGGGGGTCTTCAGAGGCGTTAATGTTTCCAGCCACAGAGAACAAGCTGGGTCAGTAAAGGCACGGGCATCTCCCCAAGGCAATCTGGCCCTCCCTCTTCATCAAGGTTGGTTCTGGGCCAGCTCCTGGTGGCTCCACCATGGCCCTCTGGACTTCCCACCCATGGGAGTCCTTATCTCCTGCACACTTTCTACAACCGTACACACAATGGGTCTTAGCTGACAGAATGTGAACTTCAGGACTAATGGCATTTTTGTCTCTGAATTCTCATGCCCAGCTGCCTAGTAGATATGGTGACCAGGATGTCCTGGAGATGCCTTAAACTCTACCTAGCCTAGACAGACTTTGCTTCTTCCCTCACCAGCCCTCCCTGCCTCTGAATGTCTCAGGTACCAGAGAGGCAGCCTCCTGGAGGGCTCCTCCCTTGCTCTCACTCCCCATATTCCAGGTACTTCCAGTCCTTCCCTCCTATTGCACTGCCCCAACCCTGGTACAGGTCCTCCTCCACTCCAGTCTCTTTGACTGCTCCAGCCTGCTGGGAGCGGGGAGACGGGGGGGGGGGGGGGGGGG
>CM053600.1:205507420-205520624 GCA_028646575.1 Pseudocheirus occidentalis
GGATGAAAGGGAAAGTCTTGTTTCTTTCTCAAAGCTCTTGCAGGCCTCCTTCCTGCCTCTTGTGTCTTTGGGGGGGGTAGGGGGGCTCGGGGGGGAAGGAGCACTAGGCCTAGAGTCTGAAGACTGAGTTCAAATCTGGCCCCAGACACTCAGTAGCTGTATGGCCCTGGACAAGTCACTTCTTGTCTGCCTGTCTCAGTTTCCTGTGCATGAGATGAGAATAGCTGCCTCCCAGGGAAAACGTGAGGCTAAGACCAGATCATGTCTGCACAAGGCTGGCAATGAGCAATCGGGAGGAGAGCAAAGAATCCAGAGAAAGAAACCTAGCTCAAGGCAGACCCTTGACCTTTATCATCCTCAGGGTACTGGGCCACAGACCAGTCAGAGCCTGTCCGGGAGCCCAGGAGCAGTCCTGAAAACCATCCCTGTGACAAAGCTGAGGATCGGGCCTCTGGGCGCCAGGGGCAGCAAGTCCTGTGGGAGCTGGTTCTGGGCAGGCAGGAAGGGAGGTGGGAGAGAAGTGGGGGGGGGCAGGGAGGGAAGGGAAGGGAGGGGAAGGGGTCAGGGGGAGGGGGGATTGGGGAGGGGAGGAGGGAGGAGCAGAGTCTTTGAGTCCAGAGAAGCCCTAGTCCCCTTGGCTGGGGGTCATTTCCCAAACATCCTACAGACCCAGAATGCTCCTGCAAGATACAAACAGGACCAAGGGAGAATGTCAATGATAGTGTTCCTTGGAGAAGCAATGCTTCAGGGGGAAATAGCAGAGGACCAGGTTCAAATCCTGTTTCTGAAACTTCCTAGTTATGTGGCCCTGGGTTATTCAACCTCTCCAGCTTCACATTCCACATCTCGAAAATGGGCATAATTGTGTCTTAAATAGCGCCCATCCCCCAAAGCTGTCAAGGCTCCAACCATGTGACTAGAGAAGTTTGAAAACCATGAAGTGATCATGATGGAGTGATGGGCCTGGACCCTGATCTCACCCACCAATATCAATGCCCCTGTTATCAAGAAAATTGACCGAATTTCCCTTCTTTTCATCAGAAGTGGCTCTAGCCCTCCCCTTACTGCACGGACCCCTCCTAGCTGACCAGACTCTTCAGTAGCCTCCAGACCAATACTCATGAGTTCTATCAATGTATTTCAGCCCCATCTAATCAAAGAAACCAGCATTAATCACCCACTTGACAATACACAGAAACTCTGCCGGCCCCAAGGCACAGAGACAGAATGGAGAACTGCCCTCAGTGAACTTCCAGTCTGTCTGCTGGGGAAACGTGAAAGTGTATGCATGACACTGGAGAAGGAAGGCCGTGCTGGCCTATCAGGAAAGGTTCTCTATGGGAAGCATTTCTCTCACTGAGCCCTGAAGAAAGCTGGGAATCATTAGCAGCGGAGGAGGCAGGAAGGGAATCCCTGGAACCCTCAGAGTCAGAACAAAGGGACCAAGGCAAGCAATTGGACACCTCAAGCTTTGGAGGTCGAGCCAAGAAGTCTTCACCTACTGCTTACAGTCTACTATTGCTAGAAAGACCACAAGGCCCTGCCCTTGAGAAGCTTTCATTCTAATGGAGAGAGACCCCCTAAAGGGATGCTGAAAAAGGCGTGGGAGGAAGGGCTTCGAGAAGCACCTGTGCAGGGGCCTGGGGAAGAAAGTTGGGAGAGACCAAGTGGAGTCCAGACTGGAAGGAAGATCTGTAGGTTAGGGGATCATCTGCAGGCCAGTCTAGTGGGAATGTAAAGCTCCTGAGGAAGAAGAGCAAGAAACGTGTCCAGAGAGGTAGGCAGGAGATGGGTTGGGAAGGGCTGGAGTCTACTTTATGGTAGAGAAAATAGGGAGTCAGCTATGTTTCTTGACTAGGGCGGTTAAGTAGCCAGGTCTCAGCCACAGCCAGTAGGGAATAGAGAGACCCCCAAAAGAAAGACAGCTACCCAGACTCCCAACAACTATCAGGAGGCCAGTAAGAGCAGAGAAAATCCTGAAGGACAATTGGCAGAAACCAAGCCAAATCAAGTTGTGGATATGGTTCCCGGAAGAAAGGACCATCTGAACCTAAGCTGGGTTCACTTTGTCTCTCGGGGCTGTGGCCAGACCAGGGCAACAGCTACACTGTCAAACCTGAGCCTTAGAAATACCAGTTTGACATCTGGGTGAAGGATGGACCAGAGAGCCTTGAGGCAGGAAAGAGTCTGAAGGCTATGTAGATAATCCAGATGAAAAGCAAAAGAGTCTGTTGGGGAGATAAGGGGGTAAATGCAAGAGATGTCATAAGGCAGGACTGATGAGATTCCCCAAGTGAAGGGATCTGGGGAAGGAGGGATGGAGAGAAGCCAAGGACAGTCCTGGGATTACAAACCTGGGAGGCTGGCAGGATGGTGATGTCCTGCATAAAATAGCCCCAAAGCATCTGGGAGCCAAGTTAATTTGAAAGACCCTGGCCTGGAGGTAAAAGGCCAAATGGGCATGGGCTGCATCAGTGTCCCAGGCGGGGAATGTCCTGAATGTTAAAGCTGATTTGGACCTGTCTTCCACAGATGATTCTAGCCAACAGAGCTTGTCCTCCTTTTCCCACCATCCCTGGCCTTGTAAGCTGCCTCTTCCTGTATATGAGGTCTCACTTCGGGGGAGGAGAAGGCCCTTATAAATCCCAGAGAAGGGCACAGGCTCCATCTGGCCAGTTTTCCATTAGTCACATTGGGGGAGCCCACTAGTTTTGCTGGGCCAGGCTCAGGGGCCACCCCAGAGGGTGATTCCCTCCTCTTCCCTCTGTTTGGTAAAAACCATCCCGCCTAGTTGGGGCCTTGGCCACAGAGGTGCAGGTTCTCCATGGCTCGCCCTATAACCACAAGGGTCAGGGATGGGAAAGGAAAAAAGAGAAAGGACATTACTAGAATCAGCTGCAAGGGAAATCGGAACTTAAATTAGGCCGGGAAGTGGGAAATGCCTGCATTTTTTTCAGATGGTACCTTTTTACAGCGAGCATAAGGAGAGACTCCCCCACCTGTGTTTTCTGAAGTTAGCAGAATCAGCTGAGTTTCCCCTGAAACCTAGAGACCAGATGGGGCAGTGGCAAGAGCTTTGCCTCAGGCCTGCCTGGTGGCCCCAGCTGGAAAAGGTCACTGAATTTCCTCATCTGCAAACTCAAGCTTGCTCTGCTTTGATGACCTCTGAGCTCTTTCCAGGTCACTCTGTGATCTCAGGAGCTCACCAACAGCCACGGCTTTGGACAAAGGCTTGAGTAAGGGACACTGAACTGCCCTTCCCTCCATCCTTGTAAAAGAAACTCCTTAATGCTGTGGGACATCTGGGCAGGAGCTTCTACAATTGCTACCCCCCCCCCAAAGCTCTAAATCCAAAAGGTGATGCTTCTTTGATGTAATTGTCCTAATAGGCAAGGGAGAGGTGACAGCCATGTGGCTTTGTGGCCAGGGCCAATTCACTGGCTGCTCCTCCTCCTCTCTGGCTCCCTTTGGAATGTCCAGGGCAGCCAGGCCTGCCCCTGGCATGGTTGAAGCCCTGGGAATGTGGCCTAATTAAGGGCCTGTTCTTGTCTCCATGAGACTGTCCTAACTTCTCCTGACAGTAACGAGAGGCACAAGGGGAGGAGGAGGCCAGGGCCCCTTAGTGAGTTGAGCACCCTATGAAATCACACACTTATACACACATACTCTCACACTCACACACACACACACATACTCATAGACTAACACACACACAATACACTCAGTCACACACATATACACTCATATACTCACATACTCATACACACATATACATACACTCATTCACACACACTCATACATAACACAGTCACACACATACATACTCATGCACTCACACACATATACTCACACACAGAACACAGTCACACACATACACTCACATACACATACTCATACACTCACACACTCATATACACATACACACTCAGTTACACACATGAACACTCACATACACTCTTACATACTCATATACACATGCACACTCACATATACTCATACATGCTCTCACATCCACACTCACAACACACTCAGTCACACCATCCACACTCACATATACTCTTATACACTCCTATACACATATATACTCATACATACTCACACATAAACACAACACACTTGGTCACACACATGCACACTCATACACACTCACACATACCCACACACACTCAGAAACACACATTCTTCAGGAGCAGGAGGGCTCTCTGGAGTCTGGCTACTGGGGCTTCCAGGCAGCAGACAGGAGGGGGGAGAGGGGGGAAAATCAGCTGCCATCTTTTCACAGCCTAAGCAATGAGCCCAGGATCTATGGCAGGGGGGGGGGGAGACACCTGGATTTAGCCCTGGCTGGGCTGCCTCATGTCTGGGGGAGGCAGGACAAGTCACTTCTCTCTGGTTCACAGTTTCCTCCTTTTGAAATGAGGGGTCTCAGAGCTCCTGGCAGTTCTCTCTCATGCCATGGCTGTCTGCCTCAGTCTCTTCATCTGTGAATTGGGGATGACAGCCAAACATACCTCACAGGGCTGTTGAGAACCAGACCAGATCGTATTTGTAAAGCCCTTGGCGTGGTGCCTGGCGTGTAGTAGGTGTTCTCTAAATGCTTATCATTATTAACTCATGTGACCTTGGGCAAACCACTCAAGCTCCCTGTGCCTCAGTTTCTTTCTCACCTCTATGGCCTTGCAGGTCCCTCCCACCTCTGCCCGCCTGTGTCTGGGGACATGTTTGTTATCTCTGGATTCTTCCTTTCACTCTGGTTTAAAGGTCACCTTTGCTTACAGAGGAGTGGGAGAAATGAGCCAGAAATGCCGGCTGGATGCCCGGAGAGGGAAAGGAATCTGAACCCTTTGACCTGAGCTGGATAGGCTAAGGCTCAGGAGACCTAGTCAACAGCCCCACAAAGGGGAGAGACTTCAAAGATATGGAGTCCCCCTGTAAAAGGCAGTGAAGAGGAGGAACAGCAAAGCCCTGATGTGTCTGGCTCCAGTTCTCGCCCTGGAGAGCAAGGCTAGGCCTGACCCTGAGAAAGGAACCCTCTCTAGAAGTTTCAGTGGCCCTGGGACTAGCACCCTTCCTATCCACCCAGCTTGAACATTACTACCTTCACACATTCCCCAGATGCTGCTTTCACTTCTTTTCCTAAATGACTTCTCTGGTTCCCACTTTTCCATCTTGTAAAGCCAAACTCCTCTCCTTGGCTTTCAGAAACCTCTATAACCAGGCCCTCCCCATCCAGCTGCTGTATCTGTATCTGACTGCTCCTTCAAACATACCTTTCATTAGCAGTTGAGGTCCCTATGCCGCAGACCTGCCTCGCTGGCTTTATCCTCTATTCCCTAGATAAATGTAAAGCCCCCAGCACGGTGCCTGGCACATAATAAATGCTACGTTGAGCTGAGCTATTTATTATCATTAATATTGTTACCATTCACAAGTACTGAGCCACTTCAGGGCACTTGCTCCCTTCTACTGGGGAAGGAGGGTCAGAGAATAGTGGTGAGGCTGCTTGCGGTGGGCAGAAGCAGTATAGAGCATTCCTGTCCAGACCTGGATGGACCTTGATGCATCTGAATCCTCTGCAGCCCCAAAACACAAAGAAATGGTTTCCCAGGCCCCCCTCCAGGGCTGTCTTTCTGTTTCCCCCTTCTTGAAAAATCCTTCCTTCTCAGTAGCTTTTTTTTTTCCTGGGGGTAGCAGCAGCTTGAAGTCCCTGGAAAGGGTTTGTACTTCCCCTTCCTCCCACCACAACTCCTGGGGGTTCCTGGGGTTAATGGAACCCTCAGTGTTGCACCAGAGGAGACCTGGCCAAAGCTGAGAGCAGCTGCCCTAGCCCAGCGGCAGCGGCCACAGAGAATGTGCCTCTGGTGCCAAGGAGCCCAAAGAGGCTGGGAGTGCAGGCGATGCAGGCTGAGACCTCTTTTTCCTTCTCCATCCCCCCCATGTACTATTGTCTGGTGACACTCTCACTGCCAGCCAGTTTCCCACCATTTCAGAAGTCACTGCTCCCCTCACTCTTGTCTCCACAGCTCCTGGGAAACGTTGGGCCTGTCCCAACGCCTTCCCAGAGATGCCATAGTTGGAAAATGCTGGGCTGTGAGGATCCATTTGTCATGGGGCCAAGCACAGGATAGCAAGGTGCCGGGGCTGCTTCCCAAGTCTTGGGCGCCAGCCTTCTGAGGGAGGGCACAACTCTCCAGCACCCTGCCCCATTCAATGGACAGCTGCTACAGGTCTGATTCAGGGCTTCCAAGGTCCAAGCATTTTAAGCCTGGGTGCCTCCGTGAAAAGGGTGTTAGCTGAATGCCTCTCTGCCCCTCTCCAGCCCCTTCCTTTCCTTTTCCATTGGCAAACTCTAAGAACAGAATCACAGAATTTGAGATTTGAAGAAGACCTCAGTAGTCAATCCAATTCAAAGCCTTCTTTGTACAGAAAAGGAAGCAGAAAGCAGGGGCATGAGCAGGGTCCCATAGGCAGTGAGGAGCACACACTCAGGGCCCCTGATGCTCCAACCAGGACCCTTGCCATTACCCCATCTCAGAACAGATTGGGGGATCTGTCTTTGTTCCCATTTCCCAAAGGGGGTCGATGATGCCACAAGGGAGATGGGTGTGGGTGGGAGCTGCACATCGACCTCACTCTCTACCCCAGGGTCATCATAGTCCAGTGGCAAGACAAGAGGCAGGAGGAGTGGCCAGCAGCCCATGACCTTGGCCGAGTTCCTTCCACAGGTCTCAGTGTGCCTGAGGCAATGTCCACGTAATGGCCAAGGGCTAGGTAGGAAGGGGGGGGGCCTCATTTTCCATCACAAAATCGCAATCTTGGAGGAGTTTCTTGGGGTAAAGCCTTTGCCACAAGCAGCTGGAGTCACAGATCAACAAGCCATAGAATGCTGAAAACCTGGAGGCACAGATATATATCCTATGTAGACAACAATATAACATTCGTAGACACATTGTATCTCTGCCTGCCTTCCTCTCCTTCAGGCCAAGACCTGGATTCTAGCCCTCTTTGGAATCAGGCCTCCTCCCCAGGCTCCCAGAGAAGGGCATTTTCTTCCTGGTCAAAATGATCTCACCTAAAGATCTTCCTTCTCCTTCCTCAATCTAGGCCAAGGGTGAGAGCTGGCTCCAAACCAGCATCTGTGTGGACCACCACCAGCCTGAAGTGTGGACCATGTGAATCATCTTGTCTTTTTGAGAGGAGCCAAGGAGTCATCAGGAGAAGGAGCCTCCTAGCTACAACAGGGCTCCAGGCTTCACAAATGGGCTTCATTTGTTTAACAGGAAGAAAGAGGATAATCCTGTTGGCCTGTAGTGGCAGAAACACAACGCAGCTTGCTCAGCTTTCAGCCCCATACCCTGGAGGACCACAGGATATCTGTGTCTGTCTGCCGGTGGCCAGGGCTATGTGTGCCTGCTCCTCTTCCCTTCTCTCTGTGTCTCCACCTCTGTCACCCCATCCTTTTCTTCAGTTTGTCTTTGTATGGCTCTGTCTCTCCTTCTTCTGTGAATCCACCCCCATCTGAAAAGGAGCCTGACTATGTTTCTTTGATTCCAGATCCTGCCCTCAGGAACCAAGCAGACAGAGCCCCTTGACGTTTAATTCTAGGTGGTGGTGAACACAGCCTTGTAAGAGAAGGCAAATGTGTTTGCACAGTGACTGACGTGGCTAGACTTGGCTCTTCTCAGCAGTGCAAGGATCTAAGCCAGCTCCAAAAGACACAGAAGAAACCGCCATCAACACCAAGAAAGAGCCCTGGAGTCTGAATGCAGAGCGAGGCAGACACTTCTGTTGTTCTGTCTTGTTTCTGCTTTCTTGTGGTTCCTCCCACTGGTTGCAATTCTTCACAACAACATGATTAATGTGAAAATAGGTTTAATATGAATGTAAAGCCTATATCAGATGCATGCTTGATTCGCAAGCACCCTAGCATACCCAGAATGGCCTTATAGCACAGGCTCTTCCATCTGCTTTTGAAGGAAAGACTGCTCAGAAAGGGGTTAACAGTCCTACTTTTAAGGACATTCACTAGTTCAGGGGAAGGGTCAGCACTCTGAACTTGGAGAAAATACAAGTAGAAAAAATAGTATAAAGACCAACAGATAGGGATCCAGCTATCTAAGTAAAGCAGGGAGCACAGACATCGAAGCAGTTGGGGGAGGGGGGTGCACTCTTAACAAATGGCCACTCAGAGTCTCTACCAGGAAATCCAAAGGTCTTTCCCATGAGCAAACCCCCAAAACAAAAAGTCAGCCTCCCAGAATATGTAACAGACTCTGTCCCTGATTGACTCAGAGACAGAAGGCGGGGAAACCTGCTTTATTCAGCACAGCTGCAAATTATCAGGGTTCAAAGGCAATTAATCCTTCAGATGTTTACAATTTAGCCTGAACCTACTAAACTGAACTCCAACCAGAAAACAACAAAAATCCCACCTTGCTTTGCTCACAGGTGCCTTCTTGGGGAGGGGGAGGAGAGAAAGGGGAAGAAAAATTAAAACTCAAAATCTTGTGGAAATGAATGTTGAAAACTAAAAATAAGTACATTTTAAAGTTTTTTTTAAAAGAAAGAAAAGGTAAATGTGTGAAATACAGAGAAGCCTCCAGAGAGCTCCAAGAACTAATGCAGAGCTGAAAAAACCACTAAGATGTTTGAGAAGCTGCCCTGACCATCTTGGCACCAGGTGGGGAGAGGGGTCCGCCAGCGGGGCACATTTTGCATATTTTCAGACTCTTTTTGGTGTATTGGTCAGCTGAGCTGATTTCTTCTCGTATTTAAAATAGTTTGTTATATGGGATGACTCTTTGGGTGAGGAAAAGGAAGAGATACTTGGTGGAGGAATCAAGGCAATATAAAAAATCACAAAAGACACCAGTAAAAACTTATTTTTTAAAAAAAGACAACAAATGCTATACCCACCTCCTTCACCATGCTGGGACCCTACCCCTCCCCACACAGTGGGAGAGACCTGCCTTCTGGTCCTGTACCTCAAGAGGACCAGCCCACCACTCTGATATCTGCTGTCAGTCTCACTGTGGGGACCTCCCTTTCACTTCCTTCTGCAGGCTCACAGATTCTCAGTGGTTTCCATTATTTCAATTGTTCCTCAATGGGACCCTAAGAGATAGGGAGTCAATCAATCAATTGAGTATTTATGAAGCACCTACTATGTGCCAGGCTCTTCACTGAATGCTGGGGACACAGAAAAAGCTAACAGGCAATCCTGCTTTCTAGGAGCTCTGACGTCTGTGTGGGGAGACAACATGCACAGACAAGCCATAGACAGGGTAAAGAACAGATGACTTGGGAGGGAAGACCCTGGATTGGGGCATCTGGGGAAGCTTCTCACAAATGGTAGGAGGGAAGCTGGGGAGCCAGGAGGCAGCAGTGAAGAGGGGGAGCATCCCCCTATTCAGGAAAGAGAGGCAGGATTTCAGGCCAGGTCTCTCTCTTGCCATGGAGTGATGCTGCATTCGTTAAATCCATTTGAGAGATGAGAAAACTTGTGGCATAAATAGTGATTTGTCCAAGACCAGCCAAAGCTGTCAGAACCAGGATGTGACCCTGAGTCTCCCAGCTCCAATCCAGTCCCCTTGACAGCCCCTGCCCCACCAAATGACATTTCCTTCAGTTTACAAGAATTTTTCCCCTTTCCTTTATTCACCTACCCCCTCCAGGGCGGGAACTGTCTTTGACCTCTCTTTGTTTCCCCAGTGCTGGCACATAGTAGGTGGTAAGGCAGCTGGACAGAGCACTGGGCTCAGGAGGACCTGAGTTCAAATCCAGCCTTGGACACTTTCTAGCTGTGTGGCCTTAGATAAGTCACTTAACCTCTATCTACCTCAATTTCCTCAACTATAAAATAGAAATGATAATAGCACGTCCTGGGACAGCATGAGGGTTAAATGAGATATTTGTCAAGTAGCCCACTCCCTGGCCTGACATATGGCTGGGTCAACAGCAGGTGCTGCATAAATGCTCATTCCCTTCCCCCAGAAGTGCTTAATAATTGCAGGTTTGCAGGTATATGCACATATGCATATTGGGGGTTGGGAGGGGAGGGTTGGAGTTTCCCTCTTCTTGCTGGAAGTCATCAAACCACTTTAATAGTCACCTCCTCAGGGCACAGGCAAAACAAATCTTCAAAGAGAAACTTTAATCCAGGTCCCAGCAGCCAGTGGGCCAAGACCCAGCCTCCTGGGTCTCCTTCATTGTCTGTGGAGGAGCTGGAAAGGAGTGGGGGGCCCTGGGGAGCGCTGTTCAGAAGGCTGCTCAAGCTTATTCAGGACACTGGGGGAGGGGGAAGCCTGGGGAGTGATCTTCCGGAGGCTGCTCAGGCCTGTTCAGGACCCTGAGCCTATATCTCAACTGAGGCCCAGCTCTAATGTTCCTTCCTTCCCCTGAGGTTTTGGCTCTGCCAGGAAGGGGAATCCACCACTAAGGAAGGACTGTAAAGGGGGGGGGTGTAGAGGAGGTGGTGAGAAGGCACAGGGTACACAGCCTATGACCCCCCCTACCCCCAAGAACAGTGTAAGAGAAGACAATGAAGGGTGTCATCTAATGATATGGAAAAGCCATCCCATGAGACTGACAATGGGGAAAGATGGTGGGCCTACCACGCTTTGAACAGAGCCTGGGCAGCCCACGGCTCCATTGGCATCCACGCAATGTCACAGAAGACACATGTATGTATGTGTCATGTGTAACCTAAAGGCCTCTTAAGGGTGGAGAACACTGAGACCATATGAAAAGTGGATTCTGAAAGACCTTGAAAAGAGCAGCGTTCACTCTGCTCAGAGCCCAAAACACATCCCAACTTGGTCTTTGTTCTGGGGTGGACAGAGAGGAATCCTCTCTACTCTCCCAACTCTGCATTCATGAGCATATTAATAAATGAAAACCCAACCCTCCCACCCACCCTCACGTGCATCTAAGTCCACCAGAAACACATCCTTGGTTTCCAGCAAATTGCTCCAGATGGGTAGAATCTGACAATGACAGGACACTAAGACCACTCGTCATTCCCAGGGAGACCCTGCTCAGGACATCTTGATGTTCACCAACATCGACTCTGATGCTGATCCCATATTTGGGGAAGCTCTTGGAGTCAAGCAACCCTCTCATTCCCAAGCATGATGCACATTTCCCATCACCCCCCAAAGCTAGAAAGAATATCTGACCCCAGGCATGATGTTCTGAGGCACTTGTCAGAGATGTGCCTAAATCTTCCTTTTACTGAATAACTAAGAGCCAGAGGAATAGAAAAGAAAGAGCTGGGAATTCCAGATCAGGGTTCAAACACTCTGTGTGTGTGTGTGAGTATGTGTGGAGTGTATGTGTGAGTGAATGTCTGTGTATGTGGTGTGTGTGAGTGTGTGTATGTGGTATGTGTAAGAGTGTATATGAGTGGGAGTGAGTGTGTGGGAGTGTATATGTATGTGAGTATGTATGAGTGTGGTGTGAATGTGTGAGTGAGCGTGGTATGTGTGGAGCATGAGTATAGAGTGTGTGTGTGGTATGTGTGAGTGTGGAGTGTGGGAGTGTATGTGGGAATGTGGCATGTGCATGTGTGAATGAGTATGTGTTGTGGATGTGGTGGGGGGGAGTGAGTGTGTGTGAGTATGGTGTGTGTGGAGTGTGTGAGTGAGGGTAAGTTGTGTGTGAGTGTGAGTTCATGTGGTATGTGTGTGTGAGTGTGGTGTGTGTGTAGTGTGTGAGAGTGTGTATGTATATGTGGTGTGTGGGAGTGGGAGTGAGTGGAAGTGTGTGTGAGTGTGTGAGTGAGTGGGAGTGAGTGTGTAAAGAAGAGGTACAGACAGCAATCTGTACCCAGGCACTCTGCCACCCTCGTAAACCTTGCACCCAGGACCTGTTCTCAGAATCTCTTGGCCAATGGACACATCCAGGCAGTACAGGCCAATGAGGCCAATGGAAGAGGAGCTGTGTCCAGAGTAAGGGAACTCAAACTGTCCCTTCCCATATGCCCCAGGCCAGGAAATTCAGGGTGCTGAATTGTTCTATTCATGTTTTAAAAAAGACCACTTCCCTGGGGTTACCCAATGCCCACCTCTGTTCCCCTCTGCCATTCCTGAAAGAGAGAGAAGGCTGTTTCCCCCTCCCAGCCCTGGTGTGGTGATCCCATCCCAGGCTGGCTGGCTGCCCACTCACAGGTTAATTGAAGCCAGGAGCTGCCGTCCCCATAAGTGCTCTGGGCACAGTGCCCATAAGCCGGCTGTGGAGGTGTTCAGAGAAGGATGATGTAAGTAGGTTTGTGATGAAAGAATCGTTGACAGATGCTGCAAGCGGACACCCTGAGAATGGCAAGCCCCGCTCAGAGCTTCCCCAAGGCACTAGGTAAGCTAGGGGTTGGCTCATCCCTGACATGGGATAAGCTGGTGGTTATTCAATAGCCAAGAACAAGGTGGGGCTGGACAAATTCCTGGATCTCCCTGGGGATGGGTGGGAGGACAGGGGCCCTCTGCCAGATCATGTCTTTGAGGGCACTTGAAGCCAAGCCTGTGGTGGGGAAGAAAAGTGTACCAGGGACTGGTCAGCAAAGGGAAAAGAGGAAGAAGGCATAGGAAGAGCCAGGGATTCTGGCTGGGCTTGGGCAATGGAAGCCCTGTAGGTGCCTATGCAGGAATCTCCTCCCCCCCTGCCCCTCAGCTCCCAGCCCCAGCTGAGGCAGTGAAGGGGCCTGGGTATTTCATGAGCTCATGCTGGCAAGGCAGGAGAGGGCATTAAGGATGCCAAGAGAGAAATGTATGAGCAGAAGGATTGAGAGGGAACATGCAGATCCCTTAGAAGAACCCAAGGAAGCAGTGAATTCAAGACAGACCCTAGGTTCCGTTGCCTCCCTGTCTAGACGACAGAACAGGCTGGTCACAAAGTCATATTAGAGTAAGAAGAAACCTCAGATCATCTCATTCAACTACCTCATTTGACAGGTAAGGAAACTGAGGCCCAGACAAATTCAGTGACTTGAGCAGGGCTCTAAGTGGCAGAGGTAAGACTTGGAGCCAGGTCCTCTGACCCCACAGCCAGTCTGGAGAAAATTACATTGGGCCATGCTGCCTCCATGCACAAGAGAAGGTATGGCTGAAGTGCAATCTGGGAACTGGGAACTGGGAACTCTTACACATGGTAGAGGGGAAGGGATGGCAGAGGGGAGGGATGGAAGAGGGGAGGGGATGGCAGAAAAAATGGG
>CM053600.1:205521124-205559866 GCA_028646575.1 Pseudocheirus occidentalis
AGGGGGGATGGCAGAGGGGAGGGATGGCAGAGGGGAAGGGATGGCAGAGGGGAGGGGATGGCAGAGGGGAGGAGATGGCAGAGGGGAGGGCATGCCAGAAGGCAGACACTAGTAGTGGAGGCTGGAGCAGAGGGAGCCCTCCCCAGTGACTGGGAGAATGGTGAAATCCTTGATAGTAACAAGAAAGGAGGGAAGAGGGCAGGGTCTAGTGGGGGAAGGTTTTCTTTTTATTTATTTATTTGGAGGGGGAAGGCAGGGCAACTGGGGTGAAGTGATTTGCCCACAGTCACAGGGCTAGTAAGTGTTTAGTGTCTGAAGTCAGATTTGAACCCAAGCCCTCCTGACTCCAGGGCCAGTACTCTATTCACTGCACTACCTAGCCACCCCAGGGGAGGGTTTTCTGCAAAGTCGAATCCTTGGTGTGAAATGGCAGCCGGGTGCCAATGCAGGACTGAATCTCAGGAGAGACATGGGATGGTAAGCATCATCGACAGAGAGCTGCCAACTATACATGAGTTGGGGAGGGCCCCAGTGGGCCGAGAGCATGGCCCCGAGGAGGAGACAGCAAAGGAGGCTAAGGAGGAGCAGTCAGAGAGTGAGGAGGAGAACCACAGCCAGAGAGAGATGTCCTACAGATCTAGAGAGAAGAGGGTATCAAGGAGGAGAGAGTGATCAGCAGTGCCTGAGGCTGCAGGCAGCTCAAGGGCAACAAGTACAGAGAAAAGGCCATCGGGCTTGATAACTAGGAGGTCATCTGCGTCTTTGGAGAGAGGTTTCAGTTAGAGCCAAAGTCAGAGCCTGGGGAAGGGGGCGGGGGGTGTTACACTGGTGGGGGGGAGAAGAGGGGAGAGGGAGGAAGAGGACTTTCCATGTTTGCAGATGAGGAAACTAGGACTGAGACAGATTGAGTGACTTGCCCAGTGTCACCCCACTAATAAGTGTCTCAGGCAGGATTCAAACTCAAGTCTTCCTGACTCGGGACCCAGAACACTAGCCACCGCTCCAGACAGACTGAGTGTATCATTCTCTCCTCTGTTCCACTCCCCAAAAGCTTCATCTCTCAAGATAGCCAACATCTATTAAAAGCCTACTAATGCCGCCATAGTGCTGAGTACTAAGGATTGGAAGAGCTTGTGGTCAAGGACATCTACACTGACCATAGTTGAGCAATGGAAGGAACTGGGGCTCTAGAGGTTTCTTGCTTTATTGGGGATGCTAAGCACTCTTCAGCTCTGCAAAGAACCAACCTATAGGAGGGTGCCATTCTCCCCAGGACCAGACAAGAGAGAAGATGGCTCTGCATGAGATTTCTCCAGTGGCCTCCAGACTTCCCCATCTCCACAGCATGACAAGATACCTTCTGGAGCTAAGGGTCCATTATTCCAGGTTCCTACAATTCTCCTTCATCTTCTCAGCTGGGCTGGTTCTGCCCCTTTTGGACACTGGAGAGCTGAGAAAGGTGAGCCCAGGAGTCTAAGTGGCCCCCAGAGGCCACAGAGTTCTAGATCTGAAGAGAGAGGGATAATTTCCAGCTGAGGAGGGTCAGGGAAGGCTTGGTTGAGCTGGCCTTAACAGCACAGCAGAACTCCAATGAGGGGTTGTTTAAGGGGAACTACAGAGATGGGAGAGAGTGAGATAGGGAACAGAGGGAAGTCCAATGCATCTAGAACATGAAATGTGGGGTAGGGAGTAACAAGAAATAAAACCAGAGAAGGAGGTAGCAGACAGTATGTGAATGGTCCCAAATGACTGGCTCGAGAGTCTGTATTTGGAACCTTGACCATAAGCTTTTGGAGCAGTCATTTGGTAGACTAATCTGGTCTCAGGTAGAGCCTGATGCTTGAGATGGGGCAACCTCATGAAGAGGCTCTTTGAAGAGTCACAGTGGAAGGAGAAGAGGTGAGAGGTAGGGTGAGGGCAGAGGAGAGCAAGAAGAGAAAAGCTCTGATGAAGGACACAGAGATGGAAGGGTCTGCCCTCAGCCACTAACTGACCAAGAGGGAGACAGAGAAGCAAAGACAGACGGAGGATCCCCAGACCCTCTGGAGATGTAGGTACAGTCCTGCAGCTTGTTCAGACAAGACTGTGATCTCTCCAGGCTCAGGCCCCTTGTCCCTTTATAGCATGGAGTAAAGGGGTTGTCCTTCATTCCTCCACTCATCATGGCAATGATGGTGACGTTGGCCATGGACAATGAAATAGGCATCATTCTTACCAAGGTGGGTTTTCACCCCCCTTTTCTGATAGAAGCAGCTCATAGGAGTAATTTATAAGATTCTAGGAGGTACAACTCTATGGTGGAAAGTAAGCTAGGCTGGAGTCAGGGGGACAAGACTGGAGGAGAGAATTGACCTGTGTTTTTCACTTGGTGTTATGTATCAAACCCAGATCTAACCCATCAGACTTTTAATCTGTCATGGCCTTGAATAAGTCACATAAGCTCTGGAACCCCCCATTTCCTCATTTGTAAGATGAGGGTGATGATGGCACCTACTTTACCTCCAAAGGCCACAGCAAGGCCCAAATGAGGTCGGCCTCATATGCTTAGGGCAAGCCTTAAGGCACTTGATGAAGTGGTGTTTCTTGAAATGAAAATGACCTCCCATCACCCAACTGGCTCTTGCTTTTTCATGTCTTATGACCAGAAGAGCTCTTAATCTTAAGGCCTGATGTCATGCCTGAAGAGCCTTAGACAGACCTACAGCGCCCAGTGGGTTTCTGCCTCCCTCTGGGGCTGATGCTCAGTAAAAATGGGGGTGGGGAGGGAGGCCATTCTGTCTTCCAAGCTAACATCTTCTGCACTGCTGAACTTTCTCTACCTTGGCCTCAGGACCAGTCACCTTTGCTTCCCTGGTACAGGCCCCACAAGGATGTGGGCAAAGTATATCTCCTGACTGTTGGCTCTGGCTTCCCCCTTCTCAGCCTTCCCCTTTCCCTCCCCTTTCTATGTTCCTGCCCCCCTCCAGCCGCCCAAAGGGCTCTGTGCTCGCTGTGGCTGCTCTCTGCTACTCCAATGTTAACTGTTGGGCCCACAGGAATAGATTTATCCCGGCCCTCTCTGTCCCTCCCTCTTTTCCGTTTAAGCCTCTCCCAATGATGAAAGCTGAGCCAAATTCGATGTGGCAGGCCTGCCTCCGGAGAGCAATGGGCAGCACACCAAAGATCCTGTGAACTACCCTTCTGATCACCCCCCAAAGTCTAATCTTGTCTCAGTGAGGACGACCTCCCGTCTCAGGAAGCACAGGGAGCACCTGGCAGTGGCCCAGCAAAGTTCAGGGGTGATGCTGCCCAAGCCAATTCCCATGGGAAAGGGGAGGGGCAGCCCTGCAGGTAAATAAGCCCCTGGCCCTAGCCGGGGGAAATAGGGGGCCACCCTGGCTGAGGCTGATCAACTGAAGGCACTCCTGCAGCCCCACTCTGCTGGGCTCTGTCTCCCATCCTTTGATCCCCCATCCCTATCTCTCTGTCACAAGGGAAGCTGCCTCTTTTTCTTTGTATGAGGGGTGACAGGTAGGTCTCAGCCATCCTGGGTGATGTGGACAGGCTAAGCCAAGAGAGCTGTCTGAGGATGCCACTGGCCCTCCACCCAGCAAAATCCCCCAGGCCAGAGTTCAGGACTTTTCTCTTCTGAGCCCATGAAGGGGAACAGGAATGGGCTGGGGCAGCCCAAGCTGAATCCACATTCTTTTCTAATAACATCTCAAAATGAGAGCTACCGTCCCCCTCAAGCCTTGGTAAAGGGCTGGAAGATCTCAGGAGATCTGCACTGGGATCTCCACAAGGCTGTCATTGTGCCCTTTACAGATGGGCTCAGAAGGGGAGGGGTTGAAGGAGGGAGGATTAAAACCCAGGTCTTTGTTCATTCAGTCTCTCCAAGGCCAAAGACCTGAACAGCTACAGGTCCTTGGGAATGCAAGCTAGAAGGTGGAAGGCTGGGAGCTGATGGGTTCAGGGCTCCTTTTCACCCAGGGCCTGCTCCTCTCAGGAATGATTGCTCCAGTCTTGGCTTCAACCACAAGCTCATCACCAGGCTGCCCTTCAGGAGCCAGAAGGGTCCAAGGACTGGACAGAGGTTTCCTTTGTCTGCTGTATCAAGAGCAAAGGCCTCCATTCAGTCAATCAACAAACGTTAACCAAGCTCTTCCTGTGTGCCAGGTGGTGCCCTGGGTGCTGAGAACACAAAAACCCAAGTGAAACAGTGACTCCCTTCAAGGAGGGGAGAAGACATACACAGGTAAAAGAGCTTCCTTTGCTGACTCTCTGGCCTCCCACTGGCACCAGCAGTTTGGATCCCCAGACTGTGGGGCAATTACTGTGATCCTAGTCCTGGGTCTAACTGTGCAGATGCCCAGGCTCTGAATATTAGTCCATGAGCCCCCACGAGTGTGCTTTCTGATATCTATCAAACAGCTGGCACTGATTAGCTTTTCTAAAAAGGAGTATTTACTGAGAAGGCATACGAAGAACAGTAACTACCAACTTAATTCCCCCTTCCCATACTGGGGCATACCTTCTCCTTGCTTACAAATGGTCCCTGGGAGCAGCAGGCTTACACAAAGCACAAAAGTAGTCAGGCACATGTGCATAGGCAAGAAATACCTCCTGACCCTGGGAGCCCTTTTGTTTCTTCATGGAATCCTTATGTGGTTTACCTGAGGTGTAGCTGTCTGCCTTGTCCCCCAAATCATTGTCTTCCCACAGTCCAAAACTCCTCTCTGTCACAAGGGATCATGATCCCAAAGCTGCCACTGTCTTCAAGTCAATGGAAGACTTCCTATCTCTACCTGCAGGCATTTCCCATGGCCAAGCCCCGCCAACACACAACATCTCCTGTATCAGCCCCCTTCTCTCCTCTGATGTGCCCCCACCTTGTCCAGATCCTAATCACCTTGAGCCTGATCTGTTACAGCAGTGTTATGATGGGTCTGCCTGCCTCAAGTCCCTCCCAATTACAGTCCATCCATCACTCAGCTTTTAAATTAAGCATCCTAAAGCAAAGGTATGACCGTACCGCTCCTCCATTCCATGAACTCCAGTGGCTGCCTCCCTATTGCCTCTCAGATCAAAGTTTAGAACAGGATTTTAAAACCTCTGTGACCCCTTCTACATTTCTACTTTCAGTCTGCTTCCACTTTATGCTTCCCTTTGATAGTCTGTGATCCAGGGACACTGGTCCCTTGCTGCTCCTCAGACAAGACTCTCCCTCTCCCAGTTCCGGGCATTTTCACTGGCTTGAAGTCCCCCCCCTCTTTTCACCTCCTGGCTTCCTTCAAGGCTCAGGTCAAATCCTTCCTCCCTCTCCAGGCCTTTCCTGACCACCCCACCCCACCCCCATGTCAGTGCCTTCTCCCTGGGGTTCTCTCCTGGAGCTTGTCTCCCTGTTAGACTGGGAGCTCCTTGAGGGCAGAGTCTGTCATTTAGCAGCTGATTAATAAAGCCTGTTGACTTTACCTGCTCACAGACTGTGTGGCTGACTGCTTAATCTCATAACCCACAATTCACAATAGCTCTGCCTCACTCAGGGACAGGAAGAAAAAGACTGGGAGATTTTTTGCACCTGAACTCAGGGTTGGCTCAGTACCATTTGAGTCATTAGTCCCCCCCAGCTCTTTGGCCAGTTAGGCGCGTTCTTGTTGGGCCACAGCCCGGCCAGAAATCTGGCATGCCTGGAAACAGGATCTGCTGGCCTGATACCAGGCAGAGAATAGCTGCCCATGATCTATATAATATGCCAGGAAAGGCAGATCCCAGCAAGCTGTGTAGGCACACACAAAATATATCCAAAGCATGGACAAAGTCCTGGTGTGAAACTCTGAAAGAAGCAGCCCCTTCCACCCAGCAGCTTCCCTTCCAATAGGGTGCACTCCATTCCTATCATTGGTGTGATGGCAAGCTCCTTGCTGCAGGGTCACTGAGTCTCAAATTCCTTTATTCGATTCACTTACTTTTAAACTCCCTGGTTGGAGGCAAGCCCTGGGGTAGATGCTGGGCATAGATAAATTCAAATAAGGCCCTTCCCTTAAGCCCCTTATATTCAAGCCAAGTAACACAGCAGGCCCACAGATCTGGAGATGCATGATGGGGGATGAGGGTGGACAGAGGGAAGATCAGTCCAAGAGAGTTGGGATTATCTGAAAGTGGGACCCACAGTAGGAGGGGAAGCCATGATGGAAGAGGGTTCCCCCAAACTGAGCCTGGAGGGAAGAGTACTATTCCGACAGACCAAGGCCAGAAGGGAGCATGCTCAGGGGTTCCGAATGGGAAATGGGAATGAACTATTGAGTTTGGGAAACAAGTCTGGAAAGGTCAGCTCTATGGAAGTGAAGAAGGGCTTTCCACTCAAGACGAGAGCCTGTTATTAGATCCCAGAAACCACCGAAGGCTTTCAGTAAGTGCAATGGAACACTCAGACCCGGGCCTTTGGAAGGTGATTTTGGCAGGGAAGATCAGGCCGGGATGGCACTGGAAGCAGAGAAGCCAGTTAGGAGGAAAGGATGTGTAGCTGGGGGTCTCGAGCCCATCTGTACCAGACTCTCCTCACTCATGAAGTGTGATCCCATCTGGCCATGCAGCAGGGAGGAGATTCCCTGCTACCGCTGCCACCTCCCCTGGGCTCTTGGTCAGGATCATCACTCCGTCCTGTCTTTCCTGTGCCTCCGGCCCACTCATGTCCATTCAACCCAAGTCTCCCAGTGTTGTTCTTCTGGGGTCATGGGTCACATCCAGAGAAAATGCCAGTTTGGGACCAATGGAATCTGCCTCCCATGAAAGATACAACCTCAGGCTTTCTTGGAAACGGAATCCTATTTCTTGGTTTAATTGTGATATTCCATTTCTCTGCAGAAACGTCTCCTTTGCGCAGAAGGGCTCCTCCCTCTATAAGCATTTCCTCATTCTCAATGTGCAGACTAGTATTAGATTCCCAGGAATGGCTCCCCATGCTCAGCTCCTCCAGTCGATCCATCTTCGCGGTTAGAATTCTGAGGCAAGACTCAAACTGTGAGTTGTCTTTCTGGCTGTAGCATTAGGAGTCTTCACATACCTTTCAAGCCTTCCCATTTTCTACTGAATAGCCCTGAAATCCCCTCATTTTTTAGTTCTGGGTCTCCTCTCAGCATTAGGAGACATTTATGCTTTCCAACATCAAAAGCAAGTCAGAATCCCTCAGCTGCTTCTGCCTCTGTCTTTGCTAGAGATTTTTCCATGTAAAACGGGTCTTGCATGCAAATGAATAAACTTAGGTGAATGGCAGCTTCTCCGTTTCTTATTTTGAACACCTGCTGTTCACTTGCCTATGTTCTGTGCTGTGTACAGGTCATAGCAATGTCTGTTTAGTTGTTTTTGTGCATAAACAGATGTAAATCATCAAACTGTATTTTTATAAAGTCAATTGATAAAGCGTTTATTAAGAACCAGGGACAGCACTAAGCCCTGGGGATACAAAGAAAGGCAAAAACAGCCCCTGTCCTCAAGGAGCTTACAATCTAATGGGGAAGCAACATGCCAACAGCTATGTACAGATGGGTTTCAACCAGGATAAGCAGGACATAGACAGCTGAGGGAAAGCACTAGAATTCAGAGAGCTTGGGAGAGGCTTCCTGGAGGTTAGGAGATGAGGAAGGGCATTGCTGGAGGGGAAGGGGGAAGGAAAGTGGGAGACAGGCCAATGGACGGCATCAATGTCACCACTCTCTGATTTGGCCTTCTTAGCTTCGCCTGGCTGTACTTATGATGAATTGCTATGTGCTGTGCATGCTCATACACTTTGGAAAAGCACAGGTGGGACATTCTGCACATGGTTAGGTATGTTGTCACTGCAGCAACCTCCCAGGTATTGCTCAGGTACCATGGCTATTGAATGCATTGTTAATGTCTATCAGTTTTATTTGGGGTCCTTTATTTTTGGTTTCCTGGGGTTCCAGGTAAATCACCTCTGTTGTTGCAAAATATTTGTCTATAGGGTTGCAAGTTTCAGGCTTGCCTCTGCTAATTTTACAAAAGCCCCAGAGGGTGAATGTAACCTGGAGCTAAGTCTGTTAGCATAAAACTCTCCTTATTGGTCGAGGATGAATGCTCAATATGCTGTGCCTACATGAGGGGCTGACTTGGCAAGAGCTTGGGATTAGAAGGAATTGGGTTTTTGGCTTTCAGTTTTGAGAAAAGATATACATGGTTCCAGGTTGTCTTCAGGTCCCTGGAGGCAGAGAAAAGTCCCAGAAGAAACCAAAGAAAAGCAGGGGTCTTCCTCATGTCCCTCTTCCCTGCTTCCCTAACTAGACACTTTGGAGTTTCCTCCTGAGTGAGATGGAGAAGTCTCCCGCTCTCATGGCTGAGCTAAGACTTCTTACTCCCAGTGGGAGAGCTTATTCACTCTGTGAAACACTCTCCGTTACCTGCATATGCTCATTTGTATAACTGCTCTGATTGCTGTTGGCTGTTGGCTTGGATAAATGGGTTAGTCAGCTAGTCACTGTGTGCAGTGGTTTTTATATAACTGGTATTTGGTGAAAAGGAAAGTCAAGCCTTGGGAAGATAGCTTTGGGATTCCTTCTCTGTGAAAAGGAAGGTAACCAAGAACACAACCTGAACCAAAAAAGAGTGGTTTCCCCTAAGTGAACAATCTGGGGAGACTGGGGGGAAGATAGATAGCATTCTATTTGGTGCCCCTTTCTGGGGAGAGCAGAATGGAGTAGCCTCACATCCCCAGTCTCTTCCTGCAGAAATCAGTCTCTTTGGAGGAGGGGAGTGGAGTAGACTCCAGAGATTTTTGTTCACTGCTCCCTGTGAGATCCATTTAGACCAACCCATGTTTGACATATATAACCTCCACACAGTAGTCCAGGAAGAAGGTTCCAGGAGTGGAGCTGGGTTGGTGGTTATGTGAGTGGACAGAAAGGGACAGTCAGTCCATCACAAAATGCATATATGAAGAGCCAAGGCACAATGCCAGGAGGTGGAGCTTCCAGGCTTTCCAAAATGAGCCAATAAGAGCCTGAGGGTGAAGACAGCCAAAGGGGACTTCCAGGTTGGACAGCTGGATGACTAAGAGAAGGGGCAACCCCTAAACAGAAATAGGAAAGTTTCAAAGTGTTGTCTGAGGAGGCAGAGAATGAATATGTTGAGAACATGTGATGTTCTAGGTGCTGACAAGCCTGCCAGGTTGTGACAGCTGATGGTGTAAGACCAGTTCAGGACGAGATCAGGACTGGATCACTGCATTGGAGCACCACCACCTACCTAGAGATATTTGAACCCTTTATGATGAGGTCTCCAAGGAAGAGCTCTTCTCTTCTGTTTTCCAGGAACCAGCATTTAAAATTATTGTAACTGAATCAACAGATCTGTCATGCTCCTCCACCAAAGGAGGATGAAGTACAATCTGCCTCGCAAGGACCCTGGACATATCATTAAAGGGTTAAAGGGCTTTGTCTTGCCTAATTTGTAAAACCAGACACATTCTTCTATCACAGAACTGGAGAATGTGAGACCCTGAAGGGACAGCTCACTCCTTCCACTGAGGACTTGGCAAGTGAATGGGATCCAGCCATTCTCTCCTCAGGTTTAGGGTCTCCCTTCCTCTGGCATGATGATACCTCCTTTGTCCTTCATTGAAGAGACCAGGGCATGAATCCAACATGGGCCTGCTTTTCCCAAAATTCTGCTTTGTAGAGAAAGGTTTATGTCAAGCTTCTACCATATTTTCTTTGGATGTTTATGTTTGTTTTTCTTTAGAGGGAAAAAGGGAAAAAAGTAGAGCAGGGCATAGAGCTCTAGGGATTCATCTTATTAGACATTAGACAGAGATCCAGGAGGCTCTCTGAGCCCTTAGAGACTCCCAGGATAGGGTGGGCAGGGTGGATTTGATAAACTGTGTCTCTGGCTCTCAGGAAATGGTGGAGGAGGAAGAGGATGTTCCAAGCTTGGCAAATCCAGTTCCCATTATTCTGTGGGTCAGACAGAGGTAATGAAGCCCAAACCTCACCCTAAGTCTCTGTGAGGGCCAGTAAATGTTGCTCTGCACCAGAGCCCAGCCTTCCCCTCTAACTCTGCCAGTTGCGCATCTTGATATGCTCCAGGTACACCAAGGGGGACCAATAGGAAAGACATCTGATTCTTCACAAAGTACATTGTCTAAGAGAAAGAACCTTGGACCAGGAATCAGAAAACTTGAGTACTAGCCACTGAGTAGCTCTACCACCTTCAACAAGACCCTTCCCCTCTCTCTCCCTGATTCTCCTCATCTATGAAATGAAGAAGAAGGACCAGAGGACTTCAAACTCAGCACCACTATGTGGATAGCAACCGGGTGATGCAGTGAATCCAGCATAGGACCTGAGTTAGAATTCTGCCTTGTGCACTTAGCTGTGGGACCCTGGGCCTCAGTTTTCTCATCTGTAAAGTGGAGATGATAATAGCACTGCCTCCCAATCTCATGGATGAAATAAGATAATAGATAAGATACTTTGCAAGCCTTAAGTCCCTGCAGAAATTCTCCTCATCCTCCTCATCATTACTACTTGGAAAATCAAAACCAACCCTGAGCAATCAGATAAGGAAGTGCAAGGACAGGTGGCTGGAGAGCAGCTACACACATTAACTCTTGCTTTAGACCCTCCAAGCACTTGGCTTCCTCTTCTCTGGGATGAAGAGGGGGAGTCAGCTGATACAAAGTATTCTTGACCTTCAGTACCGCGCCAGAATCCCGGATGCTGAAGCCCCTCAGCAGGGATGGGTCTGTCCACCTACCTGCATGTTGGGTTTCTGGCCCAGGAGGTCGTGGGGCAGCAGCTGGAGAGAGGACCAACCACTGCCAGCTGGCAGTCTCCGGGCAAGTGATGGGAGCCTTTCAAAATCACGAGTCTTCCACTTGCTTGTTCTGCCCAGTCTTTGTTCCCATCAGCGTTCTCTCCAAGGCAGAGCTCAGGGTTATCTGCAGCTCCATACACCTATCGTACCCGGTGGGATTTTTATCTCCCTGTTCATTTATTGTCCATAGGTAAATACTCGTATTTCACAAATGCCTTCAGAGTGAATCACCATTCTCCTGTTTAAGCCAACACAGACCACATCAAACAAGAGTTCCCAAAGGGTAATTAATCATTAATTAGAAATATTTGAGAACATGTGGCCAATGGGGATCATTTTTCCTTCTCCCCCTTTTCTTCTTCTTTTTAAAAAAGAATGAACAAAGATTAAACCTTCGCCTTAACCTATGCAGAAAATATGTGTCACAGCGTCATGAAAGTCTAAATGGAATTGAAAGCAGAAGGGCAAATATTTAAGATGGGGAAACTAAACATCCTCCTGGGTCTCTCCCTAGTAATTAAACAGATCTGCTTGTGGGTAATATTTGGGGCTCCCTCTCTCCCTTCCCCCATCTAAGCTTCCAGAAGAGACAATGTGGGGAGGGGCAGGATCCCTCTTAGCAGCTCTAAGTAGGAAGGGTTCCCAAGTCAGGGGCAGGGTCTCCTGACAGCTCATGAACATGGGAGGTCCCACCTTCTGTAGCAGACCTTAACCCTAACCTTTTGACTCGAACCCAACTAGCTAGGTGATCCTAGACAAGTTACTCCAGGCCTCAGTCTCCTCAGCTAAAAAATAAAATGGTGTGGGTGCTTCACAGCCTTGTCATAGAGAAGAATAAAATGAGATAACACAGGGAATAGAACAGAATGAGATGACCCAAGTTCAAGCCCTGCTTCAGCCAAATTGTGTGACCCTGAGCAAGTCACTTATATTCTCTATACCTGTTTCCTCAAATGAAAATCGAGGAAGGGTGAACTTAGCCCTTGCAGAGACCCCTTCCTGCTCTGAGTCTATGATCTTATGAATAACTAAAACAAGGAATAAAATCTTACCTAGAGCTCTTAACACCAAGCATGGTCTAACTCATGAGGAGTAACCATTTTTAAAAGAACAAAATAAGTTTTTATTTCTTAATTTGTTTTTGCCATGGCAACAGTCCCTATGGAAATCCCAAAGGTAGGAACAAACTTAGTCTGTTTAAGGCTAAAAGGAATGCCTCCAAGGTTCACAAGACACTTTCCTCACAGCCCCAGGACATAAGAAGCTCATACAAGCATTCTGACCATGACCATTTCACAGATGAAGAAACCAACAATCAGCCCTTGGGAGAGGCAAGACTGGGGTGGGAGCAGGGCCAGTATGCTTTGGGTTTTTTACATCAAGGAATTAGCAGGAAAATCAATGCACACCATACCATTGTCTAGACTGTAGGGGAAAAGATCAACTTTGTTCTGCTTGGGCCTACAGGGCAGAACCAGGAGCAAAGGTGGAGGAGAGAAGTAGCTGGACAAGCAGCTGTTAGGCACCATGCAAAGTATTGTAGAATGATGTCATTTGACCCTCATAGCAAACCTGGGAGTAGGTTTTATTATAGTTGAGGAAATTGAAGCAGCCAGAGGTGGAGTGACCAGCCCAGGGTCACTAAGTTAGGAAGTGTCCAAGGCTGGCTTTAAACTCGGGTCTTCCTGATTCCATGACAAGAGCTCAATCCACCGTGGCACTAGGCTGTTTTTTGAGATGTGGGTTGACTTAGTTTCTGATGTCTCCAAACTTCTATGACTCTGAATTAATAATACATTAATGTGTTAATGGTAATGGGGTGGGGGAAGGAACATTCTCTCCCAGATCACTTCACTGTTCCAAGGAGCACCCAAGTGGGGTCCTAAAGCATAGCCCTGTGCTGGATGGTGTAGGAGATTCATCTCCATCAAGAAAGGAACCACTGGTGACAGGGTTGGGGGACTTGCAAGATATCCAAGAGTTTTGTTGGTTGGTTGGCTGGCTGGCTGGCTGGCTGGCTGGCTGCCCACCCCTGAGGCCCCACTTTGAACAGGGTTATGTTGGGGAGAATTCTGGGGGCCAGCTATCACAGGAGTTACCTTTCCTCTGGGAGAGCTATGGATCCTTCCAAGCAGTGCTCAAGAGCCCAAACCATTTCCCAGCTGGGCTGTAAAAGTCCTCCTAGAAAGGTGCGAGTTCGTGAAAAGACCCTATGATCTCTCCTCCTTTATGGCCCCATTTATCAGTCCTGTGCAGCGTTATAAAGTAACAGGTGTCATGGTTTTTTTTTTCTTTTAAATGTGCCCAATTTATGTTTACCCGATCTCAGCCTTTCTCTGTGCCCAGCTGGGAAGCCCTTGCTTTCTGTTTGCCTCTCAAAGGATTTCAGGGGGAGCCCTCCTGCCTGGGGGTCAGACTCAGTTTTCCCACCCATTAAGTGGGCCTCCTGCTTGCACTTTTCCCACCTTCCCAAATAATGGGTGAAAACCTCAAAGCTTGGGCTATTGCAGGCTTTTCAGAATCATCCAGCTGCCCCTAAGTGGCCAGACCTGGCAGCTGAAATCTTGCTTATTATCTTTATAGAGGTACCGTAGACTCTGATTAGGGTGGGATCCGTTGGGATTTCTGTAGCTCTTGTATTCCCACGCACCTTCCCCCAGCTTCAGCTTTGTAGCTGTATTATTGCCGTGTAGGGGTATGACTTTAATAACGTCAATAAAGATAGAGCCCTGGGAAAACCGGAGGGACCAAGCCTCCTGGAAATGAACGCGATGGAAACTGTCGAGAAAGACCTTCTGCAGTACAGCTCGACTGCCCATCCCCCACCCCCACCCCAGCCACCAGCTTCTGGCAAAAGGGAGTGCCTAATAGCGCCCTCGGGCTGAGGGAGCGCCTCCACACCAGATGCCGGCGGACTGAGTCCCTAGCTACCGACCTCAGGCAGAGGAAGCCCCTCGAGGCCGGCCCCGGGCTGAGTAAATGAAGCCCTTGCACCCGGCCTTAGGCGGAGGGAGCCCCTCACCCTTCAGCCAAAAGCAAAAAGATCCTGAAAAAGATATGGTGATGACTTGAGGGCCAGTAGAGGTCAATGTAACAAGCATTTATTAAGCTCCTGCTGTGTGAAAGACTGGCACTGGATCTGTGATTTCATTGAAATTGGAAACTCCCAGGCAGGAAAGGCCCTCCACCAACACAAGCAACCATTTCTCTGCAGCTTATAGTCTTCAATATCTGCCCAGAACACCAACAGGCCGAAGGACTTGTCCAGGGTCATGTGGCCGGTGTGTGTCAGGGGCAGACCTTGAGCCCAGATCTTCCTGGCTAAAAGGTCAATGCCCTATCCATCTCACCACCCTGCCTTGCAAGCCGGGGACACAAGGATGGGGCGAGAGTCCCTGCCCTCTACGTTATGTTCCGTAGCAGGGAAACTCCCGGTTGATGCAAACTGGACACTGCATCAATTTAAAGTTATAAGGGGAGCGCTAACCAGTGGGATCAAGAAAGGGCTCTGATAGCAGCTGGCGTCTGAAGTGAGGGGGCAGCAGGGAAAAGAACAAATAGGGAACAGCAAGGAGGTCGGCTGTGACCTTGAAGCCAGGAAGGTGTATGTTCTCGTCTGCCTCAGACAGTGGCAGCGAGATCCTCTCTGGGCTTCCGGTGCCCCCTCTGTAAAATGAGGTGAGATTTGACTGTGTAGAAGGACCTTTCAACTCTAAATCGCTGATGCTACTAGATGGTACTTTATTTCAGAGGCAGAAGGGAGCCCCTGAAGCTTCTTGAGAAGAAGGATTTGGTCGGAGCTGGGTTTGGCCCCTTCTATGGAGGAGGCTGGGGGGACCGTGATCCTTCACTCATCGCACAGCCCCTTCATTCACTCCCCATCCCACCTTCTAGAAAAAAGGTTGGAGAGGAGCCCAAAGGGAAACACCGCTCAGCGTCTACCCGATCTTGCCATCCCATCCAACATGAGCGGGAAAATGCTGGCAGAACTGCCCGGCTGTCTGCGCTGTGGTTACTATCATTAGTTGGTGAGCATTTAGCCAGCACCTCCTGTGTGCAGGGCACTGTGCTAAGCGCAGAAGCTACAGGGAGAGGCCTAGCAAGTCCATGCCCTGGAGAAGCTCCCGGTCTGATGGGGGACAGAGTCTGGACAGACAAACTGGTAGAAGAAGGGCTGGGGTGAACAAGAACACAGTTCGAGGGCCCAGAAGACCTTGCCTCGAGTCCAGCCGCTCCCACATCCTGGCTGTGGGACCTTCTGCAATCTCTTAACTTCTCAGCTCTGACAATGCCCCAGAACTCAAAGAGACTGGTTCTCGCCCCGTAGTTCTCCATATCATTCAAATCACAGGGGGACCCTTTTTTAATACAAAAAAAGAGCCCTTTGTGGTAATCGATGAGTCCCAGATATTGTGGAGGTGGGGAGGACTTTCGTGCCATAACTCCTATGGACATTGGCCCCGGGGAGCCTTGGGCTGGACCCTTGAGTGACAATAGGAAGGTCCTAATATAGGTGATTGGGTGAAGCTTTGAGTCACAGTTTACAAATCCCTTATTCATGTGTAAGCTCCCTGAGGGAAGGGGCTGTTCCATTTGTCTCTGAAGGTCTCCAGTTCTGTCAGAAATGCTTGGTAATAAACTAACTGGAGGCTGGTGGCAAAGCTTTGGAGCCTCAGGACACTCTCAAGCTAGTTGGGGCTTTGGCATCAGAGGTAAGGGTGGGGTCCAGGAGACAGGTGGGCCCCTGGAACCATTACCATGGATTCTAGTTCTCCAGGGTCAGACCAAGTCCCTCCACTCTGGAGAGGCACCTAGGATGGGCAGTTCAGGGACTGGGACAAAATTCAGGAGGAGATTGGAACCAAAACTCCTCATCGAGGCAAGACAAACAAACAGAAGGGAGGTCACTAGCTGAAGCCTGCACTGGGGGCCAGAAAGAGCCAGCTGATGGGTGGCCAACACTCCTGTGTCAGGGCAGGGAAGAGAAAACCAGAGGATGGTGACTCAGGGGCTGAGCCTGGGAGCTCTGCCAGCAGAGCAATTGGAATGGACAATCTTTCCAGTAAGCATTGTCTTTAAATGAATGGTTTGTTATATCCTGGGCAGTCCCGACTTTATAATGAAGATCATAATAGCCACCAACCTCCCAGGGTGGTTGTGAGGGACAAAAATCGTGATCTTATATTAAAGTATACTGAATACAGTGCCTAGAGCATAGTAGGTACTTCATAAATCCTTCCCTTCCTTCCTCCTTCCCTTCCTTTCTTCCTTCTTTCCTTCCTCCCTCCTTCCTTCCCTCTTCTCTCCTTCCTTCCCTCTTCTCTCCTTCCCTCCTTCCCTCCTTCCTTCC
The DNA here is from genome assembly GCA_028646575.1 of Pseudocheirus occidentalis. Lineage (NCBI taxonomy): Eukaryota > Metazoa > Chordata > Mammalia > Diprotodontia > Pseudocheiridae > Pseudocheirus > Pseudocheirus occidentalis. Next base: position 205,537,281 of record CM053600.1, read on the forward strand.
TTCCTTCCTTCCTTCCTTCCTTCCTCCTTCCCTCTTTCCCTCCCCTCCTTCCTTCCTTCTTTCCTTCCTCCCTCCTTCCTTCCTTCCTTCCTTCCTTCTTTCCTTCCTCCCTCCTTCCCTCCCTCTTCCCTCCTTCCTTCCCTCCCTCTTCCCTCCTTCCTACCTTCCTTCCTTCCTTCCTTCCTTCCTTCCTTTCTTCCTTCCTTCCCCACAAATGCCCTCTACTTGATTGTGTGTTCTTGGAGTCTTCTAGGATCAACAACTACATTGGTGTGGGTGTCTCCTTCTATCAGCACAGATGCCAACTTCTCTGGACCTTAAACCTCGATCTTCACAAGTAGATGTAGCCAAAAGCCTGGCTTCCTGTATCCAACCTGGTGATAAGCCTCTCAGAAATGAGCAGCTGCCTCTCAGCAACGTACAGTTATAAGACAACTCCAAAAGACTCATGATGGAAAAAGATATTCACATTCAGAGAAAGAACTACAGATCCTGACTGCAGACTGAAGCAAACTACTTGCTCTCCCCACCCCCTTTCTTTTGTTTTGTTTCTTTTTTCTCATTGTTCACTCCATTGGTTATAATCCTTCTTTACAACTTGACTAATGTTTAATGTGAAGGTATTTGTAGATCCTATATATGATTGCATACCACCATGGGGGAGGGAGGGGGGAGAGTGGGGAGGAGACCAAAGGGGAGAAAATTTGAAACTCAAGGGATTGTGGAACTGAATGTTGTAAACTAAAAGTAAATAAATAAATTTTAAAAAATAAAAGACACTGGACAATGGAGTGGGGATTCAGAAAGGAAAGGCTGCTGACCCCAAATCCAAATGTCCCCATAATTCACAATTATGCCTAAAACAAACCCTAACTATAACAATGCACAAAAATCTCTACTGGGAAGTAGAGAATCAATATAAAAGTACTATTTAAAAAAAAAAGAATTGAGTAGCTAATTGGGTAAGAACCCCCCCCCCATCAGGGTGCATCCCCCAGCAAGCAACAGAGGCATATGTTCAGGTCCATAAGGAACACCTGAGGTCTTCCAAAGGCATCACAGTAAAGAGACCTCAGGTTCCTTTGGTGCACAAACTTAATGCAAACCAGACAAAGTGAAATCCAGGAGGGCCAGGTTCCTCTGATGGCAGAATCTGTTCTGAGGGATATTCACCCATTATCCTAGACTCTGCTGTTTACTACAAGAGCTGCTGTGCTTTGGTGATACGGAGAGAGCACTGGGCTTGGCTTCGGACTAGACAGACTCAGATCTATTCCCCACCACGACATATCTGAGATGTGTGACTAAAGACTAGTCATCCAACTTCTCAGTTTTGTCATCTGTAAAATGGGAATTGTAATGCCTACCTCTCCTGGTGGTTGTCAGTAAGATAGGGCACATCTATAGTGGGTATTTTCAGCTTTAAAGCACTACATATATGTTAGTTATTATTTCTCTTTCCCCTTCTCCCCCTGTTCTAGCTAGCCTGTGTCATTGCCCACACACAGAGCAAAAAGGTATCAGGGTTATATCCCAGAAATGCAGAGGCCCAAGTTCAAATCCTGACTGTACCATGAACCAAGATACAAACTTGGACAACTCTCTCTCACTCCCTTTCCTGAGCCTTGACTTACTCCAATGTGAAACAGGATGAGACCAGATGAGTTCTGAGATCCCTCCACTTTCTGACCCTCCAGGAGGCTCAGAGTGGGATGCAGACATCGACAAGTTTCTCCCTGAGCTGTTCATGTTACATACACAGAGATGAATGCCTAAAAGACTCTTCAGCGGCTGTAGAAGTAGCCTCTTCTATGTCCACTGGACATTCCATTCAATGAAGAAAGATTCCATAAAGGCATTCGTGCCCAAGAGGCAACTGGCTTCCACCTGGCTCAGTTCTGGGACATGCCCAGCATGATACCATGTGCTCTGGCTGCCTGAAGGATACTGTAGGAAGCAAGAAGTCATAAGACTGAGGCCAGACTGCCACTCTGAACTTTAGTGTCCTCATCTGTGAAATAGGGGTGGGGAGGGAAGAGGTACTTTCAAACACCTACTATATGCTATGTTGTTGTGGTGGTGGTGGAGTCATTTCAGTCACATCTGACTCCATTTGGGGTTTTCTTGCCAAAATACTGCAGGGGTTTGCCATCTCCTTCAGCTCATTTTACAGATGAGGAAACTGAGGCAAACAGTGACTTGCCCAGGGTCACACAACTACCACAGTTATCCCTTCCACACAGTTACTTTCCCCATCACAGTTTTGATATATTGAGAAAACATGGAGTAACTCAGAAATACTTAAAACATATGTATAGTGTTGTATAACATCTACCTGTCTACCTGTTTTATCTTGTAATACCATGATAATTCAGACTTCTTCTCTGGAGTGAACAGAGGGCCAAAGGGAAGGCGTCATGCCACTGACCACTGACCACTGACCACCTCCAAATCCCCCATGCAAGTGAGAAAAGGATAACTTTACTGGGTGCCCGTGGCTGGATTCGAACTTAGGATTCCAAAACTGGCCAGCATTCTAGCCCCTGTGCCACCCAGCTGGGTACTTTATTGATGTCCTCACAGGAACCCTGGGAGGCAGGGGGTATTAGTCTTGTTTTACAGCTGGAGACACCGAAGCAGACAGAAGCTAAGTGAGTTGGCCAGATTCACATATCAAGGAAACGTCTGGAGGTGAATTTGAACTCAGGTCTTCCTGACCCAGACCCAGTGCTGTGCCCTGTGGCGCCCCACAACATGGCCAGACAAGAACAGCACCTGCTTCACAGGACAGTTCTGGGGCTCAGAGAAGATAGGGCCATCAACACATTAGCCATAATTCTTATTTGGGGCAAGTCATTTCACTTCTTCCTTAGCTTCCTCATCTGTGAAATGAGGAGTTGGACTCCATGTACTCTGAGCTGGTTGAACTGAGCAGGACCATGGCTGTCACATCCCTGACTGGCCCGCCAGCCTCTGCTTAAAGACCTCCAAAGAGGAAATAGAGTGATCTCAATAGGCTAATCCACTGTGACCCACAGTCCCCAAATGAATACCAAAGATCCCTCTAACTGGCTAGCTGCAGCTTTGTTTTTCAGTCATCAGAGAAACTTGTTCTGATGTAATCTGCAATCTGAACAGCTGTTTTAAAACCCACCAGCCCACACCCTGGTCGTTCCAGCACCGGGCCTCTGCCCACATTCCTCAATCCTGCCCCCACATGCCACAGCCCCAGAGAGGAGCTGGAGCTGAGATGTGCCCTGCATGCCTGGCTTCAGGTTGAATTCCACTTGAAGCTTTGGGAACATCTTCATTTCCAGGCTTGTGAAAGATGTTTCACCACAGACCTATTAAAAGAGTCAGCCAAAAGCAGACGTTCCTGAGTGCCCTGGCCATGGCTATCTGTCATTGTTGTCATCGCAGAGCTCTCTCCCCCAGATGCCAGCTACCCCAACAGCCCTCTCCCCTCCCTTGGCAGAGGTTACTTCTAAGCACGGGCCCTTCTGGGACCCAGACTGGAGTTGTTTTCTGTGGTAGGTCAGCTCTTAGAAGCTTCGTTCCTGGGATGAAGACAGTGTGGTTTCCTGAGTACCTGCATGCCAACCAAGGTCTGCACCCAAGTGTCTGAAAAGGGGCAAGTTTCCTTTCCTCTGGGTCTAAGGCAGACCTTGGGAAGTCCTGCAGCTTCTATGTACATTTTCCCATCTATGGATGGGAGGCTGTCCATCTGGCAGAGCCATAATGAAGAATTCTGGTACCTGGAGAAAACTCAGTTGACAGGGAGAGGTAGAGATTCAGGTGCTGAGATGGGGGTGGAAGGGATAGAGTTGGGCTTTAAAACCACCACCATCAATCCCAGGCATTCTTTAGGAGATGGTCCTTGGGCTGCTAGCAGCACTTGAGAGATCTGCCTGGTCAGGTCACAGCCCCAAATGTGTGGAGGCATCATGGAGACAGGGACGAGCATGGACAAGGGGTGCACGCGCGCACATAGGGGATAAAAAGGAAGTGCCAATGACATGACAGGAGGCAATGAGGGCACAGCAGGCAGCCACCAAGGGGAGGAAGCAGCCCCCTTCCATTACCCCAGGGTCTCAGGCCCCCCAGCCTAGAAACAGCTCTCCAAGCCCAGACACTCAAACAAAAACAGGGGCTGCAGAAAAAACACACATACACACTTGATAATACTTTATATAAAGCCACCCTTCTGTGTTTATCATGAATTTGCCATCCTCACACAAGACTGGTCCAGAGTAGAATTTGCTGATCGAGGGGTCTCGCTGTCCTGGTCTGAGCTGTGAGTGATCTGGGGTTTGGTCTTTGTGCTGTGATTGCCTGGCCATCATGATAGGGAAAGGTGTTCTAACCACTGCACCTCAGTGTCCTCACCTTTAGCCAGGGTTCTGGACTCTGTTCTGTCAAGAATGAGCACAGTTCAGTGAAGAGCAGAGGCTTCAGGTTCATGCACCACCCATTACCAACTCCTGGCTCAGTTTTCCTCCCCAAAGGAAAACTGAGATGTTGGGCTAGAGAGACAAACCTCTGTGGCCCTGCCCCCTCCAGGTCTTCCAGCCCTAACACTGAGTAGTTCCCTTGACCTGGGGCCTCTCAAGGGCATTGCTCCAGAATCACCAAGGTAACACCATGAGGAGATCAGAAACCTCCCCATCAGGCCAGAGCCTCAGCAAACAGGTGGTTATCATTGAGGCTGACTGGTCTCTCTCACCACCCTGTACACACACACACACACACACACACACACACACACACACACTTTCTCCTGTGTCTCTCTCCCTTTCTCTCCCTCCATCCAAGCCTGGAATGTGCAGTTTCTGGGCACAGGAGCCTGAAAGGAGTGGGCCGAGGGCCTGGGCACTGGGGAGATGGACAAACATATCTCTTCTTTCCCCAGCTCTCTTTTTCTCACGGTCCCTGAAAAGGAGGCGATCAGGTGATATGTGTGGGATTACTCTGTACAGGTGCAGAGCAGGTAGCGAGGGGTGGAGAAAATCCTCCCTGTGTGTACTCAAGGCTCTCTCCCTGGCCCTCCCCGGGCACTTCTTGGCAGGGAGACCCAGCCCCGCTGGCACACTGCAGGGAACCAGAGTGTGAGAAAGTCAGTCAAGCAAAGGAAAATAGAACTTCGAGTCCGGCTGCAAAATCTCTCTTTCTCTTCTTTCTCTCCCTCTGATGAGCTCTAAACGAAACCCACAGACCTTCTGATAGGAGGGAACAAAGGCAGAGGGGCCTCCAAACCACAGAGGCATTTGTTTATGGTTTGGAAGCAAACGTGGAGCCAGAAAGAGAGCAAAGTGACTCAGACAGAACTCACCATGAAGGGCAGGGAGAAACCTAGAGAAGCCATCGAGCTGCACTGGAGGGAGCCTCGCCCCACCCTACCCTGCCCTGCCCTGCCCCCCCCTTCTGGCCCTGGGTCACTGGATCCCTAGCCATGGCTCACTCTATGTCTGGGTCCCTCAATTCCAGATCATCTCCCTTAGTCCCTGGATCCCTAGATCTCAGCTCTCCCACACCAGGGACTGGCTTTCTCAGAATCTGATGCGAGTCCAAAGGACTTAGCCAAGGAGCCTCAAGGTTCTGGACACTGAAGTGGACACACAGTCCAGAACCTTGTCTTGGCTTATGGAGCTCAGCTGTATTAACCTTGTGAAGAGAGGAAATGCCTCCCACCTGCTCTGAGTTGTCAACAGCTAAGTCTAAAGCTGCTGAAAAATACTAGATGAGGAAAGTCCTCAGGAAGAAAATGTACTGTCTTTGCTCGTGGCAGAGAATTGAGGGTTGTAGAGATGCTATTCAGGTGGCTCCGATGGCTATGCAAATGACTTTCCTTGAGCTGTTCTTTGGTCTGAAGCTGTGATCACACCAGTGGAGGGAATATGTGAGAAGCAATGGACCTTTCTCCACCAGCTTTGCAAAGGACAGCTTTTCCCACGGCCCAGGGCCACGTCTGTTCTGTCACTGAAAAGCTGTTTTGGAACCACAAACTCAAGGCTTTCCATTCCCTAAAGGCTGTGGTGATCCTTGGGGGTAAATGAGGCACATTAACACTTTCAGGCCAGGAAAGCTTTTGTAGGATCCATGGAGAGCTTCCTAGAGCACAGAGTGTAGACCCTGCAAAGGCTGAGAGAGGGCTGGGCCAAGCTCCAGGAGAACTGGAGCCATTGCTTGTCCTTCTAGGGTAGCAGCAAGTCATAATATATGTCAGGACACAGAAGGGATCTTCCAGGGGATCCAATCTGAATTCCGAATTTCACAGATGGAAAGAGGGGTGCTGTAATTTGCCCAAGATCACCCATATAGCAGAGGAAAAGAAAGAGGATGGGGGAAGGAATAAGCATTTATTAATCACCTATGGTGTGCCAGGCACTGGGCTTAGCACTTTCCACATATAACCTCATTGGATTATCATAACAACCCTGGGAGGTGGGGGCCATTTTACAGCTGAGGAAACTGAGGCAGACATTAAATTATTTGCCCAGGGGTCACATTGCTAGGAAGCACCTGCGGATGGATTTGAACTCAGAACTTCCTGTCTACAGGTTCATCAGTCTATCCACTTTGGCACCATGTAGAGCCTAAACCCAGTTTCTTTGGCTCCACCTCCAATGATCTTTCAGTGAAATACTTTTGTTTCACATATAAAACCTCTGAAGAAGGGAGGCTCTTCATTTTCCCAAACTGGGTTCCATCCTGGCCATTCTCAGAAACACTCTTTGCCTTATGCCCCCACAGGCTCTCCCTGGGAAGATGGGAATGTGGCTGGGTCACTAAAGCTCTCTGGGCTCTCACAGAAACAGAGGCTAACAACACTGGGAAGTGCAGAGTCCACTTTGTTTAACCTGACCCAAAATACCGAGGATGCTGGACCTACACCTGAGGCCTCAAGCAGACAAGGCAGCTCTATGGATTTCCTCTTCCTCTGGGACAGAGGTACTGCAGCTTCAAGTAGTCCTCTGGCCTTGAGTCTGGGGGAAGCGCTTAGGGTTGATAGTCCTTCCTGTAGACCTTTAAGGTCTCCTTCTGATACACGCCAGAGCTATTAAGTGAAATAATTTTCTTACTTACTTAAAGAGCTCAAGGCTAATTTTACTAATTCCTCTTCCTAAGGATTCTTTGTTATTCGGTCCTGTCTGACTCCATGACCCTGGGGACCACCTGTCCATAGGGTTTTCTTGGCAAGGATGCTGGAGTGGTTTACCATTTCCTTCTCTGATTTTATTCAGACAGGGCTCAAGCTGCTTGCCCAGAGTCAAACAGCTAGTGTCGGAGATCACATTTGAACTCTGGTCTTCCTTTCTGCCTCCAAGCCTGGTGCTCTTGTACACGGTGCCTCCTAAGGATCAGGGCTGTCCAGAAGTGGCATGGGCAGACCCCAGAAGCAGTGGGCACCTCCTTCTTTCCCATGGTCTCTGAAGGGAAAACTGGCTGGACGGCTTGCTGGGGATGTTAAGGCAAATCTGATTCCAGGACAAGTCAGATTGCAAGCTCTTAGACGCCCTTCTTGTTCTGGTCCAGGCAAAGCAAAACTCCCCAGAGAAACCCGATTTCCCCCCCAGTCATTCATCATCCACCTTCCAGCCACCACTACCTTGAGATGTACTTGTTAAAAAAAAAAAAACCTAAAAGCCAGGGCTGTGTTGGCCTATGTTGCCTGTCAACAAAGGAGGCATTGTTCCCCAGTTCTTCAAAACATGATGGGACACAACCCCCTATGCAGTGTGCTAAGAAAAAAAAATCCCAGTCTGGCCCAGGGGGCAAAAATGAGTAAGCCAAGCCTCAAATGAGGTAAAGATTTGGCTAAGGACCTGTGGGCTCTCCTCGAAGGCTGAAATGAAACTTGGAAGGTAAATGCTGTAAGACCCACAATGCCTTCTTTATTTGCGACCATGCCATTTTGATGAGTTAAATGCTTTGCTAAAGGGGGAGCAGTCTTAGGAGCATTCCCATCATGAAATGGCATTTGTTCAATGAACTAGAGCTGGGCATAATGCTATGTGCTACTTCCTCTTTAAAAGAGCCAATCTGCACTGTTCCCCCCCCCACACACACACACTCCAAAAACTCTGTACAGAATCTGTCAAGGGGATCTTCAATTCTTCAATCTCCCTGCAGGGTCAGGTACTTTCATTATGGAGGGTGGCATCTCACCACTGCCACAGATAAGATCCTGAGAGATCACTGGACCCAAAAGCCCATGGCCAGCACTGGGACCAGGACCAGGTGTGATCAGCAGAGAAAGGGGGGGAAAGAGGAAAAAACCCCAAAATAATCTGTCAGAAAGACATAGCTATTCCAAGCTCCAAAGTTCCCCTCTCTCAGTCCTCAAGGGATGTGCAAGTGTGTCAGAATGGAGAACCAAATTACAGAAACACCAGGGGAGTGGAATTTCCAACCCCACAATGCCTGTGAGGCTCTGCAGCCCTACCTTTGGACAACCCTGACAGAGTCTGCTGACTTAGCTTCATTTTTGTAATGTTCTACCATTTCATCCTCGGTTAATTGAATCCTAGATGTATTTCCCAGCTGACTGCACACTCTGGACTTCTACACTATCCCCCAGAAACCTTCTCATCCTGGAAGATCACTATAACCCTGAAACGCAAACCTCCAAAGTACCATCTGCCCCTGGGTCCATTCTTCTGCCCCTGACGGCTCTTCCCAGAACATCCATTTAAGGAGGCCGCCATCTCTCCATTTCCCACCACGCTGCCTTCCCTGCACTCAGCATCACGCCATTCAGCAGGATGGAGAGTTCCTTCCTCCCCATGCCCCCTCACTTCTTTATCAGCTTCCTTGTATGTGTGAGTTTTCAAATTAGAATATAAGTTATGTGAGGGCAGGGACTTTCTTTTGTTCGTTTGTACTTCTAGTGCTTAGCGCCGCACCTGGCATACAGTGAACCCTTAATGTAGACTGACTGACTGACTTTCAACTAGGTCGGACGTTAGAGTTCATGGAGGATTATAGGATTTAGAGCTGGAGGGCACCTCTTCCTTTAGCAGGTGAGTGAACTGAGGCCCAGAGAGAGGAATGAGGTTGCAGTCTCCCCAGCCCACCGCTTCTCCGAGCAAGCCCAAGATCTGGTGCTCGAAAGACAGCAACGAGACAGTTCCCATTAGTCAGATGGTTGTCAGGAGGCGGAGGGAAGAGCTCGGTACTCCAGGTAGGAGGTGTGCCTTCCAAGCTCTGCTCCGCACTCCAGCGGAAGCCCGGGACTTCATTTGCCTAATCTGCTGTCTCCCAGTCTGCCTTCCAAGGTTAGTGGGGCTGCGGGTGGGAGGGGCTCTTGGTTTACCCAGACTTCGTCCAGCCGTGCACCCACTCTGCACCACGTGATAGTCTGAGAAGCGTTTTGGGGCAGACTTCTTCTAGAAGCCTTACCCTAGGCTCCCCCCCGCCCCCAGGCTATCTTTGCGGTTATAACAATAGGGACTCAGGCTCATCATTAACTTTCCTCCCACAGACAACTTGGTGGGCCGTCAGTGGGCAGACCGCTGCCCTTGGGGTCAAGAAGCCCTGGGGGGGGGGGGGAGCCTTTCCTACCTCTAAGTTAACCCAAACGGTTCATTTCTCTTGAAGCTGCACTGGAGGCCCAGTGCCCAGTAGTTCTCTCCAAATCAGTTTATGGAGAGGGAGGCAGGGGAAGGAGAGCATGGAAATCCGTGTCCTGTCCTCATCGCCACTTCTTATAAAACTTAGCACAAACACCATCCTTCCCATTTATAGGGGCAGCAACTGGAGCTCAGGGAGGAAATGACTTGGCCAAGGTTACACTGTTGAAAGTTGCTGGTTTTTCAGACATTTAAATGCCTTAACTCTAGGTCCGAGGCTCTGTGGATACTTCTTTCTTGGAGGTTTCCCTTTTCTTTTTGGTCTTTCAGTCCGGGGAACCTAGGGTACTACCTGACACACAACAGGAGTCTATTCAATGCTTGCTGCACAAAATGGAACTGAATGTAAATCGACATTACTGTGATGGAAAAGTTAGGAAAATTCCACCCCTAAGTGGTTTGCTTTCAACACTGGGGAATGGATAAAGAAGGGTAGGGAGAGAGAAAACATTTACCAGTCCAAGCAGGCCGGCCAAACTGGGACTCCTGGTTGATTCCCCCTGCTGACCCTGTGGTAGGCCTTGGCTGTCATCCCTGCCCAGCAGGTGTTCCCGTCTTCTTTCCAAGCTCTGCTGGGGTGCTCCCTCCTCCGGGGAGCCTTCCCTGATTCCCCACAGATGGAGGAGGGGACTTCCTCCTGAGCTGTCACCTGAGGCACTGTTCTCTGGATGGGGCTCCCCTGAATGGCAGGCACTTCTCCAAGGTGATGGCAGGCACTGGGGACTGCCCGACGGAGCACCCCCAGGCCATAGCATCACTTGATCATCCCCAGATCATCGGAAGCGTGCCCAGATCACTGGAGGCACTCAGCCCAAGTCTGAGGATTTATTGAAGTTATTTCAAAAAACTAAGGTGAAGGATGAAGCTTCGAAAGCCTTCCGGAGCCCCCTCAAACCCGGTGCCTTCCCTTTAGTGGCGAGTTCTCACATCCTGTATGTAGTGTTCATATACATTGGTTTGTTTGTTATCACCTTCATTAGATGTGTGCCCGGCACACAGTAGGAGCTCAATCTGGCATGGGAGAGAGAAAGGGAAAGAGACAGAGGGGGTGGGGAGACAGAGACAGAGAGGGGGGGGGAGGAGGAGAGAAAAACCCTTGGGGGCGGGGGAGGGGAATTGAAGAGGAGGAAGTGTGGAGCGAAGCCTTTAGGGGCCCAGGAAAGGGCAGGCGGGGGCAGAGAGGGAGGAGTCGGCAGGGCAGCAGGCCCGAGGAGGGGGCGGGGTGGTGGGAAAGTGCTCTCTGCAGCTCCTGGTCCCAGGGCGGCCAGGGTGGTTCCCGGCCAGGGCACACCGCGTGGGGGGCAGCGGCGGGGGGGAGGGGGGAGCGTGGCTTTCCGTGCGCGGTGCATGCAGGCCTGGAGCCGCAGCAGCAGCCACAGCGGACGGAGGGAGGGCCCGGAGGAACGCCCGGAGCGGGCAATCTCCCGGGAGCCCGGCGCAGGAGAGGCCTCCAGCGGCCGATCGCCCGCCACGTGTCACCCGGCGGCAGCAGCTGCTGAGGACGCAAGGAAGTGGGAAGTGGATGACCCGCAGCCGGCCGGCAGCCTGCCCTCCTGCCGGCCCTCCCCCGCCGCTGCGCGCCCGGAGCCGCCTGCCCGCTGATTGCTGCCCGGCGAAGGAGCGAGCTGGGGACGCGTCCCCTAGGCGCCTGTGTCTGGCCAAGGCTGGTCAGATCCAAGGACTTTTCCTGGGCCCCACCGGGGCCTCGGCTTCCTCTTGGGTTACTGCAGGGGGTGGGACTAGACGGCTTCCAGTCTGGATTCCCCAGGGCTACCCGGCAGCTCCAGACAGGGCGGGTGTCCCCGCTCCCCGGACCCCCAGCTTTCTCTCTACGGTTGGGTGTAGGTAAAGGTGCCCTGAGGCGGGGGTGCGGCCTGGAGGGCGCAAATACTAGAGAGTCCCTCAACTGCCTGAGATGGAAGGGTGGACAGCTACAGCCTGGTGCCCTGCTCCCTCCCACCTGCTTCGGGGACACAGATAAAAAGTTAATGATTGTCCCTAGAGTAAGGTCAGCCCGGGAGCGCCCCCTCCCTCCAAAACTGCGCCCTTCCGAGGGGGAGGTGGGGGCTGAGCAACAAAGCTGCTTTCCCCGCCCATCTACTGAAGTCCCTCTGGGAAATGGGTTACCACCGGGCCCAGAGGGGGGATGGGGGGGGAGGGAGGGCAGGGCGGTGAAACCAATCAATCCGCAAGCACTTATTAAGCGCCAGCTGCGTACCTGGCACGGGCTTGAGGGATGCTAAGCAGGGATGTGCAGGTTCTCGGGGGCAGTCTTGGGACTGTACAGTGTGTCGGACAGTCTCCTCTTCCCCCTGACCCCCCAGGCCCAGGGTAGAGTCTGAGGGGCCCCCGGATCCCTGGTCCCGGGGCGCGGACACCCAGGCAGGCAGCCCCCCACGCGCAGGCAGGCGCACAATCACACACACACACACACACACACACACACACTCTCTCACTCTCTCTCTCTCTCTCTCTCTCTCTCTCTCTCTCTCTCTCTCTCGCCTGGGCCGCAACACCAATGGGGAGGCCGCAGCACGCAGGGGGCGTGGTTTTCCCAGGCTCGAACACAGCAGCTGCTATTTACCTTCTCAGCTCCTTCGGGATAATATAAACCATCCCCCGCCCGCCCGCCCTCGAGGCGGCTCAGCCGCGGCCGCGCGCGCACACCCACCCGGCGCGCGCACACGCCACCCCCTCCCCGTCCGCCGCCGCCGCGGCTGCAATAAAACATCCTGGCACGTGCTCCCGCTTCGGGATCGCCCTAGCCGCCGGCCGCCTGATGTCAGCCTGCGGCCGGCCTGGGCCGCCCTTAAAGGGCCCGCTCTGACGGCTAGCGAGGGGCGCGGAGCTCCCGGAGACAGACCGACACACTCCCGCCTGCCTGTCCCGGGCCCGAGGGAAGGGGGAGCAGCCCCTCTGGGGTCTCCCGGCTCTCTGGCTGGGTAGAAATGCGGGGAGCAGGCGGGATCTGCTCTCGGTTTGTGTCTCAAGGAAGGAGAGGACCTCAAGGGCCGGTCTCCAGGGAGGTCCCCGTAGGTTTTGGCCTTGGAAAGGACAGGAGGACGGAAAGGGAAGGGCCAGGAGGGGCATCAGGGTGGAATTTCCCCCCTAACTCAATCCCACAGTGTATGTCCTTGGGGGGGGGGGGGTCAGTGTTTCAGAGATTTGCCGAGGGGCCAGCCTCACCTCTCTGAGATGCCCGCAAGCCTTAAAGAGTAGAGGCCCGGGCGCTAGCTGGTGGGTTGGAAGCCCGGGGGTGGCTGGCCTTTCTGAACCCAATATGTGCTCCCCCTTCCTTTGTCGTCCTCCCCGCCCCCCAGCCTACCCGCCCGCCGCCCCACGCTCCTCAGACATGATAGAATATGTCCGAGTATCACAAGTACATATATTCCCAAGAGGGAGAGCCGCCGAGGTGTAGATCCTAGAGGTAGAAATGTTTCTTCTCCAACTCAGAAGCTGCTTCTTTTTGCTGCAACCTAGCGTGTGTGTGTGTGTGTGCGTGCGTGCGTGCGTGCGTGAAAGAGAGAGAGAGAGAGAGAGAGAATTACCTTCTTATGAAAAAAGAAAGGAAACGGAGGGAAGAGCGGGGCAAGGAACGGCAGAGAGCCACCCAAGAAAGCTGAAGACCAGTACCTTTTTCAAATCTCTTGCCAAGCACTGTGAGGCTGTGACGCGGGGAACGAAGGGTTAAATTCCCTTTGATTGACACTGTAGCCTCTGCTGCCCTGAGTCCAGGCGCGCGTCATTGGCCGGCCGTCCTTGCGCCTGGCAGCCAATGGGGGGGCGCCGTCCACGAGCAGTGCCGCGTGTCTCCTCCTCCCATTGGCTGAAAGTTACTGTGGGAAAGAAAGTTTGGGGAGTTTCACACGAGCCGTTCGCGTGCAGTCCCAGATATATATAGCGGCAGCCAGGGCAGAGAAAGATCACCCAGGACACGGAGCTGGTGCCGATAACAGTGGAATTCCCTAGCGCTCTCTCCCTCTCCTTGGTCCTGGAATACGCTGCAGACTTAAAAAAAAAAAAGTAGCAATCAGACCGCATCAATCCTCAGAGCTCGGGAGAAGAGCCCAGACTGTTTGACTGTCGGAAAGACGTGGTGCAAAGTTTCCTATAAAAGGGACGTAAACAGCCCCCAAAACCGCCCTGGTTTTCCAGAAGATCTTTAAAAGGACTCTAAAAATATCTCGAGGGACCTTTGATTTTGCCCGAGAAACAGAAAATGCCAGCTGATATAATGGAGAAAAATTCCTCCTCCCCCGTAGCTGCCACCCCAGCCAATGTCGACACAACGCCTGATAAACCAAAGACTGCATCCGAACACAGGAAGGTAACTATCTCCCTTCGGGGTCCCCAGCAGTTTCACGTGAAAGCCCGCGCGCGGTTTGGAAGCCGGTGTTCCCCATCCCCCACCCCTGCCCTGGAAATTCAGTCGCCAGGTCTGAACGGTGCTAATGGACCCTTTCTTATCTCTTTGCAGTCGTCCAAGCCAATCATGGAGAAAAGGAGGCGCGCACGAATAAATGAAAGCTTGAGCCAGCTGAAAACGCTCATCTTGGACGCCCTTAAAAAAGACGTAAGTGAAGCGGATTTACCGCTCGGATTGGGGAGGAGGGGGTGATCTGGGGCTGGAGCGGTGATCTCTGAAATCCTTACTGGGCACTGATTGGAGCAGGACTCTCCCCAATTCCCTCCAGGGGCTGAAGCTCAGCCTCCCTGTGCGGGCTCTTACGGCTGGCTCTCAGGGATCCGGTAGCAGCCGCCCTCCGCACCACCCCACCCCACCCAATGCCCTGCGCCGGGTCTCTGGCGCGAGACCGCAGGGTTTTCATAGCTCTCTCGCCTTCCTTCTCCTCACAGAGCTCCAGACACTCCAAGCTGGAGAAAGCAGACATCCTGGAGATGACAGTGAAACACCTCCGAACCCTGCAGCGAGCCCAAATGACTGGTAAGCGCGCGACCGTCTTGGCCTTCCCTCCCCCTCCTACCCCCTTTGCTCCCCCTCCCCCCTCCCCCCTTCCCCTACTCGGCCGCCCGCCCTTCCCCGGGATCCCTCTCTGTACGCGGTGATTTCTTCCAGACTTCCGCCTGTGGTGGTGAAGGCATTCAGCTGCATTTTACTGACTTGGCTCGTGTGGGCTTTCCCACGGTCTGGGGCTTATTTATAGCCACAACTTCAAGTTGTTACAGTTCCGGAAAAGGGAGGGAGGGAGAGAGAGAGAGAGTGAGGAGGAGGAGGAGGAGAGGCAGGAGGCAGGAACCAGGAGGTGACCTAGGCGGCGGCCGGCCGCTCCGGGTGCTGGAGGGCAGGGCTCTGGGGTGGGGTGGGGTAGGATTGGGGGGAGAGAGGGGAACGGGGGGGGGGGGAGAAGGTCAATCTGAGCTCGGAATGTTAGCGGGACAAGAGTGGGACACTCAAGGTGAAGTGATCCCCAGCCACCTACCCATCTCCCAAATTACCTCACTAAATGAGACTCTGCAGAGGCTGCTTGGCCCTATAGACCTCTGCCCCAGAGCAGGCAGGAAAGGCCAGATGGGTATGAGTGACGGGACACGAAGCCAGGCAAACTACCCGGCCCTGCTCACCGCCCTCTCCTCCCCCCACAGCCGCGCTCAGTACCGACCCGACGGTCCTGGGCAAGTACCGCGCTGGATTCAGCGAGTGCATGAACGAGGTGACCCGCTTCCTATCTACGTGCGAGGGGGTGAACACGGACGTCCGAACACGCCTGCTGGGCCACCTGGCCAACTGCATGAGCCAGATCCACGCCCTGAACTACCCGCCGCCGCACCCCGCGCTGCCGCCACCTGCTCCCGGCGGCCCGCACGGCCCCCCCTTCGGGCAGCCTTTGGTGGCACTCCCCGGGGCCGCTGCGCCCCCCGGGGGTGGGGGCGGGGGCGCCGCGAGTGCGGGCAGCGGGAGCGGAGTGCCATGCAAACTGGGGGCCAGCGCTGCCGCAGCTGCGGCCGCCGCCGACGGGGCTAAGGTGTTTGGCGGCTTCCAGGTGGTGCCGGCCCCTGACGGCCAGTTTGCCTTCCTCATTCCCAACGCGGCCTTCGCGCACAGCGGGCCGGTGATCCCGGTATACACCCACGCGAGCGGGGGCGCCGCTGGCGCTGTGTCGCCGTCCAGCGGCCCATCGCTCACGGCCGACTCAGTGTGGAGACCCTGGTGAATCAGGACTAGGAGAAAGCCGTCCGGGCCAAAAACCCCACACACACTAAACCAACCGGGGCCCCGGTTTTCCCCGCTCTCAGCCTACCGTACCCCACCCCAGACACACCCTCCGCAGGGCCTGGACCTTTGGGAGAGGGACAGCCAGACAGCCAGACAGACGGCCGAGCTAGTGAGATGGGCCCCTGTGCAGTGGGGCTTCTTTGCCAAGCAGTTCTGACAAGTTCACCTTTGTGTAGAGCGTTGGATCGAGGGACTGGCCATGCCCTATATTTGTATATATTTTACCTGTTCATATTGGATGGTGCGCCTTTGTATGATACAAGTTCAGGTGACATTTCGTTTTTTACACGAGATCCCTTTTTTATGTGATGCCAAAGATGTCTGAAAATGCTCTGACAAATGGTCTTCCTTGGGGGAAGTTTTATTTGAGAAAGGAGAATAAAGCAAACAGGACCAGAGTTCCGCCTTGCCTGCTCTGTGGGGCTGCGGCTTCCCCGGCCCTCGAGGCCCCGTGTCGGGGCCTTTGTTTGCCTTGTCAGCAGCCGGTCCTCTAGCAAGCACCCAAGGGCCGAGGAAGCGCTGAGGGGAAGGGAGGTGCTCTTTCCCAAGACCGCATCTGGTACGCTAGCCCTGGTTGGAGAGAAGCGTCTGAAAAGATGGGGATTTGGAGGGGCGGGGAGATCACTTTGGGAAAGTTATGGAGTGCTGTCCTTTGAAATCCCTCCCCCCCCCCCCCGGCAGAGGCCCCTCCTGAAGTCTGGTAAGTTACCTAGTGCATCCAGATTCTCTCCAGTCCCCGCCCCCAGGCCCTAAATTAAGCCCTCCTGGCCTCCCGCAGCCTGCTGGCTCCAATTTGTTGATTCTCCATTAATTAGTTAATCCTTAGGTGAGGCTAGGGAACTCTGGATGTGTACATCCAGAAAGTTTGGAATGCAGCTCTTTTCCACTCTCCCAAGCAGGCAATCCGAAAAGGTCACGGGCTTGTTCCTGCCAGCGGCTAGCTAGTTAGAATCCCCAGGCTGGCGGAGGGAGCTCAGATGCTTAACACCAGCCATGTGCTTTTGATCAGTCCCTGTGCTTGGTTCTAATAGAGAAAACATGGGAGGGCAGCTTTGGCACTTACACACGCTCCCTTCCCCTCATAATACAAGCAGCAAGCGACCCCTTGGGCTTGGTCATGCCCCATTTCCAGGCAAGATGTGGGCTCCAGATAGAAGCAAAAGGCTCGTCTCGGGTTTCAGCTCACATAACCCTCCTTAACAAGTCCTAACTGAAGGCGGCCGCTTTAAACGAGGCCAGAATCTGCAGGGAGTTTCGGCCAAACCCCACCACAAAGGCTTGTCAGACTCTGTCTGGATAGGCCAGGTGCTGACTGCATCCAGGTGTGGGGGAAATGAAAACCACGAGGCATGCGAGACCAGACACATCAGGCCTGCTGTGGGTCTGGCAGGGAGCAGGCCTCCTCCCCCAGGCCCCTGGCCAGTCTTCCCCCTCCTCTTCATGGCCTCTTTCCTTTCCTGCCCATCTTCTTCCCTCCCTCCTCAGAACGGCTTCTGGGAGAAGGATGAGACAGGAGAGATCGATCTTGCAAGAGCTGTCTAACAAAGAGGACGCCAACGATTTTCTGTCTTACTTCCAAAGGCACACAAAAGCTTTCCCTCTTGTCCACCTTCCATGGGCCCTTTCCCACAGGCCAGAACTGAGCAGCCAGAAGGATCTCAGGAAAGGCTCAGCAGCCACCAAACATTCTGTCCTATTCAAATACCTTTTGCGCTTAATCTCGACTCTTGGTCCCAAGTCTCCTTTTTAAGAACAAATCAAAGAGAAGTCTGAGACTGCCTGAGAGTATTTGTGCCCTGGCCTGAGCCTTGGCCACTTGAAAACCTGGGGTAAAGGACTTTTTTCAACCTGTTTTGTTGTAATCACGCTTCCTCTCAGTTTAAGTACAATGTGCTTCCTTCTCCCTCTGGCTCCCTCCCTTCCGAAGAAGCCTCCTTCGGCCCTCGGACTCCCTCTATTCCTCTCACTCCTCCCTCCTCTCTTTCCCTCTCTCCCCCTCTATCTCTCTCTTTTTCTTTCTTCCCCACCCTCCCTCCTCTCTCCTTTCCCCCTCCTGTATGTCTATTCCCCCTTTCTTTTCCCTTCTTTCTCCCTTCCTTTTCTCACGCCCCCCTATCACTCCACACTCCCTTTGCCCTACCCCAAAAGCAGTTGTTAAAAGTCTTGGCTCAAATATTTGAAGCATCAGAGTTTTCATTTTAGGCAGACAACTCCCTGAAATCCGTTTCCGTTCTTATACAATCCACTCATTGCAGGGTACACCCATCACAGAGTTCCCCCTCACCAGACTGCAAGTGAAATGTCTCTGTCTGCTCAGACTGGGAAACACTGAAAAATTAGACTCTTCAGATTCCGAACTGCCCAGGTTCTAGTGATTAGTTCTTTCTCTGGACTCCCCCTCCTACCCCCCAACAAAGGATCAATAATGGAAAGAAAGCAAAGGCACGTGGGGGTGAAAAGGGCTGCCAGTGGGCCAAGCTCGTCCTATACAGCTGGGACTTCTGGAGGGAGCCTTAGGCTGAGGGAATGTGGATGTCTAGGACAACAGAGTTTCTGCCCTCCACCCACCCCGCCCCAACTCTCTTCTTGCTGGCGCACTTCTCTGGGGAAGGTCAGCGAAGGCATCAGGGATAACTCCATTCTGCCCCCAAGAGGTTTCCTCCTGAATCGTCTTCATTTTCTCTTTAGAGCCCAATCCATCTGTCCTGACTAAACAGAGCCAGCCTTTCCCAGCACTGTTTGTTCCTTTCCATTTTTACTCATACTTTGAAGACAATCGAGAGGATCACTGGGTCTGAGAGAGAGGCCAGGCTGGAGTGGCCCGCTGGGCCCTTCCCTGTGCACATCCTGGGCCCTCTGGCCCTCCAGCCATCCCACGCCCACCCAAGCTCCCAAACAGCTTCATAAACCCAGGGGGGAGCTGCAGACGGACCAGATTCAGCAGGCTCCAAGGAAAAGCTGCAAGATTAAGTTCTGTTTCACTTATCTCATAGAAGAGCATATCATGCACTTGGCACCATGTCAGGGCCTGGGGTTACCAATGCCAAAATTCAACAGCCCTTGCCTACAAGGAGATTCCATTCTACCAGGGCTGGGGATAACACAGCAAGAGAAATCAATAGAAAATAATGTGCTGTGAATATGCTGAGTAACTTGGAGAGGGGTAGTGGTAGTGGTGGAGAGGAAGCCCTAAGACCAACTGAGAGGTCTTACTAAAGTTTTTCTTCTTGAATCTATACAGCAAGGGGCTCCAAGTGACTGAGGTGAAGAGCAAGAGCCTCCAGGCTTGAGGAGCAGACTGTACAAAGATATGGAGACCAAAGAAGGAATGAGATTTATGGGGCCTGGTGAGGAAACTGTTCTAGATGGAAGGGAATGGGATAGGAAACTCAGCCAGCAGATGACAAATGGAGAGCTCTGAGTTCTAACCTGGAGGTCACAGGGAGCCTCGAAGGCTCCTCTGGGGTGGGGGCATGAATCGATGAGACCAGTGTTTTAGGAAAAGCAACCTGTGAGCTGGGTCTAGGGTGGCTGCAGGGACAGAAACTTTCCAGGCAGAGAGAATGTTGCAGGACTAGAGAGAAGAGGTGACCAGGGCTTGAACTGGGAGAGTGGTCCTGGCCATGGAGGAGTGTGGGGAGGTGAGCAAGTCAAAGGCAGCTCTGGGGTCCAGGAGGTCACTGGAGGTTCCCAGGCAGACCCTCAAAGACCCAAGAAGCCTTGTTGAGATTCTCACTTCTACTTCAAAGATCCTGGGACCCCTGACCAAGGAGAGGCACTAGTGTGCACTCATTGACTGGGGATCCAGAAAACCTGGGTTCAGATACTGCCTTTGACACTTCCTGTATGGCCTAGGGGAAGTCCCTTCCTTGGGACTCGATTCCCTCCCCTAAAAATGGAGGGAGGGAGTCTTCAGGGTCTCTGGAGCAGATTCTGCTCCCCCACCCTGGTTGCTCTCCTTTACTTCTGCCCCCTCCAGTCCCACCCCACTCAAACACACCTGAGCTAGCCACTTGTAGTTCCACCTCTGGTCTGGGCTCGATTGGACGCCTTCCTCGTCTAGGTGAACCTGTCATTAAAGTCAATTCCCTTTTCCCACACTCCTGGTGCTTGGACCCAGCCTATGCGCTCTATCTCGCCGGCTTGTAAGTGCTCCCATATGGAGCAGTGTCGGCCCCCAACCCCTCCTGCCTGGGCTGGCTCCCTCGCCTCTGCTCTAGTTATTGCCTTTCATTACCGAGAAACAGCCAGGCCTTTTAGGCTGCTGAGCGGGGCCCCAGGCGGCGGCTCGGGCTCAGGCTCCGGCCCAGGCCCCGGCTCAGGGCCCAGGGCCCAGGGCCGGGGAGCGCTGCTGCTGCTGCTGCTGCTGCGGCTGCGGCTGCTGCTAGGGCGGCTGCTCTGCGGCCAAGGTGGTTTGTGGAGTAGGCCCGGCTGCTTTCTGGCAGGAAATGAATAGCTCCCAGATGAGCTCAGGCAACCTGAGAGGTCGTGAGAACGGAGCGAACCCGGGCGCTGCCGGCACGCTGCCAGGCACCCCGGGGGGAGGAAAAGAGGGAGGGAGGATGTGGGAGGAGGGCCGGCGGCCGGCCGGGAGGCCGCCAGGCTGGGAGGAAGGCAGGCTGGGAGGGAGGCCCGGAGACAGGCAGCGGGGGTGGGGGAGAAAAAGGGAGGAGGGAGACTCGGAGCTCAGCCAGCCCAGCCCTGCCCCCTCCCCAGCCCCGCGAGCAGCCGACACACTAATCCACTCGGGCCCTGCTGCCCGCCACTCCACAGTACCCCAGCAGGCATGGCCATGCCATCCCCGCCTGCCCAGAGCATCCTTCCCTCCACCCCGCCCCTGTCCTTCAGGGTCCCATGTCCCGCAGCCCGCACCAGGGACCTGGCCGTCTGCTTTTGGGGGGCACTGATTGATGGGATCGTCTAGGCGCCTGCCTGAGGGAGGCGGGCCGGGAGTCGAGAGGGAGCTGCGCAGGACGTGGGGCTGAGGACAGAGCCCGAGCCCGTCTTTAGAAGCCTGGCAGCCGGAAGACGGCCGGGAACTGGGCCGGGGCCAGTGTCTGCTCCTAGCCCAGTCATTGCTTCAGCCGGAGAAAAGGGGCGCAGAGAAATCCAAGGCACGTGGGATGGGTCGGCTCGGAGCTGGTGCCTCCCGGCCAATTAGGCCCTGAGTGAAATGAGGACGCCTTGGTTTGGGGGGGATCGACGGCTGGCGAGGAGGGTTCCGGGAGTTGGCTGCACCCTACCCTTCCCTAGCCCCCGTGCCCCCAGCTCCGGAGCTGGCAACACCCTTCCCTTCCCCGGTGCCCGGACAGGGAGCTCAGAAAGAATAAGTGAATGAATGGGGGGTGGGGGGAGGAGAGGCAGACCAGAAGCTCAGGAGTCTTAAGGAAATCTTCGTGGGCTCTAAAAGGGGGAGGTTCCAACAGCCTTGGGCTGGCAGGCTGTCCGAGGCAGCTGCAAGGGCCCATTGAGGTGTTTTGGACACAATTGGGCCTCGAAGGAAGTGACAGAGTCGGAATTTGATCCCTGGTCCCTGGAATCCAGGAATCCTGAGGCCTGGAACTGGGGGAGCTTGGGGGAGGGGAATGGGAGCGGATCTGGGCCTTTTGAGGTTTAGGGCTGCTCGAGGTCTCAAAATAGTGACAGACCGGCTCCTGCCCAATGAATTCAACTCAAGCTCTCAAAAGTAAACAGAGTTTATTAAAGATTCACCATATTGGGTAGACTCTTACGGAGCACCGAATTTAAGTGCTGTACAAAGTCACCAGCCTCGCTCTCTCCTTGAAGTCATCTGGGATCTGTCCCAAGATACAGGATGCTGTCCCATAGCTGTGAAAGAGTGAGAGAGCAGTGGGAGTGGGGCACTGGGGCAGCTGGTGCAGAGGAGGAGGTGCCCGCTCTGAGTGCCAAAGCCCCTCCCTGCCTCAGCCACTGGAACTGAACACTGGAACCCCACCCCATACCACCACCACCACCAAAGGAGAGGAAGAAGCAGAACGGGAAAGGTGCTCGATGTTCAGTGAGTCTGAGGCAGGGGGCTGCCTTCCCCGCTCTGCCACGAGCCAGCCATTTGCTTTTACTTCTGTCTGCCTCAGATCTGTAAAGTGAGAGGACTGACCTAGGGGACTTCTGAGGCCCCTCCCAGTGCGCCACACATGATCTTCCTATAATCTCGTGGCACAGACACTTTTAGCCACTGATGGCTCATCCCTCCTCACACAACTGGGACTCCCCCTGAAAAGGCCTGTGGTCTTGGGGATGTCCCTTCTACACTCACTTTACAACAAGGGAAAGAAAAGAAATTCCTCTGGCCAGTATCAGCCCCTAACCGGGAGCGTTTGTTGGCACTAAACACTATAACCCCTTGTCTGACGTCTCGCCGCTAATAACTGGCAGGACCAGAATTCAAACCCAGGTCCTCATTCCAAACCCCAAAGTCTTTCCACTAACTACATCATGCTGCTCCCCCCACCCAACTTCTTATTATAGCACAGTGCTTCCTACAGCCTTAGGTGAGCTCTGTCTGCCTGCCTGTCTGTATAATCCATCTGTTGTTTATCTTGCCTCTTACTTTCATCTCTTTGCTTTCTCCTTCCTTCCTTCCTTCCTTCCTTCCTTCCTTCCTTCCTTCCTTCCTCCTTCCTTCCTTCCTTCCTTCCTTCCTCCTTCCTTCCTTCCTTCCTCCTTCCTTCCTTCCTTCCTTCCTTCCTTCCTCCTTCCTT
>CM053600.1:205560366-205595101 GCA_028646575.1 Pseudocheirus occidentalis
CCTTCCTCCTTCCTTCCTTCCTCTCCCTTTCTCTCTTCCATCTTACCTGCCTACCTGTGTCTACATACAAACAGATGCATGTGACTAAGATTCCAAAGAGTTAAGTCCCCAGGGCATCTACAAAATCCAGGAACCATGCAGGACCAGTCCCTGCTGCCCACACTGTCATCACTTCCGCTGGACACTGGAGATACACTATGTCTCTCAGTTAGGTAGAGTTTACCTGAGTTGTTGGTCTAGCCTCAGCTGGAGAAGTGAAGGACCCTGGAGCAGAATCCTCTCTTCACCATGGATTTTCCACATTCGCAAGGATCATTGAAATCCCTCTTTAAATTGTGGTGGCTGGGGCGGGGGGAGGATAGGTAACACCCTCTGGGTCCCAAGAGAGTATAACCCAATGAGATCTAAGAATGTTCATCCAGTGTGGAGAAGTGCGCTCTCCTGGGAAGAAGGCAGAGGGAGGATCAGGTATGTACCAGACTGGGCATTTAAAGCACTTTCAGCACTCAGAGCTGGAAGACATCCCAGAGGTCACACAGATCCCACATTTTACAAATGACAAGAGGCTAAGGGAGTTAAGTGACTTGCTCAAGGTCACACTAGCCATAAGTCCAGACTGGGACTGGACTCCAGACCTTCCACTCAGTGTCCTGTGAGCCCAGATGTCTCTACCAGTGCTGGAGGAGACACAAAGTTTAGGGGGGCACCTGGTCCTGCAGTCCTGGAGCACACAGGCTGAGAGGAGTAAGATACAAGGCCAGGTCACAGAACCATGACTAGGAGCTGTAGAGACAGTGAACTCTCTGTTGCTGAAGGCTGTCAGACATGGGATTGGCCAAGCACTGGCCCCCTGGGCTGGGGAAGGGCTGAGTGCTCCCAACCAGGATGAACTGCAGGTACACTGAAGTCCTAGCTGGCTCTCAGAGTTGAGAATTTGGGGATTATGTGCAGAAGAGAGACACAGAACCCAATGTTCAACTCAGGGTGGTCCAAGGGCATTCATCAGTCAGTACTGCCTAGGATGCTTCATAAAGAAGGCAGCATTTACACTGGAGGTTTTGTAGGATTTTACAGAACACGCTCACACACACACACACACACACACACACACAGAGGATATGAAAAGAAACTAAAAATCTTGAGGAGGAAAAAAAACCCTCCACAGTGGCATGATGAGAATCCCAGTGCTCTCCCTGTGTCCAGACTGACTAGAAGACCCAAGGGATCAGCAGAAGATCCCAGAACCTCTGAGCAAAGACCATGCTTTCTGACTCCTTATGGAAAATCAGATATCAGCCTCAATCTGCATCTCCTCATCACTGCTGGCTCTACCCTCATGGCTCAAATAGAACAAGTCTAGAACCCCTTCCACTCGACCCTGCCCAACCTGTCTTCAATTCCTTCGACTGGTCCATGTAGGGAATGGCCCAGGTCAGAGAGCTGGAGGGAGCTTTGAAGGCATCCACCCCAACTCCCTCATTTTAGAGATGAGGTTCAGTGACTTGCCCATGATCACTGTCAGTGAATGCCTGAGATGGGATTTGAACCCAAGCCTCTCTAACCTACCGTCCAGCACTGATCCTGAGGCTCTTCATGAACAGAGTACTCCTTTTAGACACACCCAATAAGTTCCCAGGGCTGTTTTTGGTATGTGGTGCCCAGAGGTGAACCTGTCTATGACCTTGCCTCTCATCTCCTCCTTCATAGAGGTTATGTCCTGGGTGATCAGATCACACTGCCCACCCTCATCGGGCTTGGGTCCCTGAGAGCCCTTTCAGACTCATCTATCCAGGTTTCTCCCGCCTTGTACTTGAAAAGGTAGGGTTTCTGAAGCTATTTGATTTTACATTTATCCCACTAAATGGTACCCTTCCCTTCTTCCCCCCCTCCAGCTCCAGGGCCTTGCCCAACCAATCTTCAAACCTAGTTTTTCCCAAATCCAGGCCCCAGGAACTTCAGAAGCTCATCTGTTTACCTTTGGAATTCCTACAGAAGGACTCGCCCCAGCTGACTCGGGACTGGGTGTGAGCAAATGTGCCCCCTTTGTGTGTTGGCTGGCCCTGCCTACATTCCAGCCCGTACCTCAGCTTCCCATCCCATCTAACCAGCCAGCTTCCTGCCCCTCAAGCTTCACATTTGTTCTGTCCTCAGAACAGCACTCCCTTTCCTAGCCAAACTTTCTTTCCATGTTAGAATGTAAGCTTCTTGAAGGGAGAGACTGTATCTTTTTCAGTCTTCGGGCCCTCATCTCTTCATACAATGCTTAGTAGACAGGAAACAGCTATTAAATGATTGGTCATTCATTCATATTCAGATAAATATTCAAATCAAGAAGCATTATTAAGTTTGAACACATTATAATTAGTTATAATTAATTAAGCATTATTACACTGTGTTCTAGGCCCTGTGCGAAACACTGAGGATGCAAAGAGACAAATATAATCCTTTTCCCAAGGAGCTCACCTTCCAATAGAAAAGGCAACATGAAAACACCTATGTATAAGCTAGATAAATATAAATATATATGTGTAGACACATTTAGTTTTATATATATAGGGAACAAAGTGGCGTGGGGAAGGATTCTCACCGGAAGTGACCTTCTAGCTGGGACTTGAAGAAGCCAGGAAAGGATGGTCTCATCTAGCAAGACCTCTTTGCATCCTCAGATGATAATACCCTTTGTGAGTTCTCTGTCTTAGCTTTGTGTAAGCTGCAAATTGGATGAGAATGGCATTTGTACCTTTATCCAAAGTGATTAATAAAAATGTCAACTGACAAGCGAAGGACCCAGAACAGATCCCTGAGCACCGCCCCCTCCCCAGCAAAGACCGCCTCCCACGGCAAAGACAGCTTTCCATGGCAAACCACAGCCGCCTGCCGCTGAGTCTGGCTCTTCAGCCAGTTCCAAGTCCTTCTGATTGTCTCATAATCCAACATCTCTTCATCCTGCCCATAGCAGAAGCATGAAATGCTTTGCTAAAATCCCCTTGGACAACACGTCCAGCATTCCCATGATCTACTGGTCTCATGTCCCAAAGGAAAGAAGTTAAGTCTGGCCTGCCCTGCCCTCGGTGATACCAGACTGACTCTTTGGCACTCACAGGCCCCACGATGACGTAGCTCATACAAAGAACTGAGCAGAAATCAGGGATGGGGATTTCAAAGTGATTAGAACACGGGCTACTCAGAGCCTGGGGCCAGCGCTATCTGTCTGGCTTGCAGGAAGAAAGAAGGAAGAAATGAAAGCCATCTGGCAGTCGAAGAATGAGTCACAATCCAACACTGAGCAGAAGGAGAGAGGGGAAGGAGTGTGTGTGTGTGTGTGTGTGTGTGTGTGTGTGTGTGTGAGAGAGAGAGAGAGAGAGAGAGACAGACAGACAGAGACAGAGAGAGACAGAGACAGAGAGAGACAGAGACAGAGAGAGACAGAGAGAGACAGAGACAGAGAGAGACAGGGGAGAGAGAGAAGGGGGAAGGGTTGGGGGGAGTTTGGGGGGACTTTTTTGTGGGGAGAGACATGCCAGGATGTCATAGTTAAACTAAAGCATCACCTAAGGCTTCAACCACACCGGAAAGATTCAGAACCTTTGGATGCTGCAGAAAGAAAATTATTATTTACAGCAAGACCAAATCTGTCTCTGTAGCCGGTCTGCTCTTTAGCCATGCTGCAGTCCATAATTTTCCAGACAGGGCATGTGTGCGATTTCCTTCCTGATTGTAGCTCTCTGGGCTTTGCCCTTCCACTCTGTAACATGTCAGGATGGTTATTTATTAGCCCCAAGCCTGCCTAAAGGAGATGCCTAAGCTTCCCTGGACACTTGCAGCTCAAGTATAGGACACCCCACCTCACGTGTTTGAAACTATGTCTGTCCTTGGTGCCCAAACACTTCTTGTCCTGTTCTACCAGTAAATTAAGTAGGTTAAAAGACACAGCCATTTTTTTCACTGTACCCTCAAATATGCTCCATCTTTAAAAACCTGGTACTTTATCATGTCCCTGATTTCTCAAGTCTGTATTGTTCTCTATCTCATCTACTTTTCATACTCAAACTCCTAGAAAGAACCATTTATACCTACTGCCTCTACTTCCTTACTCCCTACTCACTTCTCAATCACTAGACATCTGGCTTCAGATCTCCAAGGTTATTACTGAAACCTTGCTTCTAACCTGAATGCAGCATTCTATCCTAGGCCCTGTTCTGTTCTCTCTCAGCACAACTTCACTTGGTGATTTTATCAGCTCCCATGGATTTGCTGATGATGGTGGGGTGATGGATCTAGAGCCAGACATCCTGGAGAAGGAAGTCAAGTGGGCCTTAGGAAGTACTGCTAACGACGAGGCTAGGTGAGGTGATGGAATTCCAACTGAGCTATTTAAAATCTTAAAAGATGATGCTGTTAAAGTGCTACACTCAATAGGCCAATAAATTTGGAAAAATTCCACGGTGGCCACTGGAATGGAAAAGGTCAGTTTATGTCCTAATCCTCAAGAAGGCAATGCCAAGGGGTGTTCAGATGACCAAACAATTGCATTCATCTCACACACCAGAAAGGTTGTGCTTCAGATTCCAAAAGCTAGTCTTCAGCAGGATGTGATTTGAGAATTACCAGACCAGGCTGATTTTCAAAGAGGCAGAGGAACTCGAGACCAAATTGCCAGCATTCACTGGATTATGGAGAAAGCAAGGTAGTTCTGGAAAAACGTCTACTTCTGCTCCCTTGACTTCACTAAAGTCCTTCTGTGAGTCACAACAAAATGTGGCAAGTCCTCAAAGAGGTGGGAAGACCAGATCTTCTTACTTGTCTCCTCAGGAACCTGTATGTGGGCCAAGAAGCAACAATGAGAGCTGATCATAGAATAATTAGTTAGTTTAAGATTGGGAAAGGAGTATAACAAGGCTGTATATTGTCACCTTATTTATTTAACCTAAATGCAAAATACATCATGCCAAATGCCAAACTAGATGAATCCAAAGTTGGAATTAAGGTTGCTGGGAGAAATATCAGCAATCTCAGATTTGCAGATGATATCACTGATGGCAGAAAGAGAAGAATTTAGAAGCCTCTTGATAAGGGTGAAAGAAGAGAGTGTAAAAGCTGGCTTGAAGCTTAACATAAAAAACATTAAGATTTTAGCAACTGGTCCCAGCCCTTCCTGGAAAATAGAAGGAGAAGTGGAAGCAGTGTCAGATTTTATATTCTTAGGCTCAAAGATCACTGCAAGTAGCAACTGTATCCATGAAATTAAGACACTAGCTCCTTGGAAGGAAGGCTATGGCAAGTCTGGACAGGATACTAAAAAGCAGAGACATCACCTTGCCAACAAAGGTCTGCATAGTCAAATGGTTTTTCCAGAAGTAGTGTATGACTGTGAGAAGTATACCATGAGGAAAGCTGAGCACCACAGAATCTACACTTTTGAATTGGGGTGCTGGAGAAGACTTTTTGAGAGCCCCTTGGATAGCAAGGAGATCAAGTCAATCAATATTTAAAGTTTCTGTCGCCAGAAAAGTCAAGTTAAATTGGACACATAGCCCCATGGAATCATTGTTTTGTTCCCAATCAGTGGTATGTTAAAGTCAGCCCATGAGGGCCAACTGTTAAATTGTGAGGGTGAGTATTTAATACCTCTGAAACTGTCAAATGTCACAAATTTGGACTTGATTTATTATTTTGCGGATTGTCTAGACTTCTGAAAGTGGTGGAGAAAATGTTCAACACACAGATTCAACTTAAAAGTGGGTCTTGTGTACATTCCCCCAACACCCCAGAGAGTCAGTTGTTAAACACTTCTCAGGATTCCTCTGCTTCCTCAGGACATTGGCACCCAGCATCCCATTTGCCCACCTCATCAAGTCCTCTGCTGACTCTTAGAGGAAGCTGTGAAAGCGTCCTGGGGCTCTCTGGTCCACAGCTGTCCTAGTCAATGACAGACCAGAGCCAATCTTATCCATCATAGCTGGCTATGGGTCTAGAATCTCTTACAACAAATACCACCTGGCCCTCTAAAAGGCCCCATGGAAGTTTGGGAACAAGGAATTGAAGATGAGGGTCTTGGTAGCAGTGACTGAAGAAACCCTAAATTAATTTGCCACAAAGGAAGGAGCATTAATGGAATGATCAACAGGCTTATGACTGAGAGCATAACTGAGAGCAAACATTCTTAGACAAGTCTTGAAGAAAGCACCAGAGAGAGAATGTAGTTGCCCAGATTAACCTCAGGAAACGAGACTTTTCAGGCACTGCTACTTCCTCTTTGCCCCTCCCCCATTTCCATCTGAGCCCCCCTCCAGGTATGACTAGGAACATACCTGACACAAGCTGGGAGTGGGAGCAGCCTTAGGATTCCTTTTATGAACCCCCTGCCCCAACCTTAGAATTGACCTTTGGAGTGAACCCAACCTGTTCCTCTCCTGATTCCCCACTCCCACCTCACCTGGCAAACCTGGCTGGGTCTTCAAGTATCACCAGCATCACCTTCCAATGTAGAGAGTAGAAGAAAGGGGCTCTAGACAGGGCATGAAATGTTCAGACTTGTGCTTTAGGGAGGTCATCTGGACAGCTGTGGGGAAGATGCCTTGAGGCAGTCAGACCCAGTAGCAGGCTCTGGCAATCGGCCATGTGTAAGAAGATTATGTTAGAGCTGTTGTGAAGATGACCACTGACTGGATGGGAGAAATTGAAGACTGAGGCTGATAGTTAAATTATGAGCATGGAAGACAAGATGGTGGTATCCTCAATGCCCTCAGCAGCAATAAGAAAGCCAGAAAGAGGGGAGGGTTTGGGGAGAAAGCTAGCTAGCTCAGTTTGAGACGTGTTGCATTTAAGAGATTGATGAGATGCCCATCCCAAGATAGGAAGCTGGAAATGAGAGAGTAGGGGTGGGGACACAGGCTAGGACTGGGTAATTTGATCAGAGAATCCTCTGCAATGACTGACAATTGAAAACATGGGAGCTGTTGAGATCGACAAGTAATATAGTCTAGAGGAAGTAAAAAGGGGGTAAGAATAGAGTCTGGGAGGGCACTCATGGTTAGTGGGCATGAGCTGGGGAGAGACTGAGCAAAGGTTTAAGATCGGGAAAGGAGTCTGGAAGGAGTTTAGGAAGACCAGCCAGCTTCAAGCAGAATCCGGAGAGAACTGTGTCTCAAGCCTAGAGAGAAGATGGTGATTGGCAGCATCAAAAGCTCACTCCATTTGGCTCTCAAGGGATCCCTGGTAACTTTGGAGAGCCAATTTTAGTTGAAGGGTGAAACCTACTGTCAAGAATTAAGAAGAGTGAGAAGAGAGGAAGTAAAAGAACGAAGAGTAGAGCCTTCTCAAAGAGTTTAGCCTCAAATGGCAGGAGAATGGGACTGCAGCCAGCAAGGGCAGATGGATCAGATGGGGGACTTTGTGGATGAAAGAGGCATGGATGTTTTTGTAAGCAGCAGGGAAAAGCCAGAGGAGAAACTGAAGGTTGTGAGACTGGGAAACCTGCTGGAGAAGATGGAATGGAATGGGATCCCTCCCCAGAATAGATTTAGAGTTTGGCATCCTTGGGTGCTAAACCTACAATTCTATGATCCAAAAAGAAAAAAAAAGGATTGTCAGAAAAAAAAATCAAGGATTCTGGGGGCCACTGTTCCTCTGTAAATGTGTGTGTGATGACACACATGTGCATGCATGATCTCATGCCAATGAGTCCCTAGGTCCACATGTGTACTGGGGTTCTGTGGCCAGCCTAGCAGGCTTCTCCCCTGGAATGTAACGTACAGCCATTGCCTGGGTACCCACTGTACCCAGACTGCTGATGGGGCAGAGGGCAGATTTCTATACATCCATCTCTACCCACCCAGCTGTGCCTGTGGCCATCCTGTTTGCTGGGAACTGGGAGTTAGCAGTTAGTTCCTGCTGGCATTGCTGCAGATGGCTCTAATCAGGGAGCAGAGCTGGAAGAGATCCAGCTCCAAGACAGGTCGGGGAGAGTGTGGCTTGGGAGCCCAGATATCTCTGGGGCATCTGCTGGGTTTCAAGGCTACCATCTTTGCCTGTCCTGACAATCTAGGTATGAACAAAGGGAGATTTTCCCTTCCCTTTCCCTTCCCTGTCCTCCTTCCTCTGCTTTCCTCTCTCCCTCCCTCTCCATCTCCCTCCTCAGTCTTCCCTTCTCTCCCTTCCCTTCTTTTTGCCTTTCAAATATCTCCCCCTCATCTGGATGGCACCCTTAGCCTTAGTCTCTCCACCCCCCTACCCATCAGGTGTCCTAGTATTTTTAACATGAGTACTGAGGGAGGTGGCCTGCTGTGAGATTGTAAGAGGGAACTGATTGGACCATGGCCCAGTTGACTTTTCCTGTCTCTAAATGAAAACATTTCGAGAGAAAGGGGAGGCTGAGAACTGGGCAGGGGCAGCTGAGCAAGCCAGTGGCCTCAGCTCTGCTCCCAAGTTTGGCCAGGGGCCCCTTTCCCCTCTTTTTCCTGTGGTTTGAACCAGCATTTACCAAACTCCCTGGTCACCCAGGCATCTACCTGGATTTGGCTGGGTGGGGCTCCTTCCCAAATACACAGATTGCCACACTCTATCAAGGCAAATAAAGCTCTCTTCACTGCTGGGACCAGCAGAGGCTGCCTGACCCCAAGCGCAGAGGGCAAGGGGACCTCCTGCGTAGTCCAGCTCAGGCTTGGGCAAAGCAGCAAGATGGGGGCTTAGAAGACTTTTTCCTGGTCACTGGACACAGTATCCCCATCTGACTTACAGTTAGAAAAGTCCTGAGGCTAAATGTCTGATTATGAAACTGTACCAAATGAGCACCATTCTGTATTTGCTCTCCCAACAATTCATGATAAACTCTTTGGGTCTGAGCTCCTTGGCTTTCCTCTGTTTCAAACAGCCCTTCTGCTAAGACCTCCATGGTCCTGCACTCCACTGTCCCTCTCAGCCCCTGCAGTCCATGCTCCGAGTTAGGAGGTCCCTTCCAGTATAGATGTCTTGTTCTCCAATATTCTTTTGATCTCCCATGCACATGAGCGGGAGGGAGGGAGGGAGGGAGGGAGGAAGAGCCCATTTGTTGATATCCCTACTTTCTTCAATACTCTGTCAGATTCTTGCCTTGACGATGGTGTCTATGGGTATGGGAGCAAGCTGGCAGCCCAGCTTTGGGCTGGTCTCCACACATTGGCTGTTAACAGTCCCCAACTGCTTGAACCACATGGTCTTTGACTTCCTCTAGACTCCTATAGTGCTGTGGTCTGTGTTCCCAAGTATCTCATTTTGTATACTTTGGACTATAACTATGATTGTGAAATCATTTTAAAATTATTTTAAAATACACTTTCCCTAATTCATCAGCTAGATTGTAAAATCTGAAAGCAAAGATCATGTCAGCATGGCATGTCTTATACCCAAAGGGCTCTGCCCACAGGAGATGCTCAATGGTAGGAACCTAAGATGTTTATTTGTAGTAGTCAACAAGCTTGATGGCATTCAACAGGCTGGTCTTTATTTCTTTATTTCTTGCTTTCTTCCTATTTCCATGTGACAGGAATGGAGGCTCCCAGGGGCCTGTGATTTGCTTAAAGCTGAATTAAGAATCAAGAGGAAGTCTAAAGAAATATATCTAAGATGCCTCTCTTCCCCTCCCCTTCCTTCCACTTCCTTTCCTTCCCCTCTTCATTTCTCCTCCTCTCCCCCCTCCTTCCCTTCTCCCTTCCCTTTCCCCTTTTCCTTTCCCTTACTTTCCATTCCTCCCTTCCCCTCTCCTCCTGTCCCCTCTCCTCCCATCTCTTCCTCTCCACTCTCCTTCCCTTCCTTTCCCTTCTCCCTTCCCTTTCCCCTTGTCCCTTCCCTTCTTTTCATTCTCTCCCCCTCCCTTTCCCTCTCCCCCCCTCTAAGTTCTGATAGTCCACAACTCTGACTCTGTGACCCTAAATGACAAGAAGAGCTGGCCACTGTTAGGTGACAGCCCCATGGCTTTATCGGCTGGGAGCAGGGAGATATTTTCAGAGTTCTCAAGAATAGCCCAGGACTGCAGCTCCAGCTGTGTCCGGAGGGTGGGTGGGGACTCCCTCCAAAATAAAAGCTCTTTTCATTGGTGTCTAGTACAGACCTGCCCAGCCTGTGACTGGCCTTGGTACCTCTCTGTGCGCCCTCTGGACCCCCAGTGTTTTCTCCTCTTTTCTCCTCTGACTCGTCTCTCCCTTCCCTTCCCCCTTTATCTCCTCTTCCCTCTCCTCACCTCTCGATGTTTTCACCACCCCTCTCCTTTTCCCCCCTCCCCTCATTTCTCCTGCCCTCCGTTCCCATTCCCTTCTTT
Source organism: Pseudocheirus occidentalis (assembly GCA_028646575.1). Classification (NCBI taxonomy): domain Eukaryota; kingdom Metazoa; phylum Chordata; class Mammalia; order Diprotodontia; family Pseudocheiridae; genus Pseudocheirus; species Pseudocheirus occidentalis. The sequence goes on from CM053600.1 coordinate 205,570,661, forward strand.
TTTCTTATTCCCCTTCCCCTCCTCAGCCCTCCCCCATTGATTCTAAGTCACTTTGAGCAGGTTCCTACACATACAGGGCCCTTGATCACATCAATATGTCAGACACAGATTACCACATGTGCCTCCTACCTCTGGACAGCTAACAATACCTTGAGCTCCAGGGAAAGGGGCCTTGTGGAGACATGGAGCTGGCCTACAGTTGACTCATTCTTTTGGACCTTGGACAGTATCCCTCCTCCTGGGGGAATGGTCCTTTCAGCAACCTGCCTCAGACATCCCTAGGCCCAACTCTTGGTTCCCCCCAACTCAAAACTTAACAGGCCAACCTACAGAGACTTGTGGGAAGGGTGTTTACAAAGGGCAGCCAGCTTTTCCAAGAAAAGGGACAATGAAACTACCAGCATGGGGGTGAGAACAAGAGACAGGGACACAGAGACAGGGACAGAGGGAAACACACTCACAGACACCCAGACAGGCCAAGAAGTGTTTCTGGAGACTGAGAGGGGGAAGTGCTGCTTGAGAAGAAGAGAGGGAACGTTGCCGTGAAGCAGTGAGGGATCAACCATCGAAGAGATTGCTGCTCGGGCTGGGCTGGGAAATTCAGGACCCTTAAGACAGGCTTGGAGCACCCACAGGCACCAAGGCCTTCCTCTCGACACTTTCTTCCCCTGCCTTCCATTCAGATGTCTACTTTCGGCTGTGGGAGGGAGGGATCAGGGCAGCCCTTGTGAAGGTTGTGGCATCTGAGCTGCACATTGGGTGAAACCAGAGGGCATCGAAAAGGCAGAGCTGAGGAGGCGTTCGCTCCAGGATTAGGCAGAGCCTTAGTAGAAGCAGAGGCAGACACAAGGGCATTGTAGAGGCCAGTTTGGAGGTCCATAGACACCATGGAAAGGGCAGAAATGGTGGCAAGCTTGGGAGAAAGGGACAGCATCCCCCTAGAGTATATGACAGAAGGAGAGGCAATCTGGGTGTAATTGGACACACACCTCAGATCTGGGAAGGGAAGATTTTGGAAAGGCTCAGGGATAATGTGCAGTGGACCTGGAACAGTAAGTGAAGCCCACCTTTGCACAGAGGAGTTTAAATGACAAGCCGACTAGTTTGCATCTATTCTGAAGGACCTCTGAGAAGGGGAAGGGCCCAGTCAGAGCTGTGCCTGAGGAATACTAACCATTATGTGGAGAAGGAAGGGTGAAGAGCAAGACTGGGCACTCTTTCAGTAACTCAGGAGAGAGGGAGAGGTGCACTATGGAGGTGTCTGTGTGAATGAAGAGGAAGACACAGGCCCCAGAGGTGCTATGGGGGTGCAAAGACAAGGCTTGGCTAATGGCTGCATATATAGGTGAAGATCCAAAAAACAGCCAGAGGGGCAAAGGTGATGACTGGTCAGGCAGTCGGTCAATACACACTTGTAAGTGCCTTCTATGTACATGCCCCAAGTTCTGAAAGGGAGAAAGGCACAAAGACAGCCACTGCCCTCATGGAGCTCCTACCCTAATGAAGGAGACAGCCTGTGCACACAAAGCTAAGAATGTGTTCCTGTGGGTGAAAGATATTAAGAGTGCAAAAGAAGGTGCTTATTTTTCAAGATGTCTTGGTCGGTTAAGTATTAAGGACCAGAGAGGTGGACCAGAGCGGGGATCCCCAAGAGCAAAGAAGACACTGAATTAGTCACTTGTGATTTTGCTTCTCTTTCCTCTGTGAAGGAGAATCATCTGTAACCTGGAAAGAAGAGACCAGAAATGCTTAATGGGTAGCTGCCCCCCAAGATGATAAAGACAGACAGCCCTGGGCTGCCCTGGATGCCCTGCAGTCAGCTGATGCACTAATGAACTACAACCTTCTTGTGGGGGGGAGTCATTGCCCTTCTCCTGTCAGGGATCTCTGAAAAACCTGGGCAGGCAGGAGAGAGGCTGAAGGCCTAGAAAAGAGTGATTATCCTGCTATTTAAAAAGTAAATGAGACTAGAGTCTACAAGGTAAGCATAGGCCAGTGAGCTTGACTTGGGTTTCCAGGAGAATTCTAGAATAGGTCCTTGAAGAGGATCTTTGTATTCATTGGATAATAGTAGAGCCATGATTCTCAGGAACTCAAATGCCTTCCCCCAGAACCAAACACGCTGGGACAACCTTACCTCTTGGGACAGGGCTACAAAACTGGGCTATCATGGGAGGGCCATCAGTACAGTCAGCCTTGATTTTGGCAAAGCATTTGATGAGATCTCTCATGCTGGCCCTATGAAGAGATGTAAGCTATATGCAAAGATAAGATGGTTCTGAAACTGGTTGTTTGGCCAGACTCAAAGAATAACCATTCAACGGCACCTTAAAAGGAAGTCTCCAGCAGAGCACCCTTGGGATCTAGACTGAGTTCTGCTTTAACATTCTGTATCAGTTAAGCTCATAGCTGGATGACTCAACAAATTAGTAGATAATGCAAGGCAAGGAATGATAGTGAATGTTCTGGATGACCAGACTAAGATCCAAAGGATTTGGACAGGCTTGAATCTTAGACTAAATCTAATATAATGAAATGAAACAGAGATAATTATGCAGTCTCAGATTCATGTTTAATAAATAGACTTCCTAAGTACAAGATGGAGAGGCACAATTAGGCCATGGTGAATCTGGAAACCATCTGGTGGCTTCAGGGACCTCAAGCTCAGTGTGAGCCAGCAGGGTGACAGGGCAGCCAAGGAAGGTAAGTTAGTCCTGAGGCTCCTCAAGAGAGACTCAGCTTCCATCAAGGGTTAGGAAAGCAGCAGCCCCTCCTCACCAGGAGGCTGCCCTTAGCTCTGGGCACCACATTTTAGGAAGCACATTGTTAAGTTGGACAGTGTCACTGGAAAAGGGGCAGAACCAATATGGCAGCATAGAAGCAGGAAAACTCTGTGAGCTCCCCCCATAACCACTTCAAATACCTATAAAATGTGACTCTAAACACATTTTAGAGCTATAGAACCCACAAAGTGACAGAGAAATAAATCTCCTGCTGAAGGCAACCCAGCAGGTGGACAGGAAGGGTCCATAGCAGTGCACTGGGTGCCAAACCCATCCCCCGGTGAGCCCACAATTTTAGCCCCAGGGTGACCTGGACCAGCAGAAGTTCGAGCGGACTTCAGGAGAGTGGATCATCAACAGCAGTGGTGGTTTCCAGAATTATCAACCCATAAATGCCAAAGAAAAAGTGAGAGGTCATTGTAGAACTCTGTTGGAAAGGGGGGGGAGGGACAGAGGAGCGGGTCCGGCCCTTGCCACCAGAGCTAAAAGTGGTGGAGGTGCAGTGGCCCTGCAAAACTGAGCATGTTGTTTCAAGGGAAAATATTCAATGAGGTAGAGAAATTTCAAGCATTCTTGATGAAACAAACAGAATTGAATAGAAAATTTGACATTCAAATACAAGAAGCAAGAGAAGCATGAGAAGGTAAACAGGGAAAAGAAATCATAAAGTTATCAAAGTTATATATACACTCACACATATATGTACATATATATGCATATATATGTATGCATACATATATGTCTATGTATGTACATATGAATACATATGTGAATTTGTATATGTGTGCACATGTCTACATAGAGGGCACAGGATCAATTGAATAGGAAGGGATGATATTTAAAAAATAAAGTTTAGAGGTGAAAGAGGAATATAATGAAAGGAGATGGGGAGAGACAGAATAGGGTAAATTATCTCTTATGAAAAAGACAAAAGAAAACTTACAATGGAGGGGAGGAACAGGAACGTGAAAGGGAAAGGGTCAACCTCACTCTCATTAAACTTGGCTTAAGGAGGGAACAACATACACACTGAATTGGGCGTCTTACCCTACATGAAAGTAGGGGGAGGGCATAAGAGGGGATGACAGAAGGGAGGGCAGGTTGGGGAAGAGAAGAGTTAGAAGCAAACACTTTTAAAAAGGGACAGAGTCAAAACAGAAAACAGAATAAGTGGGGGGAGGGTGAGATAGGATGGAGGGAAATGTAGTCGGTCTTTCACAGTATATCCACTATAGAAATGTTTTATGTAACTGCACATGCACGACCTACGTTGAACTGCTTATCTTCCCAGTAAGTGTGAGTGACAAGGGAAGAAAGGAAAGAATCTAGAATTCAAAGTTTCAAAATCAAATTTTTAAACAAAGCATCATCATCATTATTAGTATTATTACATGCAACTGAGAAATAAGCTATACAGGCACTGGGGTAGGGAGATCCATCCTGCCCTGCCCGAAAGTCAGAGGGGGAATGGGGGAGGACATAGGAGAGCACATTGGGGGAGGGGGTATTCAGGGGGATCTCTGTTTTGGGATGGGGAGTAGGGGAAAGACAGGGAGAAAATTTGTAACTCGAAATCTTGTGGAAATGAATGTTATAAACTAAAAATAAACATAAAATTTAATTAAAAATAAAAAGACAGTGTCTAGGATGGCTCAGGGCCTTGAGACTGTGCTCCAAGAGGATCAGTTAGAGGAACAGGGAATGGCTAGTCAATGTAAGAGAAGGAAGAATAATGGGATCAGACGTTTGGGGTTAGGAGGGACCTGAACAGTCATCTCACATCTTCCTCTTCCTCCTCTTCCTCCTTCTCCTCTCTGTCTCTGTCTCTGTCTCTGGGTGTCTCTGTCTGTCTGTCTGTCTGTCTCTCTCTCTCTCCTCTCTGTTCTCAGTAATCATTGGACATCCTCATATTCTCAGTGGTCCATCCTTACACCGGCTTAGCCCAAGGCCAGACCATCAGCTCTATTAAAACACTCTCCTTTTCCTTATCACCGTGGAGAATGATGCTTATCTGGAGACTGGGAAAATCCATAGTCAGGATGATCCACCTCAGAGGAAGTCAGACTTAGGGGACATCCCCCCACCCCCTTAAAGTCTTGAAGAACAGACTAGTCTCACTTTCAGAAGACTGGCTTCCCTCTCATGACTGAGCAGGACTGAGCTGCCAGACAAGCTCAGTGAGGGCGGTGAGTCCAGTGAATGAGCCCATCATGAACATCTCATCTTCATGCCTTTCCTGTGAGTCAAGTCTCCAACACAGCACATTCCATTTCCCTAGCGACTTATTACATCTCAAGTATGGCTTACAGGGAAGAAAATGAAGTCATCCTCTTTTGGATAGAACAGAAGCCTCAGGCCTGTTAATTCATGGAAATCTATTAAAATAAAACAGCTTATGGCTCTTGCCAAGGGCCTGCTAAAAAACTACCAAAAAAGAACAACGTTATGAGGCAGATCCCAAAGCCCAATTCTTGGGACTTGACTTTAATTCAAGGACATCTTAAGCTGAAGAGTATCTGTTTTTCAATGAGGGAAGAGAAGCCAACATTTCATGAGACAAGGTACACACACACACACACACACACACACACACACACACACACACGTTCTCAATGGCCAACCACTTGAGCAGATGAAAGAGCCAATGTTTACACTGAGGAGATGACTGGGGCTTGGTGGTGGTGGTGACCATCCTGGAGAGATCCTAACTTGGTGGGGCCCTCACACTGCCCTGGTAATGATGGGTAGTGCTGTTCTGTCACTTCTCCATCTCTTTATCCCAGGGTGGAGTTTGTGCTGGGCAGTTTTATCAACCTGGGGAAGGATGAGGAGCCTGGGCTGGTGTGACCTGGAATCATTTTAATGGACTGATGGAGGTGGTAAGATTGGCAGCAGCAATCAGCCAGTCAACAAGCATTTACTCTTCACTTGCTGTGTGCCAGCCAGAGGCACCAAACACAAAGGCAACAGAGAAATAGACTCCCAAATCAGAGCTCATCCCCAGGTCTAGCTGCCCCCTGGGAAAAGCAATGCTTGCCTTCCATACCCTGAACTTTCTTGCCCAGGGGTTCAAAGAACTTTGAAGAAGAGATGGGAAGTGCCTTGTTTTGAGAGTCTGGGTTTTGACAGGCTATCGAGGCCAATTAGTTGAGTAATCCATCTATTTGTTTGCAGAAAATGAAACTGAATCCCAAAGAATGGAAGCAAATTGTTCACTGTTGTATAGTTAGTAAATGGTCAAGCTAGGGTTTTGATTCAATAGTTCAATCAGCAAGCATTTATTATGTGCCTATTATAACATTTGAAGTCAGTGGGGATAAAGAATCAACAATAATTTATTAATCACCTACCATCTGCTTGGCATTGTGGGAGGTGCTGGAGGTACAGAGAAGGCAAAAAATCCATCCCTTGTTCCCTAGGAGCTACAAGTCATTTGCCAGTTGGTAAATGATCAAAGGACATGAACATGGATCTCACATTCTAGGGAAGAGGAACCTAGAAATGTCTGAGCAATGTTCATACAGAAGGCACTATCACTGAGGAGGTTCAGGAAAGGCTCCTCCCACAAGGAACAATTTTAAATGAGCCTTGAAGGAAGCCAGGAAAGCCCAGAGCCCAAGGTGGGGAGGGAGAGAGTCCCAGGCATGGAGGGGAGCTAGTGAAAATGTGCCAGATGAAGTGTCTTGTGTGAGGAACATTGAGCAGGCTTGTGTCACTGGATCCCAGAGTACCTGGAGGGAAGTAAAGCGTAAGGAAGTGGTGGGGAGGTAGGTTATGAAGAGCTTTAAAAACCCAAGAAAATTTTATATTTGATCCTAGAGGTAATAGGGAGCCACTGAAGTGAGGATTGGGAGGAAGAGAGCAACACAATGAAATTCAGGAAGATCACTTTGACAGCTGAGTGGAGGAAGATGGACAGGAGTGGGTAGAGACTTGAGGCAGGCACACACCTCCTATTGCCTAACCCAGTTATGAAGTGAGGAGATTCCTCTGGCTCTAAATTCACTGTTTTTCCCAATACACTTCATGGAATCTTCATGACTGGTGCTGCAAAAGGCTGAGTGTTCAATGGGGCTAATGAAGAGCTTCAAGTCTCATGAACAGGCCAGACCCAGTGGCCTTGAGTTCTCTTCCAGCTGGAAGATTCCATGAGTCTATTCCTATTTTTCATCAACAGGTCTCTAATGTTAATGGAATTTAAGATCTTCCCCTACCCATGAATAGGCCTCCCCTGGAGCGTATCAAGGGAAACTCTTAGGAGGAGGCTTGCTGCAGGAAGGCTTTCTCACCTTTTGCTAATTTCTAATTAGGCACTGAGTCAGGAGGCTTGTGGTGCCTTCTGGCTCTGAGAAGTGAATAAATACTCTGGGTTGGTGTTTTGCTTCGGGAGCTGCTTATGAGAAGGTTCTTCTGATCCCCTGGTCAAGATTCTGAGTGGCCCTATGTTCAGAGCTCCCCAGCTGCTCAGCTGTAAAGCCTTTCTCGATCCGGGGATATAGGTAAAATGTATAGTTGATTCAGGCAGGCAGAGTCCTGTCTATAGGTCTTTATTTATTTTTATTAAATAGTGAAAATGATTAATGTATTTATTTTTAGTTTTCAACAGTTTCCACAAAATTTTGACTTACAGTTTTTTCCTCCCCATCTTTCTCCTAACCCTCACCCCAAAATAGCAAGCCTACTGAATACCCCTTCCCCCAGTCTGTTCTCTCTTATATCCTCCTCCATTACCCCCCCCCAACTTTCTAGTAGAGCAAGATGGCTATCTATACCCCAGTGCCTGTATATCTTATTTCCAAGTTGCATGTAAAAACAATGTTTTTTAAACATTGTCTTAAAATTTTTGAGTCCTGAGTTTTTTTTCCTTTTTCCTTCCTCACCCACCCCCACTGGAAAGGGAAGCAATTCAATATAGGTTGTACATGTGGAGTTACCCAAATCATTTCCATAATTGTTATATTGTAAAAGACCAACTATTCTTCCCTCCATCCTGTCCCACCCCCACTTATTCAATTTTCTCCTTTGACCCTGTCCCTTTTCAAAAATGCTTGCTTGTAACTACCCTCTCCCCCAATCTACCCTCCCTTCTATTCTCCCCACTCTTATAGCCTATCCCCTATGATCCCGTAGAGTAAGATACCCTCCTGAGTGTGTATGTTATGCCCTCCTAAAGCCAAATTCAATGACAATGAGGTTGTCTCATTCCCTTTCACCTTTCTACTCTTCCCCTCCATTGTAACAGTTTTCTCTTGCCTCTTTTACATAAAATAATTTACTCTAATCTATCTCTCCCTTTCTCCTTCTCCCAATAAATTCCTATCTCACTTCTTAAATTTTATTTTTTAGATATCATCCCTTCATATTCAACTCATCCTGTGCTCTCTGTATATACATTAACATACATATGCCCACACTCACATATATATTTATATATACATATACCCTCCTATACATATATATATTCCTTTCAAATATCATACTGAGAAAAGTCTTATGAGTTATAATTATCATTTTTCATGGAGGAATGTAAATAGTTGAACTTTAATAAGTTGCTTATGATTTCTTTTTCCTGTTTACCTTCTCGTGCTTCTCTTGCTTCTTGTATTTGAAAGTAAAATTTTTTGTTCATCTCTGGTTTTTTTTGTCAAGAATGCTTGAAAATCCTCTATTTCATTGAATGACCATATTTTCCCTAGTAGCACTATGCTCAGTTTTTCTGGGTAGATGATCCTTGGTTTTAATCCTAGCTCCTGTGACCTCTGAAATATCATATTCTAAGCCCTTCAATCCCTTAATATAGAAGCTGCTAGGTCTTGTGTTACTCTGATTGTGTTTCCACAATACTCAAATTGTTTCTTCCTGAATGCTTGCAGAATTTTCTCCTTAACCTAGGAACTCTAGAATTTAGCTATAATATTCCTAGGAGTTTTCTTTTGGGGATCTTTTCCAAGAGGTGATCGCTAAATTCTTTCAATTTCTATTTTGCTCTCTGGTTCTAGAATATCAGGGCAATTTTGCTTGAGAATTTGTTGAAAGATGGTGTCTAGGTTCTTTTTTTAATCATGGCTTTCAGGTAGTCCAATAATTTTTAAATGATCTCTCCTGGTTCTATTTTCCAGGTCAGTGGTTTTTCCAATGAGATATTTCACATTGCCTTGTATTTTTCATTTGTTTGGATTTGTTTTATACTATCTTGATTTCTCGTAAAGCCATTAGCTTCCATTTACTTCAATCTAATTTTGAAGGAGTTATTCTCTTCAGTGAATTTTTGAAATTTCTTTTCTATCTGGCAAATTCAACTTTTTAAGGCATTTTTCTCCTCAATGGCTTTTTGGGCATCTTTTGCCATTTGAGTTAGTCCATTTTTAAGGTTATTTTCTTCAGTGTATTTTTGGGTCTCCTTTATCAAGCTGTTGACTCAGCTTTCATGATTTTCTTGTATCATTGTCATTTCTCTTCCCAATTTTTCCTTCACTTTTCTTGATTTTCAAAATTCTTCTTGAGCTCCTCCATGACCTGTACACAATTCATATTTTTCTTAGAGGCTTTTGATGCATGAGTTCTGACTATGTTGTCTTCCTCCCATTCCATGCCTTGATCCTTTTTGTCCCCAAAAAAGGATTCTATGGTCTGTTTGTGCTTCCTGTGCTTGCTCATATTGCCAGCCAAATACTTGATTTTTGAGCTCTTTGCCATGGTAGAACTCTGCTTCCAGAATGGAGAGAGCTTTGTCCCAAATCACCAGGGTTTTCATAGCTGCTGGAGCTATTAGGAGGGCTCCCTCTCCACAGCCCCCAGAAGCTCTGCCTCACTGGTCACACACCCCAGGACTGCTACCCAAGACCATGATCTAGATCCAAGTAGGTGAAAGCAAGATTGATTAGCTTCTGAATGGTTGCTTGGTCCCCCTACAATCTGCAGGCAAGGAGCTCCTGTGGCAGCCATGCAGCACAGCTGCCACACCTCCGCCACTTCTGTCATTGGGAACAGGAGCCTGACTGTACTTTTCCATTCATGCCCATTCCTTTTACTTTGACATTTATGGGTTGAGAAGTCTGGAAGCTGCCACAGCTGCTGGTTATTCACTCTCCTAAAATCTGCTCTGACTAGGGCCACCCTGAGTCTGGAACCGTGCAGATCCTGGAGGTCTGCACTCAGCTCCCAGTGTGCTTTCGTAGACCTTTTCTGTTGGCCTGCCAGGCTGTCTTCAGCAGGAGATTTGTTTCTTTCTGTCACTTTGTGGGTTCTGTAGCTTTAGAATTTTTTTAGAGTCATTGTTGGGAGCCAGAGCCAACGCCAAGTTTGTACTTCTATTCTGCCATCTTGGTTCCACTCTGTTGGTCTTTATTTCTCTGCTTGTATTTTCTCTGTTTATATTTTCTCTGAAGTTCAGGGTTCTGACTTTGCCCATGAACCAGTGAATGTAATTTAAAAAGACCATTGACCCCTTGAACAACTCTCTTTTCTAGTAAGGCAGACCTAAGAGCCTGTACCAACAGCCATCCTGGGGGGTACCAGTGTGGTTGCTGCTACAAGATCTCAACAGGTAATTCAAATGAATTAGAAACAAGTTAATGTAGAAGATACATTGTTGGTTTCCTCATGGCTGGATGGAATCTCCTGGTGGGCAAGGGCTATTTCCTTTTCATTTTTGTATACCTGGACAGTACCCAGCACGGAGCCTGGCAGGGGATGGGCAGGGTTGCCTTCTTTGAATGGATTGAAAATGAAGACCTCAAAGGAGTGACTTCCTAAATTCTGTTTGGGGATACTCCAGGAATCATACAGCTACCTCAATGAGCTTCCCGAGCTCTCCAAAATAAAACTTTTAACATATGTATCCAGAATTTTAGGGAGCAGAGAATGCCAGAGGTAGAAGGAAGGTTTTGGGGGAGTTCAGAGCCCCAGCCTCCAGGCTGCCATACCAACTGAGTTTCAATTTGATTCTCCTCAGTGGCCTTCAACCCCTCCTGATACTGCTTGGACTCAAGACCCTTCACTCTCCTGGTTGCTCTTCTCTGGATGATTTCATGAAGATGAAATGACCCCCAGAACTGAACACCAGCTTTCTGACAAGGCTGGATCAGGAAAAGAATGATACCATCATAGCCTTAGTTCTGGGGGCTGGGCTTTGGTTACTGAAGCTAGACTTTGAATCAGAGAAGGGAACCTTGACTCCTGAAACTCACCTCTCTGCTTACCTGCTCTGTGATCCTGAGTAAGTTACTCTAGTCTTTGATTTTCTGTTTGCTCATCTGTAGAATGGGCACAGTCACAAACTCCCTGGAGCCTTCCAACCTCTTGTCCCTGGAATCCTACCCCCATAGGACTGATTGTGGGATGTTGGTATAAAAGTAGAGTCCTAGTCTCAGAGAAGGTATTTGTTGAGGGCCCAGTGTTTTCCCAGCACATTTAGGGCCAGAGTATCAGCCTCATTTGTCCTCTTCTCCCCAGGACCATGGACAGAGTCTTCAAGGGTGGTGTTCAAACAATGTTTTAAACTGACACACACCCCACACCCACACCACAGCCCCATGAATCCTGCTCGCTTTGTCCAATATTGGCCCAGTTTCTAGGCTGCTGCATCAAGTTCCTAAGATGTCACTTGTAGACTGGCTTTCTTCTTCCAGATCAACCTGTCTTGAGAAAAAGTATCTCCCCCAGAGCTCTGTCTGCATCCCCAGAGCTCAGCTTCTTGGGGAAGAATCTGAACCAATTCCTCTCAGGTTTGAACTTGAATTGAGACTCTGATGTCTTCGATAAAAGCAACAGGAGTAGTTCCCACCTCTTCTGGGCTACTAATAGGTGACTGGAACTTCTCTCAAGCATTTAGCTAAGTAGCTAAGTACATTCTGCTTGTAACCCAGTACTCACAGTTATAATGAAGGTGGGCTATGAGGCTTGACCCTAGAACATTAAAATTGACAAGGTCCCAAACAGTAAAATAATGTGAAAGATTTGACAATTTTCCAATGTATTACATGTACATTTCGATAGCTTTCTCACTCCTTCAACCAGTGTTGTGCTGGTAAATGTTTAATAACCAGCCTGGAGTGGTGATAGATGTATCTGTGACACACTTTTAAGTTTAATCTGTATTTTAAGCATTTTCTTCAACATTTCCTTAAGTTTAGATCAACAATAAGACAATCAAGTCCTACTTTGTAGTGTTTGCCCATTGAAGAGGTATAAATGCTCACATTGAACGTTTAATAATGGGTTCTTTTAAGTTGATTCATGTGGATTCTAGCACATGTCGGCCTTCAGCAGCATGGAAACTAGCTAACAAGAATAATTAAGTAAACCAGGAAGCTGCCAGTCATCACGATTCTCCACGATCACCACTTTCGTGGTGGCACACCAGTCAAGAAGCAGCATGACCCTACCCTGAAAGTTCTGTCCTTCCCCCATAATGGGATGCTCAGCTCTCTCCTCCCATCAAGCAAGCCCATGCTGGGATTGATTTGTGGGCATGTTATTGCTGCCAACATTGTTGATTCTGCCTGGTATTCCTCGTGGTATGCAGATGACCCTGGTAGTCCACAGGTTGTGCCAGCAGAGAGGGGGTGTGTTCTGACAAGTCCAATTGGACACAATTGAAACAACTGACCAACAACAGGTATAAATGCAAGCCAGGATGAGCTGACTCCAGCACACCACTCTGTGAGTGTGTATTATAATTTCTGGTGTTACTAATTTCTCTATAAGTGAAATATTTCTCTATTTCTATCTCTTTTTTTAAAAAAGCTGGGGAGGCATCAAGTACAGGTCTGTGGATGGACTTCTTGGATGTTGCCTAAAGACAAGATTCCTTGAGTTATGAGAAGGGACTTTTCCAAGGTCACACAAGTAGTAAGTATCACAAGGATTCAGACACAAGTCTCCTGACTAGAAAGAACAAACGTTCTTTCTAGGTTATCATTCTGTCCAATTCTAGCTTTCACTGAACATTCATAACTCTATGTCCACAGTGAAATATGGGGAGCCTGAGATCACCATGTACAGAAGCACTTGCTGAGAGTGGGAGGGGATGGACTGTCTTCTGTTGAGTATCCAGTTCTGACCAGCAGGCTGGAAAACCCACCAACCCCCCTTTTGCCTAAAAAGGAGACATTTTCAAAAGATGAGCTCTCTCTGGGCTGAATGGGTTAACTTTGGTCCTTAAAGACATCAGTGTAGATTTATTCTTCCTAATGGTGCTAATGGATGGAAGACAATGATAATCTGAATGGGATGGCTGCTTTCAGAGTGCTGTTTCCCAAAGGGACCATTAAGCTTGATGGGCACGTGCCCATTAGTGCCCTCAGTGGCACATTAGAGGCCTCTTCAGGGAGCCCATGGACTGATGAATGTAGCAGCATCAGCTGGCAAATATTCAGCCCTTTGATGGAAAGGACCCAGAGAAGTTCCATTTTCCTAAGTAGAGTGAGGGGCAGCAGCCCCTTAAAAAGTTGTGCATAAATCAAGTGGTTCAGAAATATCTCTGGAGGATAAATGATGAGAAGTAGCCAGACTCAAAATTGCAGCAATCCAGCTTGGTCCCAGAGAGGAGATGATAAAACACAGGCCCCTCCTCTCAGTAGACAAGTGGGGGCCACAGCTGCAGAATGCTACATGCACAGTCACATCTGGCCATTGGAGTAGTTTGAGTTTAGTGTTTTTCTTTATCATGTGAGAGGGTTCACTGTATGTAGGGGAAGAGGGAAGAACAGGGGGTAGTGTATTTTTTTAAAATATCAATTAATTTTAAAATTCCCCAGAGGGGAATGAGGAGTTCCCTTTTGTTTTGTGAAGTGTGTGAGCAAGAACACTGGTGGGGTGGCCAGAAGAAATGAGCTGCACCCCAGCCCTGCCACTGACAACCTGGGTGACTTGGGAAGGATCTCTTAGTAAGAGTTTCCTCATTTGTGAAATGGACAGTAACACTTGCCTTGGGCATCTTATATAACTGACTTGAGGGCTGAGTGAAGAGAACTTGAAAAAATAGAGAGTTATTTATATACGTGCAAGCTTTTCATCTACTTTCTGAGTTAACTTCTTAAAGCTAATTACACAAGTCACATGAAGCTCTTTTAGAAGAGATTTTAAAGGCCCAGAGGTAGTGTCTGTGCAGTAGCCCAGTGCCTGGTCTGTGGTATCCATTTAATTGATATTCACTGAGTGAGTGATTGATTGATTTGGAATACCTTCCAGACTGCCAGGACAGAAGGAGAGATTAGAGAAGACGTCCAGGGACCAGCAGACACAGAGCTTGGAGATCTGATAGTTAGAGCCATAGGGTGGAGAATTCAGCCATCAGACCATCTGGATTTCCTCACATGAGAATGCTTAATTCATGTACGTGCTTCCTCACTGTCCTTTTTGTCCACTTTTCTTCCCATTCGGAGGCACAGTTCTGGTGTGAGCTCCCATCTCACCAAGCCTTGGTGACCTTGATAAGGAGAGCTTGGCCTTCTTGTCTAATGATCTCTGTTTATTCCAGGTACAGAAAGAATTTTGGCTACAGCAGCAGCCCTGTGATAGAGGGTATTGTTTTCACTTCACAGATGAAGAAACTGAGACCCCCTTAGATTAAGGGACTTGCCCAAGGTCACATAATTTATGAGTTGGTGAGGTTAAACTTGAATCTCTCTTAATTCTTCATTTTTCATCCTGTCCACTTCAGTGAATGAATGGTTTTATGAATGGAGGGATGGATAGAGTACAATCATTTTCACATTTTATCACCTCTTTGTGCAGTTTAGTACATCCCAGATCTCTTAAATCCCTCCCCCCACCTCCATCACAGAGACAAAGGATTTCACAGTTTTGTGGGTCCAAATGGTGTTAGAGGTTTCCAGGGATTTAATTAAACTGTCTCCATTGGCAGAGCCTGGTCTGGGCAAAGTTGTCAAGTCCCAGCCATTTATCTTGCTATGGTCTCCTGTTCTCTACCTTCTCCCTATGCCCCGATGTCCTAATACTCTGTCTCCTCACCCCATCTCCTTAACAAAGCCCACCCTGGGAGCCAGATTCCATCCACTCCTGGAGAGATCAAAGTGGTTGATGAGGTTCAAATGTTACCTTGTCCCCAGGGCGTTTGCATTTTGATTGGAGACAAAGCACTAGCTTGTCTTTAGTCCAAGGGATGATGCTTTAACTGTGGAATTCTAGGCCTAAGGACCTGAACGTTTAAGGGGGTAGGGACCTTTCCTGAGAGCAAACCCCATCAGTCCCATGTTGTCTGCCTGTGGGAAGGCCAGTCTTGACCCTCTGGAAGATTTCCAACATGTATTTTCATGCTGCTGGAAAACCTCATTGAGTCAGGCACCACTAATTAGAAATTTGTGATCATTCAAAAAGAGTTTTGAAGAAAATTAGAAATGTAAGCCAGGGTGCTTGGGCTGGGGCGCTGTCCCACTTGAGAGAACAAGTCCATTTCAAGTAACTGAGGTTTTTCATTCCTAATGGATTTCCATGCAGATTACAAGGGACTCTTCTCTAGGTTAGGCAGACCCCTATCCCCCTCTGGGCCACCTTTTTCTCCTTGAAATAATTGGAGGGGGGAGGCTCAGATTACATCTCTCAGGTCACTTCCAATGCTGATATTCCAGGACTCCTTTCCTTAAAGTAGGTCCCCAAGGCTGGGCTTGTCTTCAACACATTAAATGTGACAGTGATTCATTTGCTTTTCCAACATTACCCTAATTTATATGAGCTTTCCCCACTAAAGCATCTCAACTCCCTGGTTGTGAGCCTTCAGCTTTTTAAAGTTAAATGTGTTTTTAACACTGGAGGTGGAGTAAAGATGAGAAGGAAAAGTCTTCCACACAGGGTCCGTTTCCCAGCCCCCAAGGGCACTCCTGACCCCAGCCAGCCAGCCACATCATCAGAGCTCCAGTCATGGTAATCTGCACCAAAGCTTAGGCAAGGCACCGGGCAGCCTGTCCCCACTCATGGGACACCTCTGAGAGCCTGCCCTTCAGATCGGCCCCTAACCTTAACTTCCTGCAGAGAGGGCCACACTTTATTATTCCTGCTCTCAAGAGGACTGGAGTTTTTATTATACATCCAGAATAATAACCAGCACACCAGGTGGGAGCATGAAATATTTTCTCAGATTTAAGAGGGGCAGATGTAAGGATGATAAGTGTGTTTGAAGTTTCCCAAGATAGCGGGAACGCATTGACAGCAGGTAAGGCATCCAGATGGAGTGAAAACTTCAGAGTTCTTCAGGCACTTCCCAATATCTTGAGGTTCTGACACGATATGGACCCAGCCCCCACGAGGAGGCTTGATTGAAGGAATGGAGGAAGATAAGCCTGGAAAAGAGAAGCCCTAAGGGACAGGATGGTGATCCTCAAGTATTTTAAGACCTGAATTTGGAAAGAGGATTAAATATGCTATTGGACTGCCTAGGTCATTGCAAAGAGGCATACTTAGGTTTGATCAAAGGAAGAACCACCTAAAGATTAGAAAGGTAGAATGGGGGGGGGGGAGAGCCAAGATGGCAGCGTAGAAGCAGGAAAACTCTGCCGCTCCCCCCCCATAACCACCTCAAATAACCTGTAAAATATGACTCTAAACAAATTTTAGAGCTACAGAACCCACAAAATGACAGAGAAATAAAGCTCCCACTGAAGGCAGCCTGGCAGGCAGGACAGGAAGGGCTCATCACGGCTTAGCACCAGCACGGTCAGGACAAGCTGGAGCTGGAGCTTTCAGGAGAGTGGATCACCAGCAGCTGTGGCGATTTCCAGAATTATCAACCCATAAAAAACAAGGACTAACTGAAAGGTTAGTGGAACTCAGCTAAATGTGGGAGAAAAAAGCAGGTCAGCTGTCTGCCTCCAGGGCAAGGAAGCAGCAGAAACAGCAGCCCTGCAGCCGCCTCCATGTGGCTGCTTCAGAGCTCTAGGCCTGCAGATTGCAGGGGGGCCAAGTCATTCAGAAGCTAAATGCTCTTGCCTTGAGCAAGCAATCCAACTTTAGATTCCTTTTGGAGGGACAAAAAGGATCAAAGCATGGAACGAGAAGAAGACAACACAGTCAGAACTCCCACACCAAATGCTTCCAAGAAACATATGGATTGCCTACAAGCCATAGAGCAGTTTAATAAGGATTGTAAAAAACCGATAAGAGAAGTGGAGGAACAATTGGGTAAAGAAATGAGAATGATGCAAGAAGAGAGTCAACAACCTAACTGAAGAAAATAACACCTTAAAAACAGATTAACTCAAATGGCAAAAGAGGCCCAAAAAGCCAAAGAGGAGAAGAATGCCTTAAAAAGTCAAATTTTCCAGATGGAAAAAGAATCTCAAAAGCTCACTGAAGAGAATAATCCCTTCAGAATTAGAGTGGAGCAAGTGGAAGCATATGACTTTATGAGAAATCAAGATGCTATTGAACAGATCCAAACAAATGAAAAAATAGAAGGCAATGTGAAATATCTCATTGAAAAAAACCACTGGCAAAAGAAAACTCCTAGGAATGTTATAGCCAGGTTCTGGAGTTCCCAAATTAAGGAGAAAATATTACAGGCTGACAAGAGGAAGCAATTTTAATACTGTGGAAACACAATTAGGATAACCCAGGATCTAGTGGCTTCTACATTAAGAGATCAAAGGGCCTGGAATATGATATTCCAGAGATCAAGGGAGCTGGGATTAAAACCAAGAATCACCTACCCAGCAAAATTGAGTATAATGTTCCAGGGGAAATTATGGTCATTCAGTGAGGTAAAGGACTTCCAAGCATTCTTGATGAAAAAACCAAAATTGAAAAGAAAGTTTAACACTCAAATACAAGAAACATGAGAAGGTAAACATGGGAAAGAAATCATAAGGAACTTACCAAAGTTGAACTATTTACATGCCAACATGGAAAAATAATCATTGTAATTTATGAAGCTTTTCTCATTATGAGGATAGTTGAAGGGAATATAAATGTATATATGTATACATTCACATATGTCTATATAGGAGGATATATATGTGTAGGAATACATATGTGAGTGTGTATATATGTGTACATAGAAGGCACAGGATCAATTGAATAGGAAGGGATAATATTTTAAGAGGTGAAACTGAGAGGTGGGAGAGGAGTAGTGTGAGAGGAGACAGGGAGAGACAAAAGGGGGTTAATCATCCCATATAGAAGAGGCAAGGGATAACTGTTGCAATGGAGGGGAAGAACAGGAAGGCAAAAGGGAAAGGGTCAACTTTACTCTCATTGAATTTGGCTTAGGGAAGGAATGACACACTCTAAATTGGGTATCTTGTCCTACGGGAAAGTAGGGGGGATGGGGATGAGAGGGGGGAGGGGAGGACAGGTTGTGGGGGGAGAGTTGTTAGAAGCACCCACTTCTGTAAAGGGACAGGGACAAAGTAGAGAATAGGACAAGGAGGGGCAGAATAGGAAGGAGGGAAATATAGTCTTTCTTACACAATATGTCCATTGTGGAGATGTTCTTCATAACTACACATGTACAACCTGTATTGAATTGCTTATCTTTCCAGTGGCAATGAGTGATGAGGGAGGAAAGGAAAGAATCTAGAATTTAAAGTTCTAAAATCAAATGTTAAGAATATATATGTGCATATATATATGTATGTATGTATATATATATATGTATGTATGTGTGTGTATTACCATTATTATTTGCATGCAACTGGAAAATAAGATATACAGGCACTGGGATAGGGAGATCCATCTTGCTCTACTGGAAAGTCAGAGGGGTGATGGGGAGGATATAGGAGAGCACAGATTGGGGGAAGGAGTCTACAGTGGGATTACTGTCTTGGGGTGGTGGGTAAGGGAAAGACAGGGAGAAAATTTGTAACTCAAAATCTCATGGAAATGAATGATATAAACTAACAATAAACAAAAGTTTAAAAAAAAAGATAGAAAAGGGGGAGCTGGACCACAGAGTCTCCCTCAAGGTTAGGTCTTCAAGTAAAGGAAAATAGAAATACAAGCAAAGAGGCAGTTCCTGTCCTCAAGGAGCTTACACTCTAATTGGGAAAGAAACACACACACGGAAGCTGAAAGGAAAAGCCATGTGACTGGATGGAGGAGCCTTTGGGAGAGATGACTGCCTCTGGGATGGATGGAGCTTCTGGAAGCAGCCAGAAGGGCTGAGGGCACTTCAGAAGGGGGAAGTCCAGGGGGGGGGCAGAGATCTTCCAGAAGGATGAATTTTCTGGGGCTGCGAAGAATTAATTTCAGTCTGCTGAGAAGGCACTTCTGTGACCTTCCTCAGCTCAGGAAAAGGAAGGGGATTGGAAAAGGTGAAGGGAAAGAGTGAGGAAAATGAAGGACATTGTCACAGTCAAAGAGCCTCAGGCAGATAAACTCTAGACATTGCCTAGTCCAAGTTACTCATTTTCAGATGAAACAACTGAGGCCCTAAAAGGCTAAATCAATTTCCCAGGGTTCCCAAGCAAGTGAGTTAAAAGTTGGGCCTAGAATGTAGGTCTTCTTCTCAGTGCTCGGAAGGAAGGGAAGGAAGGCGGGAGAGAGGGAGGAAGACAGGAAGGAAGGAAGGAAGAAAGGGAGGGAAGGAAGGCTAGAAGGAGGAAGGAAGTAAGGAAGGAAAGAAGGAAGAAGGGAAGAGAAGAAGGAAAAGGAGGAAGTAAGGAAAGATGGAAGGAAGGAAGGAAAAGGGAAGGAAGGAGAAAGGTGGCAAGTGGGGCGGGTGAAGATCAGGAATAGTCTGTGGAGATCTGGTGTACTGTTCCGGGTGGGTCAGTGGAAAAACAAATGGCAAGGATGCCCACATCTGAATGCCTGCACCGGGCATGAAGCACGACCTCGAGGGTTAGGTAAGTTTGCCTTGGCTCAAATCGCCCCAGCTCAGGCCCCAGGGGGGAATTCCAAAGGAGCAGATTGGGCCGGGGAGACAGTCTCTGGAAGGCTAGTCCAGGAGGGATCCGTACGTGGAGAATTGGCCAATGGTGAGACGAGCGGCCCGAGGCTCTGGTGGATGGCCTAGACAGGAGGCAGAAAGTCTGCTCACTGACTGTGGCTTTGAGGCTCACAGCGGAAGGGGCCAGACCTCTGCTCCTTTCTGATCTTAAGAATGAAGACGACCTGTGGAGCTGAGTCTTAGAGGAAGTTCGTGGGAATTCTGAGCTGGTTCCTTACAATTTACGACCGAAGGAGTGACTTGACCCGAGTCGGTGCTTCCCTCAGTCCCTGGCACGTAGGAGGCACTTGCTACACGTTTCCTGTCCGGCCGCCTGAGTCACCGTGCCCTGAGCAGGCTCTGCTGCTGCACGTTGTCGGAGGATGAGGAGAGGCGCCAGCTCTGTCTAATGAGCCGCCAGTAAGAAAAAGCATCTCTGCTTGTAAATGAGAGCGTTTGATCTGGAAATCACTGAGAAAACGTAAACACGGAGCCGCCACATGGACATGTTTGCACAACCCCATCCCTGATGAAAAATGAGTCTGTCCCGGGAACGCGGAGCTTTTCAAAGGTACTTTTCTTGTTGCAAACGGAGATATTCAGCAATGCTTCCCCTCCAGACTTGCAGCTCCCAAGTCAGGCTGCTCAGGCGCAGACTGACCAGCGGGAGGTCAGGCGCTATCCATCCCAAGACTTCCTCTCACAGTGCCGAGGTTTGCTGTCTGGTCTATGTGAACCCAATAGGTGCGAAGTATTCTTTTATGAACTGGAAAGTAGCAGCCTGAGTCTCCCTCACTGAACAAAATGATGGTTGCCCTTGTTTCTTGATTAAGAATTCTCTCTCCAAGATGTTCTAGGCAAGTGGGGGGAGGGTTGGCCTTGGGCTCAGTCCTGCCTCTGGCCATTCAATCAGGTGATCATATCACCTGAGTCCCTCCTGGCAAATCTTTAAGGTTGTGGATTCTCTCCCAAAACCTGGTCAGTGATTGGGAATCAGAGGCCCTGGGTTCAAACTCTGATTCTAAGGTTCGCTGTCTGTGTAGTAAAGCATCACTTCCCTAGATCTAAGAAGACAGGGTGTGTGTGTGGGGGGGGGTGTCCTAGCTGACTTCTCTAGACCGAGGATGCCACGCCCCTAATATGTAACTACGGAATAAGTTCCCACCTCCAGGAGTCTCCTATGTCATGAGATCTTAAGTCTGAACTTAAGTCTGAAAAAGAAATATTGCTGAAACACAATATATAATGCAGAGTTGTCTGCTCAGTTGGACCCTGACTTCCTCCAGCAAAACTGAGCCCCCACAGGACACTCTGTTCCTTCCAACAGGAAGAATTGGAAAGCAGTAAGACCAACCCTGTCATTTTAATTAGGAGGCAGCTGAGGCACCCAGGACAGAATGACTTTCCTAAGTCACAAGTTCACAGCTAAACTAGAACCCTTCCCACCTTGGCTCTTCCCCATCACAGAACCACATGGGTGCATTTGGACAGAGTTCTTCACAACTATCAAGAGGAAGAGTGCACCCATGCATTGGGTGATGCCCTTGAAGAACTCAGGACTCCTCCACCAGGTCTGACCCTTGGGCAGAGCCCAGAGAGGGTGTGGGGAGGGGAAGGCTCCTTGGGTTCAGCTGAGCTCACCCTCCCCCAGCAGCTGTCCCGTTGCCTTCCATGATGGATTCCTCCTTTCCTTTCAAAAACCAAGTTTTGCCCTTCAGTCTCTGCTATGGGAAGCTTCATTGTGTTTTCTCCATGTCAATGTTCTCCCCAAAGTGCCTCGGCTCAAAAGCATGTGCCTTTCTTTGTTCCACCACGACTTGAACGTTTCTGAAAGCACTCCAGTGACTGGCAAAGGCCCCGTTCCCACCCACTGGTGCTACTTGGTGTGGGGAGAGCCAGGCACTCCACGAGTCTCTTGGCCAGCCCAAGAATGACTCCACAGCCAAGTTTCCAGGGGCATTCCCACAAAGCTTTCTGTTCCTCTTGGCCCCACAATAGATGAGTGGCCACGGCAGGAGGCAGAGGAAGATCCCCCACACAGACATTGATGACCTGCTGGGATACTCTTCTTCAGGAAGCTTATCACCATTGGGGAGGAGGGAAAAGGCCTGATCT
Source organism: Pseudocheirus occidentalis (assembly GCA_028646575.1). Classification (NCBI taxonomy): domain Eukaryota; kingdom Metazoa; phylum Chordata; class Mammalia; order Diprotodontia; family Pseudocheiridae; genus Pseudocheirus; species Pseudocheirus occidentalis. The sequence goes on from CM053600.1 coordinate 205,592,444, forward strand.
CAAAGGGTTTCCAGGACTTCTTGCATCTCTGATACCCTTGTTTTCAGGTGTTCTGGGGGCAGGTTGGAATCCTAGTGGAGGAAATGGCTTCAGAAGCAGAAGGGAGTGGCACAAGATTCTAGTGAGGAGGCTGCCAGGTCAGGAGGTGGATGTGAGTCCCAGCCTGCCCCCAAGTACACTGGGTAGCCTTCGGTAAGCCCTGCTCCTTCAAGTCCATCATCCCCAAGGTCCAGCACAGTGCTCAGCCAGCCCATGGCTAGCACTTAATACATGAATTCTAAGTTGGCAAAGATACTGGAGTGGTTGTGGCATTTCCTTCTCCAGCTCATTTTACAGACGAGAAAACTGAGGTAAACAGGGTGAAGTGACTTGCCCAGGGTCACACAGCTAGGAAGTATCTAAAGCCAGATTTGAACTCAGGAAAATGAGTCTTCCTGAGCTAAATTATAGTAAATCAAATTATAAAATGGTGGAGTCAGACTCAATAATACTCCCACGAGAGCTGACCCCTCCGGGCCATTTGGGTCAATTCCTAATCAAATATTCTTAAAGATACTTATTCTAACCCAGGAACCATAGGATCTGAAGGGGGAGGAGCCTCAGAAGTGACACAATCCAAGCCCCTCAATTAACAGAGAAGAAAATCATGCTTTTGGTTCTCCCTGCCAGGCTAAGCTCTCTGGGAAGGTGCCAGCAAGCACCTGGCCTCTGAGCTCCTTCCAACCCCACCTCTCCTATCCTACGTCCATTCTCCTTCATTCAAATGTATGTCATGTCATTCCCACTGGACCTTCACTGCAGCAAGGTAATCCTTACACCTGCTGAATACACTCATTGTCCCAGTCCCATTACAGAGACTCTCAAACCCTTTCCCCCTTCCTCAAGTTACCTTCTGAGGATCTCATCTCATCCTTCACTGAAAGCATTGGGGCCACTCACTGAGTTCCCTCTTCTTCCTTCCACCTCATCTCCATCACTCAGATATGACCTTCTCATACCCCTCCCTACATATCAAACCTGTTGCCAAATCTTGTTATTTCTACCTTTGAAATAGCTCTAAGATGCACCACCTCACCACTCCTTCACCCTTGCATCCCATGAAGAGGACATCCTTCTCCTTCCCAAAGCAAACCCCTCTAGATTCACAAGTGATCCCAGCCCATCCCACCTTCTCTGGAAGATGGCTCCCACTATCATACCCTTGTTTTCCCCATTCTCAAAGCACTCTCAGAGGGTACAACCACACCTCCTAGCTTTCATCCTATATCTCCCTTTCTCAGCCAAACTCCCAGTACCTTTACTTTCCCTCTTACTTTCTGAAATCTGACTTTCCGTCTCGTCATTCAAATGCAATTGCTCTCTCCAAAGTTATCCAGTACCTTTTATTTGCAAAGCCTAAGGGCCTTTCCTCAATCCACAGCTTTCTTACCTGTCTACGACCTTTGCCACAGTTGAGTGACCTCTTCTCTTGGTCCCGGGTTTCTGCAGCACCCCTCTCTTCTGACCTCTCCTTTTCCCATTCCCCGGCGGATCTTGCCAGATCGTGCCAACTAACCAGGGGTGTCCCATGGTCTGTCCTGGGCCCTCTTCTTCCCCCATTCGGTATCAGTTGGTGATCTCGTCCACTCCCAGAGCTACAATTGTCTTCTCCATGCAAATGCTATTGGTCCCTCCCGAGCCTTTCTGGGGACCTTCAGTCACATCTCCATCTGCCTAGTGAACGTCTTGAATTCAATGCCCCTTAACCTCTTAAACTCAACGTGCCTAAAACTTAACTCATTACGGTCCCCGATGCTCCCATTACTGCAGAGAACAGCCCCCCCCCACCCACTCAGTTCGCATCCTTACATGAAATGACCAAGATTCACACAGATTGGCCTCCCTGACCTCATTTGCTTATCTTTACAGCAGCCCTCATCCACCTTGCTTTGCTCTTTTTCTAAGGCACAGGCAGATCCTCTCTACTCAGTCTATTCCAGGAGTTCCTTATTAACTCTAGAGTCAAATTTAAATTTCTCTTGTCTTTTAAAGCCCTCCAGAACCTGCTCCCTCATTTCCAATCTTCGTACACCTCACTCCCCTCTAATATCTTCTATGATCCAGAGAAACACTGGAACAAACCCCTAATTTCACGTGAGTGATGGCCCTATCAATGCCTGGTATATAATAAGCACTTCATGACTGACCAACTGAACGGTTCATTTAGATTGTCTAAATTAGTGTGTCCATTAGGACACACTCTCTGCACCAAAATAGAAAGGGTCTGCAGAGTTCTGTTTTTAGAGAGCCTGATCCTACCAACCCACAACTAAAGGGAATGGGAAGCATGAGACCCAATTGATTGTTGAGCTAGAGAGAAGAAGAGGAGGAGAGAGGAAGAGAGAGGTGAACAGAAGCCAGCAGGACTGACTTTTACTGCACGTTCAGCCTCTAAGCAGTCTGGCAGTAACATTCTGGACTAGGCACTATTGTTGTGGTCTGCTGGTCCTCAGTGATGACCTGCCCCTCATAGAGGAGCATGGAAGCCAGGAGGACCCCCTTATTCAAACACTCTACAAAGGGGGATGAAATAACCAAGAACAAATATCCTGGCTTCTGATATTAGAACGACTCTATTGGGAATCTGGTGTCAGGGTGAAGTCCCGACCCCTGTCCCAT